>CM073734.1:36292227-36892227 GCA_037113605.1 Calophaca sinica
TACTGTGAGCTCGAAGAGTTTCGGGTCAGGGATAGAGTTTACTTCTCTTACAGAGGCTGAGTATATAGCCGCCTCTAATATGATTAGAAGGTGTTTGGATCAAGAAGTTCTTTTGAACTTGGCGTAGTTCCTAACTATGTGAACTCCATTGATCTCATTGTGATGATGATGGAATAATCATGTAAGTCAAGGAAACTTGATCCCACCAGTGATCCGAACATATACTTAGTTGCTTCCATCTCATTCGATAAATGATACAGGAGATGTGAAGATGTGCAAAATGATAACACGAAACAATCCACTAAAGGAGTCTCCTGCTCAATAGTAGCATGCCACTTACAGTAGTTCGATGGGTGTTGAACTGATGCTCGATTGACACTAGTGCTACTGGGAGATTATTGGTGTAAGCCCTAGTGGCCAATCTATTTTATATAGATTATTATATGTATCATGACTTTAGTCATATATTTAATATATGTAAAGGCGTCATTTATTATGTTTTTAGTGTATAGCATAATAAAGTCCTTAGAATAGACAGTTCGTTTAATGGAACATCAAGCGTGACTTGATCATGAGACCCCATTGAACATACAGAATGTTATTTTTAAAGTATCTGTAGTCGAAGTATTATTGTTAACTAGGACGACAATAATACATAGAGACTATTGTGTGACTAGACTGATGACCAAATCTCACGGGTCATGGATATGTGATATCAAGTCGGCACACGGGTATAAATATTAGGTGTAATATTTATACCGGATTGACCCACTATGATGACGCTTCATAATAGTTATGTAAGTGTCATAGGCGCTCCACATGGTGACCATAGTGAAGTAGCCCTTCGATTTGAAGTCGCTATGATTACTACATGAGGAGATGTAGGCTTTAATGCTATCAAACATCATCTGTAACAGGATGATCATAAAGGTAGTACTTGGACCTGCAATGAATCATGTTGAGGGGTGTGAGTGATGTAGACAGGATTCGTCCCTCCTACATAACAAGAGTAGTGTCTTGGGCCTCCCGATATAGTAGGACGTGAAAATATGCATGGCCACGCCGAGATAGCCCAATATGGGATATTGGGATCATTTCGTGATTACACGTCTACTTGGAGATCGAGGAACATATGATTGGACATAACAAGGATGACATATTTATGCCTCGTGTTCAATTAAGACACATGGACAAAGGGACAAAGACTTTACGGTGAATGTGGTTGCAGTAAGGTTCTGATCGGATCACCGATATTCTCATGGGTTGGGTAGCAGTGATGCATTGCTAGATGCCGCTCACTGTTTATGATATTTGATATTATCTTAAATATTGAATATTAATATAATGTTTAATATCATTGCCAACTCAGTGATAACCTACAGGGTCACACACATAGAGTGGATATTCGGAGCAAATAAATTAAATGTGATTTAATTCATGTCAATAATTGATTAAATTAAATATGATTTAATCCAGTCAATGATTAATTAATTAAATATGATTTAATTAATTAATGGTAATAGTTGAGTAATTAAATATGATTTAATTAATTGATGATGAATTTAATTAAATAAGACATGAAATAGGCTTGCAGTGTACAAGACCTGACGAGGGAGGAACAAAACTTTTTTTGAGGGGTGCGAATAGAAAGTGCTGATATGCCTATAAATAGGACATGAGCTCCCCTCATTATAGGTAGATACACTTGAGGCACATGAGATGTAATGGTCAGAGCTCTCCTTCTAAGTCGTCTGCTAGCACCGACGCACCTGGCTTCGGATATTGCTCGCGTGGACTGAGTAGAGGTGTTGCTCACCTGCAACGCTTGGTGATTGAGAAAGCACGCTTCAAGAGGTAAACACAATATCCTTGCAATTCTCGTAGTTCTAAGCAATCTTGGCGCTCTTGAGATTGATTTTAAATGAATTTTTAAAAGTCTATCTCATGATTCCCAAACTCAACGTTCTTAGAACCGCTCTCTTTCTTTAAATGGTATGAACCTATCCCATTCGAGAAAAAACCTTTTCAGAACTCGTATAATCGTCCTTCCTTAATTGTCATCTCTTACACTTGACAAAATTTTGGCAGCATTTCCCATTGGTCTCTGAGTACACTAAATGATCACAGTTATGAATACCGCGATCAAGTATGCACCCAGAGAACAAAAGGAAATGAATCGAACTGAAATTTCATCGAATATAAAGATACGAGAATTAAGCAACAACTATTATACGAGTAAAGAAAAAGTTTTTTTCCAAACTGTTCGATTTGGATAATTCAAGGTTCAATATACAATGCACAAGTGGTACCCTAAAAGAGTACATGCACTCAATAATATATTGAACCTCAAACATGAAGCTAAGGCTTTTCTCCGATACTAATAACAAGGTACCTAGAAAACTATATAACATGGGTACTTATCTTCCCCAATGTAACTTCCCAATTTTTATGAAAATTATTTTATAGTTTCTGACTACTTGAAAATAAATCATGGAGATTGATCACCTCAATGATTTGTTAAAAGTACGAAGAACAACAAAGATTTATTGTAAACAACTTACTGTTTTAGTAATTAATTCAGATTAATGCATGTTGTAGACGTATACTGTTTTTAATATGAATTAATCCCAAAAAATGTGAAAGATTGTTATTTGATTAAAGAAAATTATTTTATTGAAAGAAAAATAATTTTCAGGATTTAATAAATATTTTCAAGTCATAGTTTGATTTTTCATGGTTTAGTTATTGTATTAATTGTCTGTTTTATGTCATATTTAATATGACTATTATTTTAAAGATTTTGTCTTGATAATTTTAAGAGAAATTTAAATTAGTGATCCTCACTAATTTACAGTTTTTATTACGCTGCGAGAATTCTATCGAATTCTGCCGTAACTAGGCTATTGTGTGTGTTTCTAACTGAAACATGCCAAACGTGATCCAAATTTTATAAAATTTGAGATCTTAGTATTTTCCAATATTTAGGATTTATTGTAATTTTTCTAAAATTTTTGGGCATCAGAAAATATTTAGTGTATTTTCTATGGTCAGAGACTGCCTAATTGTGACGTTTCGGTTCGCATTTCGAGAAAATGAGATACGTGGGTACTTTTCTCATGCCACGAGGAACATTTGTAATTTTTGGGTGTGGGGTTATAATTAGAATTATTTTTGGGAGATTTTTAGTATTAAAACCTAATATACGCGTAACGTCGTGCACCCGATTGAGCGAGAACGCGATGAAACAAAATATCTAGATATTTTGGGCTAAGGGGAGATGCATCCAGCCACTAGGGGAGCTGAACCTCATCCTTAGAAGCTTCTTGGACAAGTGTTGATGTGTGATTGGTGGTTATGTAATTGTAGTTAGTTAATTTAGTTAGTTTGTAACTAGTTGGTTAGTTTCCAACTAAATGAACAAAAATTCTTCCTTCCATGTCCCTACCTGATTTCATGGCTCTCCCACACAGCCAATATCAGCCTCATTCACTCCTCCATTGTTGAAGAACTTAAGAAAAAACTTCAAGAGGAAAGCTTGGGTTTTTCGAAGTTTTGGAGATCAAAGTGTTCACCCTTGTTTCCTTTCATCTCCACCCTTGTTCAATCATCATCTATACTCTTGGTAAGCTCCATAAACCTTTCCTCATCTCTCTTGGGTTCCATGATATGGGTTTTGAAGGTTTTTGGAGTTATTTTGGAGTTATGATGCTTGTTTTGGCTAGTATTGTATGATTAGCTTCATAACCCCTTATTTCCTTCCATGATTAGCATTGTTCTTGATTTTTAAAATTTGGGAACCCTAACCTTGAGACATGGCCGAATCTTAGGGGCTGTCTAGGGCTTGTTCTTGGCTTGATTTTGTTGTTTTGGAGTTAGTTCTTTGGTGGGTTTTAAGTAGTATGTTGGAAACTAGTCATATATGTATATTTTACTAAGTTTTGAGAAATTGATTTGTTTATTTTTGGGGGCTGGAACCATGGTCATTTTGTATCATTTTGAGGATGTTTTGATTTAATTTTAAAGTGTTTTAAGTGTTGAGGGAGTGAGTTTAAGGTTCAAGAAATTAAGGATGGTGAAATGCTTTGTTTTGGAAATGAGAAATTGAAAATTTTGGGTTGTTTTTGGGTGACCAAAACCGTGGACATTAATATAATTTTGATGATGTTTTAAATTGATTTCAAAGTTTTTTCAAGTGTTGTAAGTGTTGAAGAAGTTGGTTTATTGTTAAAGGAATTGAATGTAGTGAACTTGTATGTGTAAAGCTTTGAAAAATTGTTTGAAAACAAAATCATTTAGGGCTGTTTTGGGGCTTCCAAAACAGTGGCTTATGATCAAATTTTGGTTGGGTTCTAACTTGTTTTTAATTGTGTTAAAGTGGTAAAGAAGTTTGGTTTTGATAAGAAGTTTTGATTAAGCAAAGTTTGTAAGATTTTGATGTTAAAAGGTTTGAAAATTTTGAGTTGTATTGGAAGCTTTGAAACCGTGGCCTTCAAGGACGTTTTGTAACTTGTTCTTGACTTGCATTTATGCTTAAAAATAGTTGTAAAAGTGGTTGATGATTTGATTTAGCAAAACAATTCAAAGAAGTATGATTTTGGGAAAAGTTTGAGTTTATGTTTCAAGAATTGTTTTGAACTTGTAATAGAATTGTTTCTAAAATTTTGTGACATGTTTTAGTGCTTTTAAAAATGGTTCAAAGTTGGCAAAACACTATTCATTTGGTAAAACACTATTCTAATTGGTAAGTTTTGGGTTTTGGTATTTTCTAAGTGTGTAGCTTTTGAAAAAGTTGAAAACTTGCATGGTTTGAAATTGTTCCATCACATGTGACTAGGTGTGAACCAAATGGGATTGAGTGAGTAGTTGTTAGGCCTTAGGGACCTTAGAGCCATGGCTGCCCTAGGGGTATTAGGACTTGGGTTTTAGTTCTAATTGATTGAAACTTGCGTTGTTAAGGTTCGTGCCTAAGGCTCGTGCAGAGAACGACTTGATGATAGTTCGAATTTACCTTGCTTGGATTGTTAAAGCGCCCAAGGTAAGGGAAATTCTTACATACTGAGTTTGGGCTTTTCGCCTTGTGTGTTGTTTGCTTGATCGTTGATTGGTTGTGTGGTACTACTTGTAGTATTACTATGTGTTGTTGAGATGTTGTAGCATAAAATGTTGTGTATTGAGTTGGCCCTGTGTGGCAAGACTGAAATTGATGATAATATGTAGCATGTTCTTGGCCCTGCGTGGCATTATGAGTTGTATTGTTTTCCTTGAATCACCTTGGATTTCATTGAAACTTGGAATTGAATTGGAATATGAAAAATATTATTGTTGATAATGGATTAATTAACAATGCGTTGATCGACTGCTATTGGTTGACGATTTACATCGGTAAATCTGATGCGATTCCACAAGCTGAATTTTGATTTTGTAAACAAATTGTTAAGGGCATTTTTATTTAAAAGTAAGGATGAGGGTTTTAGTACAACTAGCCAAAGCTTGCAAGGAAATTTCAATAGAATAATAGTGGAGAAAAGAACTTGAAATAAATAGTCCAATTTGCGAAAACGGTTGCGTTAAATAATGCGCCTGGGAAAATTCTGGCTAGGAAAGACTTGGTAATTAAGAGTGTTCGCACCACCTCTTTTTCCTGGGAATTCTTCCAGTGTGTTATTTAGCACAACTAGGGTTTCAACAACCTAGAACTAAAAAGTATTTTCAAATGCATAGGAGTGATACAAGAACTGAGAAAGAGATTTCAAAGATCGGGATTTCGAAAGAATAAAACGTAGGGAACCTAGTGTTCCTATTGAGCATATGGGCTATGTGTCCTATGCTGGGACTTAATGTCCTACTTGCGTGCGCATTTTCTTGATTAAGGATTAGACCAAGTGTTCCGTATGGCGTGCCTAGTATCTTAACCTAAAAGTTGAGCCTAGTGTTCCACATTACGTGCCTAGAGTTCTGATCTAAGATTGGGACTAGCGTTCCGCAATTGAACACCTGGACCTTGTGTCCTGTGTTAAACTCTTAGTTAATTGAGATTTGGACACCCACTAAGTTGAGTGAGTAAGGGTTCGTTGATCCGCATTGATTAATTAAAGCATTACTCGGGCACTCACTACGGTGAGCACGCCACATTGTAGAATTTGTTTGGATATCATTTGGGTGTTCACTACGGTGAACATGCCATATTGTTGAATTTGTTGGATATCACTCGGGTGTTCACTACGGTGAACATGCCAAATTGTTGAATTTGTTGGATATCATTCGGGCGTTCACTACGGTGAGCATGCCATATTGTTGAATTTGTTTGGATGCGTACTAACCATTGAGCATCGACACTCGGAGCGTTTGATTGGTCTTAAAGACTTCAAAAGATGAGTTGTCATGTCACTCGTAGCGTTTGATTGGTCGTACAGACTTCAAAAGGCGAGTTGACACTGTATTGCCTAAGTAGAGGCACGCCAAAGTAGTAGCCAGCCAAAGTAGTGGCAAGCCTAAGGCAGGCTATTTTGTTTGGACGCTGGGAAAGTAGTCCCCGCCATACCGCCGACCTATTAAGGCTGCAGGTGTATACACAACTGGTCATACTGCATTGACATGCATAACTAACCACATTTATGATATGTGATGAATTGTTTGATGAATTGGATATTGTGATGACTTGATCACTTATCTGTTGATAGATTTGCCTGCTCACATGCAATAGTTTGATATTGTAGTGACTTGATTATTGATCTGTTGGTTGTTTTGGTTGCTCACATGCAATGCTTGATATACCATGATGATTGTGTGCGGTCTATTAAGTATGTATATGTATATAAAAGCATGTTGTTGTATTATATATGTATATATTGTTTGCATGCGACATAGCCTATGATAAACTCGTGGACAAAGGATTTACCCTTGCACTGTTGTTAGATTGGATGTCCTTATGGATGTCACTTCCAGATGAAGTTTGGTAGCTGTTGCAGCTTCGCTTTTTAGGAGCATTGAAGATTGAGCCAGTGGAGGAAGATTCCTCCGAGTACTTCGTGTTTGGTCTTGCTGAGCTGATTCTCAGTAAGAGTTATAGTTGTTGGCCAGCTTAGCTTAGGGTTTTGTAAATGGTTGTGTTATGATTACTCTTCTCAGAAAACCTCACCTTAGTGCGAAATGATTATGTTATGTGATGCATTATACTCTGATAATAGTATGAATTGGCATCATTTAGAAATTGTAGTACTCTATGTCTCATTTTGAAAAGGGTTTCAAAGGAAAGAAAATGAAAAAAAAATTACTATTATTTTTCCATTGCGAAATACATAAGAGTACTCTTTAACTGAAAGCATACAAGCATTAAATGTTTTCAGCATTAGATTGGGTTGCACAGTAGCGCTCCGGAATCGGGGTGTTACACCCAAGGTTCCAACACGACAATATTACGGCTACGACAGTTTATATCATTCCTCAATTGTGCAAAACAAAAGTAATTCACATTTACCAAAAGCTCAACCAGACAAGGTATCTCGTATAGTCATAACATCATTCACATATCCATCGTTAGTCAATCTCAACATTGATTTTTCAATTCAACAACAATCACAGTCATGTCATCAGAATTACGACAATTACGACTAGTATGAAAACGATACAAAACTCAAAGGAAGGAAACAACCATAAGGTCACCCCTTCACTAACATATATGCACATATCACAGCCACTACATCATTCATTCATATATTTTCACATAAATCCTAAGTAGTACAAGCATATATAGTTCATGTCATATTTTCACATAAATCCAGATCATACATACTAAGACTAATTACAGACTAGAGCACGATAAATCCTAGATCATACAAATTAGAGGACCATACCTACAGTCCGATTACATACCACAAAATCAACACAGTCTAATTACATACAATTTAATTACATACCACAAAATACACTGTAATTACATACAATTCAATAATACCGCTATTTAAAGCACGAAATCACTAGCAACAAAATAATTCTATAACATACAATTTAAAGCACGAAATCACTTACCACAAAATATGTCAGTGAGAGAGAAAGAGAGAGACACCGTGGTGGTGGCAGCAGTGGATGGTGCAATGGAGGAGTAGTGGAGGCGCAGGCGGTGGTGGCAGTTGTGGTGGCAACTGGGATAAAAGTTAGTACACATAAATTACTTCATTTGAAACTCAATTATCTCAAAATCTAGCCAACCATATAGTGTAGGCGTTCCTAATGCAATGAACGCTTAGGGAGCATAACATGTAACACAATTACAATACAATGATAAATCCATATTGCAAAGCAAGAAAAATAACCTAAGATAACTAAAAATTAAATCTTGAAATTTAAAGTTGTTCAAGGTTAGCTCTGGCAGTATTAAATGTAGGGGGTCAAGACTCAAGACAAAAAGAAATTGTATTTCAAAAGAAATTGTATCTTAGACTGACTGCCACCCATATATTCTTTATTATCAACTTCAACACATAAAATCTCAAACTATAAAGTTTCCCATCATATATGAAGGAGACAAATGCAGAAAATTAATGCTCAATTCTGGTAACATAAAGAATGTAAATGACAACATAAAGGTTCAATAGCATATTACTTTCCAAATTCATAAATTACAAAAACAAACAAGATTTCTTTATCAAACCCATGAGCAACCATCTAACACATGCAACCCCAGTATCTCGACTGCAGAAGTGATTCAAGTGACAAGAGAGTAAGTAAAGTTAGAATTAGACAAATGAAAAAAGAAAAAAACATTTCAAATATTTGAAATCTACAACCAGAAAACTAGAACCAGCAGTGTGTGAGATTCCTGAACATTGCCATTCACAATAATAAATTTGTAACACTGTTTATACCATATAGTGCACAGAATTATAAGCAAGTTCATACCAACAGATATATCTCAATGAAAGAAGGCTAAGATTATATAATTTGTAACATAACAGATTCACAATAATAAATTCCCCAAGTAAACTTTGTCATTGTTACCTGAAATTCACGATCAGCAACGGAGGAGCAGTGGTGGCAGTGGTGGAGGGTGCAATGAACGAGCAACGGAGGCGAGGCAAGGCGCGGGCGGTGGTCGCAACTGTGGTGGTACGGCGGAGTGGTAGAGGTGGCGGTCACGGGGGCCAACTTCAGTGTGAGAGAGATAGACATGGCAAAGGACCAGTAACGGAGGGGCAGTGGACGCGCGGTGGTGGCGGAGGCAGACGTGGTGGTGGCGGTGGTGCTACAAGGGAAGAGCGAGGACGGAAGAGAGAGAAGAGAGAAGATAAGTGAGAATGTAAAACTAGGAGTGGGGAAGAAGAGCTCATCCTCTGGTTGTATCCGGACGTTACCGACGACCTCATTTAAGTTATCGACGGCCTAAACCCATTGGTAAACTCAACGATCTGACTCGACATTATTGACGGCCAAGTTTCAACATCGACGGCCCGATCCGCGGTAATCTCAATAGTCAATTGACCATTGAGCTTACCGACAGTAAGGCCATCAGTATTTGAAAAATCCGCGGGAATTTAAAACGTGTAAATTTACCGACGGACTTAGGCCATTGGTAACGTTTAGCGTACAACGGGTCATATTTACCGACGGGTGGTGACCATCGGTATGCCCGCTTTTTCTTGTAGTGTTCCATCTTTGGACCTCGGTGCTGCTAGGGTCAGGCTGGTGGGGTCTAGAGTGACCTCTTTCATCCATTAGTTGCGCGCGAAACTCCATAAGGAGGGAGCTAACTTGAAACAGGTTGCCATAGGATTCGGATGATCCTTTTCAAACAAGGTCTTGTTCCTAAAGTTCCAGATGGTCCAAAGAGTGAGGTACACTTGAGCAAAGCCATAAGTTGATAATCTACTAAGCATATCAACAATCCAAAGAGTGATAGATGTAGTATTATTTGGGTGGGGCACACATTGAAACTGCAACCCAAACCAAATTGCAGTGTTCCAAGGACAGAGAAACAAAGCATGTTCCAATGTTTCGGGTTGGTCTTTACAAATAGGGCAGATAGGGTCCCTTGCAATTCTTTTCCTAAACAGCAGATCCTTTATTGGGATACTATTATGACAAACCTTCCAAATAAAGACTTTAACTTTCTGAGGGATAGTGGCCTTCTAAATCTCCTGCCAAAGACTAGTAGGTGTAGACTTTGAGCAACAGGGGCCTGTAGTGGAATCAATCTTGCCTTTACAAGTCTCAACATACCTAGATTTTACAATATAATCACCAGTAGTAGTGTAGGGCCACCAATACTGATCTTCTCCTTTCATCCAGCTAATAGGTGTTTGTATCGCAGTTTTGGCCGATTATGGAGTTAAATCACTTTGTAACTTTTAGATGTCCCAATTACAGAGGGTAGGATTAATCAGTTAACTCACAGAGTTAGCTTCCATTGTAGGGTAGGCACAACTTGAAATCCATTTGCTAGCCATAAGCCTTCTATAGGGTGGATCTGTTGGCCATTCCCTCCCATGAAGTAAACTTTTCCAAACCCAGGAAGAATTTTTGCAATCCTTAACCTGCAAAAAAGAAATGTTACGAAAATAGAGGTCTTTTAGGGTTCGCACCCAAAGAGCCTGTGGGTTAGCGATAATCCTTCAAGCCTGCTTTGCCAGGTGTGCAAGGTTGAGTTCCTCAAAACTCTTGAAGCCCATGCCTCCCTCATGTTTTCTTTTTTTCAGTTCCTTCCAGTTCTTCCAATGAATGCCCCTCCCCTTTTTGTTTGAACCCCACTAGAATCTAGCAACTATAGAGCATAGCTCTTTGCAAAAACCTTCGGGAAATTTGAGGATTGCCATTGCATAGGTAGGAATAGCTTGAATTACTGACTTGATGAGAACTTCTTTGCCAGCCTAGTTAAGCAGCTTTTCCTTCCATTCTTCAATTTTTGACAAAACCCTTTCCTTTATCTACGCAAGAGCCTAGTTTTTGGACCTCCCCCACTCACTAGATAAACCCAGGTATTTCCGTGGTTAGTTCCAGCATTGGAAGTCTAGGATTCCAGCTAACCTCTGTCTACTACTCATATATAGAAACAAGCTTTCCAAAAATTAAACCCAATTTGGCTTGATTTATCCGTTGCCCCAAGGAACATGAGTATCTATTAAGTAGAGTCAACATCTGATAAAACACATCATCAGTAGCACTCCCAAATAGGAGGGAGTCATCTGCAAACAAAAGGTGTGTCAAACGATGTCCATTCGAAGAGAGTTGTAGAGTCAAGAGACAAACCCTCACAAGTAAATGTGTAAGCACATCAGAGGCTAAGATAAACAAATAAGGGGAGATAGGATCTCCTTGTCGTAAGCCCCTAGAAGGCACCACTATGTCAGTCACCTGGCCATTAATTTTAAATCTATAAGATACTGTGGTGACCAGGGTCATGACGATGCTTACCCACTTCCTACTAAACCCATAGGCCAGTAGAACCTGCTCTAAGAAATCCCACTCAATTTTATCGTAGGCTTTGCTCACGTCCAGCTTGATAGCTATCTTATTCCTCCCCACATCCCCTTTTTATTTCAAGGAGTGGAACACTTCATGAGCAATAACCAGGTTATCCTGAATCATTTTACCACTAATAAAAGCACTCTAGTTTAGGGACATCAGGCTATTCATAAATCTTTTGAGTCTAGCCACAATAATTTGAGAGATAATCTTGTGGCTGAAATTGCAATAACTAATGGGCCTGAGTTGGTCAATACTTTCAGGCATAGGTACCTTAGGTGCAAGGGTGACTAGAGTCTCATTCACCTCCTCCTCCAACCTTCCCGTTCTGAAAAAAAAGAGGACATCATTACAAACAAAGTCCTTAATAGTATTCCAGTTCAGCTGGTAGAACTGACCATTGAGGCTGTAACATCCCAATTTTTATGAAAATTATTTTGTAGTTCCAACTACTTGAAAATAAATCGTAGAGAGTCATGACCTCAATGGTTTGTTAAAAGTATGAAGAACAACAAAGATTTATTGTGAACAATTTACTGTTTTAACAATTAATTCAGATTAAGAGACAGTGTAGACGATATCGCTTTTAATATGAATTAATATCGAAAAATGTGAAAGATTGTTGTTTGATTAAAGAAAATTATTTTATTGAATGAAAATAATTTTAGGACTTAATAGTTATTTTTAAGTCATAGTTTGGATTTTTATTATTTAGTTATAGTATTAATCGTCTGCTTTATGTCATATTTAATATGACTATTATTTTAATGATTTTGTTTTGATAATTTTATTGATTGAATAATATCTATATGATAAGAGAAATTGAAATTAGTGATTCTCACTAATTTACAGCTTTTATTACGCCGCGAGAATTTCGCTGAATTTCAGTAGATAGGCTATTGTGTGTGTTTCTAACTGAAACATGCTCAAACGTGATCCAAATTTTATAAAATTTGAGATCTTAACATTTTCCAATATTTAGGATTTATTGTAATTTTTCTAGAAATTTTGGGCATCAGAAAATATTTAGTGTATTTTCTATGGCCGAGATCGCTTAATTGCGACGTTCGTTCGCATTTCGAGAAAACGAGATACATAGATACTTTTCTTATGCCACGAGGAATATTTGTGATTTTTGGGTGTGGGGTTATAATTAGAAATATTTTTGGAGTTTTTATTATTAAAACCTAATATACGCCAGAACGTCAGGCACCCGATTGAGCGAGAACGCGCGAAACGTGATTTAAACGAAACTCGTGGCCAAGGGGATGTATGGCAGCTGCACATGTGCTAGGGAGTTGAATATGGACCTTTAGAACCTTCCATGTCATGTGTTTTATTATGATTGGTTAATTAGTAATTTGTAGGTAGTTAACTTAGTTAGTTAGTAACTAATTGGTTAAGTTGGAACTAAAAGAACAATTTCTTTCCATCCTTATCCCTCCACTTTCGTGGCTCTCCCACACAGCCAAGACCAGATTCATTTCATTCCTCCATTGTAGAAAGCTTGGAGAGAAAAATTCTTGAGAGAGAAAGTGGTGTTCTTGAAGAAAGATTAGAGATTTAGTAGGAAAACATGTTCCTTTCTTCTTCCTCCTTGATTCGATCACCACCATCCTTGTGGGTAAGATTTCTAATTCTTTTTCCCTTCTCCATGGCTGCCATGGATGAGCTTTCATGGTCCAAGAGTTGTTTCTCACAATTTTGGTTTTGATTCTTGAAGGAATTTGTTGTTTAAGCTTCAATCTTCCATCCATTCTTCCTAACCCTTGATTAACCATCATCTCCTTGTTTGGTAAGCTTCATATCCATTCCTTTTCCTCTCTTGAGTCTCATGAATGGGTTTGGTTGGTTTTAGGAATCATTTTTGCTTAAAGGTGTTAGATTTAGCTAGATATGCATGACTAGTCTTTTAGCCCTTTGTTTCCTTCAATGATTAAGCTTGTTTTTGGTAATTGAAATTTTGGGAAACCCTAGGTTTTGGGGCTGAACGAAATTAGGGTCTGTTCAAGGTTATTTTGGTTTGATTTTGTTGATTTAAAGTTAGTTCATTGATGGGTTATACTTGATTAGTTTGGAAACTAGTCAATATGCATGTTTAACAAGTTATGTGAAAATAATTTGGGGATTTTGTAGGGGCTGGAACCGTGGCTCCTAAGCATGGTTTAGGGGATGTTTTAAATTGTTTTCAAAGTGATTAAAGTGTTTAAGAAGTTGGTTTTGGTTAGAACTTTAAAGCTATAAAGATTTCTATGTGTGGAGCTTTGAAAAATTGTTTGAAACAAATGGATTTTTGGGGCTGTTTAGGGCCATCAAAACAGTAACTTTTAGGCATGATTTGAGTGGGTTTGAACATGTTTTTAATTGTATTAAAGTGGTAAATAAGTTGGTTTTGATAAGAAGTTTTGATTGAACAAAATTTGTAATGACTTAGAAGTTAATAGCTTGAAACTTTGGAGTTGTTTTTGAAGCTTTAAACCGTGGGCCTTATGGTGTTTTGGAACATGATACTAAATTTGTTTAGGCCTAAAATATGTTGTGAAAAGTGGGTAGAGACTTGGTTTAGCAAAATCTTTCATAGAGGTTTAATTTTTGGGAAAAGAATTGTGTTATGTTTTGAGAATTGTTTCACAACAATAAGGAAATTGTTTCTAGAATTTTATAACATGTTTTAATGTTTTAAAAAGTGGTTTAAGTTTGAAAACACTATTCATTTGGTAAAACACTATTCCAATTGGTAAGTTTTGGGTTTTGATATTTTCTAAGTGCTTAGCTTTTGAAAAAGTTTCAAAACTTGCATGGTTTGAATATGTACCTTGGCATATGGCTAGATAGCACCAATTAGGGATTAAGTCAAGTAATTCCTAGGCTTTAGGATGCCTAAGCCGTGGCTGCCCTAGGGGCATTAGGACTAAGTTTTAGTTCTAATTTAGTTAAGTTTGTGTTGTTAAGGTTCGTGCTTAAGGTACACGCGCAAAGTGCGACTTGACTATTATTTCGGATTACCTTGCTTGGATTGTTAAAGCGCCCAAGGTAAGGGAAATTCTTATATAATGAGTTTGGGCTTTTCGCCTTGTTTGTTGCTTGTTTGATTGTTTGATAGTGTGGTAGTACTTGTAGTACTTTTATGTGTTGTTGGAAATGTTGTAGCATGCTTTTGGCCCTGCGTGGCAAATTGAATTGTATTGCGTGACTTAAATCTTGTTTGAGTGATTTGATTAGACTTGAAGTTGATGAAACTGTGGAGCATGTTGTAGCCTATTGAATTGTTATATGCTGTTGAAATGCTATAGCATGTCGTTGGCCCTGTGAGGCATTATGATTGATGTTGTTTTCCATGAATCAAGTAGGATTTAAATGGAATTTGGTATTGACTTGGAATATGAAAATATTGTTGTTGATGATGGATTAATTAATAATGCGTTGATCGACTGCTATTGGTTGACGATTTACATCGGTAAATCTGATGCGATTCCACAAGTCGAATTCTGATTTCGTAAGCAAATTGTTAAGGGCATTTTGATTTAAAAGTAAGCGTGAAGGTTTTAGTATAACTAGCCAAAGCTTGCAAGGAAATTTCAATGGAATGATAGTAAAGAAAAGAATTTGAAATAAAAAGTACGATTTGCGAAAACGGTTGAGTTAAATGATGCGCCTGGGAGATTCTGGCTAGGAAAGACTTGGTAATTAAGAGTGTTCGCACCACCTCTCTTTCCTGGGATTTCTTCCAGTGTGTTATTTAACACAACTAGGGTTTCAACGACCTAGAACTAAAAGAGTATTTTCAGATACATAGGAGTGATATAAGAATAGAGAAAGAGAGTTCAAAGATCAAGTTTTTGAAAGATTAAATCATAGGGAACCTAGTGTTCCTATTGAGCATATGGACTATGTGTCCTGTGCTGGGATTTAATGTCCTGTTTGCGGCGCATTTTTCTTGATTAAGGATTGGACCTAGTGTTCCGTATGGCGTGCCTAGTACCTTAACCTAAAAGTTGAGCCTAGTGTTCCGCATTACGTGCCTAGAGTTCTGATCTGAGATGAAGACTAGCGTTCCGCAATTGAACACCCGGACTTTGTGTCCTGTGTTTGCACTCTAAGTAATTGTTAAAGGTATTTTGGTTTAAAAATAAGCATGAGGGTTGTAGTATGACTAGCCTAAGCTTATAGATAAGTAGAAATGGAACCATGCTAGATAAAGAATTTGATGAAACTCGGGTTCCAATGACCCAAAGCTAAATGAGTGATTTATTTTGGTACAACCTCACCTAGGTAATATAAGAATTGGAAGCATGAAAATTCACTAAGTAGAGTGAGTGAGTTGAGGTGTCGTCGATCCGCATTGATTAATTAAAACATTACTCGCGCTCCTACGGTGAGCATGCCATGTTGTTGAATTTGTTTGGATGTATATCGACCATTGAGCATCGACACTTTCGGAGCGTTTGATTGTCTTCAGGACTTCAAAAGGACGAGTTGTCACCGCATGCCCGTGTGGCGTAAAGCCTAATGTGTGGCAAGCCTTTGTGGCAATACCCTTGGTAGGGAGTTGATTTGGGCGTTGGGAAATAAAGTTCCTCGCCTCACGACCTTGTTTAAGGCCGCAGTGTATACACAACTAGCCATACCGCATTGACATGCATAGCTAACCGCATTTATGATATGTGATGAATTGTTGATGAATTGGATATTGTGATGACTTGATCACTTATCTGTTGATAGACTTGCCTGCTCACATGCAATGGGTGATATTGTAGTGACTTGATTGTTGATCTCCTGGTTGGTTTGCTTGCTCACATGCCATGCTTGATATACCATGCCGATTGTGTGCGGTCTATTAAGTATGTATATGTAAATAAAAGAATGTTGTTGTATTATATATGTATATATCGCTTGCATGCGACATAGCCTATGATAAACTCGTGGACAAAGGATTTACCC
Source organism: Calophaca sinica (assembly GCA_037113605.1). Lineage (NCBI taxonomy): Eukaryota > Viridiplantae > Streptophyta > Magnoliopsida > Fabales > Fabaceae > Calophaca > Calophaca sinica. The sequence continues at coordinate 36,308,626 of CM073734.1, forward strand.
TTGCATCGTTGTTGGATTGGATGTCCTTATGGATGTCACTTCCAAATGGAGTTCGGTAGTCATGGTGACTTCATCTTTTAGGAGCATTGAAGATTGAGCCGGTGGAGGAAGATTCCTCTGAGTACTTCGTGTTTGATCTTGCCGAAATAAGTTTCTCAAGAAGAGTTATAGTTGTCGACCCGACTTAGCTTAGGATTTTGTATTGATTGTTTCGTAATTACTCTTTTCAGAGAACCTCGCCTTAGTGCGAAATGATTATGTTATGTGAAGTATTATTTGTGATGCATTATACTGATAATTGCAAAAGTTTGAATTGACGTCATTTAGAAAACTGTAGTACTCTATGTCTCATTTTGAAAAGGGTTTCAAAGAAAAGAATATGAAAAAGAAGAAAAAAATTTACTCCTGTTTTCCATTGCGAAATACATAAGAGTACTCTTTAACCGAAAGCATACAAGCATTAAATGTTTTCAGCATTAGATTGGGTTGCACAGTAGCGCTCCGAAATCGGGGTGTTACATTAAGTGGTATCAGAGCAGTTCGGTTCTAACCGGACCGCTTTGTCTAAGCTGGCCTAGATTTTTGGGAATTGTCGGGTATAAGTTTGTTATGCCTAGGTTATGTGAACTTTGTTTGTGATTGTTTGTAATGTTTCCTAGTTGAAACAGGTGTGATATTGTGTGAAATTGTGTGCGATCATCTCAGATGATTGAATTTGTCGTGGGGATTTTGGTTAGTTTACTTCGTAGAAATTCGATGCCTTCGGGACGAACAAGTCTCTCTCTAGAGCTTGTAACTTAGACGTGAATCACGTAATTCGAGTGATAGTCTGAATAGCAATTACTGTCGCACAACGGATTACTGTGAAGAATCAACACGATTGGCTAAGACAACGAACGGAGGAGCAAGCTATTGGAAGGTCAGTTAGGCCAGATTATCAGGGCAAAGGACAGAGAGGAAGACAACAACAAGGAACATCTCATTTCCATCTTCAGGGAAATGACCACAGCCAGGATTGTCTTGTGGCATAGGCTATTGGGAATGGCCAGGAGTTGAAGTGGAACTGTCATTAATGTGGAAGCAAGGAGCAGTTAGCTGAAGAATACTCATTGAAGGACCGACTATGTTGTGACTGCAAGTAGCTAGGACATATTTTTAAGGACTATCAATTGCCAAATGTGGATGATGCGAAGGTTGTGTGCCCAACTACTGAAGGATATGTCTACATGATAAACAGAAGAGGGAATCACAAGTATCGATAGCCGAAGACGCACTACTTCAACGGTGAAGATGAAGAGCACAACGCTAACCAGTATCCAACCAAGGAAAGATTATGCTTTAACTGCAAGGAATTGGGATATACGTCCAGAGACTGCAAAGCACCACGAGCTAAGTCTATTGTTGACAATGTTGAAGCTATAAGACCAACCACTAAGGAACGTGTCTACACCCCAAGTAGATCAGAGAACTCATCATCTGAAGACTTCATCTCAGGAAATGCGACACAATGGAGCTGAGCGGGCCGAGATTTACGAGAGGGATTATCCATAGGTGACGCTATAATTATCGTATTATCTGTGTGCGCGTGGTTCTAAATATAGACCACATAAGTGTTTTAACTCTGTGACGTATTTTAGTATTATATTAGATTCCAAAATCCAAATTTTTATTATATTTTGGTATTATGATATATGTTATTGTGATTATTCGTGAAATTATTAATGTGATTATTTTGTGAGCGTATTTCTTATACGCGAATATTTTAGAGCGCGTTGAATTAAATTTCTCTTGATAATTTATTTTACATGATTGGTCACCAACCAAGCAACCGATTACGCGATTACCCTGACACTGCAAATTGGTGCGATGCAGAAACCATGAGGGCTAAGTCAAGAGAACATTTTGGAGTAGGTGAGACTTAGGGGAAGGAATATGGTGCATGATGACTATTGATTGGACATTTTAAAGAATCCTATCCCACCTTGTCTTTGTTCTTAAACACATTGAGGGCTTAATAGAATTTTGGGTAGGGGTCACTTTTCCTTCCTTTCTGATGGCCTCCTTGTTGTAGAAATTGGCCATTTGCTTGATTTTCAACATAGAATCTGGTTGTGACTTATGTTTTTGTATTTTTGCTATAAAAATGAATGAAAAATGGATAGAGAATGAATGGAATTTCGTGGCTTTGGTGGTAGAGAATTAAGGGGACAGATTGTGAAAACACAAAATAAAAACAAGAAGCAAACAAGGTCTCAAGGATCTGTTTATGAGTAAGTGAAGAAGATGGTTGATTGGGAGGCAGGGGCGCCACCTTAGTCTAATCCAAGACAAGGATAAGCCTATGAAGGTGAGGATCACCACAAGAAGAGAGTTTCTTGATAAGATCGATAAACTGGTCCAATCCAGAACCAAAGAGTATGAACTCAATATTTTTGCTAAATCTTTTTGTTGCCTCTTATTGAAATTTCGCCCCCTATATATAATGAGGGTCTTGTTGTTACAAAGAGTCAAAGAGACAAAAATCCTTACAAGGAATCCTAGGCTAACATAACTAGCATAACTAAAGGCAGGTACAAAGAACATAATTGTGGCTGTTCCATAGCCTAAGTGGCATCGAAATGAAAGAGACAACTTCACATTCTCGCTTGATTGCTCTTCATGACCAGGAGGTTTCACAACCACACATTAATTACAATTAAATGGGTGGTTGCGCTTTAATGTGCCGTTGGAGCCTTCATTTCTTTGTCTTGTGTAACTCCTTTTTGCCTTGATTGCTTTGTATTCCTTTGTCTTTCTTTGGAAGCAACATTATAGACTCATAAAACTACACAAAGAGCTGTTGAGAGGTGTGGAGGCCCTTGCTCCTTGCGCCACACAGCCACTTGAAGTGGATTAAACACACCAAAAAAATTAAATAACTTGGTGCCTTGGTCCCAAATAAATCAATTGGTCACTTGCACTTTTATTCAATTAAAAGAAATTAACTTGGCTGCCTTCTTTTATGCAAGTTGCGCCTCCTCCATGGCTTGTATGACAAGCATGGTTTTTGGTGCAATTACATCTTTGCCTCTATTTGCAATTGTCTTAGTCATGAATTGGACTAAGCTTTCTTGGACCCTCCTTGACATTGCCCTAGTCATTGGTCCTCCTAAGCTTTGAATGGCCTCTTGGTGCTCCATGTCCTCATCATTCCCTCCCTCTTGAGGAAATTCGACCTCGAATTGAAGTCCTCATCACCTACATCAAAAGGAGACAAGTCAGCAACGTTGAAAGTGGCACTAACACCATACTCACCTGGAAGGTCAACTTTATAAGCATTATCATTGACTTTGGCAATCACTTGAAAAGGCCCATCGCCCCTAGGCATTAACTTAGATTTCCTTTGTGAAGGAAACCTTTCTTATGCTTAATCACATAAGGAAATTGCTCCAAAAATTCAACCCATTTAGCATGCCTCTTATTCAACTTACCTTGTCCTTTTAAATACTTCAAGGACTCATGATCACTATGAATGACAAATTCTTTTGGCAGCAAGTAATGTTGCCACGTTTGCAATACCCTTACTAAGGCATACAATTCCTTATCATAAGTGGAGTAATTTAGGGCAGCCCCTTTTAATTTCTCACTAAAATAAGCAATTGGATGACCTTCTTGCGTCAAAACAGCCCCAATTCCAACATTGGAAGCATCACACTCGATTTCAAAAGATTTTGAAAAATTAGGCAATGCTAGAATTGGTGCTTGGGTGAGCTTTTCTTTAAGAATTGAAAAAGCTTGTTCTTGTTTCTCACCCCATTTAAAACCAATTTCCTTTTTAACAATTTCATTAAGAGGTGCAGCAATAGTACTAAAATCCTTAACAAACCTCCTATAGAAACTTGCTAAACCATGGAAACTTCTTACCTCTGTCACACTTTTAGGTGCTGGCCATTCTTGGATTGCCTTCACCTTTGCTTCATCCACATGTACTCCTTGAGAGCTTATGACAAAGCCTAGAAAAACGACTTGATTCGTGCAAAACACACATTTTTCCAAGTTTGCATACAAGTTTTCTTTTCTTAGCACATTTAAAACAGCCCTTAGATGAATGCAATAGTCCTCTAAATTTTTGCTATATATCAAGATATCATCAAAATATACAACAACAAATTTTCCCAAAAATTCCCTCAAAATATGGTTCATTAATCTCATGAAAGTGCTAGGTGCATTAGTTAATCCAAAAGGCATAACTAACCACTCATATAAACCATATTTAGTTTTGAAAGCAATTTTCCATTCATCCCCTTCCCTTATTCTAATTTGATGGTATCCACTTTTCAAATCAATTTTGGAAAACAAGCATGCACCAAACAGTTCATCAAACAAGTCATCTAACCGAGGTATTGGATGCCTATACTTAACAGTAATATTATTAACAGCCCTACAATTAGTGCACATTCTCCAACTACCATCTTTCTTAGGGACTAAAATAACAAGGACAGCACATGGACTTAAACTTTCCCTTACCCAACCTTTACTTACCAATTCGGCCACTTGCTTTTGTATCTCTTGCGTTTGTTGTGGGTTGCTCCGGTAGGCTGGCCTATTAGGCAAAGTGGCGCCTGGGATGAGATCAATGTGGTGCTCAATCCCTCTCAAGGGTGGCAGCCCACTTGGTACCTCCTTAGGAAACAAATCCTCAAATTCCTGCAAAAGAGAATTTTTGCAATTTGGCAATTCTTGAGTGTTAGGTAAATTTTCCAGCAAGGCCACCTCTTTGCTAAAAAGCAAATATAGGGGCTGATTAGAGAAAATAGCTTTTTTAACCTCCCCTTTTGTCGCCATTAAATTTTCTTTCTTTTTTTCATCAATCTTTTTTTTTTCACTCTTTTTTCTCTCTTTTTCTTTGGCGATCTTTTCTTTTTCTTCTTTTTCTTCTTTTTCACATTTTTCTCTCAATTTTTTTTGATCATCTCTCACCTCACTTGGGCTCAAAGGAGCCAATACAATTCTTTTTCCATGATGAACAAAAAAATACTTGTTGGTATGCCCTTCATGGCTTGCCTTTTTGTCAAATTGCCAAGGCCTTCCCAACAAGACATGGCTGGCCTCCATAGGAACTACATCACAAACAGCCACATCTTCATATTTTCCAATTGAAAAAGAAATTTCTACTTGTTCATCAACAATCATCTCAACATCATTAACAAGCCATTGAAGCTTATATGGCTTGGGATGTGGTTTAGTTTCTAGTTGGAGTTTGGAAACTAACCTTGTGCTAGCAACATTTGTGCAACTCCCACCATCAATAATTAGGGAACATACCTTGCCTTGTATGAGGCATCTTGAGTGAAATATGTTCTCCCTTTGAGTCGCATCTTCCTCCTTTACCACGGCTTCCAACAACCTTTTTATCATAAGTAGCTCTCCACTAGGTATTTGGGCCTCCTCCTCAACACAATCCTCATCATACTCTTCAGCCCCTTCATCTTCCTCCTCAACCTCCTCTACAATCATAATTCTCTTGGTAGAACATTGAGATGCAATGTGTCCTAAGCCTTGGCACTTGAAACACTTAACAGCCCGGTTAGTTGAAACAACTTGAGAAGGACTAGTTGTAGTGTTTTTACCTTTTGTGTCAGCCGCGGCTTCTTTGGATGATGAAGTCCCTTCACTCTTAATATTGCTCTTCCAATTTTGAGGATTGGAAGTGGTAGTGCTTCTTCTTATCTGACCCTTCCTCTTAAGTTGTTGTTCTACCTTTATGGCTTGATGTACCAAATCGTCTAATTGAACATAGTGTTGCAGTTCCACTATGTCACTTATATCACGATTTAGGCCATGCAAGAATCTGGCCATGGTTGCTTCATCATCTTCCTCCACATTTGCTCTAATTTTTGCCACCTCCATATCCTTGTAGTACTCATCAACACTTTTGTTGCCTTGGGTGAGTCGCTGTAATTTGTTGTGCAACTCTCTGTTGTAGTAAGATGGGATGAATCTCCTTCTCATGAGCCTCTTCATCTCCTCCCATATGGCAATGGCTGGCTCATTGTGCCTTCTCCTCTCCTTTGTCAATTGGTCCCACCACACCAAGGCGTAATCTGTAAATTCAATAGAAGCAACCTGCACCTTTTGAAGATCAGTGTAATTATTCTGAAAAAATTTGTTCAATTTTAGTTTCCCATTCCAAATCGTCTCCTGGTCATTTTTCCCAACAAATTGTGGTACTTTTATTTTTATACCACCCAACCTATCTTCTCTAGGTTCATCACGTCTCCTTCTCCTCCGCTCCTCCTCATCACCGCTATTTTGTCTGTTTTCTAATTGGTCAATTCTTTCATTTATGCCTTCCACTTCCTCTTTCAAAAGTTCTCTCATTTTTGCCGTGAGGGCATCTAGTAGTAATCGATTTTGAGGATCCATAACTCTTGTCAGTTCTTTAGAGAAACCAGCAAATGATCAATACAAGAAACCAATTCAAATAATAATCCACACACACAACAGCTTGGAAAGGAAAGGTAAGAAACAAAAATTGAACACAAAGTTTGTGAGACTAGAACAAGAAAGAACTCACTCAAAAGAAAGAAATAAAATAAAAATTTCAGAGTGTAGCAGCAACGAAGAAACACAACCAGAATTCAAGATTTTTTTTTTTTTATGAATTTTCGCAATTTTTTTTTTTAAAGAATTCAGAACTCAAAGGTAAGAATAGAGAAACCTGGGATTCTTTTGAACAAAGTCGAAACCTTGCTCTGATACCAAATGATGGCCTCCTTGTTGTAGAAATTGGCCATTTGCTTGATTTTCAACATAGAATCTGGTTGTGACTTATGTTTTTGTATTTTTGCTATAAAAATGAATGAAAAATGGATAGAGAATGAATGGAATTTCGTGGCTTTGGTGGTAGAGAATTAAGGGGACAGATTGTGAAAACACAAAATAAAAACAAGAAGCAAACAAGGTCTCAAGGATCTGTTATGAGTAAGTGAAGAAGATGGTTGATTGGGAGGCGGCGCCACCTTAGTCTAATCCAAGACAAGGATAAGCCTATGAAGGTGAGGATCACCACAAGAAGAGAGTTTCTTGATAAGATCGATAAACCTGTCCAATCCGTAACCAAAGAGTATGAACTCAATATTTTTGCTAAATCTTTTTGTTGCCTCTTATTGAAATTTCGCCCTATATATAATGAGGGTCTTGTTGTTACAAAGAGTCAAAGAGACAAAAATCCTTACAAGGAATCCTAGGCTAACATAACTAGCATAACTAAAGGCAATTACAAACAACATAATTGTGGCTGTTCCATAGCCTAAGTGGCAAATCGAAATGAAAGAGACAGCTTCACATTCTCGCTTGATTGCTCTTCATGACCAGGGAGGTTTCACAACCACACATTAATTACAATTAAATGGGTGGTTGCGCTTTTAATGTGCTGTTGGAGCCTTCATTTCTTTGTCTTGTGTAACTCCTTTTTGCCTTGATTGCTTTGAATTCCTTTGTCTTTCTTTGGTAGCAACATTATAGACTCATAAAACTACACAAAGAGCTGTTGAGAGGTGTGGGACCCCTTGCTCCTTGCGCCACACAGCCACTTGAAGTGGATTAAACACACCAAAAAAATTAAATAACTTGGTGCCTTGGTCCCAAATAAATCAATTGGTCACTTGCACTTTTATTCAATTAAAAGAAATTAACTTGGTTGCCTTCTTTTATGCAAGTTACGCCTCCTCCATGGCTTGTATGACAAGCATGGTTTTTGGTGCAATTACATCTTTGCCTCTATTTGCAATTGTCTTAGTCATGAATTGGACTAAGCTTTCTTGGACCCTCCTTGACATTGCCCTAGTCATTGGTCCTCCTAAGCTTTGAATGGCCTCTTGGTGCTCCATGTCCTCATCACTTTCTTTCTTGCTAGTTTCGTCTCATTAACAAGGGGGGATGTGAGTCTATTATTGGTGTTGGTTTTAGTGGAGAGTAATCATAAGATTCCTTCCTTATCTTTTCTTGTGAGTTATCTTATTTTCTTTGACCATTGGCCAACCACACTTATATATAAGGGGAGAGGAGTTGTTTTCATTCTTAGTTTGAAGTGTGGTGAGTTTTTGTGTGAGAAAAACCAAACCTTCATCTTCTTGTTTCTCCTGCAAACCGCGAGCCTTAGGATGATTTTTGTGATGGATCCTCTCACATTTCTGAATGTAATAATGTTGTTAGTGATTTTGTGGTTGTTAATCGTGGCAATCCTCCTCTGTCTTCATGATTCCAAACCGCGGGTTCCTGGAACGTTTTAGAGTTTCGTTGATGTGAGCATGTAGCCGTAACCCAGTGTCGTCGTGGCTATGTTCGTGACTGTGCGTGTTCGTGACTGTACGTGTTCGTGACCGTGTTTGTGATTGTGTTCGTGATCGTAGATTGGAATAAAGCGTCATTCGTGAGGACTTCTTCAACATGGACGTGCGATGTGTGTTTTGTAAACGTTTAAGTTGATGATGTAGTGCCTTACTTTAGTAAGGATATATGAATAAAATGGATGCTTTGTGTTTGATTATTGAGTGAAAAATTATTATGTTGTATTAAATTTCAAAGTTCATATTTATGATATGTTTAGTATTAAGTTATGACTTTTCATCATTTTGGTTTTGTTTTGGTTTATAAGTTAATTTTCGAGGACAAAAATTTTTTTAAGGAGGGTGGTAATGTAACATCCCAATTTTTATGAAAATTATTTTGTAGTTCCAACTACTTGAAAATAAATCGTAGAGAGTCATGACCTCAATGGTTTGTTAAAAGTATGAAGAACAACAAATATTTATTGTGAACAATTTACTGTTTTAACAATTAATTGATTAAGAGACAGTGTAGACGATAATCTTGTTTTTAATATGAATTAATATCGAAAAATGTGAAAGATTGTTGTTTGATTAAAGAAAATTATTTTATTGAATGAAAAATAATTTTAGGACTTAATAGTTATTTTTAAGTCTTTGTTTTGATTTTTATTATTTAGTTATAGTATTAATCGTCTGTTTTATGTCATATTTAATATGACTATTATTTTAATGATTTTGTTTTGATAATTTTATTGATTGAATAATATCTATATGAAAAGAGAAATGGAAATTAGTGATCCTCACTAATTTACAGTTTTATTACGCGAGAATTACATTGAATTACTGTAGTAGATAGGCTATTATGTGTGTTTCTAACTGAAACATGCCCAAACGTGATCCAAATTTTATAAAATTTGAGATCTTAGCATTTTCCAATATTTAGGATTTATTGTAATATTTCTAGAAATTTTGGGCATCAGAAAATATTTAGTGTATTTTCTATGGCCAGAGACTGCCTAATTGCGACGTTCGGTTCGCATTTCGAGAAAACGAGATGCATAGATACTTTTCTTATGCCATGAGGAATATTTGTGATTTTTGGGTGTGGGGTTATAATTAGAAATATTTTTGGAGTTTTTATTATTAAAACCTAATATACGCCAGAACGTCGCACTGATTGAGCGAGAACGCCGAAAAACGTGATTTAAACGAAACTCGTGGGCCAAGGGGATGTATGGCAGCTGCACATGTGCTAGGGGAGATGAATATGGACCTTTAGAACCTTCCATGGCATGTGTTTTATTATGATTGGTTAATTAGTAATTTGTAGGTAGTTAACTTAGTTAGTTAGTAACTAATTGGTTAAGTTGGAACTAAATGAACAATTTCTTTCCATCCTTATCCCTCCAATTTCGTGGCTCTCCCACACAGCCAAGACCAGATTCATTTCATTCCTCCATTGTAGAAAGCTTGGAGAGAAAAATTCTTGAGAGAGAAAGTGGTGTTCTTGAAGAAAGATTAGAGATTTAGTAGGAAAACATGTTCCTTTCTTCTTCCTCCTTGATTCGATCACCACCATCCTTGTGGGTAAGATTTCTAATTCTTTTTCCCTTCTCCATGGCTGCCATGGATGAGCTTTCATGGTCCAAGAGTTGTTTCTCACAATTTTGGTTTTGATTCTTGAAGGAATTTGTTGTTTAAGCTTCAATCTTCCATCCATTCTTCCTAACCCTTGATTAACCATCATCTCCTTGTTTGGTAAGCTTCATATCCATTCCTTTTCCTCTCTTGAGTCTCATGAATGGGTTTGGTTGGTTTTAGGAATCATTTTTGCTTAAAGGTGTTAGATTTAGCTAGATATGCATGACTAGTCTTTTAGCCCTTTGTTTCCTTCAATGATTAAGCTTGTTTTTGGTAATTGAAATTTTGGGAAACCCTAGGTTTTGGGGCTGAACGAAATTAGGGGCTGTTCAAGGTTATTTTGGTTTGATTTTGTTGATTTAAAGTTAGTTCTTTGATGGGTTATACTTGATTAGTTTGGAAACTAGTCAATATGCATGTTTAACAAGTTATGTGAAAATAATTTGGGGATTTTGTAGGGGCTGGAACCGTGGCTCCTAAGCATGGTTTAGGGGATGTTTTAAATTGTTTTCAAAGTGATTAAAGTGTTTAAGAAGTTGGTTTTGGTTAGAACTTTAAAGCTATAAAGATTTCTATGTGTGGAGCTTTGAAAAATTGTTTGAAACAAATGGATTTTTCGGGCTGTTTTAGGGCCATCAAAACAGTAACTTTTAGGCATGATTTGAGTGGGTTTGAACATGTTTTTAATTGTATTAAAGTGGTAAATAAGTTGGTTTTGATAAGAAGTTTTGATTGAACAAAATTTGTAATGACTTAGAAGTTAATAGCTTGAAACTTTGGAGTTGTTTTTGAAGCTTTAAACCGTGGGCCTTATGGTGTTTTGGAACATGATACTAAATTTGTTTAGGCCTAAAATATGTTGTGAAAAGTGGGTAGAGACTTGGTTTAGCAAAATCTTTCATAGAGGTTTAATTTTTGGGAAAAGAATTGTGTTATGTTTTGAGAATTGTTTCACAACAATAAGGAAATTGTTTCTAGAATTTTATAACATGTTTTAATGTTTTAAAAAGTGGTTTAAGTTTGAAAAAACACTATTCATTTGGTAAAACACTATTCCAATTGGTAAGTTTTGGGTTTTGATATTTTCTAAGTGCTTAGCTTTTGAAAAAGTTTCAAAACTTGCATGGTTTGAATATGTACCTTGGCATATGGCTAGATAGCACCAATTAGGGATTAAGTCAAGTAATTCCTAGGCTTTAGGATGCCTAAGCCATGGCTGCCCTAGGGGCATTAGGACTAAGTTTTAGTTCTAATTTAGTTAAGTTTGTGTTGTTAAGGTTCGTGCTTAAGGTACGCCATACAAGTGCGACTTGACGATTATTTCGGATTACCTTGCTTGGATTGTTAAAGCGCCAAGGTAAGGGAAATTCTTATATAATGAGTTTGGGCTTTTCGCCTTGTTTGTTGCTTGTTTGATTGTTTGATAGTGTGGTAGTACTTGTAGTACTTTTATGTGTTGTTGGAAATGTTGTAGCATGCTTTTGGCCCTGCGTGGCAAATTGAATTGTATTGCGTGACTTAAATCTTGTTTGAGTGATTTGATTAGACTTGAAGTTGATGAAACTGTGGAGCATGTTGTAGCCTATTGAATTGTTATATGCTGTTGAAATGCTATAGCATGTCGTTGGCCCTGTGAGGCATTATGATTGATGTTGTTTTCCATGAATCAAGTAGGATTTAAATGGAATTTGGTATTGACTTGGAATATGAAAATATTGTTGTTGATGATGGATTAATTAATAATGCGTTGATCGACTGCTATTGGTTGACGATTTACATCGGTAAATCTGATGCGATTCCACAAGCGAATTCTGATTTCGTAAGCAAATTGTTAAGGGCATTTTGATTTAAAAGTAAGCATGAAGGTTTTAGTATAACTAGCCAAAGCTTGCAAGGAAATTTCAATGGAATGATAGTAAAGAAAAGAATTTGAAATAAAAAGTACGATTTATGAAAACGGTTGAGTTAAATGATGCGCCTGGGAGATTCTGGCTAGGAAAGACTTGGTAATTAAGAGTGTTCGCACCACCTCTCTTTCCTGGGAATTCTTCCAGTGTGTTATTTAACACAACTAGGGTTTCAACGACCTAGAACTAAAAGAGTATTTTCAGATACATAGGAGTGATATAAGAATAGAGAAAGAGAGTTCAAAGATCGAGTTTTTGAAAGATTAAATCATAGGGAACCTAGTGTTCCTATTGAGCATATGGACTATGTGTCCTGTGCTGGGATTTAATGTCCTGTTTGCGTGCGCATTTTTCTTGATTAAGGATTGGACCTAGTGTTCCGTATGGCGTGCCTAGTACCTTAACCTAAAAGTTGAGCCTAGTGTTCCGCATTACGTGCCTAGAGTTCTGATCTGAGATTAAGACTAGCGTTCCGCAATTGAACACCCGGACTTTGTGTCCTGTGTTTGCACTCTAAGTAATCAAAAAGGTATTTTGGTTTAAAAATAAGCATGAGGGTTGTAGTATGACTAGCCTAAGCTTATAGATAAGTAGAAATGGAACCATGCTAGATAAAGAATTTGATGAAACTCGGGTTCCAATGACCCAAAGCTAAATGAGTGATTTATTTTGGTACAACCTCACCTAGGTAATATAAGAATTGGAAGCATGAAAATTCACTAAGTAGAGTGAGTGAGTTGAGGTGTCGTCGATCCGCATTGATTAATTAAAACATTACTCGGGCGCTCCCTGCGGTGAGCATGCCATGTTGTTGAATTTGTTTGGATGTATACTAACCATTGAGCATCGACACTCGGAGCGTATGATTGTCTTCAGGACTTCAAAAGGACGAGTTGTCACTGCATGCCCGTGTGGCAGAAAGCCTAATGTGTGGCAAGCCTTTGTGGCAATACCCTTGGTAGGGGAGTTGATTTGGACGTTGGGAAATAAAGTTCCTCGTCTCTGCTGACCTTGTTTAAGGCTGCAGGTGTATACACAAACTAGCCATACTGCATTGACATGCATAGCTAACCGCATTTATGATATGTGAGGAATTGTTGATGAATTGGATATTGTGATGACTTGATCACTTATCTGTTGATAGACTTGCCTGCTCACATGCAATGGTTGATATTGTAGTGACTTGATTGTTGATCTGTTGGTTGTTTTGTTTGCTCACATGCCATGCTTGATATACCATGTTGATTGTGTGCGGTCTATTAAGTATGTATATGTAAATAAAAGAATGTTGTTGTATTATATATGTATATATCGTTTGCATGCGACATAGCCTATGATAAACTCGTGGACAAAGGATTTACCCTTGCACTGTTGTTGGATTGGATGTCCTTATGGATGTCACTTCCAGATGGAGTTCGGTAGCTGTTGCAGCTTCATCTTTTAGGAGCATTGAAGATTGAGCCAGTGGAGGAAGATTCCTCTGAGTACTTCGTGTTTGATCTTGCTGAGTTGTTTCTCAGTAAGAGTTATAGTTGTCAGCCAGCTTAGCTTAGGATTTTGTATTGATTGTTTCGTAATTACTCTTTTCAGAGAACCTCGCCTTAGTGCGAAATGATTATGTTATGTGAAGTATTATTTGTGATGCATTATACTCTGATAATTTCAAAAGTTTGAATTGACGTCATTTAGAAAACTGTAGTACTCTATGTCTCATTTTGAAAAGGGTTTCAAAGGAAAGAATATGAAAAAGAAAAAAAAAATTTACTCCTGTTTTTCCATTGCGAAATACATAAGAGTACTCTTTAATCGAAAGCATACAAGCATTAAATGTTTTCAGCATTAGATTGGGTTGCACAGTAGCGCTCCGAAATCGGGGTGTTACAGAGGCCATCAAGACCAGGGGCTTTAAGACCCCTAGGTTATCCACAACTTCCTTTATCTGATTTTCCTTAACTTCAGCCAATAAACAATTGTTCATAAAGTGGGGATTTTCTGCACACTTTCTTGAATGAAAGATGTGGTTCCAGCTTTAAAACTCTCTTTATAATGTCCACCACAGTTGTAACACCCCATTTCCGAAGCGCTACTGTGCAACCCAATCTAATGCTGAAAACTTTTGTTGCTTATATGCTTTTAGTAAAAAGAACTCTTTTGTATTTCGCAAATATGAGTGAATTTTTTCTTTTTCTTTCCTTTGAAACCCTTTTCAAAAAGGAGACGTAAAGAGTACTACAATTTTCTAAATGATGCCAAATCAGTCTTTCGGAAATATCAGAGTATATCACATCATAATGAATGCTTCACATAACATAAAACATAACATAATCATTTCGCACTGAGGTGAGGTGTTCTGAAAAGAGTAATTACAAAACAATAGGCAATAAAGTCATGCTCCACCAACAGGTCAAGAGCCAAGACAATACCCTAAGCTAAGCTGGCCTAATAACTATAACTCTTACTGAGGAACTGTTCAGCTAGATCAAGACATAAAGCACTCAGAGGAATCTTCCTCCACTGGCTCATTCTTCAACGCTCTTGAAAAGACGAAACTGCAGCAGTTATGGAACTCTATCTGGAAGTGACATCCATGAGAATGTCCAATCCAACAATAGTGTAAGGTAAATTCTTTGTCCACGGGTTTATCATAGGCTATGTCACATGCAAACAATATATATATTTAATACAACAACATGCCTTTATATACATATACATACTTAATAAACAGCATGCATCATCATGGTATATCAAGCATTTGCATGTGAACAGACAAATCAACAAACAAATCAACGATTAAGTCATCACAATATCAAACAATTGCATGTGAGCAGGCAAATCAATCAATAGATCAACGATTAAGTCATCACATATTACAATGTGATTAATTATGCATGCCAATGCATTATGAACAAGTTTGTGTATACACTTGTTAAACAAGGACAACAATAAGACACCAGAAAAATCCTTTAGGTCCAGACAAAAATTCCCCTACATTGGAAAAATCCTCCAGATCCAAATCAAATTCCCCTAGCAAGGGTATTGGACACTGGAATAATCCTCCAAGTCGAAATGCTCAATGATTAGTATGCATCAATCTAATCCAATTCTTTGATACGGCCCACTCACCTTAAGGAATGTTCGAGAAATCTTTAGATTAATTAATTAATTCATCGTCATGACTCATTATCATTATCAATCATACTTTCATCAATTTCAAGTCCAGTCAAACCAATTAAACATGATTTAAGGCGAACAATACAAATCACTAAAGCCACACAGGGCCAAGAACATGCTACAACATTTCATACAGCATATAGTAATACTACAAGTACTACCACACAATTTATCAAACAATTAAACCATACAACACACAAGAAGAAAAGCCCAAACTCATTATATAAGAATTTCTCTTACCTCGAACGCATTCCAAAAGAGTTAATCCTAAGTTTTCGTCAAGTCGTACCTCACACGAACCTTAACAACACAATTTCAATTCAATTAGAACTAAAACTCAAGTCCTAATACCCCTAGGGCAGCCATGGCTCTAAGGTTCCTAAGGCCTAAGAATCATTCACTTAATCCCATTTGGATCACACCTAGTCATATATCATGAATCAAGTCTAAGTTATGCAAGTTTTGAAATTTTTACAAATACTACACACTTAGAAAATGCCTAACCCAAAATTTACCAATTGTACTAGTGTTTTACCACTTTAAATAGTGTTTTCCCAACTTTGAACAACTTTTTAAAACACTAAAACATGTCATAAAATTCTAGAAACAATTTCATTTTAGTTTTAAGACAATTCTTAACTCATAATCCAAAACTTTTTCCTTAAATCAATTTCTTAAACACCTTGATACACATCAAAAACAAGTTAAAACTGTGACACCCTCTACCTCGCATGTTATCGTTACGAAAATAAATTAAGAAAAAATGTAACTACTGAAAAATACAGTCAAATAAAATTTTCATAAATAAAGATAGAGTCGTCACACTCTCATAAACTTGCGGAAATAATCAATTGACGGTTACGAATAAAATTCACATGATACAAACACCCCGATGTCACAACGTCTTAGAGCTGACCCTAAACATTTACTTCGAAAATAACAACATCGATAATAACCAAAACATCAAAAATCCTAATCTACGGTGACTGCGCCCATAGATCACTCCTCAGCCACGTCGTTATCGCCACCGCAGCCTCATCGTCTAAACATACACAATGGTGTATGAGTAGCCACAAAGAAAAGGGGTTAGACATCATATACAATCATAGCACAAAGCGGCAAAGGACATAGCTTAAGCAATGCGCATACAACACGTTAACTTAATCAACACATAACATGAATGCTTGACTCAACGAGTACTTATGCAATCCTATACAACGCGTCTACTTCACCGAACATGTGGATCCAAACCAATTCGGATGAGCGAGTGAGAAAACATCATCACTCTTGAGTACGACAAGTGTCTAGTCAGGGTAACCGGTATATTTATTGGTCACGCCCAGCTGTGGTAGCTATCCACCGCCTTTATATAAGACGCTCCTACCCGATTGACCCCCAAGGCCGGGTACCTTGCCCATCATGGCCGATACTATATCGCATCATCGTTGCTCACCCCCAATAACGTTAACTTAACAAGACACATATGATGCATGAACACAAACCAAGCAAGTGTCTAACAACAACAACAACAACAACTCACCAACCATCTCATCAAGCGTAGGCTATAACAACGATAACAAGGTACTACTCGTCAGTAAACTGACAAATTTCCCACAATCTTGGAACAAGTCCAAGTTATCAACCTACCTCACCACACTAAGTCTAGGCTAACTTAACTAAATTTTCAACTCTTAACTCAAGTGTTTCAACTTACTTATTTGACCGGACGTACTGCATTACTCCCTAAAATTATAGGACACTATCCAAGAGAGTTTGGGTCAATACTTATTATATCCTGAATTTAAAAATTCAATTAGTGAGACTTTGCTAAAATAATTCTAGACTTAGTCATCTTTCTGCATAATTTTTCTGTATAACTATTACTCTAAGTTGTCAACTAAGCTGAAATATTCATAACACCAAATCTTGCTTCTAAAGCATTTAAACCATCGACACCACAATATGACCATCATATCCTAGTCCTAAGACTTGCTTGTACCATAACTTAAACGCTAAAAATATCATTATACCTTAGTTAACCCCTAACAATTACACCCATCATCCATACTTTATCCTTTCACATAACCATGATATACCACCTAGAGAATCTAAGTGTAACAAACCACCCTCTATGATCATCTAGCTCTCACTCAACACAACAAATCCGTAACATCAAATAGCAACAAGCAATCTCATTTAAACACATTTACATACATTTATCAATAACAAGCCAAGACGACCAAATCATCATATGATCCATACATGACATTTCATCGTAACACATCAATTCAAACAACACCTTATAAGACAATTTCAATTAACATTAACATCATGACATAATTTAATATCAAATTTTCCCCTCACAATGGCAATGGTACTTATTTTGCACAACCGCGCCAAGTCTAGGGACCATGGGACGTCCCTATTGCCTAATTATATCCATAAGCCCACTAATCTTGTATCCATCTATCCCCTTACCTCGAAAAGTTTGAAGTATTCCAAGGTGAAGAAAACTGCTACAACGACAATTTGAGCACCAATCGAGCACAGGATAAAATTTTCTAAGAAGCGAAACGTGGCTGGAAAAAATAATAATTAGTATAATATATTTTTTCAGAATTTTTAAGGCTGAAACGAAATTAAAAAGAAGCAAAAAGAGTGACTGGAGAATGCCGTACCGAGACAAAGGGGTTACGAAGCGTCCGACATCAACTTCACCGAATCGAGCAAAGGAGTATTGTTTTCTGAAGGTTTCGACGCGAGGAATCCGAAAACGACGCCCGTTTTTCGAACCGAAAACTGTGGTGTCCGAAAAAGTGAAATTACAGCTCGCCCAGCGTAAATAAACACGACGAACGGAGTCGCGGTTGAACGAACAGAGGCCGAAAACGTGTTCTTTGGTCGATTTCGAGTTGGGTTGTAAGTTTTGGGATTTTTTCGTGGTCTAGAATGAGAGAACAGGAACAGAGAAATTGGAGCAAGGTTTCCGTTTTCTCTTCGACGGCTCTAGGAGATGATGAACAGTGACCTTAAATTGAAACAGGCGTGGGTGTGGGTGTGAGTGCTGCACCAAAGTAACGTGGCCCATTTCATTTTCTTCATAAAAAGCCCATTTTTACAAAACGTGAAAAAGAACGTGGACTGGTGGGATTTATGCAAGGAAAAAGAATCAGCACTATATACATATATCTATATATATATAATAATGTATATAATAATTATATTCTTCCTAAATTATTCTCAATTAAAGAAATTCATGTTTTTACTAACTTTTAAAATATACCATTATTTTACAATATCTATAATAAATTCAAAACTAATATTTAATAAAAATATAGTAAAATAGTATTAATTAAAATATACTAATTATTAAGGCAAACACACTCAAGTTGTCACAAAATTACCAATATGAGCACACAAATTATAGGATCTTAATAATTCAAATTTGAGGGTGTTACAATTCTCACTTAACAATAGTACTAAGAATAATAATAAAATATCATTCCAGTACTCCTTAAATTTAAATAATTATTAACAAGATAATATTAATATTTCAAACAAATGTTTTACAAAAATAAAGATAATAATGAAACAATAAAGCATTACCAAAAATACTAATTCCCAAAGTAACTTACATAAAAATTATCAAAAAAATTATTAATATATTCAGGCATATATACATATGTATTAATACGAAAATTGGGGTGTTACAATTCCACCCCCGTTAAAAAAAAATTCTGTCCTCGAAATTTCTCTGGGTGCTATTAAACGATACGGTTCATGTCCCTAAAACATCATGCAACCTTCTTCACTATTGCTATATATATTCCACACAATTCTTTCTTAAGAGGGTCAACTAAGGTCACTAGCTGGAGAACTTAGTCCTTCTAAAGGTCTAGAATTAAAGTTCTAACTTAAATATCTGGTGTACTAACCAATCATGCTCAGGTGACTTTCATGGCTCTTTCTAGGATTAACTCTTTAAACTAAGGAATACTAAAACATTACTATCTTAAGGCTTCAAATTTGCAACAACCACAACGAATCAACAAGGCTAACATCTAAATCCTTAAGAACCACTTCATAATTAAAGCTATAATATATATATATACACACACATTTAGCAACATATCATAAACAACAATTCAACAATCAATATTCACTTAAACATAATATACAAAAGTTAACGACCAAAGTACGACAGACTAAAGCATCATTTTAGAAAGAGAAAATAACATTTTTTTTATAAATATTAATACTAATAGAAAAATGAAACACAAACAAAACAATTTCCCTTATCAAAGGCATTTGATATTGCAGCCAAGATTAATCACGAGCTAAATACATAAGCTGATCAAAAGGCATCAGACATTTAAACTAGAAATCAATAAATTAGTAATGCAACACAGTCATATAATTATCTAACAAAGTTCAGAAACTTACCTCGGTTCAAGCATGTAACATTTTCAAAGCAAACTAAGCAACATATATAACGTAGCGCTTTCACATTTCAATATAAATATTCAGTATAACCTGAAGTCCCCTTGAAAGAAATAACACGTTTGTATATTGTATTTAATAGAGAGTCAAATGAAGCATAAAATATAGAAAGATCAATTAACCGCATGTCAGTGAATGTAACAAAATAATTTTAATTTTTGTTTTTAATATCATATCGAAAATAATTCAGCAATCAAGACTTAGTTAAGCATAATGCACACACAAAAATTATAGGCTAAAGTATGTTAGACTAAAACGTTAAAATAAAATAAAAAAAATTATTCATCATTTTTAATCTATTTATTTCGTAAAAAAATAGAAACCTATTTATCCTAAAAGAAATAACATGTTTGCATGCAATGTTTCATAGTCATTAAAGTTAAGCACACAATATAGCAAAAGTAGTTTACCGCAAATTAAGGCATGACTAACTACAATATTTATCTTAAGGTACCCTACGCAAAACCTTTATTATTCCTACTGCTCAACTTACTCTAGGAAAAACATTCTATAGGGTGCTACACAATGATGGACTCGGTTTCTGTTAGAACATCTAAAATCGGTTTTGTGGTCTTATCAGAAGGCAAAACAATATATTTCCCAAAGATTAACTAATGTCTCCCATTACGTTCTACTTCTATCCTCACTCTAAGCTTGTCTCTACGCTTAGGAAAAATTACTTTCCACCTTTAGAATCTACGGTTTCAAAGCCTTATGCCTATCCGAAGCCCTTAAAAATTTAACTGCAATGTAGATAATCTATGCCCATAACTAATTCTAGTAGCTAAGGTAATTCAAAAAACTAATACTATCCACCAAACTGATTATCATTGCTTTTCTCACCGGCGGTAAGTGATTGGGCTGCAGTCCCTCCTACTCGTTCAGCCAGGTAATCCAAGCAATAATAACCATGTGCAACAATCATCTATTCTTCTATAAGGTTCTCTGATAGGGGCTTAAGCGTAAAGATGTCGACGTCACATGATTACCCTCAAGCTCTACAAAAGATCCTTCCTATAGCATAGCCACGATTCCGCTGCGCTACTCTGATAACATATTTCCCAGCTAACAATGCTGTAAATCTAAAATAAGATCAGCTTATCCTTTCTAGTTAAGCTACTAGCCCATTGTACTTACTAGAATTCCTTTAAGGTAATGGAAAAAAGTCTTGCACCTTAAGTGCAACAACTAAGGGTTAACCTGCATCTTTCAGTTCTGGGTTGATCCTTCTTAATTCACTAAGCGTAATTTTAAATAAGATACTAAGAAATTAACAACTTAGGAAATTGCTAACCCAAAATTCACAATTAATGGTTCAGGTACCTACTATCTTAGCTCTATCTATCATATGCTCTTGTGAACTTAGCCCACTCAGAATTGTCCGTGTACTAGAACAACCAAAATTAACCAAGTAGTGCATATAACTCTACTCAGAGTTCATGCACTGAAACACAATAGACCACACACAAGCCCGGTTAGAACCGAACTGCTCTGATACCACTAATTGTGACACCCTCTACCCCGCATGTTATCGTTACGAAAATAAATTAAGAAAAAATGTAACTACTGAAAAATACAGTCAAATAAAATTTTCATAAATAAAGGTAGAGTCGTCACACTCTCATAAACTTGCGGAAATAATCAATTGTGATTCTGAATAAAATTCACATGATACAAACACCCGATGTCACAACGTCTCGGCTGACCCTAAACATTTACTTGAAAATAACAACATCGATAATAACCAAAACATCAAAAATCCTAATCTACGGTGATCGCCCATAGATCACTCCTCACCACGTCGTTATCGTCACTGCGATCTCATCGTCTAAACATACACAATGGTGTATGAGTAGCCACGACAAAAAGGGGTTAGACATCATATACAATCATAGCACCAAACGGCAAAGGACATAGCTTAAGCAATGCGCATACAACACGTTAACTTAATCAACACATAACATGAATGCTTGACTCAACGAGTACCTATGCAATCCTATACAACGTCTACTTCACCGAACATGTGGATCCAAACCAACTCAGATGAGCGAGTGAGAAAACATCATCACTCTTGAGTGCGAGCGATTGTCTAGTCGAGTGGTAACCGGTATATTTATTAGTCACGCCCAGTGTGGTAGCTATCCACCGCCTTTATATAAGACGCTCTACCCGATTGACCCCAAGGTAGGGTACCTTGCCCATCATGGCCGATACTATATCGCATCATCGTTGCTCACCCCCAATAACGTTAACTTAACAAGACACATATGATGCATGAACACAAACCAAGCAAGTGTCTAACAACAACAACAACAACAACTCACCAACCATCTCATCAAGCGACCGACTATAACAACGATAACAAGGTACTACTCGTCAGTAAACTGACAAATTTCCCACAATCTTGGAACAAGTCCAAGTTATCAACCTACCTCACCACACTAAGTCTAGGCTAACTTAACTAAATTTCCAACTCTTAACTCAAGTGTTTCAACTTACTTATTTGACCGGACGTGATTACTACTCCCCTAAAATTATAGGACACTATCCAAGAGAGTTTGGGTCAATACTTATTATATCCTGAATTTAAAAATTCAATTAGTGAGACTTTGCTAAAATAATTATAGACTTAGTCATCTTTCTGCACAATTTTTCTGTATAACTATTACTCTAAGTTGTCAACTAAGCTGAAATACTCATAACACCAAATCTTGCTTCTAAAGCATTTAAACCATCGACACCACAATATGACCATCATATCCTAGTCCGAAGACTTGCTTGTACCATAACTTAAACGCTAAAAATATCATTATACCTTAGTTAACCCCTAACAATTACACCCATCATCCATACTTTATCCTTTCACATAACCATGATATACCACCTAGAGAATCTAAGTGTAACAAACCACCCTCTATGATCATCTAGCTCTCACTCAACACAACAAATCCAGAACATCAAATAGCAACAAGCAATCTCATTTAAACACATTTACATACATTTATCAATAACAAGCCAAGACGACCAAATCATCATATGATCCATACATGACATTTCATCGTAACACATCAATTCAAACAACACCTTATAAGACAATTTCAATTAACATTAACATCATGACATAATTTGATATCAAATTTTCCCCTCACAATGGCAATGGTACTTATTTTGCACAACCGCGCCAAGTCTAGGGACCATGGGACGTCCCTATTGCCTAATTATATCCATAAGCCCACTAATCTTGTATCCATCTACCCCCTTACCTCAATAAAAAGTTTAAAGTATTCCAAGGTGAAGAAAACTGTCTACAACGACAATTTGAGCACCAACTGAGCACATGATAAAATTTTCGGAAGAGCGAAACGTGGCTGGAAAAAATAATAATTAGTATAATATATTTTTTTAGAATTTTTAAGGCTGAAACGAAATTAAAAAGAAGCAAAAATAGTGACCGGAGAATGCCTTACCGAGACAAAAGGGTTACGAAGGGTCCGACATCAACTTCACCGAATCGAGCAAAGGTGTATTGTTTTCTGAAGGTTTCGACGCGAGGAATCCAGCAGCCCGCTTTTTCGAACCGAAAGCTGTGGTGTCGAAAAAGTGAAATTACAGCTCGCCCAGCGTAAATAAACACGGTGAAACGGAGTCGCGGTTGAACGAGCGAGAGGCCGGAAACGTGTTCTTTGGTCGATTTCGAGTTGGGTTGTAAGTTTTGGGATTTTTCGTGGTCTAGAATGAGAGAACGAGAGCAGAGAAATTGGAGCAAGGTTTAGTTTTCTCTTCGACGGCTCTAGGAGATGATGAACAGTGACCTTAAATTGAAACAGGCGTGGGTGTGGGTGTGAGTGCTGCACCAAAGTAACGTGGCCCATTTCATTTTCTTCATAAAAAGCCCATTTTTACAAAACGTGAAAAAGAACGTGGACCGGTGGGATTTATGCAAGGAAAAAGAATCAGCACTATATACATATATCTATATATATATAATAATGTATATAATAATTATATTCTTCTTAAATTATTCTCAATTAAAGAAATTCATGTTTTTACTAACTTTTAAAATATACCATTATTTTACAATATCTATAATAAATTCAAAACTAATATTTAATAAAAATATAGTAAAATAGTATTAATTAAAATATACTAATTATTAAGGCAAACACACTCAAGTTGTCACAAAATTACCAATATGAGCACACAATTTATAGGATCTTAATAATTCAAATTTGAGGGTGTTACAATTCTCACTTAACAATAGTACTAAGAATAATAATAAAATATCATTCCAGTACTCCTTAAATTTAAATAATTATTAACAAGATAATATTAATATTTCAAACTAATGTTTTACAAAAATAAAGATAATAATGAAACAATAAAGCATTACCAAAAATACTAATTCCCAAAGTAACTTACATAAAAATTATCAAAAAATTATTAATATATTCAGGCATATATACATATGTATTAATACGAAAATTGGGGTGTTACAATTCCACCCCCGTTAAAAAAAAATTCCGTCCTCGGAATTTCTCTGGGTGCTATTAAACGATACGGTTCATGTCCCTAAAACATCATGCAACCTTCTTCACTATTGCTATATATATTCCACACAATTCTTTCTTAAGAGGGTCAACTAAGGTCACTAGCTGGAGAACTTAGTCCTTCTAAAGGTCTAGAATTTTAAAAGTTCTAACTTAAATATCTGGTGTACTAACCAATCATGCTCAGGTGACTTTCATGGCTCTTTCTAGGATTAACTCTTTAAACTAAGGAATACTAAAACATTACTATCTTAAGGCTTCAAATTTGCAACAACCACAACGAATCAACAAGGCTAACATCTAAATCCTTAAGAACCACTTCATAATTAAAGCTATAATATATATATATATATATATATATATATATATATACACACATTTAGCAACATATCATAAACAACAATTCAACAATCAATATTCACTTAAACATAATATACAAAAGTTAACGACCAAAGTACGACAGACTAAAGCATCATTTTAGAAAGAGAAAATAACTTTTTTATAAATATTAATACTAATAGAAAAATGAAACACAAACAAAACAATTTCCCTTATCAAAGGCATTTGATATTGCAGCCAAGATTAATCACGAGCTAAATATATAAGCTGATCAAAAGGCATCAGACATTTAAACTAGAAATCAATAAATTAGTAATGCAACACAGTCATATAATTATCTAACAAAGTTCAGAAACTTACCTCGGTTCAAGCATGTAACATTTTCAAAGCAAACTAAGCAACAGATATAACGTAGCGCTTTCACATTTCAATATAAATATTCAGTATAACCTGAAGTCCCCTTGAAAGAAATAACACGTTTGTATATTGTATTTAATAGAGAGTCAAATGAAGCATAAAATATAGAAAGATCAATTAACCGCATGTCAATGAATGTAACAAAATAATTTTAATTTTTTTTTTAATATCATATCGAAAATAATTCAGTAATCAAGACTTAGTTAAGCATAATGCACACACAAAAATTATATGCTAAAGTATGTTAGACTAAAACGTTAAAATAAAATAAAAAAAAATTATTCATCATTTTTAATCTATTTATTTCGTAAAAAAATAGAAACCTATTTATCCTAAAAGAAATAACATGTTTGCATGCAATGTTTCATAGTCATTAAAGTTAAGCACACAATATAGCAAAAGTAGTTTACCGCAAATTAAGGCATGACTAACTACAATATTTATCTTAAGGTACCCTACGCAAAACCTTTATTATTCCCTCTTGCTCAACTTACTCTAGGAAAAACATTCTATAGGGTGCTACACAATGATGGACTCGGTTTACATTAGAACATCTAAAATCGGTTTTGTGGTCTTATCGTAAGGCAAAACAATATATTTCCCAAAGATTAACTAATGTCTCCCATTACGTTCTACTTCTATCCTCACTCTAAGCTTGTCTCTACGCTTAGGAAAAATTACTTTCCACCTTTAGAATCTACGGTTTCAAAGCCTTATGCCTATCCGAAGCCCTTAAAAATTTAACTGCAATGTAGATAATCTATGCCCATAACTAATTCTAGTAGCTAAGGTAATTCAAAAAACTAATACTATCCACCAAACTGATTATCATTGCTTTTCTCACCATGATAAGTGATTGGGCTGCAGTCCCTCCTACTCGTTTAGCCAGGTAATCCAAGCAATAATAACCATGTGCAACAATCATCTATTCTTCTATAAGGTTCTCTAATAGGGGCTTAAGCGTAAAGATGTTGACGTCACATGATTACCCTCAAGCTCTACAAAAGATCCTTCCTATAGCATAACCACGATTCCGCTGCACTACTCTGATAACATATTTCCCAGCTAACAATGCTGTAAATCTAAAATAAGGTCAGCTTATCCTTTCTAGTTAAGCTACTAGCCCATTGTACTTACTAGAATTCCTTTAAGGTAATGGATAAAAGTCTTGTGTAACGACCCGTTTCCGGACCGCTACCGAGCTCAACATACCGAGCTCGAGTTACCGAGCTCAACACACCGAGCTCAACTAAACCTGTATGAGATGCGTTTTAAAACGATACTCTTGTGCCTTTTAAAAAGTACGATCTATTTTTTTATAACACCACTCGTGCACATCGTAGTAATTCTGACTTTTTCAAAACATGGAGAAACTAAGACACAAGACATAAATTCCAATAAAACATACATGCATATATACCGCTCGAAATAATAATGTATACAAAGTACAGAGTAGTAATGTATAAAGAAATACACCTAAGGTATGACGACTTCAAGAGAGCAATCATACCCTGGGGGTACTTCCGGCAGACTCCCACGCAGGGGGCTGCTCCAAAAGTAAACCACCAGTCTACCCTGTAGCAACAAAACAATACTGCCCAACTGGTCACGACATACTACTCCAAAAGAAAAAAAGGTACAGTCATCAAAAAAAAAACAACATCCAGCAACATAATCAATCACGACAAATAAAGGTCGTCGCTCGGGTCCTCGTCGAGCTCCTCCTCGGCATCATCTGCTGTCGAGTTCCCTGCGCCCTCGACATCGCCTGGGTAACCGTCATGGATTGAAGGCACCACGGGAAAGGGTCAACTTCTCAACAATACAAGATAAGCACGGCATAAAGAAATAAGCAAACAGCAAAGTATAACATTCACCAACGTGACTCGACCATCTCACTCTAACTCGACACAACTCGCAATCCATTTTCTCTCGACTTGACAATTTTTCCGGAATGCACACGCCGTACCGTATGTCGGAAGGTCGGTAGAAGCCTTGGGATCCTCGCTCTCCCTAGGGCGATCGGCTTCGGGTCCCATAGCGTGGCGGCGTCTAGTCAATCTCCCGTAAACAAAAGGGGACCTAGCACCCTTAGTTATCCGGTCACGGCTCAAAAGCGTCATACGACTCACCTAGCTCGCTCACTCGATGAACAATTAAGCGCATACGATATTCAAAGAGTTAAACACAAGATATTCAACCGCATGTCAAATAAAAAGAGCAAGCTCGACATGAAGAAACGCAATTCAACATGCAATACACAATTCACAGCATATATTCAATCACATATTAAATACATGCAAAAACCCAATCATATCACATTTCAAGCTCGACACAAATCAGGGAATCCATTCACAATAACATATCAAATAAAGTCTTAATAATGTCTAAAAGCTGCCCTTACGCACAAAACATAAACACGTAGAATATGAAGTGCCCTTACCGAACTCCAAGCTAAAGCTGCTCGACAATGACCTCGACACGGCTGTCTTCAAACGAGCTCGACAACGACTTCGACACGTACGCTTCTCAGTCGACCTCGACACGTACAGCTCTCGATCTGGATTCCACTACTTCCACGTACTCGGGTTCGCTCTCCCGTACACCTCGATTCGGAAACCACACGATCTCGGGAATCAGACTTCCTAAAACAAGCACAACTCAGTTCGATCTATGGGTTCTAATAACACTTAGATCTCATCCCAATCTTAACCACAAAGTTGGGGTTTTCGATCAAAAGTTCATGAAAAAGGTTATCTGATGTTACAACAGGTAAATCGACAACGACAACAACCAGAAGCAACAAACGAAAAACAAGAAATCGAAACAAACCAAAAAGGGAGGGTTTTGAGCGCTGCCTACTGCAGAAAACAGAGGAAGAAATTTGTTTTACAAGCCCAAATAATCGGTTAGAAAGGAAGGTAATATCATGAAGAAGAAAACCCATCAAAGTGACATGTTTTGGAAGCATAAAACTGGCTAAAATGGAAAGAAGAAATAGCGCTAAACAGTAGCATGAAGAAGAGAAAATCTGTTTTTCATACCTCAATGGTGGTCGAGATGGTGAGATATATGTCGAGAGGATGATGAGGAACAAGGTTGATGAAGAAAGCTTATGCAGAAGCTCGATGGAACTCAAGGTTTCTTCGATGGAAGTTTTGGAGAGAAAGAAGGAAACTCAGAGAAGAAAGGAAGAAGAAAGAAGAAAAGAGAAGTGAGTATCTGAGGGAACCGATCGTGGTATACAGCTGGTGAGGGAAGGGCGTTATCGTAACTCCAGCTATGAGATGCCAATCCCATCAGTCAATCTACCCATCTAATCGCTACTCTCTCATGATTACCTCTACTCTATAGGTCGAGAGATCTGAACACGGCGACGAGCGGCAAGCCGACAATATAATTATTACAAACAATATAATAATAACTTGAATAACGTTCGTAAAGATACGAGTGTTATCATCTCGACACGATGTCGACTAGGGTGCTCGTCAGCGCACAAGGCTCTAACACGAGTTAGTGCACGCGGCCTCCTCGATTCGACATGCGACCTCCTCGGCTCGATGCAGCGATCTCATCAACTCGACACGCGCGACCTCCTCACCGGCTCGGCTAGTGCACGCGCGGTCTCCTCGGCTCGGCAAATGACCTCGGCAACTATCTTGGCGGGATCTCGACACAAGGTCTTGGTGCGAGGTCTCGACACGAGATCTCGACACGAGGTCTCGATCCGACGATCTAATCTGGTCGATCTCGTCCTCAGGTGTTACAATCTCTCCTCTAAAAAATTTAGTCCTCGAAATTGCAAATAAGATTCTTACCTCGGAAAAGTTCGAGTCTTGAGTCTTCATCTTCTCCTCCAGCTCCCAAGTCGCATCTCCCGTCTTCTGATCCCACACAACTTTGACGAGTTGAATCTCTTTGTTCCGCAACTGTTTGGCTTTCCGATCAACGATCTTTGCTGGTGATGCTTCAAAAGATAGGTCGTCCTTCAGTTGAATCACATCCGGTTCGATGACATGAGAGGGGTCGGAAACATACTTCCGCAATTGTGAGACGTGGAAGACGTCGTGAATGTTCGACAAGAATGGTGGCAGGGCAATCTGATATGCCACTGGACCAATACGACGAAGAATCTGATAAGGCCCAATAAATTTAGGGGTAAGTTTCTTGGATTTGATCGCTCGACCAACTCCAGTAGTGGGGGTGACTCTAAGAAATACATGTTCTCCTTCTTCGAACTCGAGTGGTCGACGTCGTTGGTCGGCATAACTCTTCTATCGACTTTGAGACGTTCGCATCCTATCTCTGATCAAACGGATCTTCTCGATGGTCTGTTTGGATCATATCTGGTCCCACAACGTAGCGCTCACCGTCACGGTACCAACAAAAGGCGTCGACATTTCCATCCATACGATTAGCTTCAAAAGGTGCCATTCCAATACTCGCATGGAAAGCTGTTATTGTAGGTGAACTCCACCAATGGTAAGGCGTCGTCCCAACTTCCTCGGTGATCTAACGTCTGAGCTCGCAACAAATCTTCAAGTGATTGGATCGTTCTCTCGGTCGGCCGTCGATGCGGGGATGATATCTTGCTAAGCTGGAGCTTCGGTTCCCATCGCTCCTTGCAATTCCCTCCAAAAATGAGATGTGAACTTGGATCTCGGTCCGACACGATTGAAGAGGGTATACCATGAAGTCGTACTATCTCGCGATGTAGATCTCGGTCGACTTTTCCACGTTGTATGTCGACCTCCTTTGGTAAGAAATGGCGGATTTGGTCAATCGGTCGACGATCACCAAATCGAATCATTCTTCTTCTGCGTCTTCGGCAAACCTACAACGAAATCCATGGAGATACTATCCCATTTCCATCTTTGATGCGTCAAGCGATTGTAGCATTCCCGCAGGTCGTTGGTGCTCCACCTTTGCTTTCTGACATGTTAAACACGAAGCTACGTACTCGGCCACTTGCTTCTTCATTCCGGACCACCAAAAATGCTTCTTCAAGTCTTGATACATCTTCGTAACTCCTGGATGAATACTAAAGTTGCTCTTATGCGCTTCGTCGAGTATTAACTTCCTCAGCTCGGCTACGTTAGGTACACATACTCGGCCATTGCATCTCAAGATGTCGTCCGTTCCGACTTGGAATTCTGTCGCCTTCCCTTGCGCTATCAACTGAACCTTCTCTTGCAGGAGCTCGTCATGAACTTGCTGGTCTCGGATCTCGTCCAACAATCTGTTAGAAATGGTAAGCATACCAAATCTCAGCTTCCCCGGTGAAACTTCGACACTCAACTTCAAGTCTCGGAACTTCTCGAGCATCTCCAACTCCTTGATCATCATTGCTGAGGTTAAAACGCTCTTCCTGCTTAATGCATTTGCTACTACGTTAGCCTTACCGGGATGGTATTCCAACGTAAAGTCGTAGTCCTTGAGAAATTCTGTCCATCTTCGCTGACGCATGTTGAGTTCTTTCTGGTCAAACAGGTACTTCAAGCTCTTGTGATCGCTGAAAACAGTAAGAGTGCTCCCATAAAGGTAGTGCCTCCATATCTTCAACGCAAAAACCACTGCTGCCAGCTCCAAGTCGTGAGTAGGGTAGTTCCTCTCGTGAATCTTAAGCTGTCTTGAAGCATACGCGACCACCTTCCGATGTTGCATCAGCACGCATCCCAATCCCTGGTGTGACGCATCACAATACACCTCGAAAGGCTCTTCGGGTTAAGGCAAAATCAGCACGGGCGCTGTCGTCAAAAGCTCCTTCAGTCTTTGAAAACTGGTTTCACACTCCTCGGTCCAGGCAAAAGGTTGATCCTTTCTCGTAAGTCGTGTAAGAGGCACGACAATCTTCGAGAAACCTTCAATGAATCTTCGATAATAGCCTGCTAAGCCAACAAAACTTCTGACCTCGGTAACCGTCTTCGGCTGTTCCCACGCTAACACAGCTTCAATCTTAGTTGGATCCACAGCTATCCCTTCTTTGGAAATCACGTGACCAAGAAAATTCACCTCTTCGAGCCAAAACTCACACTTCGACAGGTTGGCATAGAGTTGCTTCTCTCGTAATATCTGTAGTACTCGACATAAGTGTTCTTCGTGCTCTTCTCGGTTCCTCGAGTAGATCAGGATGTCGTCGATGAACACTACAACAAACTGATCCAAGAATGAATGGAAAATCCTGTTCATGTAGTCCATAAACACAGCTGGCGCATTCGTCACTCCAAACGGCATCACCAAGTACTCGTAGTGACCATACCTAGTCCTGAAAGCTGTTTTGGGGACATCTTCCTCCTTCACGCGAATCTGGTGGTAGCCCGACTTCAAGTCTATCTTGGAAAAGATCGCCGCTCCACGAAGTTGATCCATCAAGTCGTCAATACGTGGTAACGGATAACGGTTCTTCACAGTAACCTTGTTGAGCTCGCGGTAGTCCACGCACAGTCTTGATCGTCCATCCTTCTTCTTAACCAACAACACTGGAGCTCCCCACGGTGACACGCTCGGTCGTATAAATTGCTTCGACTCCAAGTGTTCAATCTGGGACTTCAGTTCTTTCATCTCGGCAGGAGACATCCTGTAAGGCGCTTTGGAAATCGGTCCTGTCCCTGGAATCAACTCGATGGAGAACTCGACCTCTCGCACTGGTGGTAACCCTGGCACGTCTTCGGGAAAAACGTCCTCAAAGTCACACACCACTGGAACATTCTTCACGTCGATCTGCTGGAAAACTTCCGAGCTAGCCAGATACATGTATTCCCTAGTTCCTTCTTTCAAAGAAACTCCAATACCTTCGGCAGACAGATAATTGGAGACTCCAAGGTCTGGAAAAATTACAGTTTTACGGGCACAGTCCAAGAGGACATGGTGGTGTGACAACCAATCCATCCCGAGAATGACATCTAAGCCCTTAAGAGGCAAACAAACCAAATTGACCACAAACGTTCTACTCTGAATAACCACTACACAATTAAGACATGCAGTGTTTGTGACTAAGGTTTTAGCAGCAGGGGTTGTAACTACCAATTTGAGCAGCCAGCGATCACGATCAAGTTCAAATGGTTCACACAATCAGAAGAAATAAAGGAATGGGTTGCACCCGAATCAAAGAGGACGGATAAGGATTTACCCTCTATCTCACATTCACCTTGAATAAGATCTTCAGCTCGTTCTGCTTCCTCGCCACTCATGCAGAAGACTCTGCCTTTAGCTACCTGACGCTTCCCTTTGGCCCTTGCCGCAAGCATTGTCGGTTCAGCTTTAGGTGTAGGACAATCCTTGGCAAAATGCCCTGGCTTCTTACAATTGAAACACACCTCCTCCTTCTGAGTACAGTTACTCGCATAATGTCCTGGCTTTCCACAACGATAGCAAGTCACCTCGACACCGGTCTGACCTCCACTTCTCGCTCCCTGGGTCATCGAACGATACTGTCCCCTGTTGTCGTTCCCCTGAGGTCGGTCGTAAGGCTTCTTCTGCAGTTGTTTCCCTTTCTGTGTAAACCTCTGCCCCGCACTCTGGGGTCTCACCGGTCCGCCTACAACAGTCTTCTTCTTGTGGCTTCTTACTCCTTCTACCTCGACACAGCGATCAATCAGCTCTTGGAGGTTTCGGATCCTCAATGACACCACCGACTTCTGAATGTCAAATCTTAATCCTCGTTGGAATCTCTCACTTAACCATCTTTGGTCAGCTCGATCACGAAACGGACTGAAATACCTCGCAAGCGACTCGAACTTGGCCGCATACTCGGACAACCTTTTGCGCTTCTGCAATTGAAGAAACTCTTGCTCCTTCTCGGCTCGTGCAGTATCTGGGAAGTACTTGTCTAAGAACCTTTCACGAAAAAGCTCCCAGTTCATCTCGCGACGTTCCGCTATAAATGTTTGCTTCACTCCTCTCCACCAATACTCTGCGTCTCCTAGCGGCCAGTAGGTGGCGTGGTCGACCTTCACGTTACCGGCAATGGAGTGCCTCAAAGATCTTCTCGATCTCTTGCATCCAAAGATCGACTTTATCGGGTTTGGCTCATAGTAGAACTTGGTGGATCATGCTTCTGAAGTCCGCCAATCCTCTAGCTTGACATTTCGCTCTGCTCGTTCTTTGTTCTTTGCAAGTTCTGTGAGTTAACGCCGCCGTCTGTTGAGCCATCGCGTTAACTGTTGAGTTCTGGCGGTGATTGTTGAGCCATGGCTGCCGCCATCTCGGTCATAGCTTGAATTGCTCGTTCCATGTCGGCGTTCTCGATCGCGGTATGTCGTATCCCGACGAGGTGGCATTAGATTCCACAAAGTTCAAAACCCTGTCAGAATCTCACAACAAGGATGTGTTAAAACACACTGCTTCAATCAAGAAACAGTTCAAACAATTTTTCAAGCAATAAGTGCTTCACTTAATCAAACAGCAATCAACATAGTACAACCAGGTACCCAACACACATAACCCGACACAGTGACCAGTCAAATTCCTATGCACAGCTCGGTCAGAACCGAACTGCTCTGATACCAACAATGTAACGACCCGTTTCCGGACCGCTACCGAGCTCAACATACCGAGCTCGAGTTACCGAGCTCAACACACCGAGCTCAACTAAACCTGTATGAGATGCGTTTTAAAACGATACTCTTGTGCCTTTTAAAAAGTACGATCTATTTTTTTTTTATAACACCAGCTCGTGCACATCAGAGTAATTACAGCTTTTCGAAAACATGGTGCAACTAAGACACAAGACATAAATTCCAATAAAACATACATGCATATATACCGCTCGAAATAATAATGTATACAAAGTACAGAGTAGTAATGTATAAAGAAATACACCTAAGGTATGACGACTTCAAGAGAGCAATCATACCCTGGGGGTACTTCCGGCAGACTCCCACGCAGGGGGCTGCTCCAAAAGTAAACCACCAGTCTACCCTGTAGCAACAAAACAATACTGCCCAACTGGTCACGACATACTACTCCAAAAGAAAAACAAGGTACAGTCATCAAAAAAAAAAAACATCCAGCAACATAATCAATCACGACAAATAGAGGTCGTCGCTCGGGTCCTCGTCGAGCTCCTCCTCGGCATCATCTGCTGTCGAGTTCCCTGCGCCCTCGACATCGCCTGGGTAACCGTCATGGATTGAAGGCACCACGGGAAAGGGTCAACTTCTCAACAATACAAGATAAGCACGACATAAAGAAATAAGCAAACAGCAAAGTATAACATTCACCAACGTGACTCGACCATCTCACTCTAACTCGACACAACTCGCAATCCATTTTCTCTCGACTCGACAATTTTTCCGGAATGCACACGCCGTGCATCGTATGTCGGAAGGTCCAGCCAAAGCCTTGGGATCCTCGCTCTCCCTAGGGCGATCAACTCGGGTCCCATAGCGTGGCGACGTCTAGTCAATCTCCGTAAACAAGGGGACCTAGCACCCTTAGTTATCCGGGTCACGGCTCAAAAACGTCATACGACTCACCTAGCTCGCTCACTCGATGAACAATTCGCCGCATACGATATTCAAAGAGTTAAACACAAGATATTCAACCGCATGTCAAATAAAAAGAGCAAGCTCGACATGAAGAAACGCAATTCAACATGCAATACACAATTCACAGCATATATTCAATCACATATTAAATACATGCAAAAACCCAATCATATCACATTTCAAGCTCGACACAAATCAGGGAATCCATTCACAATAACATATCAAATAAAGTCTTAATAATGTCTAAAAGCTGCCCTTACGCACAAAACATAAACACGTAGAATATGAAGTGCCCTTACCGAACTCCAAGCTAAAGCTGCTCGACAACGACCTCGACACGGCTGTCTTCAAACGAGCTCGACAACGACTTCGACACGTACGCTTCTCAGTCGACCTCGACACGTACAGCTCTCGATCTGGATTCCACTGCTTCCACGTACTCGGGTTCGCTCTCCCGTACACCTCGATTCGGAAACCACACGATCTCGGGAATCAGACTTCCTAAAACAAGCACAACTCAGTTCGATCTATGGGTTCTAATAACACTTAGATCTCATCCCAATCTTAACCACAAAGTTGGGGTTTTCGATCAAAAGTTCATGAAAAAGGTTATCTGATGTTACAACAGGTAAATCGACAACGACAACAACCAGAAGCAACAAACGAAAAACAAGAAATCGAAACAAACAAAAAAGGGAGGGTTTTGAGCGCTGCCTACTGCAGAAAACAGAGGAAGAAATTTGTTTTACAAGCCCAAATAATCGGTTAGAAAGGAAGGTAATATCATGAAGAAGAAAACCCATCAAAGTGACATGTTTTGGAAGCATAAAACTGGCTAAAATGGAAAGAAGAAATAGCGCTAAACAGTAGCATGAAGAAGAGAAAATCTGTTTTTCATACCTCAATGG
Organism: Calophaca sinica; assembly: GCA_037113605.1. Taxonomy (NCBI): domain Eukaryota; kingdom Viridiplantae; phylum Streptophyta; class Magnoliopsida; order Fabales; family Fabaceae; genus Calophaca; species Calophaca sinica. The sequence goes on from CM073734.1 coordinate 36,343,856, forward strand.
TGGTCGAGATGGTGAGATATATGTCGAGAGGATGATGAGGAACAAGGTTGATGAAGAAAGCTTATGCAGAAGCTCGATGGAACTCAAGGTTTCTTCGATGGAAGTTTTGGAGAGAAAGAAGGAAACTCAGAGAAGAAAGGAAGAAGAAAGAAGAAAAGAGAAGTGAGTATCTGAGGGAACCGATCGTGGTATACAGCTGGTGAGGGAAGGGTGTTATCGTAACTCTAGCTATGAGATGCCAATCCCATCAGTCAATCTACCCATCTAATCGCTACTCTCTCATGATTACCCTCTACTCTATAGGTCAGAGATCTAGACACGGCGACGAGAACGGCAAGCCGACAATATAATTATTACAAACAATATAATAATAACGCTGAATAACGTTCGTAAAGATACGAGTGTTATCATCTCGACACGATGTCGACTAGGGTGCTCGTGCAAGCGCACAAGGCTCTAACACGAGTTCGTGCACGCGGCCTCCTCAGTTCGACATGCGACCTCCTCAGCTCGGTACGCGATCTCATCAACTCGACACGCGACCTCCTCAGCTCAGCAGCTAGTGCACGCGGTCTCCTCAGCTCGGCAAATGACCTCGGCAACTATCTTGGCACGGGATCTTGACACAAGGTCTTGGTACGAGGTCTCGACACGAGATCTCGACACGAGGTCTCGATCCGACGTCCTAATACGAGGTCGATCTCGTCCTCAGGTGTTACATCTTGCACCTTAAGTGCAACAACTAAGGGTTAACCTGCATCTTTCAGTTCTGGGTTGATCCTTCTTAATTCACTAAGCGTAATTTTAAACAAGATACTAAGAAATTAACAACTTAGGAAATTGCTAACCCAAAATTCACAATTAATGGTTCAGGTACCTACTATCTTAGCTCTATCTATCATATGCTCTTGTGAACTTAGCCCACTCAGAATTGTCCGTGTACTAGAACAACCAAAATTAACCAAGTAGTGCATATAACTCTACTCAGAGTTCATGCACCTTTGAAACACAATAGACCACACACAAGCCGGTTAGAGAACCGAATCAAGCTCGATACCACTAATTGTGACACCTCTACCCCGCATGTTATCGTTCTGAAAATAAATTAAGAAAAATGTAACTCTTGAAAAATACAGTCAAATAAAATTTTCATAAATAAAGGTAGAGTCGTCACACTCTCATAAACTTGCGGAAATAATCAATTGACGGTTACGAATAAAATTCACATGATACAAACACCCCGATGTCACAACGTCTTAGAGCTGACCCTAAACATTTACTTCGAAAATAACAACATCGATAATAACCAAAACATCAAAAATCCTAATCTACGGTGACTGCGCCCATAGATCACTCCTCAGCCACGTCGTTATCGTCACCTGCAGTCTCATCGTCTAAACATACACAATGGTGTATGAGTAGCCACAGCAAAAAGGGGTTAGACATCATATACAATCATAGCACAAAACGGCAAAGGACATAGCTTAAGCAATGCGCATACAACACGTTAACTTAATCAACACATAACATGAATGCTTGACTCAACGAGTACTTATGCAATCCTATACAACGTCTACTTCACCGAACATGTGGATCCAAACCAACTCAGATGAGCGAGTGAGAAAACATCATCACTCTTGAGTACGAACAGTGTCTAGTCAGGGTAACCGGTATATTTATTGGTCACGCCCCAGCTGTGGTAGCTATCCACCGCCTTTATATAAGGCGCTCTACCCGATTGACCCCCAAGGTAGGGTACCTTGCCCATCATGCACGATACTATATCCCCTCATCGCTCCCCACCCCAATAACGTTAACTTAACAAGACACATATGATGCATGAACACAAACCAAGCAAGTGTCTAACAACAACGACAACAACACCTCCCCAACCATCTCATCAAGCGGCCGGCTATAACAACGATAACAAGGTACTACTCGTCGATAACTGACAAATTTCCCACAATCTTGGAACAAGTCCAAGTTATCAACCTACCTCACCACACTAAGTCTAGGCTAACTTAACTAAATTTCCAACTCTTAACTCAAGTGTTTCAACTTACTTATTTGACCTGACGCACTGCACTACTCCCCTAAAATTATAGGACACTATCCAAGAGAGTTTGGGTCAATACTTATTATATCCTGAATTTAAAAATTCAATTAGTGAGACTTTGCTAAAACAATTCTAGACTTAGTCATCTTTCTGCACAATTTTTCTGGATAACTATTACTCTAAGTTGTCAACTAAGCTGAAATACTCATAACACCAAATCTTGCTTCTAAAGCATTTAAACCATCGACACCACAATATGACCATCATATCCTAGTCCTAAGACTTGCTTGTACCATAACTTAAACGCTAAAAATATCATTATACCTTAGTTAACCCCTAACAATTACACCCATCATCCATACTTTATCCTTTCACATAACCATGATATACCACCTAGAGAATCTAAGTGCAACAAACCACCCTCTATGATCATCTAGCTCTCACTCAACACAACAAATCCAGAACATCAAATAGCAACAAGCAATCTCATTTAAACACATTTACATACATTTATCAATAACAAGCCAAGACGACCAAATCATCATATGATCCATACATGACATTTCATCGTAACACATCAATTCAAACAACACCTTATAAGACAATTTCAATTAACATTAACATCATGACATAATTTAATATCAAATTTCCCCCTCACAATGGCAATGGTACTTATTTTGCACAACCGCGCCAAGTCTAGGGACCATGGGACGTCCCTATTGCCTAATTATATCCATAAGCCCACTAATCTTGTATCCATCTACCCCCTTACCTCAATAAAAAGTTTGAAGTATTCCAAGGTGAAGAAAACTGGCTACAACGACAATTTGAGCACCAACTGAGCACAGGATAAAATTTTCGGAAGAGCGAAACGTGGCTGGAAAAAATAATAATTAGTATAATATATTTTTTCAGAATTTTTAAGGCTGAAACGAAATTAAAAAGAAGCAAAAAGAGTGACCGGAGAATGCCGTACCGAGACAAAGGGGTTACGAAGGGTCCGACATCAACTTCACCGAATCGAGCAAAGGAGTATTGTTTTCTGAAGGTTTCGACGCGAGGAATCCGAAAACGACGTCCGTTTTTCGAACCGAAAACTGTGGTGTCCGAAAAAGTGAAATTACAGCTCGCCCAGCGTAAATAAACGCGACGAACGGAGTCGCGGTTGAACGAACAGAGGCCGGAAACGTGTTCTTTGGTCGATTTCGAGTTGGGTTGTAAGTTTTGGGATTTTTTCGTGGTCTAGAATGAGAGAACAGGAACAGAGAAATTGGAGCAAGGTTTCCGTTTTCTCTTCGACGGCTCTAGGAGATGATGAACAGTGACCTTAAATTGAAACAGGCGTGGGTGTGGGTGTGAGTGCTGCACCAAAGTAACGTGGCCCATTTCATTTTCTTCATAAAAAGCCCATTTTTACAAAACGTGAAAAAGAACGTGGACCGGTGGGATTTATACAAGGAAAAAGAATCCGCACTATATACATATATCTATATATATATAATAATGTATATAATAATTATATTCTTCCTAAATTATTCTCAATTAAAGAAATTCATGTTTTTACTAACTTTTAAAATATACCATTATTTTACAATATCTATAATAAATTCAAAACTAATATTTAATAAAAATATAGTAAAGTAGTATTAATTAAAATATACTAATTATTAAGGCAAACACACTCAAGTTGTCACAAAATTACCAATATGAGCACACAATTTATAGGATCTTAATAATTCAAATTTGAGGGTGTTACAATTCTCACTTAACAATAGTACTAAGAATAATAATAAAATATCATTCCAGTACTCCTTAAATTTAAATAATTATTAACAAGATAATATTAATATTTCAAACTAATGTTTTACAAAAATAAAGATAATAATGAAACAATAAAGCATTACTAAAAATACTAATTCCCAAAGTAACTTACATAAAAATTATCAAAAAAATTATTAATATATTCAGGCATATATACATATGTATTAATACGAAAATTGGGGTGTTACAAAAACTCCTCCTAAAACATGCTACAAATTCTTTTTCGAAACAGCCCCATCCAAATAAGTTTTCAATTATATAAACAACTTGTTTTTCTATGTAAACAACAAGATTTAACCATCTATATTTTAAACAAGTTTTCACAACCACTTTGTATCTAAAACAAGTCACATCTTTTCTCCAAATACAAGTTAAAACATCATCAAAATATACTCATGAGCCACGGTTTTGTAAACCCAAAACAGCCCCTAAATTTATTTTATTTTAAACCATTTTCAAAGCTTTAATCATACCAATCTTTATAGATCTAAAGTCCTAAGCAAAAACCAACTTCCAAATCACTTTGATACACATTAAAATAAATCAAAACATCATCAAAATCATCTATATAGGCCACGGTTCCAGCCCCAAAAATTAACCAAATTAATTTCACAAAAACTTGCTTAACATGCATATATGACTAGATCTAAGTGTATTAGGCTAAAACCCCCAAAGATCCAACTCCAAAACAACTAAAACAAACCAAAACAAATCATTTGGAACAGCCCCTGGTTTGGCCTCAACAAGATCTAGAGGTTCTACCATTTTTAAAACCACAAAACTTACTTGATCATGAAGGGAATGATAGATCTATGAAGTTTTAAGCTTAAACATCAAGATCTAAACACTTTCTAAGCAAAACAATATCAAAATCATGATGAACTCTGTCATGGAAGCCAAGGGAAAGAAGAAAGGGATTAGGATCCTTACCAAGAACTATGATGATGATTGATCAAGGATTAAGAACAAGGAAAGAAAGATTGAACTCAAAATCACAAGTTTTTGCAAGTTTCCTCACACTTTCTCTTTCTAACTTTTTCTTAAGCTTCTCTCTAATGGAGGAAATGAGAAGGCTGAAACCCATATGGAGAGAGCAGCCACGAAATTAGGAGGACATCCCCCTAGTTCATGGTTTCGTTTCGTCGCTTATCGATTAATCGGGCGCACGGCGTTCTACATATATTAGGGTTGTTAGTTCCAAAACTCTAAAAATTATTCTAATAAATTAATCCACAACTAAAAATTATTATTCAATAAAAATGTCCCTTAAGACATTATAAGTATTTCTATGAATATCGCTTTCACGATTTACAAGCTAAAACGTTACCATTATGTAGTTTTAGGCGTAGAAAACATCCTATATATTTTCTGATGCCCAAAAATCCCAAACAAATTCCAATAAATCAAAAATATTAGAAAATACTAAGATCTCAAATTTTATAAAATTTAGATCATGTTTAGGCAGGTTTCAGTTAAAAACTTGTAACACCCGTATCTTTACGATACGTTATCTAGCGTTATTTAGTGTATTTTGTCGTATTTATGCTATAATAAGCAATTTCTTGTTCCTTAATTAAGTGAATTAATTAAATCAAGATCAAATTAAATTTGAGAGTTAATATTTTATATTAACCTATGGTTCGAATATCGTCGAAAAATTCTAACGAAGTTTCGTCGCGTTTCGAATCACCGGGCAGTTTCTGCTGCAGATAAAATTTTAAATGAACCCCGATTTCGATGAAAATTGAAACGCAACTTGTCATGATTATTTTTGAGTGTTTGATATTGTTTTTATTATTTATGATAATATAATATCATGCGGTGAATTAATTTCTCGCTAAATTAATTTTCGCGATTTTATCGGCGGGTAATTAATCGGTAACGCGGTTATTCGACGCCGTGTTTTAGTACCCTAAGACTCTAGAATTAGAAGGTAATCATGAGTGATGTGAGATTAGATGGGTAGGATTAGGTGATGTGTTTAGCATCTCATAAAGTGGATTAGGTGTCACTTTTTGTATCATTAAAATTTTGTTACTTTACTAAAACCATTTTTAACCATGTATTTGTTTTTTTTAGTAAAAGAAAATGGTCCCTCCCTCTTATTAGAAGCTGCAGCGTGACACCCCCTTTTTTTATCACCTCACTCTCAATTTCTCACTCATTATTTAGTTATTTATTTACCTTCTACTAAAACTATTTCTATTAACCTTGTATTATTGTTTTAAGAGAAAAAGAAATGAAACCCCCGAATCAGCCCCATCTCACGATCCCTCCCTCTCTCTAAACCCATAACTTCTTCTTCTTCCATTCTTAGAGAAAGAAAGGGTTTCAAAGCTCCATGGCTTCCCACTTCCATGTTCTTGAGTTTTTGGCTTCCAACTTCCATCATACTTGCTCCTAGTTCTTCTTCTACTTCATCATCTCCATCCCAACCATCTAAGTAAGTGGAAAACCCATTTTCTTCCTCCCTTGAATAGCCCCAAACAGTGCCCCCCTCCCTTTGTCTTGTTCTTGTGTTTTGTGATTTCTAGTCTTGATTTCTTGCTTGTGTTGTGTTGTTTTATGATGGATTATGATCAATGAGGGAAGTGAACATCCAAATCCCCTAATCTTGGAACCCTAGGGCGAGAACCTAAGGGGAGAAAGAGGGAATGATGTAATCCTTAGTGAATCCATGAAATTAGTGAATGATTCTAGCTTCTTTGAAGTTGTTGATTGTTGTTTGAGTAATAGTTTTTGATTTGCATGCTTAACTTGTTGTTCATGATTTTTACCTATTCTTGAACTATAGGAAATGTGGATTTTTGGTGTTGAATCATGTATGTAATTGATGAATCACATGTCTTAATTGATTTAATGGCTATTGGAATTGTTATGCATGAGTTAGTAGGAGAGTTAGTTTAGGTTTTGTGAAAAAATGATTCTTGAAGGACTAATATGGCATGTAAAATTTTAATTGACTTGTTCTTGATTAATTAGCTTCATCATGAGCATGATTCAAAAATGTTTTGGACAAAGGTTTGGAAACTTGCAAATTTTTGGGAGTGAAAGGGAGTAAGGGCCGCGATCTCTAGTTGGAAATTAGGAGAGGAAAATTATTTTGTAACTTTCTCCTAATTGGTTTTGGAAATTAATTTTGAAATGAAATTGATTTGGATCTTGTTCTTGAGTTATTAGCATTGTTAGTGGCATGATTGAAAAGGTTTGAATCAAAGGAAAAAAATTGTTTTGCATACTTATCATGACTTGTGTTAGAAAGTGGTCTTCCATTGAGGTTGTTTGGTAAAAAGATTTTGGACTCAAATGTTAGTTAAGAAGTTGTGTGAAAATCCTTTGGTTATGAGTATTTGGAAAATAGTTTTGATACTTGATTTACATTTCTCTATACGTATTGATTGTTATATGCAAGTGAGCTAGTTGTTACACGAAATTGTTAGTCTTGTGAATCATATATAGAAATGATTGTATATTTAAAAGAGATTTTTGCTATTTCTTTAAGAAAAGAAGGGTGTGGCCGAGAGGCCTAATAGGGTAAGACAAGGAAGATTTTATTTGTGAACTTGTCTAAATGATTTCATGAGTATGTGTTCTAGACTTTAAAGTTTATGAAAGTTGTTAATTGCATGGTGTTTGCTTAAAGCTTTCAAGAAAAGATTTTTATTTCAAACTTTACTCTTTCAAGTAAGTTAGCATTTTTCTAAAGTAAGTGTTATGGGTTACTTTCAAGAAGTGTTTTGGTTTCAAAACTTCATTTCTTTTCAGTAGGTAATGATTTAAATGCATGAGTGGATGCTTAAGGTTTTAAGTAAGTAAGTGTGTTATATTGATATGTGTTAAGATTTTGAAAAAACTTGAGAAAATGATTTATTATTTGGCATTGCTTGAATTGCAAGAAAGCTTTTTAGTTTCAAAAACTTTATCTTTTTCAAGTAAGTTAAGATTTCTAAATTGTTATGTGTTATGCTACCCTTTCAAAAAGTACTTGATTTTAAAACCTTATTTATTTTCTGGTAGCTAATTATTTAAAATGCTTAAGTGAGTTTCGTTAGAAAAAGGGCTAAGCTGAGGGCTTAAGTTAGTTAGAACTTATAGATTGTGCTAAGTTGTTCGTTGTGATAGGAATCGTGATTCCGAAGACCGAGCGACGCAGACTTGAGGATTTCGGAGTTTAATGCTAGCGATTCGTGGTAAGGGCAACTTAGATATTTTTAGGCTTTTTGTTATTTAAATGCTTATTTAAATACAAAGAAGTCTGAGAACTCTCCGAGTTCGAGGTTAGGGTTTTCGAACCCCTTCGTTATTTATTGTCGTGTGGTCGTCCATTTTCCAAGTCATTCGTGGGTGAAAACCTTGTGGTTGGTCTCCTGAACCCAACCCCCCACATTTGTGTACCTCTCTGTCAACTCCATCGAGTTGCAGAGGGATGGATTCCTTGATTTGCGTGTCAAGTATGTGATGTTTGCCGATATTATTGAGTTATGCTGCGAATTGCTTATGCTTGTTGAATTGCATTTCTTCATATTAAACTTGCTCTAAATTATTTGATATGCGGTTGAATAATGTTGCGTACTGCTCTTTGAATATCGTATGCGGCGAACTGCTCATCCAGTGTGAGAGCTAGTCGTGTCGTTTTTGAACTTCGACTTGAATATCCTAGAGTAGTGGAAGAGCTCAAGGCTTCGGCCGGATGTTCAAGGGCGACGTTCCTTGTCGAGTAGTGGGTGACTTCGACTTGAATATCCTAGAGTAGTGGAAGAGCTCAAAGCTTCGGCTGGATGTTCAGGGGTGTGGTCCATTATCGTGGCGTTGGGTAACTTCGACTTGAATCTCCTAGAGTAGTGGAAGAGCTCAAGGCTAAGGCCGAAATTCAAGGGCGTTGTTCGTTGTTCCGGAAGTTGTCGAAGTGTCTAGAGAGAATGAGTTGTGAGATGAGTCGTGAGGTGAGTCGTGAGAGAGTCTGGAGTTGCGCCTTGAGAAATGTGTATGCTGTTGTTTGTTCATCGCTTTGTGAATTGCTATATCTTGTTGCGATGAGAAGTTGACCCTTGCCAGTGGTTCCTTCAATTAATGATGATAACCCAGGCGATGACGGACGTGGTGGAGATTCCGGCGACGACGACATCACCGAAGGTGGCTTCTGACTACCCGAGTATGGAGATTCCCTCGGCTTGGAGTTAAACCCCCACTCTCGGCCGATATGTTTGTATAGAAGGCGTGTTGGAAACCTACGCGTGGAGGAACTGACGAGGATGCGAATGACCAGACGGAGGAGGATTGCCAGGAAATTAGTGTAGTTGTGTAGTTAAGAATGTTTAACTATTTTATTTATGGTTTTGGGTTGGTGACTAGTCTATCATTTTGTTTGGCTTTGTGACAGTTGTTGTTTAGGTGCCAAGGTTTTGCTTTTGGAGCAGCCCCCTGCGTGGGTAATTACCGAGAGTACCTCAGGTAGTAATATTGTAGGGTTTTCATACTTAGGGTATATTCTTGCTTATGCATATTCATTTACTGCTTCCGGTGTGTAAAACTCTTCAACTGATTATCTTTTGGTAGCATGTGTGTATGTCTTTATTTAGTTGTAGTAGTCAATTGCATTTATAATTCCATCATGTTTCGAAAACGTTGCTCGTACTCTGAATGTGTGTTACAAAAGACGCTTGTTTATAAAAAGAAAAAAAAATTTACCGCATTTTCCAAAAGACACAAAAATTTACCGCATTTTCCAAAAGACACTTCCTTAGAGAATAAGAAATTGCTTTATTATAGCGTAAATACGACAGAAATACACTACATAACGTTAACTAACGTATCGTAAAAATACGCGTGTTACAATACTCCCCCTCTAAAAATAGTTTCGTCCTCGAAACTATAAGTGAGTTACGTACCGTGAAAAAGCTCTGGATGCTAAGTCTTCAGCTCCTCTCTCAATTCCTATATTACGTCTCTGGTTTTCTGATCCCATACAACTTGACAAACTGTATCTCCTTATTCCTCAATTTCTTGATCTTTCTGTTTACAACCTTTGCAGGAAATACTTCAATAACAAGTCATCCTTTCACTAAATCACGCTTGACTTGCCACAGAATCCTCATCGTCCCTATACCAACCTAAAGGTGTCTGACGCTTACGTCCATACGGCGTTTTGTAAGGTGTCTTCCCCAAATTTTTAGTGCAAAGGCTACTGCAGTAAGTCCCAAATCATGTGCAGGATAATTTCTCTTGTCGATTCTTAAGCTGTCTCGAAACATAAGCCACAACTTTCTGGTACTGCATTAGCAAGCATCCCAATCCTTGATGTGACGAAACCTCACAAGGTTCTTCCAGTGGAGGCAAAATCTGTTCAGGTGTCGTCGTTAGGAGTCCCTTCAGTCTCTGTAAATTGGATTCACATTCTTCAATCCACCGAAAAGGTTGATTCTTCCTCGTTGGTCATGTAAGTGGTACTACTATCTTCGAAAAACCTCCTATAAATCTCCGGTAGTAGCCTGTTGATCCAACAAAATTTCTGATATCCGTCTCAGTCTTCGGCTGTTCTCATCTTGACACCACTCCAATCTTGGCTAGATCCACAGCCATACTGTCTTTGGGGATCACATGTCTGAGAAAATTCACCTTTTCAAGCTAGAATCCACACTTGGACTGGTAAACATAAAGTTGATCCTCTTGTAGCATCTGTAGTACTTGGCAGACATGCCCTTCGTGCTCCCTTCTGCTCCTTGAATATATCAGGATGTTGTTCGTAGATACCGTTGTAACTGGCACATTCTTCAACTCGGTCGCTTGGTAACTTCCATACTAACGAGGAAATATGAAATCCTGAGCTCCCTCTCTTACAAAAATCTTCGATAGAATTAACAGAAAGGTATGTAAAGACTCCAAAATTAGGAAAAACTACGATTTTTGGGCACAGTCCCGAAGGATATGGTAATTCGAAAACCAATCCGACCCTAGAATAATGGTAAGACTTTTAAAGATATGCGACTCAGATTGACAAGAATTCCCTATACTCTACAATTACTACACAACGAAGTCATGCAGTATTAGAACTAAAGTCTTAGCAGTTGAAGTAACTACTACTAAGTCAAGAAAATAATATAGTCAAAAGAAATTTTCAACCCAGCTCACACAATCCAAGGAACTAATGTAATGTGTGGCATTAGAATCGAAGATTATGGATAGAGAGTTACCCTCAATTTCGTAATCCTTCTGAGTTAGATCTCTTGATCGCTCCGCTTCTTTGCCGTCCATACTGAAAATTCTCCACGAAGTGGTCGGACGCTTTCCCTTCACTCTTGCCGCGTTCACTCTCGGTTCCGCCTTTGGAGCTTTGCAATCCTTGACAAATGTCCAGGTTTGTTGCAGTTGAACACACTGGGTCCTTTGCAGTGCAGTCGTTAGCAAGATGTCCCGGTCTTCCACAATGATAGTAAAGTTATCTATCTCTAATCTGTTTTCCACCACTGGAATTCTGGCCATAGGGCGATACTGCCCCTGCTATAAATGGAGAAATTCTTACTCCGTTTCCACTCATGCAGTTTCTGGAAGATACTTCTCTAAAATCTCTTGTGAAAAATCTCCCAACAAATCCCCTGATGCTTAGCCCATTCTTGAATTGTCCTTTCCAAGGTGGAGTTAGCAGGTCCAAACGTACGGTCTCTGCGAGGTGGCATTAGATTCCTACGAGGTCTAAAAACCTATCCGAATCTCACACGTAAATGATGTGTTAACACACATTGCTTCAATCAAGAAACAATCCAACCAATTTTAAGCAAAAATGCTTCACTCAGCAAACAATAACAACAATAGCATGACTATCTACCCAACAAAACAGGACTCGACACAATGACCAGCTTGATGACTCAATACACAGTCCGGTTAGAAGCCTATATGTGATGTGTTTTAAAAACGGTACTCTTGTGCCCTTTAGAAAAATGCGGATATATATATTTTTTTTTAAAAACGATAGTGCCTGTAAAGCACACATAGAGTACTTACAGCGTTTCGAAACATGGTGCAACTAGGACACAAGACTCTAAAGCTGATAGAGCATACATGCATAAATACATAAGTCATATATATACAGTATGTGCAAAATAACAGAGTAGAAAATGTGCAAAGAAATACACCTATGGTATGAAGACCCTCGAGAGAGAAATCATACCCTGGGAGTACTCCCGACAGACACCCACGCAGGGGGCTGCTCCAAAAGTGAAACCACCAGTCTACCCTGTGACAACAAAACATCACCCGGCCCAACTGGTCACCAACTCACTGTACACAAAAAGATGCATATACATACTACAGTCATCCACAGAAAGAAACACAACAGCAATCAGAGAATACAGCCACTACAAAGTACTGTCCCGATCCTCTGAGGGATCTTCCTCTGCCTCATCCTCCATCGGATCCTCGCCCGTCAAATCGATGAAGGGTGCCGCCGCTGGAACATCCTCGGGCACATCACTCGGCACGTACTCTCCTCCAGCTATATTGTCATCAGTCCGTGCACCTAAGCAATCTGCCTCCCCACATACCGAACAAACAGGGGGCCGCTCCACTGTGGGGTGGGAACTCGGTCCACAAGAGGGGAACTCGGAATAGCAACCGCCCTCGAAGTCGATGCTCCTGCTGATCCACGCCTAATCACGCTCTTACGAGCGGTCCATCTCACCCGTGGTCCTCGACCACGTCCACGGGATAAAAGCCTGGGAACCGTCACTCTAGGGACGTCAGCCGATCCCTCGGGAGACGAGGAAGAGTCTGGCATGGCCTCCTCTCCCTGAGAAGCCCTCCAAGCATCGATGATCTGTGTCGTCCTAATCGGGAAGCTAACGGTACGTCTAGTCACCTCCCGCCTCACAACCATACCATCCTTTCTAAAGGTCTGCACAACGTCCCCCGTGTAGACCACGCGACGGGTGATAGGATCAAACTCCATAGCCGTAGGTAGCTCAATGTCGGGAAAGTCGAAGATAATCTCCGATGAGGTCTGCATCTCGGGTATCAGAATGCTCTTCTCCATCACCTGGGTAGCCATCATGAATCGAAGGTACCACGGGAAAGGATCAACTTCTCAACAAATCAAATATAACAATTTCACAAAATAATAATCAACCACATACGCAATTCTTAAGACATAATGCAAGACTCACTCACGACTCTTCTCACGACTCATTTTCTCTCGACTCGACAATTTTTCCGGAAAGCAGACGCCGATCCTTCAACTGACATACCAGCCGTAGCCTTGGGATCCTCGCTCTCCCTAGGTATGCAGTCCCGGTTCCTTAACGCTACGACGCCTAGCTAATCCACCATGAACAAAGGGGACCTAGCACCCTCAGTTGTCCGGCTCACAGCTCAAAAACGTCTTGACGACTCGACAATGCTCTCAGACTCGATGAACAATTCGCCGCATACGATATTCAAAGAGTTATACGCAAGATTATTCGACCGCATAACAAATAATAAGAGCATGCTTAATATGAAGAAACGCAATTCAACAACTTAAGCAATGAAAGCAGTTTACATGAAGAAACGCAATTCAACAATACAACCAGCATAGGCAATTCACAGCTCAACAACAACAGACAACAATCAACTCACAGAATCCATCCCTCTGCAACTCGATGGAGTTCGCAGAGAGGAGCAAACAAGTGTGGGGGGTTGGGGACAGCTACCAACCACTTGCAGACAAGCCCACTAAATAATCAGCATATATATAAAAAAAAATAAAGCGAAGGGGTACAAGACCCTCACTTCGAACCCTTAGGTTCTCAGACTTCTTCGCATAAATGCTTGAAATTAAATTCGCATCCAAAAATTTATCCTTACACAAGGACATACAAAATTAATTATAAATGTGAAGCGCCCTTACCGAACTCCAAGCTGCACGTCCACGTGTTTCTCGATTTCCACGTCGCACGAACTCGGAATCTACGAGTCCTAATACCACAGTGAAACTTAGCACAATTCTTAAAGGCTTAATTCTAACACTTAGGCTCTCAAAACCTAACCCTTTTTCCAACCAAACTCATTCAAGCATTTAAATTATTAGCTACTTGAAAATAAATAAAGTTTTAAAATCAAAATACTTTTTGAAAGATAATTTATCACATAACAATTTGTAAATCTTAACTTGCTTGGAAAGAATAAGATTTTGACTCAAAAATCATTTTCTTGCAAAGTTAATACATAACACCTAATTCAAGAAAATGCTAATTTTTCAAGAACTCTTTTCTTGAGACCTTAAGCATAGCACAAAATCAATTAAACACTTTTCCTAAAATTTCTAAGTCCTAAAACATATCACATACAAGTATTTAATCTAAGTTCACCATAAAAAAAAAAAAAATCCCTTAACAATTAAACCATGCCATCATCATGTCAATAATTTTGAGAATCAAATGATCCATTCCTACATGTTATTCTAGTCCTTAAAGAACCAAATTTTACTCAAAACATAAACTAACACTTGAGCTAATCCATGCATATCTATTTCAACAACTTTAAAATTACCTTAAACATGTTACAAACATTCATACACCTAGAATTTCTACTACAACCCACCAATCACAAATCACAACTCCAAGTTAACTAAGTTTTTATAATTAGTTTTCAAAGTATTTTCAAGACAACTAGGCAATCACCCAAAATCTTACATAGTTAAGTCATAAACTAAAAGCCAATCAAAACAAGGGTTTCTAAAATTTCTTTCCCAACATTCTTTTCCAAAAATTTAAAGACTCAAGGCTAACTCATTTTTATTAATTCAAAGGTCATTTCATCAAAGTCAATAACCATGTCTAGTCCTCCATAACCCAATTTTTCATAAACCATAAGCTAGTTTTTATACTAATTCCTGTAAATAAATTTCTAACAACCTTAAAAATGCTTCTAAACCCTTAATAAACCATCCAATACATAACCAAGCATCATAGCTACAAATTAACATGGTTCAAGAATTAAAAATATAACTAACTACCATGTTACAACTATTTAATTTAAACTACAACTTAAAACATTAACACACCCAAACCAATAACACCTATAAACCATTAATTACAAGATTTGAAAAGGATCACAACATAACCCTCTTCCTTATACCTAGGGTTTTCACCCTTATGTACCAAAGAGAGATTAAATGTGTTCATCTCCCCATATTCATCATCAACAACATCAAACAACCACACAATCATCAATTAATTAACTAAAACACATTTTAAACAAAACCAAAAAGAGGGGCTGTTTGGGGCGCTATTTTAGGGCTTGATTGGGGTAGAAAAATTCTGATTTTATACTCAAGTAGATGGTTGGAAACATAGGTAATGGAATGGAGAAGAAAACCTAGCATTTATACAAGATTTGGGAACAAAAATCAAGCTCAAATGGGGAGGTGGGCTGTTGCGATTTCAACTTTAAAACAGAGGAAAAAAATTATTTTTCTTACTTGGATGATGATGAAAATGGAGGTCTAAGTAGAGGAGATGATTTGGAAGAACTTTGATGAAGGAAGTTAACTCAAAAACTCAAAGGATTGGAAGCTATGAGCTATGGAAGCTTGGAACCCATTTTTGCTCAAGAGAAAGAAAGAAAAATATGAAGATGAAGATGAAGGGAGAAGGTGGGGGAATGGCGTGAATAATTCTGAAAATGGGGGGTGGTTCACCTTATATTCACTTAAAAAAAATGACTCATCATAGATAAAAATTTAAAATAAGTAAAGTAATTTTTTTTTTTGAAATAAATCACAAATTACATGACACCTATTACCTAACCACATCATCTAGTCTTACCCACCTAATCTCACCCCTCTCATGGTTACCCACTAATTCTAGAATCTAGGGGTTGTTTAAAACACGGCGACGAAATACAGTGTTACCGATAAACTCGCGAAAATTAATTTAACGAGAAATTAATTCATCGCGTGAAAATATTTAATTATAAATAATAAAAATCACGTCAAATATTCAAAAATGGTCTCAATAAGTTACGATTCGATTTTCATAGAAATCGGAGTTCATTTATAATTTTATCTGCGGTGAAACCATGGCGGTCGAAGCAGCGTTAAAACTTCGTTAGAATTTTTCGACGATTTTCAAACCGTGGATTAATATAAAATATTAATTCTCAAATTTAATTTGATCTTGATTTAATTAATACACTTCCTTAAAGAACAAGAAATTGCTTTATTATAGCGTAAATACGACATAAATACACTACATAACGTTAACTAACGTATCGTAAAAATACGCGTGTTACAAAGATCATTTGATAAACTTGAACCCAAACTGAATAAATGTACTTTGTGGAGTGTCCTTATGAGACTAAGGGATACAGTTTCTACAATGTCTCCAAGGACGAAAAATTTGTCGCAAAAACTGGGGTATTCCTTAAAGGAGTTCATCTCCATAGGAACCAATGGGAAAATTGTAGAACTTGGGGAAATCCAAGTACCACAATGCCCGCCTATAATGGAACATGAATCGGTTCCACAAGTGTTGTGGATGCGCCACCAATTCGAGATACACAAGATTTGTGTAGGTTTGACAGGTCATGTCACCAACTTGAGAGATACGAGTCACTCCTAAATCAATGAGGTGATTTGATGCTTATATGAAATGAGCATGTTACCTACCTAGACTACATAGTTGGCCCAAATTCTGAGAGGTGGCTTGGAGCCATGGAATCTGATATGGAATCCATGTGAACCAATAAGGTTGGACCTTGATGGAGTCATCCCAATGGGTAAAACCCAAAGGATGCAAGTGGGTCTTGAAAACAAGACTGACATTGATGGTATTGTGAATACCTTAAGGTATCGTTTGTTGCGAAAGGTTTCATGCAAATCCATAGTATACACTGTGGTGAGACCTTCTCCTAATCACGATGCTTAAATCTATCAAGATTCTACTTGTTGAAGATCCATTTATGGGTTTGAGCAAGCTTTCATAAACTAGAATCTTCATTTCGATGTGACTGTTGGATAGTGGGATATATCATCAACGAAGATGAGAGCTTGTGTACATACAAAGGTTAGTGGGAGTATGATTGATTTCTAGTCCTATGTGTGAATAACATGCTGCTCATCAGAAACGATTTTCTTACAACGCGTTAAAGCATAGTTGGGAAATGTTTCTCGATGAAGGACCTATGCGAGACTTCTTAAGTGTTAGGAATTCGGATCTATAGAGATAGATTGCTGGCATTACTTGGCCTAAAGTCGAAGTACATGTTTGCATTGATATGTACTGGACAAGATGTCTTGTATGCTTTGAGCATGATAAATATGTACCAATCTGATCCCAGTGAAGGTCACTGGACTGCAGTCAAGAATATCCTTGAGTACCTAAGAAAGACTAAGGATATAATCTTGACAGATGATGGTAAGGAAGAGATCGTTGTAAGTTACATTGATGCTACTTCCAAACCAATAAAAGTAATTCCAGGTCGTAGTCTGGATTTGTGTCTTGCCTATATGGTGGTACTGTGAGCTCGAAGAGTTTCGGGTCAGGGATAGAGTTTACTTCTCTTACAGAGGCTGAGTATATAGCCGCCTCTAATATGATTAGAAGGTGTTTGGATCAAGAAGTTCTTTTGAACTTGGTGTAGTTCCTAACTATGTGAACTCCATTGATCTCATTGTGATGATGATGGAATAATCATGTAAGTCAAGGAAACTTGATCTCACCAGTGATCCGAACATATACTTAGTTGCTTCCATCTCATTCGATAAATGATACAGGAGATGTGAAGATGTGCAAAATGATAACACGAAACAATCCACTAAAGGAGTCTCTTGCTCAATAGTAGCATGCCACTTACAGTAGTTCGATGGGTGTTGAACTGATGCTCGATTGACACTAGTGCTAGTGGGAGATTGTTGGTGTAAGCCCTAGTGGCCAATCTATTTTATATAGATTATTATTTGTATCATGACTTTAGTCATATATTTAATATATGTAAAGGCGTCATTTATTATGTTATTAGTGTATAGCATAATAAAGTCCTTAGAATAGACAGTTCGTTTAATGGAACATCAAGCGTGACTTGATCATGAGACCCCATTGAACATACATAATGTTATTTTTAAAGTATCTGTAGTCGAAGTATTATTGTTAACTAGGACGACAATAATACATAGAGACTATTGTGTGACTAGACTGATGACCAAATCTCACGGGTCATGGATATGTGATATCAAGTCGGCACACGGGTATAAATATTAGGTGTAATATTTATACCGGATTGACCCACTATGATGACGCTTCATAATAGTTATGTAAGTGTCATAGGCGCTCCACATGGTGACCATAGTGAAGTAGCCCTTCGATTTGAAGTCGCTATGATTCCTACATGAGGAGATGTAGGCTTTAATGCTATTAAACATCATCTGTAACAGGATGATCATAAAGGTAGTACTTGGACCTGCAATGAATCATGTTGAGGGGTGTGAGTGATGTAGACAGGATTCGTCCCTCCTACATAACAAGAGTAGTGTCTTGGGCCTCCCGATATAGTAGGACGTGAAAATATGCATGGCCACGCCGAGATAGCCCAATATGGGATATTGGGCTCATTTCGTGATTACACGTCTACTTGGAGATCGAGGAACATATGATTGGACATAACAAGGATGACATATTTATGCCTCGTGTTCAATTAAGACACATGGACAAAGGGACAAAGACTTTACGGTGAATGTGGTTGCAGTAAGGTTCTGATCGGATCACCGATATTCTCATGGGTTGGGTAGCAGTGATGCATTGCTAGATGCCGCTCACTGTTTATGATATTTGATATTATCTTAAATATTGAATATTAATATAATGTTTAATATCATTGTCAACTCAGTGATAACCTACAGGGTCACACGCATAGAGTGGATATTCGGAGCAAATAAATTAAATGTGATTTAATTCATGTCATTAATTGATTAAATTAAATATGATTTAATTCAGTCAATGATTAATTAATTATATATGATTTAATTAATTAATGGTAATAGTTGAGTAATTAAATATGATTTAATTAATTGATGATGAATTTAATTAAATAACACATGAAATAGGCTTGCAGTGTACAAGACCTGACGAGGGAGGAACAAAACTTTTTTTGAGGGGTGCGAATAGAAAGTGCTGATATGCCTATAATATGACATGAGCTCCCCTCATTATAGGTAGATACACTTGAGGCACATGAGATGTAATGGTCAGAGCTCTCCTTCTAAGTCGTCTGCTAGCACCGACGCACCTGGCTTCGGATATTGCTTGCGTGGACTGAGTAGAGGTGTTGCTCACCTGCAACGCTTGGTGATTGAGAAAGCACGCTTCAAGAGGTAAACACAATATCCTTGCAATTCTCGTAGTTCTAAGCAATCTTGGCGCTCTTGAGATTGATTTTAAATGAATTTTTAAAAGTCTATCTCATGATTCCCAAACTCAACGTTCTTAGAACCGCTCTCTTTCTTTAAATGGTATGAGCCTATCCCATTCGAGAAAAAACCTTTTCAGAACTCGTATAATCGTCCTTCCTAAATTATCATCTCTTACACTTGACAAAATTTTGGCAGCATTTCCCATTGGTCTCTGAGTACACTAAACGATCACAGTTATGAATACCGCGATCAAGTATGCACCCAGAGAACAAAAGGAAATGAATCGAACTGAAATTTCATCGAATATAAAGATACGAGAATTAAGCAACAACTATTATACGAGTAAAGAAAAAGTTTTTTTCCAAATTGTTCGATTTGGATAATTCAAGGTTCAATATACAATGCACAAGTGGTACCCTAAAAGAGTACATGCACTCAATAATATATTGAACCTCAAACGTGAAGCTAAGGCTTTTCTCCGATACTAATAACAAGGTACCTAGAAAACTATATAACATGGGTACTTATCTTCCCCAATGTAACATCCCAATTTTTATGAAAATTATTTTATAGTTTCTGACTACTTGAAAATAAATCATGGAGATTGATCACCTCAATGATTTGTTAAAAGTACGAAGAACAACAAAGATTTATTGTAAACAACTTCTTTGTTTTAGTAATTAATTGATTAACAGACGATGTAGGCATTATTTTGTTTTTAATATGAATTAATCCCGAAAAATGTGAAAGATTGTTATTTGATTAAAGAAAATTATTTTATTGAAAGAGAAATAATTTTCAGGATTTAATAAATATTTTCAAGTCATAGTTTGATTTTTCATGGTTTAGTTATTGTATTAATTGTCTGTTTTATGTCATATTTAATATGACTATTATTTTAAAGATTTTGTCTTGATAATTTTATTGTTTGAATAATATCTATATGATAAGAGAAATTGAAATTAGTGATCCTCACTAATTTACAGTTTTTATTATGCTGCGAGAATTCTATCGAATTCTGCCGTAACTAGGCTATTGTGTGTGTTTCTAACTGAAACATGCCCAAACGTGATCCAAATTTTATAAAATTTGAGATCTTAGTATTTTCCAATATTTAGGATTTATTGTAATTTTTCTAAAATTTTTGGACATCAGAAAATATTTAGTGTATTTTCTTTGGTCAGAGACTGCCTAATTGTGACGTTTCGGTTCGCATTTCGAGAAAATGAGATACGTGGGTACTTTTCTCATGCCACGAGGAACATTTTTAATTTTTGGGTGTGGGGTTATAATTAGAATTATTTTTGGGAGATTTTTAGTATTAAAACCTAATATACGCGTAACGTCGTGCACCCGATTGAGCGAGAACGCGATGAAACAAAATATCTAGATATTTTGGGCTAAGGGGAGATGCATCCAGCCACTAGGGGAGCTGAACCTCATCCTTAGAAGCTTCTTGGACAAGTGTTGATGTGTGATTGGTGGTTATGTAATTGTAGTTAGTTAGTTTAGTTAGTTTGTAACTAGTTGGTTAGTTTCCAACTAAATGAACAAAAATTCTTCCTTCCATGTCCCTACCTGATTTCGTGGCTCTCCCACACAGCCAAGATCAGCCTCATTCACTCCTCCATTGTTGAAGAACTTAAGAAAAAACTTCAAGAGGAAAGCTTGGGTTTTTCGAAGTTTTGGAGATCAAAGTGTGCACCCTTGTTTCCTTTCATCTCCACCCTTGTTCAATCATCATCTATACTCTTGGTAAGCTCCATAAACCTTTCCTCATCTCTCTTGGGTTCCATGATATGGGTTTTGAAGGTTTTTGGAGTTATTTTGGAGTTATGATGCTTGTTTTGGCTAGTATTGTATGATTAGCTTCATAACCCCTTATTTCCTTCCATGATTAGCATTGTTCTTGATTTTTAAAATTTGGGAACCCTAACCTTGAGACATGGCCGAATCTTAGGGGCTGTCTAGGGCTTGTTCTTGGCTTGATTTTGTTGTTTTGGAGTTAGTTCTTTGGTGGGTTTTAAGTAGTATGTTGGAAACTAGTCATATATGTATATTTTACTAAGTTTTGAGAAATTGATTTGGTTATTTTTGGGGGCTGGAACCGTGGCCATTTTGTATCATTTTGAGGATGTTTTGATTTAATTTTAAAGTGTTTTAAGTGTTGAGGGAGTGAGTTTAAGGTTCAAGAAATTAAGGAAGGTGAAATGCTTTGTTTTGGAAATGAGAAATTGAAAATTTTGGGTTGTTTTTGGGTGACCAAAACCGTGGACATTAATATAGTTTTGATGATGTTTTAAATTGATTTCAAAGTTTTTTCAAGTGTTGTAAGTGTTGAAGAAGTTGGTTTATTGTTAAAGGAATTGAATGTAGTGAACTTGTATGTGTAAAGCTTTGAAAAATTGTTTGAAAACAAAATAATTTGGGGCTGTTTTGCGGCTTCATAAACAGTGGCTTATGATCAAATTTTGGGTGGGTTCTAACTTGTTTTTAATTGTGTTAAAGTGGTAAAGAAGTTTGGTTTTGATAAGAAGTTTTGATTAAGCAAAGTTTGTAAGATTTTGATGTTAAAAGGTTTGAAAATTTGGAGTTGTATTGGAAGCTTTGAAACCGTGGCCTTCAAGGACGTTTTGTAACTTGTTCTTGACTTGCATTTATGCTTAAAAATAGTTGTAAAAGTGGTTGATGATTTGATTTAGCAAAACAATTCAAAGAAGTATGATTTTGGGAAAAGTTTGAGTTTATGTTTTAAGAATTGTTTTGAACTTGTAATAGAATTGTTTCTAAAATTTTGTGACATGTTTTAGTGCTTTTAAAAATGGTTCAAAGTTGGCAAAACACTATTCATTTGGTAAAACACTATTCTAATAAGTTTTAGGTTTTGGTATTTTCTAAGTGTGTAGCTTTTGAAAAAGTTGAAAACTTGCATGGTTTGAAATTGTTCCATCACATGTGACTAGGTGTGAACCAAATGGGATTGAGTGAGTAGTTCTTAGGCCTTAGGGACCTTAGAGCCATGGCTGCCCTAGGGGTATTAGGACTTGAGTTTTAGTTCTAATTGATTGAAACTTGCGTTGTTAAGGTTCGTGCCTAAGGCTCGTGCAGAGAACGACTTGATGATAGTTCGAATTTACCTTGCTTGGATTGTTAAAGCGCCCAAGGTAAGGGAAATTCTTACGTACTGAGTTTGGGCTTTTCGCCTTGTGTGTTGTTTGCTTGATCGTTGATTGGTTGTGTGGTACTACTTGTAGTATTACTATGTGTTGTTGAGATGTTGTAGCATAAAATGTTGTGTATTGAGTTGGCCCTGTGTGGCAAGCCTGAAATTGATGATAATATGTAGCATGTTCTTGGCCCTGCGTGGCATTATGAGTTGTATTGTTTTCCTTGAATCACCTTGGATTTCATTGAAACTTGGCATTGAATTGGAATATGAAAAATATTATTGTTGATAATGGATTAATTAACAATGCGTTGATCGACTGCTATTGGTTGACGATTTACATCGGTAAATCTGATGCGATTCCACAAGCCGAATTTTGATTTCGTAAACAAATTGTTAAGGGCATTTTGATTTAAAAGTAAGGATGAGGGTTTTAGTACAACTAGCCAAAGCTTGCAAGGAAATTTCAATAGAATAATAGTGGAGAAAAGAACTTGAAATAAATAGTCCAATTTACGAAAACGGTTGCGTTAAATAATGCGCCTGGGAAAATTCTGGCTAGGAAAGACTTGGTAATTAAGAGTGTTCGCACCACCTCTTTTTCCTGGGAATTCTTCCAGTGTGTTATTTAGCACAACTAGGGTTTCAACGACCTAGAACTAAAAAGTATTTTCAAATGCATAGGAGTGATACAAGAACTGAGAAAGAGATTTCAAAGATCGGGATTTCGAAAGAATAAAACTTAGGGAACCTAGTGTTCCTATTGAGCATATGGGCTATGTGTCCTATGCTGGGACTTAATGTCCTGCTTGCGTGCGCATTTTCTTGATTAAGGATTGGACCTAGTATTCCGTATGGCGTGCCTAGTATCTTAACCTAAAAGTTGAGCCTAGTGTTCCACATTACGTGCCTAGGGTTCTGATCTAAGATTGGGACTAGCGTTCCGCAATTGAACACCTGGACCTTGTGTCCTGTGTTGAACTCTTAGTTAATTGAGATTTGGACACCCACTAAGTTGAGTGAGTGAGGGTTCGTTGATCCGCATTGATTAATTAAAGCATTACTCGGGCACTCACTACGGTGAGCACGCCACATTATAGAATTTGTTTGGATATCACTTGGGTGTTCACTACGGTGAACATGCCATATTGTTGAATTTGTTGGATATCACTCGGGCGTTCACTACGGTGAACATGCCAAATTGTTGAATTTGTTGGATATCATTCGGGCGTTCACTACGGTGAGCATGCCATATTGTTGAATTTGTTTGGATGCGTACTAACCATTGAGCATCGACACTCGGAGCGTTTGATTGGTCTTAAAGACTTCAAAAGACGAGTTGTCATGTCACTCGTAGCGTTTGATTGGTCGTACAGACTTCAAAAGGCGAGTTGACACTGTATTGCCTAAGTAGAGGCACGCCAAAGTAGTAGCCAGCCAAAGTAGTGGCAAGCCTAAGCAGAGGCTATTTTGTTTGGACGTTGGGAAAGTAGTCCCCGTCATACTGCTGACCTATTAAGGCTGCAGGTGTATACACAACTGGTCATACTGCATTGACATGCATAACTAACCACATTTATGATATGTGATGAATTGTTTGATGAATTGGATATTGTGATGACTTGATCACTTATCTGTTGATAGATTTGCTTGCTCACATGCAATAGTTTGATATTGTAGTGACTTGATTATTGATCTGTTGGTTGTTTTGGTTGCTCACATGCAATGCTTGATATACCATGCTGATTGTGTGTGGTCTATTAAGTATGTATATGTATATAAAAGCATGTTGTTGTATTATATATGTATATATTGTTTGCATGCGACATAGCCTATGATAAACTCGTGGACAAAGGATTTACCCTTGCACTGTTGTTAGATTGGATGTCCTTATGGATGTCACTTCCAGATGAAGTTCGGTAGCTGTTGCAGCTTCGCTTTTTAGGAGCATTGAAGATTGAGCCAGTGGAGGAAGATTCCTCCGAGTACTTCGTGTTTGGTCTTGCTGAGCTGATTCTCAGTAAGAGTTATAGTTGTTGGCCAGCTTAGCTTAGGGTTTTGTAAATGGTTGTGTTATGATTACTCTTTTCAGAAAACCTCGCCTTAGTGCGAAATGATTATGTTATGTGATGCATTATACTCTGATAATAGTCTGAATTGGCATCATTTAGAAATTGTAGTACTCTATGTCTCATTTTGAAAAGGGTTTCAAAGGAAAGAAAATGAAAAAAAATTTACTACTATTTTTCCATTGCGAAATACATAAGAGTACTCTTTAACTGAAAGCATACAAGCATTAAATGTTTTCAGCATTAGATTGGGTTGCACAGTAGCGCTCCGGAATCGGGGTGTTACACCTAAGGTTCCAGCACGACAATATTACGGCTACGACAATTTATATCATTCCTCAATTGTGCAAAACAAAAGTAATTCACATTTACCAAAAGCTCAACCAGACAAGGTATCTCGTATAGTCATAACATCATTCACATATCCTTCATCAGTCAATCTCAACATTGATTTTTCAATTCAACAACAATCACAGTCATGTCATCAGAATTACGACAATTACGACTAGTATGAAAACGGTACAAAACTCAAAGGAAGGAAACAACCATAAGGTCACCCCTTCACTAACATATATGCACATATCACAGCCACTACATCATTCATCCATATATTTTCACATAAATCCTAAGTAGTACAAGCATATATAGTTCATGTCATATTTTCACATAAATCCAGATCGTACATACTAAGACTAATTACAGACTAGAGCACGATAAATCCTAGATCATACAAATTAGAGTACCATACCTACAGTCTGATTACATACCACAAAATCAACACAGTCTAATTACATACAATTTAATTACATACCGCAAAATACACTGTAATTACATACAATTCAATAATACCGCTATTTAAAGCACGAAATCACTAGCAACAAAATAATCCTATAACATACAATTTAAAGCACGAAATCACTTACCACAAAATATGTCAGTGAGAGAGAAAGAGAGAGACACCGTGGTGGTGGCAGCAGTGGATGGTGCAATGGAGGAGTAGTGGAGGCGCAGGCGGTGGTGGCAGTTGTGGTGGCAACTGGGATAAAAGTTAGTACACATAAATTACTTCATTTGAAACTCAATTATCTCAAAATCTAGCCAACCATATAGTGTAGGCGTTCCTAATGCAATGAACGCTTAGGGAGCATAACATGTAACACAATTACAATACAATGATAAATCCATATTGCAAAGCAAGAAAAATAACCTAAGATAACTAAAAATTAAATCCTGAAATTTAAAGTTGTTCAAGGTTAGCTCTGGCAGTATTAAATGTAGGGGGTCAAGACTCAAGACAAAAAGAAATTGTATTTCAAAAGAAATTGTATCTTAGACTGACTGCCACCCATATATTCTTTATTATCAACTTCAACACATAAAATCTCAAACTATAAAGTTTCCCATCATATATGAAGGAGACAAATGCAGAAAATTAATGCTCAATTCTGGTAACATAAAGAATGTAAATGACAACATAAAGGTTCAATAGCATATTACTTTCCAAATTCATAAATTACAAAAACAAACAAGATTTCTTTATCAAACCCATGAGCAACCATCTAACACATGCAACCCCAGTATCTCGACTGCAGAAGTGATTCAAGTGACAAGAGAGTAAGTAAAGTTAGAATTAGACAAATGAAAAAAGAAAAAAACATTTCAAATATTTGAAATCTACAACCAGAAAACTAGAACCAGCAGTGTGTGAGATTCCTGAACATTGCCATTCACAATAATAAATTTGTAACATTGTTTATACCATATAGTGCACAGAATTATAAGCAAGTTCATACCAACAGATATATCTTAACAGATTCACAATAATAAATTCCCCAAGTAAACTTTGTCATTGTTACTTGAAATTCACGATCAGCAATGGAGGAGCAGTGATGGCAGTGGTGGAGGGTGCAACGAACGAGCAACAGAGGCGAGGCGAGGCGCGGGCGGTGGTCGCAACTGTGGTGGTACGGCGGAGTGGTAGAGGTGGCGGTCACGGGGGCCAACTTCAGTGTGAGAGAGATAGACATGGCAGAGGACCAGTAACGAAGGGGCAGTGGACGCGCGGTGGTGGCGGAGGCAGACGTGGTGGTGGCAGTGGTGCTACAAGGGAAGAGCGAGGACGGAAGAGAGAGAAGAGAGAAGATAAGTGAGAACATCCTCTGGTTGTATCCGGACGTTACCGACGACCTCATTTAAGTTATCGACGGCCTAAACCCATTGGTAAACTCAACGATCTGACTCGACATTATTGACGGCCAAGTTTCAAATACTGACGGCCCAATCCCGTCGGTAATCTCAATAGTCAATTGACCATTGAGCTTACCGACAGCAAGGCCATCGGTATTTGAAAAATCCGCGGGAATTTAAAACGTGTAAATTTACCGACGGACTTAGGCTGTTGGTAACGTTTAGCGTACAACGGGTCATATTTACCGACGGGTGGTGACCATCGGTATGCCCGCTTTTTCTTGTAGTGTTCCATATTTGGACCTCGGTGCTGCTAGGGTCAGGCTGGTGGGGTCTAGAGTGACCTCTTTCATCCATTAGTTGCCGCGAAACTCCATAAGGAGGGAGCTAACTTGAAACAGGTTGCCATAGGATTCGGATGATCCTTTTCAAACAAGGTCTTGTTCCTAAAGTTCCAGATGGTCCAAAGAGTGAGGTACACTTGAGCAAAGCCATAAGTTGATAATCTACTAAGCATATCAACAATCCAAAGAGCGATAGATGTAGTATTATCTGGGTGGGGCACACATTGAAATTGCAACCCAAACCAAATTGCAGTGTTCCAAGACAAAGAAACAAAGCATGTTCCAATGTTTCGGGTTGGTCTTTACAAATAGGGAAAATAGGGTCCCTTGCAATTCTTTTCCTGCACAGCAGATGCTTTATTGGGATACTATTATGACAAACCTTCCAAATAAAGACTTTAACTTTTTGAGGGATAGTGGCCTTCTAAATCTCCTGCCAAAGACTAGTAGGTGTAGACTTTGAGCAACAGGGGCCTGTAGTGGAATCAATCTTGCCTTTACAAGTCTCAACATACCCAGATTTTACAATATAATCACCAGTAGTAGTGTAGGGCCACCAATACTGATCTTCTCCTTTCATCCAGCTAATAGGTGTTTGTATCGCAGTTTTGGCCGATTATGGAGTTAAATCACTTTGTAACTTTTGAATGTCCCAATTACAGAGGGTAGGATTAATCAGTTAACTCACA
Source organism: Calophaca sinica (assembly GCA_037113605.1). NCBI lineage: Eukaryota > Viridiplantae > Streptophyta > Magnoliopsida > Fabales > Fabaceae > Calophaca > Calophaca sinica. Next base: position 36,371,564 of record CM073734.1, read on the forward strand.
GAGTTAGCTTCCATTGTAGGGTAGGCACAACTTGAAATCCATTTGCTAGCCATAAGCCTTCTATAGGGTGGATCTGTTGGCCATTCCCTCCCATGAAGTAAACTTTTCCAAACCCAGAAAGAATTTTTGCAATCCTTAACCTGCAAAAAAGAAATGTTACGAAAATAGAGGCCTTTTAGGGTTCGCACCCAAAGAGCCTGTGGGTTAGCAATAATCCTTCAAGCCTGCTTTGCCAGGTGTGCAAGGTTGAGTTCCTCAAAACTCTTGAAGCCCATGTCTCCCTCATGTTTTCTTTTTTTCAGTTCCTTCCAGTTCTTCCAATGAATGCCCCTCCCCTTTTTGTTTGAACCCCACTAGAATCTAGCAACTATAGAGCATAGCTCTTTGCAAAAACCTTCGGGAAATTTGAGGATTGCCATTGCATAGGTAGGAATAGCTTGAATTACTGACTTGATGAGAATTCTTTGCCAGCCTAGTTAAGCAGCTTTTCCTTCCATTCTTCAATTTTTGAGAAAATCCTTTCCTTTATCTACGCAAGAGCCTAGTTTTTGGACCTCCCCCACTCACTAGATAAACCCAAGTATTTCCGTGGTTAGTTCCAGCATTGGAATTCTAGGATTCCAGCTAACCTCTGTCTAATACTCATATATAGAAACAAGCTTTCCAAAAATTAAACCAAATTTGGCTTGATTTATCCGCTGCCCCAAGGAACATGAGTATCTATTAAGTAGAGTCAACATCTGATAAAACACATCATCAGTAGCACTCCCAAATAGGAGGGAGTCATCTGCAAACAAAAGGTGTGTCAAACGATGTCCATTCGAAGAGAGTTGTAGAGCCAAGAGACAAACCCTCACAAGTAAATGTGTAAGCACATTAGAGGCTAAGATAAACAAATAAGGGGAGATAGGATCTCCTTGTCGTAAGCCCCTAGAAGGCACCACTATATCAGTCACCTGGCCATTAATTTTAAATTTATAAGATACTGTGGTGATCAGGGTCATGACGATGCTTACCCACTTCCTACTAAACCCATAGGCCAGTAGAACCTGCTCTAAGAAATCCCACTCAATTTTATCGTAGGCTTTGCTCATGTCCAGCTTGATAGCTATCTTATTCCTCCCCACATCCCCTTTTTATTTCAAGGAGTGGAACACTTCATGAGCAATAACCAGGTTATCCTGAATCATTTTACCACTAATAAAAGCACTCAAGTTTAGGGACATCAGGCTATTCATAAATCTTTTGAGTCTAGCTACAATAATTTAAGAGATAATCTTGTGGCTGAAATTGCAATAACTAATGGGCCTGAGTTGGTCAATACTTTCAGGCATAGGTACCTTAGGTACAAGGGTGACTAGAGTCTCATTCACCTCCTCCTCCAACCTTCCCGTTCTGAAAAAAGAGAGGACATCATTACAAACAAAGTCCTTAATAGTATTCCAGTTCAGCTGGTAGAACTGACCATTGAGGCCATCAAGACCAGGGGCTTTAAGACCCCTAGGTTATCCAGAACTTCCTTTATCTGATTTTCCTTAACTTCAGCCAATAAACAATTGTTCATATATTATGTAACTAAAGTGGGGATTTTCTGCACACATTCCTGGACGAAAGATGTGGTTCCAGCTTTAAAACTCTCTTTATAATGTCCACCACAGTTATAACACCCCATTTCCGAAGCACTACTGTGCAACCCAATCTAATGCTGAAAACTTTTGTTGCTTATATATGCTTTTAGTAAAAAGAACTCTTCTATATTTCGCAAATATGAGTGAATTTTTTCTTTTTCTTTCCTTTGAAACCCTTTTCAAAAAGGAGACGTAAAGACTACTACAATTTTCTAAATGATGCCAAATCAGTCTTTTGCAAATATCAGAGTATATCACATCATAATGAATGCTTCATGTAACACCCTGGGTTTTAATTCCCAAGCGTGCTACTCATAGGACTTCTCCCCCCCTCAAGGTGAATGGATATAATTACACAAAGTTTTGATAAGAAAGTTAATGGGTTTGAATTGAGGAATAAGTGTGGATTTAATCCTAAGATGGTTAAAGGTGTTGATTTGTAGTTATGGAAGTTAATTTGAGAAGAAAGTCTCAAGGTTTGGTGTTAGAACTAAGTCTTCCTGGTTTTTCTGCAGTGTGAATCGATTCATATATCCTGGGAATCGATTCACAGCATTAAAGATCCATTGGCATCAAATTTTAGCAGTGGGAATCGATTCACAGAAGCCAGGAATCGATTCACATAAGACAAAGCCACCGACTCGCAGTGTGAATCGATTCATTCATTAAACCGCAATTCAGCGCTTTTTATCAGGAATCGATTCACACTATCTTTGTGAATCGATTTACAAATTTGCAGTAATTGTTTAAAAACGCTGTTTCAGCGAGCAGAACGCAGAAATAGAGAAAAAGGGAAGGAAAAGAAGAGAAAGGGAAAGGAGAAAGAGGAGAGGAGAGCTAGGGTTTCACCCTTTGAGAAGGATTGAAGAGATTCATGTTGGATTTCTTCAATCACTTGCCTAAATGGAGAGTTTGAGAGTGGAGATTTGAGTATTTGGAAGATTTGGGTTTGAACCCTAGAGAGGAGAAGAAGAAGCACGAATTTGGAGAAGAATAAGGGGGAGAAGACCAAGCTCCAGCAAGGATGGTTCAAGTTCTTGGATGGAGAAGGAAGATTGAAGGTTGAAGATCAAGATTTGGGAAGTATTTGGAGGAGCCCCAAGTTGAGCAAAGAGGGAAAAGCTTGAAGAGGAGCAAAGAGTCCAAAGTTCAACCTTCCTAGCTCAATGTCTTGAAGTATAGAGGTGAGTTCTTCAACCCTTAGGTGATGGGCACCCATAAGTCCCACACATAGGAATTTCTCTTCCTTTAATAACATATGAACCCTAGGTTCAAGTTAGGTTTTAGATACCTATAAGAGGTTGAGTTATTATTATTATGATTGTCATGATTGTTATGATTGTTGTGATTGCGTAGTGGGCTTGATTAAAAGAGGTTGGCGACTGCCCCCAACCCCCCACAGTTGAATGTATGCTTGATGTTTTTCTCTTGAGAACTCCATAGAGTTTCAAGGGATTAGTTAATGTATGTGTTGTCCATTAATTTGGCAAATTGTGAGGCTTGTCTAAGAGCCATAAGCTTAAGTCTTAGAGGTCAAAGAAAGGACCCTAGGAAAAGGATGTAATAGAAAGGATGTATGAATTAGTGTTCATGATTTGGAGTCATTAGAGATAAAGGGATGCTATTAATGTAAGCTTGATTCATTGAAATAATTGTAGTTTCCTTGAATAGTTAAGTAATGAGTATGATTGTATTTCTTTGAACATACATACAAGCATAAGCATAAGCATAAGCTAAAGTCCATGGCAAGACTCCTCTATTTATAGGAGTAGATCGGTTTGGTTAGCCAAGTGGGACGCCCTTGGAGGGTTATGACGTCTAACCACCATTCCGAAAGTGTGTAATTGGGGTCTAGGGACGGAAGCCTACGACACTACCCAATAACACAAAATGCATTACATGCAAAGCATCATATTATATATCTCCTATGAATGGTATAATATGTGAAGTGATGTTAAGTTTATGAATGTTAATGAATTCCTTGTATGTATTTATATATACGTATTCGGAATTAGCTTAGTTAGTTGTATGAAAGCTTGGATAGCACACCCCTAGTCGCTTAATTATTATATAGTAATGAGCATTGTGATTAGATCACTTAAAGGATAAGCAAGCTAGGTTGATTGGGATTTGTGGTATAGAGCATAAGGCAAAGTCCAATAGCATAAGAAAAAGCAAAGATGTGTTAAGCACAAAGTGAGTAAGTAAGAACAATACGTTCTTAGTTAATAAGGTTGCAATTTATATTGTATTAAGGTTAGTCGAGCTAAACAAAGGTTAAAGAATGGACATTTGTAGGATTGATGTGGGTTGCTATACATTTATGTGTTTAGTTTAATCACAAGTTGATAAGTGGCATATTGGCCCTAGGATTACCCTATTTGATTATATGCTAAGTTTTTAACTCAAGCTAGCGCCTTCTAAAGCGTCTTAGCTTAGGGATATCGAGAAGTTGCAAGTCAAGTCCTTATGGTACATAGGGAGAGTATGTCTAGGTTTGAAATGCCTAAGCTAGTCTTTTCAGCCTAGAATATTCCGAGGAGAGAATGGTGAGGAGTCCGTGAAGGGCTCACTGAGATTTATAATCTCACCCTTTTCCTTTTATTTGTTTTCAGATAAGCAGGTACCGAAGACGATGAGGCGAAGCTCCAAGCTTGGGACTCATAGGCTAGTTTTGTATTGAAGTGGAAAATTATATTCCAAGTTATGTATAATATGTAATCTTTTATTAGATTAATGAATTAAGTTTAATTTACGACTTGGATTACTGTAATCAAGTTTGTAAATTATTAGAAATTCCTGTGCCTTAATGTAATTTGTCGTACTTTCAATTATGTTGAGGTGCGGGTGTTACATTATGGTATCAGAGCAGTTCGATCTTTTTGGACTGTGAGTTATTGGTTTAGTAATTTAGGAAGTGTCAGTTTAGTCCTTGTTGGACTGCGATCCGTTAGCAGGAATTTTCCTTTGTCCGAGAACTTCTCTACATATTCTTATGCTTAGTATGGAATATTAAGCCTGATCAACTTAATACTCCATACCGTGTACGAAGAATGTAGTAGATGGAGCTGGCGCATGAGGGAGAGGGCCGGATAGGAGCGTGAACTCTGATGAAGTTTGATGGATAGGGATGATGCAGACAAGGAAGGAGCAGATGCAAGGGCTCTCATTAAGTGAGGCCCTTCGGAATACGGAAAAAGAGAAACAAGTTCCCACCTTTCCGGAACCAAGAGTTAAGAAATGTTTCAAGAGTGGTCGGAACCATAGTGGTGAGGGTTCGGCTAGGCAAGCGTGTAATTCATGTACCGTCAACCGAGGCGCTCTGGAAGTGATTGGAAATGATGAGCAAGTAAGGGGTCTTAATTGTGAGGTTTCAAATCAACTTAGGATGGGCATTTGTAATCGGTTAGGGTTACAACACTGGTTATGCTATCAAGTTGTTTCGCCTAATCCATTGTAAATGGATCCTAGAATGATCGAGATCTTATGATGATTCCCAAGTTAATTCAAGTGCCCTTCGTGGTTAACAGTAAGTACTCTTAATTGTAGGTTTTCAATCGAGTAGGATGGTCGGTTATAATCGGTTAGGGTCTCAACACTTGTTGTCTCAGTAGGATTGGTTAACTTAGCCGATTATAGGTGGATCCTAGGTCGATAGAAATCCTATGATAATCCCTGAGAGAACCTTAGCGTTCCGAGTAGTAATGGTAAGGGTAAGGAACAAGATGGAGTTAGGCGATATGCTACAACGCCCAAATGGTAGTATGAGTCCTTAAGGGTGATCCTGCCCTAGTGAAGCAGAAAGAAAACTCTAAGTCTTCAAGGAACGGTGTCCTTAGTGGAACAACAAACTCCAGAGGACCAGATGAGATGTAGTCTTCAAACAATAGAAGTTTCAAGAAAAGCTGAGTCAACGGAGACCTAAAGTTATTGATGTCTATGTTCGATCAAATTGTTCAGTGCGTAAAGTGAATTCAATTGACCAATTATAGACTTTGCCTTAACTAAGTAAGAATATTAGTTGGAATAAGACTTAGTCTGTGATTGGGTAATGAGATCACTTAATTTCCTGAGCAATTAGTTCCTCTATAGAGATTAATCCCTTCCAGGGTTTCTAATGATCCAGATGGGGTAAGGAGGATAAGACAGAATCAACAAGGTAGATTGTTCCCAAGAATATCAAGGATTTATTTTCTGGATACTTGTTGGTCCATTGGTTATTAAACGCGTCGATCTACATCGCTATCAGATAAAGCCGTGTGGGTTCCGATTTAATTCCAGTAGCATCAAGAAAGGGAGTCAATTCATCAAGCGAAGGAGAGTAGTAGTAAAATTCATTTAAGAGTGAATATGGTGGGCATCTGAGACTATAAGTTACTGCGAGTCAAGTCGTTAAGTTGGGTCTGATGTGATTCTAATTAGCCACTTGCAAGCTAAGTCTCCAACCAAGTGAGGCTTAGACCTCGTGTGAGACAAAGTTTGCAATCAACTAATGAAAATCAAGTCAGTTTAACCAACGGATACCTCCCAAGAGCTGAACAACCCTAGAGTTTCAAGTTTTCTAGGCCAAGTCGGTTGCAAGACCAAGTATAGCGAGCTAAATATGAGTATCAACTCCGTAGTTGCGGAAAAGGCCTCTAAGAAAAGATTTCCATTGATAACATAAGAGTGAACGTCACGAATGGGAAAAGTTTGTTCAAGGTATGTATTAGTCACCTCTAGGTGACAATTCTATTTTGATAAGATAGTTGCCCAATGAAGGGTTACGAAACCACCAACGATGGTATTGGATGATGTTTTGGGTGAACTTCCAAGGAGCATTCGAAGGAGAGTACCTTCCAAGGAGTCTAAAGAGATAGAAGGAGTAAAGATTCACTCGCTTGACACCAAAAGGCATGTCTGCAGGGAATTGTGTAGATGAATTCAAAGAATTCTCCACATGCTTAGCCTACCTTCAACAAGTATAGGATGATAAGCAAGCATAACAATTTCCAACAGTCAAGAGCAACCGAAAGATAGAAACGACACGAGTTAAACTCTCAGACTGCAAGTAAAGTATTCCATCTGATGGAGATAAGACGAAAGGAGTTCATTCATTTGAAAAGACGTAAGATCAGAGTTGCGCAGCGGAAGCACCAAAAGTCAATTTATTATACTGAAGGATGAGGTAAGAAAGAAAGGCGTGGTTCGGGGACGAGATTTGTAATACCCTAACTCTAATTAGGGGATTACTTACTAATTAAGGATCGAAACTTCACCTGGAAATATTTTCTCAAATATAACAACCTTCAGATATAAATAAAACCTTGTTTAAAAGACCTATTTGACTTGGAAAGAAATATTTCAAAGACCCAAACATGACACATATATCTATCAGAGTTTCAAAAGTGGAATAACTTTATCATTTACATCTCTTTTTATAAAATGAGCACAAGGTAAAACAAATATAACCTATACATTATTTTCTAATTACAAAGGACTCATCCTAGAGATAAGGACTCTGACTCGTGATCCGATGACTCAATGTCTTGCCGAGGGCGAGACCGAACACGCTTCGTGCTCTAAACCTCCTCCATCAAGTGTACCTGAAAACAACGCCCCAACGGTGAGTTTATAAAACTCAGTAACATAGACTTGGAAGAAAAAATGCTTTTTACCGTTGTTTCCAGCCATACGCGTGTGCTACGTATGGAAAATCCTCCCTGACAACATATACTTAACATATACTAATACTATAGCCAAGTCTTAACATCGTCTTCATTCATTCAGTCAAACTCAAACATAACTGGCTTCAAGAGCATTCATTTGCAAAATAACATAATTCATACACATGACATACAATCGCATAATTCAAATCAAACATAATGGGCCTCTTTGTAAGTCTTTTATCGCAACACCCGTTCTTGGACTTTATTGCCCGGCCAGTGGCTTACCCCACTGGTGAGCCCGCAATGCCACATCACGTAATTCGTAATACATGACATTAACTTTATTCGTCATACATCATAGCATAGGCATCCTCAATCTTTTAATAAAACTCATTGGGTAGTTAAGCGTGAGAAACTTAACCACACCAGTTAAAAAACTTTGATACGGCAGTCAGAGCTCGGTGACCACGGTTAGACGTCTCTTTAAACCGCTAATATCAGTATCCTAGCCTTTCAAATAGAAAGGACTTACTAAAATAGTTTGGGTCTCACCCACATATATGTGGCCCATGATAGCTAGCCTTTAACTGAAACATGGTATTTCTCCGGACATAGACTATCCTAAGATTTGGATGCTATGTTATAATGTAGCGATTCCTTCCTCCTTCACAAATGGACAGAGAATCAAATCATAATTTCAAGACCATAGAAAGATCAAAGTCAAGCCAAGGAATGGACAAGCACATCATAACTAAACATTCATATGCACCCAAAGATAATATAACAATAAGTTGTACTTATGTTATCTTTAGTGAAAACTTGTTATATCGTGTTTTGGTTCACATATCATTCAACGTTAGCAATATAGTATCTTACTATACGTTAAAGTTGATTAACCTTCCAGTTCTAGAAATAGAAATTTGTACACACTACATTACTTAATTATAGCAATGTTGTTTAACATGCACACAAGCGTATCTGACAAAGATACGGATACGCACATATCACAGACAATGGTACACATTCGACTTTATACACATCAAGTATAAGCATTATAGCGTGAAACATGTACATTCTGTTTATCAATTCACACAGCTTCACACTTATATAGCCTACATATACACTAAATGACAATTACTTTGCAAATGATAATAATAACATACACAAATCTATAAACGCGATACTCTCTTGCATGAATGTTGAATATATTAGAACTTATACTTAAACAAATTTATAGTATTATACATTGCGCATAACAATTCACAATAACAATACACAATTACATTAATTCAAAACTATTATGATAAAACAAAAATATACATGCAATAATCAACACATGCACAATAATCAACACATGCGCAGGATTAAATTCATCATATATCATTCATTGCACCTAAAATAAGTGTCTTGGAGCCCAAACTCATACAAATATGCTAGCTCGGGTGTCGAGCCATTTCAGAATCAATTCATACATTTCAAAGCAACCATAGCAATCACATAAATAATCCGAGTGAGGCTCGATGGAGCTCACAATGTAACAAACATCAAACATTGGTTTAGGGGTTGGGGCAGCCGTCTAACCCTATTTCACCAAACCCCATGCAAGACCATTCAAGATGACTAATAAGCTAATTATTGAACTAATAAAATTAATAATAAAACCTAGCACACTCTAAGGGAGGTTTTGGGGAAGTCTATGTTACCTGAAAGCAACCCCAAGTTAAGGATTTCAATTCCATAAATCCTCTTTCTCCTTCTTTCTTCACTTTGAGTTCGTAATCATCATCCTCAACACTTAGAAGCCACATGCAAGCCTCTTTCCTTGTTGTTCAGAAACCTAACCTCCATTGGAGCATTTCTTGAAGCTTCAAGCTTCCATCTTCTTCATCTTTTCCACCATCGGTGAAAGTTTGGAGCTTGAATCCTCTTCCCTTTTCGAGTTCACTAACTTCTGCTCGCTCTCTTTCTCACTCTCGTGCGAGCTCTCTCTCTCTCTATCTAACTCGCGGCCTTCCTTCCTCTCGTAGTCATACATTTGCTTCTCCGGCGCGGTGGTGCGCTGTCGCAAGACCAGGCCATGGTGGCGTCTCCCCCTTGCTTCCTTCTTCCTCCTCTTTCTCGGTCTTTCACTCCATCTCTCTCTACACGCCCATCTCTCTCTCTCTCCAAAGATCTCTCCTCTCTCGGCCACGAAGAACAAGCAGTGGCGTAGCCACCATGAGCGCCGCCAGCGTCTCACCCAGGTACGCCGTGCCTGTTTCTTCTTCTTCTCCCCTTCGATCGCGACTCCCTTCTCCCTCTTCTCCTTCTTTCTTTTCTTTCCCTTTTCTCGATTTTTGCTTCAATTCTTCTTTTCTGTTGCTTTGTGGCTGTGCTTGAGTGAAGGAGGGAGTATTAGGGTTATGAGAGGGTACTAAGGTGGGTTTAAGTGGAACATAGTGTATGGTGGGACTTAGGTCTAAAATTAATTAAAAATCTTGCAAACAAGCCCTTAATAAACCTCTTAATCTAACCTTTGGTTTCTAATAACATCTTGAGTAATTTTAATCAATTAAAACTACTCCTAATTAATTAGTCCCATAATTCCTAAATCATTGGGTACAATTACTATTTTACCCTTTGGTTCCAAATTAGTTTTAAATTACTAAATTAAGGCTATGAACTATTTTTAATCATCCGGATTAAACCCCTTTCTCACTTAGGATTCCTAATAATTAGGCTTAGAGAATTTGGGATATTACATTACTCCCCACCTTTTAGGAATTTTGTCCCCAAAATTCGCCTTAACCTTATAACCCTATCCATATAAAGGATTTGTTCTCGGTGTTTCCGCTGCGAACTCTAATCCTTCTCTGCTTCGAATGAGTAAGTTACGTCTCTTGATCATTCTAAATCGTCAGAATCTTGAAAAGAATTAGTAGCTACCCTAGGTCAACTATCCGTAGAATTTGTGATTTAGCTAACCAGTTACAAACTAAGTCTTATTCTCAATAAGATGCTTATTAAGTCAAGATGAAGTTTGTAATTGGTCAAGGAAGATCACTTCACCCACCGGCTAGCGAATCTAGCGTATACACTAATATCCTTGAATTCCCGTTGATTTAGCTATAACCAATACCCTAGTAGTCCCAAAACTATAGTCTAACATTCTTCCTTATGCTAGTTAATTCACCAAGGTCACTATGCCTAGGGAACTTAGGGCTCAATTACCTTCAGGGTTCCCTAAATGCAGCTGAAGCATTAAGAAATCTGGCTCAATACTATCCCTTGCGGTTTAGAAAACACTAAGGTATTTCTAATCAAGGTCCAATAGGTGCTTTAGAGAGCTTCGTGGTTATCAATCAATTTGGGACCCATTCACAATGGTTAGATCAAACAAGCTTGACTAGTTAACAAGTATTGAGAGCCTAATCGATTACGAACACCCATCCCGAATTGATTGAAACCGCATATATCCAAGATTTAAGCTCACTATATCCAAAGTGACCTTCGCATTTCCTGCTTCAGAATTGTCTCTCTTCCCCCTCGGGATGCTGGATTCGGACCATGCAATTGTGGGTCAAGGCAGCTTAAAAGCTAGCCTCGGACCAACAAACCACCGGCGGTCCTGCAAAATATACAAAAATATACAAACACCACAAATGAACTACACATTTTAAATTTTTGGACAATCAGCAACTCGCTTGTTTAAGACCGCAGAAAAACATATAATTTCAGGTTTTCTTAGAGATATTAAATAAAAATAATCTGGAATGGTCCTATCCCAAGCATTTCATCCTCCAAAGATTGCTTCTTATACATGTATGTGCATGCAGGACTTGAAAGTATGAAGACATAGTTTTCAACTCTCATCATATCCATGTTCAAAGATTCAGCTTAGGTATTTCCTATGGGAGTAACTTATAAAAACTAGGTCTCCAATAAACTACCTGAACAAATGTATACAAATATATATTCCATGCAGAAGTAGTCAGGCTTAAATTCTTGCTAAATTTAAGTTTTTGAAAGAGAGGGGGTTATAAATCACGAAAAGCAATGGAATATTGAAATCACAGTGTGTGTGTGATTATATTACCACAAAAGCATGACAATTTCTTCACTGTAAAAATGTAGCCATTTAAATAAGGAAATACAGATAAATATATCCAGATGTGAAAACGTAGGACTTCGATATGATCACCTATTCCACAAGCTTAGATCTACAGCATATTTTAGCATTATGTTTATATGGTTATAATATCAAAAGGAGAAGTAGCAGGGGATAACAACTGTAATGAATTGCCTGGCAAACTTGACACCACAAATAGAACTTTGATATGAACACATATTCAACAAGTGCAGATCTACCTCATATTAGAGCTTTATATTCAGACAGTTAAAATATCAATAATTGGGGAAGTGTGATGAGGACATGGAGCACCAAGAGGCCATTCAAAGCTTAGGAGGACCAATGACTAGGGCAATGTCAAGGAGGGTCCAAGAAAGCTTAGTCCAATTCATGACTAAGACAATTGCAAATAGAGGCAAAGATGTAATTGCACCAAAAACCATGCTTGCCATACAAGCCATGGAGGAGGCGCAACTTGCATAAAAGAAGGCAGCCAAGTTAATTTCTTTTAATTGAATAAAAGTGCAAGTGACCAATTGATTTATTTGGGACCAAGGCACTAAGTTATTTAATTTTTTTGGTGTGTTTAATCCACTTCAAGTGTGATGAGGACATGGATCACCAAGAGGCCATTCAAAGCTTAGGAGGACCAATGACTAGGGCAATGGCAAGAAGGGTCCAAGAAGGCTTAGTCCAATTCAAGACTAAGACAATTGCAAGCAAAGGCAAAGATGTAATTGCACCAAAAACCATGCTTGTCATACAAGCCATGGAGGAGGCGCAACTTGCATGACATGCAGCCAAGTTATTTCTTTTATTTGAATAAAAGTGCAAGTGACCAATTGATTTATTTGGGTCCAAGGCACTAAGTTATTTATTTTCTTTTTTTGTGTGTGTTTAATCCACTTTAAGTGGCTGTGTGGCACAAAGAGTAGGGGGTCCCACACTTCTCAATAACTCTTGTGTAGTTTGAATGAGTCAATAAACCTTGCTGCCAAAGAAAGACAAAGAAATTCAAAGCAATCAAGGCAAAGGGAGTTACAAGAGACAAAGAGATTAATGCTCCATCAGCACCATAAAAGCATAACAGCCATCCATTTAATTGCATTCAATGTGTGGTTGTGAAACCTTCCTAGTCATGAAGAGCATTCAACAAATGTGAAGTTGTTTCCTACTCCTTAATGGCGCCATTTAGACTATGAGAACAGCCATAATATTCTGATGTATTGTCCTTTTATTAGGCTAATTATTTCAGCTTAGGATTCCTTATACTCTAAATGGAAAAGACTTTGTCTCTTCTTTTGTTTGTAACAGCAAGAGCATTCTCCATTATATAAAGGGAGTGCAAGTCTCAATAAAGGGAAGAAAGATTTTAGCAAAAATTGAGTTCATACTCTTTGGTTCTGGATTGGACCAGTTTTTTGATCTTATCAAGAATTTCTCTTCTTGTGGTGATCCTCACATTCATAGGCTTATCCTTGTCTTGGATTAGACTAAGGTGGCGCCCCTGCCCCCCCCCCCATTCATCCATCTTCTCATTTTTTTGTTGTTTGCTTTGCAATTGTGTTCTTTTCTTTATTCAGAACTTCTCAATCTATTTCCAGTTTTCATTATCACCAATTCCACGAAATTCACATCTTCCATTACCCATATTTCGTTCACTTATATCCAAAAATACAAAAACAAAGTCACAACCAGTTTCTTTTATTTGGAAGTCAAGCAAATGGCCAATTTCTACAACAAGGAGGCCATCATTTGGTAATCAGAGCAAGGTTTCGACTTTGTTCAAAAGAATCCCAGGTTTCTCTATTCTTATCTTTGAGTTCTGAATTCTTTAAAAAAAAAATAAAAAAAAACTGCGAAAATTCACAAAAAAAAATCTTGAATTCTGGTTGTGTTTCTTCGTTGCTACTACACTCTGAAATTTTTATTTTATTTCTTTCTTTTGAGTGAGTTCTTTCTTGTTCTAGTCTCACAAACTTTGTGTTCAATTTTTGTTTCTTACCTTTCCTTTCCAAGCTGATTGGGTGTGTGGATTATTATTTGAATTGATTTCTTGTATTGATAATTTGCTGGTTTCTCTAAAGAACTGACAGAGTTATGGATCCTCAAAATCGTTTGCTATTTGATGCCCTCACGGCAAAAATGAGAGAACTTTTGAAAGAGGAAGTGGAAGGTATAAATGAGAGAATTGTCGTATTAGAAAACAGACAAAATAATAGTGATGAGGAGGAACGGAGGAGAAGGAGACGTGATGAACCTAGAGAAGATAGGTTGGGTGGTATAAAAATAAAAGTACCAAATTTTGTCGGGAAAAATGACCCGGAGACGTATTTGGAATGGGAAACTAAAATTGAACAAATTTTTTCCTGTTACAATTACACTGATCTTCAAAAGGTGCAGGTTGCTTCTATTGAATTTACAGATTATGCCTTAGTGTGGTGGAACCAATTGACAAAAGAGAGGAGAAGGCACAATGAGCCAGCCATTGCCACATGGGAGGAGATGAAGACGCTCATGAGAAGGAGATTCATCCCATCTTACTACAGAGAGTTGCACAACAAATTACAGTGACTCACCCAAGGCAATAAAAGTGTTGATGAGTACTACAAGGAGATGGAGGTGGCGAAAGTTAGAGCAAATGTGGAGGAAGATGATGAAGCAACCATGGCCAGGTTCTTGCATGGCCTAAATCGTGATATAAGTGACATAGTGGAACTACAACACTATGTTCAATTAGATGAGTTGTTACATCAAGCCACAAGGGTAGAACAACAACTCAAGAGGAAGGGTCGATAAGAAGAAGCACTACCACTTCCAATCCTCAAAATTGGAAGAGCAATATTAAGAGTGAAGGTACTTCATCATCCAAAGAAGCCAAGTGACACAAAGGTAAAAACACTACAACTAGTCCTTCTCAAGTTGTTTCAACTAACCGGGCTGTTAAGTGTTTCAAATGCCAAGGCTTAGGACACATTGCATCTCAATGTCCTACCAAGAGAATTATGATTGTAGAGGAGGTTGAGGAGGAAGATGAAGGGGTTGAAGAGTATGATGAGGATTGTGTTGAGGAGGAGGCCCAAATACCCAGTGGAGAGCTACTTATGATAAAAAGGTTGTTGGAAGCCGTGGTAAAGGAGGAAGATGCGACTCAAAGGGAGAACATATTTCACTCAAGATGCCTCATACAAGGCAAGGTATGTTCCCTAATTATTGATGGTGGGAGTTGCACAAATGTTGCTAGCACAAGGTTAGTTTCCAAACTCCAACTAGAAACTAAACCACATCCCAAGCCATATAAGCTTCAATGGCTTGTTAATGATGTTGAGATGATTGTTGATGAACAAGTAGAAATTTCTTTTCAATTGGAAAATATGAAGATGTGGCTGTTTGTGATGTAGTTCCTATGGAGGCCAGCCATGTCTTGTTGGGAAGGCCTTGGCAATTTGACAAAAAGGCAAGCCATGAAGGGCATACCAACAAGTACTTTTTGTTCATCATGGAAAAAGAATTGTATTGGCTCCTTTGAGCCCAAGTGAGGTGAGAGATGATCAAAAAAATTGAGAGAAAAATGTGAAAAGAAAAAGAAGAAAAAGAAAATATCGCCAAAGAAAAAAAGAAAAAGAGTGACAAAAAGATTGATGGAAAAAGAAAGAAAATTTGATGGCGACAAAGGGGAGGTTAAAAAGCTATTTTCTCCAATCAGCCCCTATATTTGCTTTTTAGCAAAGAGGTGGCCTTGCTTTGGAAAATTTACCTAACACTCAAGAATTGCCAAATTGCATAAATTCTCTTTTGCAGGAATTTGAGGATTTGTTTCCTAAGGAGGTACCAAGTGGGCTGCCACCTGAGAGGATTGAGCACCACATTGATCTCATCCCAGGCGCCACTTTGCCTAATAGGCCAGCCTACCGGAGCAACCCACAACAAACGCAAGAGATACAAAAGCAAGTGGCTGAATTGGTAAGTAAAGGTTGGGTAAGGGAAAGTTTAAGTCCATGTGTTGTCCCTGTTATTTTAGTCCCTAAGAAAGATGGGAGGTGGAGAATGGGCACTGGTTGTAGGGTCATAATAATATTACTGTTAAGTATAGGCATCCAATACCTCGGTTAGATGACTTGCTTGATGAACTGTTTGGTGCATGCTTGTTTACCAAAATTGATTTGAAAAGTGGATACCATCAAATTAGAATAAGGGAAGGGGATGAATGGAAAACTGCTTTCAAAACTAAATATGGTTTATATGAGTGGTTAGTTATGCCTTTTGGATTAACTAATGCACCTAGCACTTTCATGAGATTAATGAACCATGTTTTGAGGGAATTTTTGGGAAAATTTGTTGTTGTATATTTTGATGATATCTTGATATATAGCAAAAATTTAGAGGACCATTGCATTCATCTAAGGGCTGTTTTAAATGTGCTAAGAAAAGAAAACTTGTATGCAAACTTGGAAAAATGTGTGTTTTGAGGATCAAGTCGTTTTCCTAGGCTTTGTCATAAGCTCTCAAGGAGTACATGTGGATGAAGCAAAGGTGAAGGCAATCCAAGAATGGCCAGCACCTAAAAGTGTGACAGAGGTAAGAAGTTTCCATGGTTTAGCAAGTTTCTATAGGAGGTTTGTTAAGGATTTTAGTACTATTGCTGCACCTCTTAATGAAATTGTTAAAAAGGAAATTGGTTTTAAATGGGGTGAGAAACAAGAACAAGATTTTTCAATTCTTAAAGAAAAGCTCACCCAAGCACCAATTCTAGCATTGCCTAATTTTTCAAAATCTTTTGAAATTGAGTGTGATGCTTCCAATGTTGGAATTGGGGCTGTTTTGATGCAAGAAGGTCATCCAATTGCTTATTTTAGTAAGAAATTAAAAGGGGCTGCCCTAAATTACTCCACTTATGATAAGGAATTGTATGCCTTAGTAAGGGCATTGCAAACGTGGCAACATTACTTGCTGTCAAAAGAATTTGTCATTTATAGTGATCATGAGTCCTTGAAGTATTTAAAAGGAAAAGGTAAGTTGAATAAGAGGCATGCTAAATGGGTTGAATTTTTGGAGCAATTTCCTTATGTGATTAAGCATAAAAAGGGTAAAGCCAATGTTGTGGCTGATGCATTATCAAGAAGGTACGCATTACTCTCTACCCTTGAAACTAAAATTTTTGGTCTTGAGCACATTAAGGAATTGTATGAGCATGATCTTGATTTTTCTGGTAAATATGCTGAATGTGTGCATGCTGCCCATAATGGATTTTTTAGGCACAATGATTATTTATTTAAAGAAAAAGGTTGTGTGTGCCAAAAGGATCCATTAGAGACCTCTTAGTCAAAGAGGCGCATGAGGGGGGCTTAATGGGACATTTTGGTGTTCCTAAGACTTTGGAATTTTTGCAAGAACATTTCTATTGGCCTCACATGAAAATTGATGTGCAAAAATATTGTGGAAGATGCATTGTCTGCAAAAGGCCAAATCCAAAGTTATGCCCCATGGTTTATATACTCCATTGCACTGTCCTGAATATCCCTGGATTGACCTTTCCATGGACTTTGTCTTAGGGTTACCTAGAACAAAGAACGGGAAAGATTCTATTTTGTTGTTGTGGATGTGTTCTCAAAGATGGCACACTTCATTCCATGCAAAAAGGTGGATGATGCTTGCCACATTGCTGATTTGTTTTTCAAAGAAGTGGTGCGCCTACATGGCCTACCAAAAAGTATATTGTCCGATCGCGACACTAAATTTCTAAGCCACTTCTGGGGAACCTTGTGGGGGAAGGGGGGAACTAAGTTACTATTCTCTACAACTTGTCATCCCCAAACTGATGGGCAAACCGAGGTAGTAAATGTAACTCTCTCTACTCTTTTAAGGGCTGTGCTTTCAAGAAATTTGAAAATGTGGGAAACATGGCTGCCACATGTTGAATTTGCTTATAATAGGGCTGTCCATAGTACCACAAACCATTCCCCATTTGAGATTGCGTATGGTTATAATCCTTTAACTCCTCTTGATCTATTACCTTTACCTAACACATCTCTTTTGAAGCATAAAGATGGCAAAGCAAAAGCTGAATTTGTGAAAAGTTTGCATGAGAAAGTTAAGTTGCAAATTGAGAAGAAAAATGAAAGCTATGCCAAAAGTGCTAATAAGGGGCGCAAACGGGTTACTTTTGAACCCGGAGATTGGGTTTGGATCCATATGAGGAGAGAAAGGTTTCCTTCACAAAGGAAATCTAAGTTAATGCCTAGGGGCGATGGGCCTTTTCAAGTGATTGCCAAAGTTAATGATAATGCTTATAAAGTTGACCTCCCAGGTGAGTATGGTGTTAGTGCGACTTTCAACGTTGCTGACTTGTCTCCAATTGATGTAGGTGATGAAGATTTCAATTCTAGGTCGAATTCTCCTCAAGAGGGAGGGAATGATGAGGACATGGATCACCAAGAGGCCATTCAAAGCTTAGGAGGACCAATGACTAGGGCAATTGCAAGAAGGGTCCAAGAAGGCTTAGTCCAATTCATGACTAAGACAATTGCAAGCAAAGGCAAAGATGTAATTGCACCAAAAACCATGCTTGTCATACAAGCCATGGAGGAGGCGCAACTTGCATGACATGCAGCCAAGTTATTTCTTTTATTTGAATAAAAGTGCAAGTGACCAATTGATTTATTTGGGTCCAAGGCACTAAGTTATTTATTTTCTTTTTTTTGTGTGTGTTTAATCCACTTTAAGTGGCTGTGTGGCACAAAGAGTAGGGGTCCCACACTTCTCAATAACTCTTGTGTAGTTTGAATGAGTCAATAAACCTTGCTGCCAAAGAAAGACAAAGAAATTCAAAGCAATCAAGGCAAAGGGAGTTACAAGAGACAAAGAGATTAATGCTCCATCAGCACCATAAAAGCATAACAGCCATCCATTTAATTGCATTCAATGTGTGGTTGTGAAACCTTCCTAGTCATGAAGAGCATTCAACAAATGTGAAGTTGTTTCCTACTCCTTAATGGCGCCATTTAGACTATGAGAACAGCCATAATATTCTGATGTATTGTCCTTTTATTAGGCTAATTATTTCAGCTTAGGATTCCTTATACTCTAAATGGAAAAGACTTTGTCTCTTCTTTTGTTTGTAACAGCAAGGGCACTCTGCATGATATAAAGAGAGGGCAAGGCTGAATAAAGAGAAGAAATATTTAAGCAAAAATTGAGTTCATACTCTTTGGTTCGATTGGACCAGTTTATTGATCTTATCAAGAAATTCTCTTCTTGTGGTGATCCTCACATTCATAGGCTTATCCTTGTCTTGGATTAGACTAAGGTGGCGCCCCTGCCCCCCCCCCATTCATCCATCTTCTCATTTTTTTGTTGTTTGCTTTGCAATTGTGTTCTTTTCTTTATTCAGAACTTCTCAATCTATTTCCAGTTTTCATTATCACCAATTCCATGAAATTCACATCTTCCATTACCCATATTTCATTCACTTATATCCAAAAATACAAAAACAAAGTCACAACCAGTTTCTTTTATTTGGAAGTCAAGCAAATGGCCAATTTCTACAACAAGGAGGCCATCAAAGTGGCTGTGTGGCGCAAGGAGCAAGGGGTCCCACACCTCTCAACAGCTCTTTGTGTAGTTTTATGAGTCTATAATGTTGCTACCAAAGAAAGACAAAGGAATTCAAAGCAATCAAGGCAAAAAGGAGTTACACAAGACAAAGAAATGAAGGCTCCAACAGCACATTAAAAGCGCAACCACCCATTTAATTGTAATTAATGTGTGGTTGTGAAACCTTCCCCTGGTCATGAAGAGCAATCAAACAGAATGTGAAGCTGTCTCTTTCATTTCAGTTGCGCCACTTAGGCTATGGAACAGCCACAATTATGTTGTTTGTAATTGCCTTTAGTTATGCTAGTTATGTTAGCCTAGGATTCCTTGTAAGGATTTTTGTCTCTTTAACTCTTTGTAACAACAAGACCCTCATTATATATAGGGGGCGAAATTTCAATAAGAGGAACAAAAAGATTTAGCAAAAATATTGAGTTCATACTCTTTGGTTCTGGATTGGACCAGTTTATCGATCTTATCAAGAAACTCTCTTCTTGTGGTGATCCTCACCTTCATAGGCTTATCCTTGTCTTGGATTAGACTAAGGTGGTGCCCCTGCCTCCCAATCAACCATCTTCTTCACTTACTCATAAACAGATCCTTGAGACCTTGTTTGCTTCTTGTTTTTATTTTGTGTTTTCACAATCTGTCCCCTTAATTCTCTACCACCAAAGCCACGAAATTCCATTCATTCTCTATCCATTTTTCATTCATTTTTATAGCAAAAATACAAAAACATAAGTCACAACCAGATTCTATGTTGAAAATCAAGCAAATGGCCAATTTCTACAACAAGGAGGCCATCATTTGGTAATTAGAGCAAGGTTTCGACTTTGTTCAAAAGAATCCCAGGTTTCTCTATTCTTACCTTTGAGTTCTGAATTCTTTAAAAAAAAAAATAAAAAAAAATTGCGAAAATTCATAAAAAAAAAAATCTTGAATTCTGGTTGTGTTTCTTCGTTGCTGCTACACTCTGAAATTTTTATTTTATTTCTTTCTTTTGAGTGAGTTCTTTCTTGTTCTAGTCTCACAAACTTTGTGTTCAATTTTTGTTTCTTACCTTTCCTTTCCAAGCTGTTGTGTGTGTGGATTATTATTTGAATTGGTTTCTTGTATTGATCATTTCTTTGGTTTCTCTAAAGAACTGACAAGAGTTATGGATCCTCAAAATCGATTACTACTAGATGCCCTCACGGCAAAAATGAGAGAACTTTTTGAAAGAGGAAGTGGAAGGCATAAATGAAAGAATTGACCAATTAGAAAACAGACAAAATAGCAGTGATGAGGAGGAACGGAGGAGAAGGAGACGTGATGAACCTAGAGAAGATAGGTTGGGTGGTATAAAAATAAAAGTACCACAATTTGTTGGGAAAAATGACCCGGAGACGTATTTGGAATGGGAAACTAAAATTGAACAAATTTTTTCCTGTAACAATTACACTGATCTTCAAAAGGTGCAGGTTGCTTCTATTGAATTTACAGATTACGCCTTGGTGTGGTGGGACCAATTGACAAAGGAGAGGAGAAGGCACAATGAGCCAGCCATTGCCACATGGGAGGAGATGAAGAGGCTCATGAGAAGGAGATTCATCCCATCTTACTACAACAGAGAGTTGCACAACAAATTACAGCGACTCACCCAAGGCAACAAAAGTGTTGATGAGTACTACAAGGAGATGGAGGTGGCAAAAATTAGAGCAAATGTGGAGGAAGATGATGAAGCAACCATGGCCAGATTCTTGCATGGCCTAAATCGTGATATAAGTGACATAGTGGAACTGCAACACTATGTTCAATTAGACGATTTGGTATATCAAGCCATAAAGGTAGAACAACAACTTAAGAGGAAGGGTCAGATAAGAAGAAGCACTACCACTTCCAATCCTCAACCTTTTTGTAAAGTAGCCTTGTTACGATCTTTGGGTTGAAATCAGATTAAGACACAGGTGTTGTTTTTAGCGCAATTGACAAGAACAAAAGAATATGGAAAGAGGAAAGGAATGGAAGCACCACAATTCCCTAAGGAATTGATAAGCCAGTCGAAGAATGCCACAAGAAGGTTACTTCTTGATAAATTCAGTTTGGCTCAATCCAGAACCCAAGAGTGCATAGCTCTCACAAGTGTTTAACACTAGTTTTTTTCTCAAACAAAATTCTCCCCTTTTCATTGATAATGGCGCCATTTAAAAGGAAAATACATGGGAATTCAGCTGCCTTTTGTCTTCCTAAAACAGCCCACTAATTGCTAATTAAGTGTGTAAAACAAAATGTAACCAATTAGCACTTAATTGAACAAAAATTGAACATAAGTAATCAGCCCAAATGATGTTCTAGGCGTGACCCTTCAGCCCAAAGGATGAACCTAGGCATGATTTAGGTGCATAGAGGAGTGCTGGAAATTCCTTTAGACAAAGCTTTAAAATTTGGCTTCAATGTGTCTTCAAAGTGTAATCGCCAAATATTTAAAGGTGAGACAATGCAATGAACTACTCCTTCAATTCTGATTCTTCAAAGTGTAACTACTAAGCATTAAAGGTGAAACAATGCATTGATGCTCTTCAATTCTTTGTCTTGTGCATTCATGAGTCTTCATTAGTTTCTTTCCCCCTCTTGATGGCGCCTTCATTCAGCTTTAGTGTAGCTGAATTATTTGTTTTCCTCAATTAAAAGGCCATAGAAAAACACACTCCAAATAAAGAAAATGCAAGAAACCAAACAAACTAATTGTTGGGCTCTAGCGCAAAATTAAAGAGTTCAGCCCAACAATTTATTCAATTTTAAACACACCAAAACAACTTAAAATAATGCATGACATTGGGTCATGCGCCATCTATTGGCCCATCTATGCAATAGACCAATTTGGGCTTTAAGTCTTCAAGTATTGGGCTCTCCTTAAACATTTGGATCACCAAAAGGTTCAAGGCCTCCTTAGCTCTTTTAGAACCTTCCATGACATGTGTTTTATTATGATTGGTTAATTAGTAATTTGTAGGTAGTTAACTTAGTTAGTTAGTAACTAATTGGTTAAGTTGGAACTAAATGTACAATTTCCTTCCATCCATATCCCTCAAAATTTCGTGGCTGATCTCCTTCCTTAGACACCATCTTCATCATTTCTTCCATTGTTGAAAACTTGAGAAAAAAATTCTAGAAAGAGAAAGTGATTTAGGTGCATAAACTAGTGATTTTGGAAGCCAAATCCTAATCCTTTCTCCTTCCTTCTTGTTCCATCATCTCCATCATTGTGGTAAGCTTATCCTCCTTCTCTTCATGGCTGCCATGGATGGTTTTTCATGGTATTAGTATTGTTCTCATAATTTTAATGTTGATTTTTGAAGGATTTGGTGTAAAGCTTGCACCTTTGTTCCCTTCCTTCTCAATCCTTGTCCAATCCCCATCTAATCTCTTGGTAAGCCTCATGATTATCCTCTTATCCCTCTTGAGTTCATGAAATGGGTTTGCATGATTCTTAGAGTTGTTTTTGAATTTAAGTGTTTGATTTGGCTAGATTTGCATGATTAGCCATAAAGCCCTTTGTTTTCTTCCAAGATTAGCTTTGTATTTGGTATTTAAAATTTAGGAACCCTAACCTTTGAGCTTGGCCGAACCTAGGGGGGGCTGATTAAGGGACTTGTTTTGGTTTGATTTAGTTGTTTTGAAGTTAGATCTTGCAAGGTTTTAGTTAATACACTTAAATCTAGCCTTATAAGCATATTAAGCAAGTTTTGTAAAATCACATTGGTAAACTTAGGGCTGGAACCGTGGCCTTTAGGCATGATTTTGATGATGATCTAAGTGGTTTTAAGTGTATCAAAGTGTGTAAAAAGGTTGGTTTTTGAGTGGGACTTTAAAACTATAAGGATTGTTATGTTTGAAACTTTGAAAAATTGTTTGAAAACAATTTTATTTGGGGCTGTTTATACCTATTAAAAACAGTGGCTATGATCAAGTTTTTGATGATGTTTTAGCTTGTTTTTAAAGTATGTTAGATGTTAAGGAAGTTGGTTAATTGTTGTAGGAATTGAATGATAGGAAATGCTTTGTTTTGGAAATGAAAAATTGAAAAGTTTGGGTTTGTTTTTGAGTAACTAAAACCGTGGCCTTCATGCTAGTTCTAAACATTGTTTTAAGTTGATTTGTGTCCTTAAAATGGTGTAAGAATTGGCCAAGAATTTGATTTAGCAAACAATTCAAAGAAGTATGATTTTGGGAAAAGTTTGAGTTTATGTTTCAAGAATTGTTTTGAACTTGAAATAGAATTGTTTCTAAAATTTTGTGACATGTTTTATTGCTTTGAAAAAATGGTTCAAAGTTGGCAAAACACTATTCATTTGGTAAAACACTATTCCAAGTGGTAAATTTTGGTTTAGGTATTTTTCTAAGTGTGTAGGTTTTGTAAAAGTTTCAAAACTTGCATGACTTGGACTTGTAACTTGTTGTATGACTAAAGAGAACCAAGTAGTGATTAAGTCAAGGAATTCCTAGGCTTTAGGATGTCTAAGCCGTGGCTGCCCTAGGGCATTAGAATTGAGTTTTAGTTCTAATTGTATTAAGTTTGCGTTGTTAAGGTTCGTGCTTGAGGTACGCGCGAGTTGCGACTTGACGATGGTTCCGAATTACCTTGCTAGGATTGTTAAAGCGCCCAAGGTAAGGGAAATTCTTATATAATGAGTTTGGGCTTTTCGCCTTGTGTGTTGGTTGACTTGATGTTTGATTAAATTGTGTGGTAGTACTTGTAGTATTACTATGTGTTGTTGAGATGTTGTAGCATGAATTATTATGTATTGATTTGGCCCTGTGTGGCAAGACTGAATATTATTGTGTGACTTAAACCATGTTGGATTAATTTGATTGGACTTGAAATTGATGGAAGTATGTAGCATGTTGTAGCCTACTGAATTGTTAGGTGTTGTATGAAATGTTCTAACATGTCTTTGGCCCTGTGAGGCATTATGATTGATGTTGTTTTCCATGAATCAAGTAGGCTTTAAATGGAATTTGGCATTGACTTGGAATATGAAAATATTGTTGTTGATGATGGATTAATTAATAATGCGTTGATCGACTGCTATTGGTTGACGATTTACATCGGTAAATCGATGCGATTCCACGTCGAATTCGATTTCGTAAGCAAATTGTTAAGGGCATTTTGATTTAAAAGTAAGCGTGAAGGTTTTAGTATAACTAGCCAAAGCTTGCAAGGAAATTTCAATGGAATGATAGTAAAGAAAAGAATTTGAAATAAAAAGTACGATTTGCAACGGTTGAGTTAAATGATGCGCTGGGAAATTCTCGCTAGGAAAGACTTGGTAATTAAGAGTGTTCGCACCACCTCTCTTTCCTGGGAATTCTTCCAAAGTGTGTTATTTAACACAACTAGGGTTTCAACGACCTAGAACTAAAAGAGTATTTTCAGATACATAGGAGTGATATAAGAATAGAGAAAGAGAGTTCAAAGATCGAGTTTTTGAAAGATTAAATCATAGGGAACCTAGTGTTCCTATTGAGCATATGGACTATGTGTCTGTCTTTGGGATTTAATGTCCTGCTTATGCGCATTTTCTTGGTTTAGGATTGGACCTAGTGTTCCGTATGGCGTGCCTAGTACCTTAACCTAAAAGTTGAGCCTAGTGTTCCGCACACGTGCCTAGAGTTCCGATCCAAGATTAAGACTAGCGTTCAAGCAAGTGAGCACCCGGACTTTGTGTCCTGTGGTTTGCACTCTAAGTAATTGTTAAAGGTATTTTGGTTTAAAAATAAGCATGAGGGTTGTAGTATGACTAGCCTAAGCTTATAGATAAGTAGAAATGGAACCATGCTAGATAAAGAATTTGATGAAACTCGGGTTCCAATGACCCAAAGCTAAATGAGTTATTTATTTTGGTACAACCTCACCTAGGTAATATAAGAATTGGAAGCATGAAAATTCACTAATTAGAGTGAGTGAGTTGAGGTGTCGTCGATCCGCATTGATTAATTAAAACATTACTCGGGCGCCCCCTACGGTGAGCATGCCTTGTTGTTGAATTTGTTTGGATGTATATCGACCATTGAGCATCGACACTCGGGCGTTTGATTGTCTTCGTGACTTCAAAAGGACGAGTTGTCACCGCATGCCCGTGTGGCGTAAAGCCTAATGTGTGGCAAGCCTTTGTGGCAATACCCTTGGTAGGGAGTTGATTTGGGCGTTGGGAAATAAAGTTCCTCGTCTCTCGCCGACCTTGTTTAAGGCTGCAGGTGTATACACAAACTAGCCATACTGCATTGACATGCATAGCTAACCGCATTTATGATATGTGAGGAATTGTTGATGAATTGGATATTGTGATGACTTGATCACTTATCTGTTGATAGACTTGCCTGCTCACATGCAACGGTTTGACATTGTAGTGACTTGATTGTTGATCTGTTGGTTGTGTTGGTTGCTTACATGCAATGCTTGATATACCATGCTGATTGTGTGCGGTCTATTAAGTATGTATATGTATATAAAAGAGTGTTGTTGTATTATATATGTATATATTGTTTGCATGCGACATAGCCTATGATAAACTCGTGGACAAAGGATTTACCCTTGCACTGTTGTTGGATTGGATGTCCTTATGGATGTCACTTCCAGATGGAGTTCGGTAGCTGTAGCAGTTTCGTCTTTTAGGAGCATTGAAGATTGAGCCAGTGGAGGAAGATTCCTCTGAGTACTTCGTGCTTGATCTTGCTGAGCTATTTCTCAGTAAGAGTTATAGTTGTCAGCCAGCTTAGCTTAGGATTTTGTATTGGTTGTTTTGTAATTATTCTTTTCAGAAAATCTCGCCTTAGTGCGAAATGATTATGTTATGTGAAGTATTATTTGTGATGCATTATACTCTGATAATTGCAAAAGTTTGAATTGGCATCATTTAGAAAACTGTAGTACTCTATGTCTCATTTTTGAAAAGGGTTTCAAAGGAAAGAATATGAAAAGAAAAAAAAATTACTCCTGTTTTTCCATTGCGAAATACATAAGAGTACTCTTTAACTGAAAGCATACAAGCATTAAAATGTTTTCAGCATTAGATTGGGTTGCACAGTAGCGCCTCGGAAACGGGGTGTTACATTAAGTGGTATCAGAGCAGTTCGGTTCTAACCGGACCGCTTTGTCTAAGCTGGCCTAGATTTTTGGGAATTGTCGGGTATAAGTTTGTTATGCCTAGGTTATGTGAACTTTGTTTGTGATTGTTTGTAATGTTTCCTAGTTGAAACAGGTGTGATATTGTGTGAAATTGTGTGCGATCATCTCGGATGATTGAATTTGTTAATGGGGATTTTGGTTAGTTTACTTCGTGAGAAATTCGATGCCTTCGGACGAACAAGTCTCTCTCTAGAGCTTGTAACTTAGACGTGAATCACGTAATTCGAGTGATAGTCCTGAATAGCAATTACCGCCGCACAACGGACATCGTGAAGAATCAACACGATTGGCTAAGACAACGAACGGAGGAGCAAGCTATTGGAGGGTCGATTAGGCGGATTATACGGACCAAACAAAGATGAAGACAACAACAAGGAACATCTCATTTCCATCTTCAGGAAATGACCACGCCAGGATTGTCTTGTGGCATAGGCTATTGGGAATGGCCAGGAGTTGAAGTGGAACTGGTTAATGTGGAAGCAAGGAGCGATTAGTGAAGAATACTCATTGAAGGACCGACTATGTTGTATTTGCAAGTAGCTAGGACATATTTTTAAGGACTATCAATTGCCAAATGTGGATCTTTGCGAAGGTTGCGTGCCCAACTACTGGAGGATATGTCTACATGATAGACAGAAGAGGGAATCACAAGTATCGATAGCCGAAGACACACTACTTCAACGGTGAAGATGAAGAGCACAACGCTAACCAGTATCCAACCAAGGAAAGATTATGCTTTAACTGCAAGGAATCGGGACATCTGTCCAGAGACTGCAAAGCACCACGAGCTGATTCTATTGTCGACAATGTTGAAACTACAAGACCAACCACTAAGGGACGTGTCTACACCCCAAGTAGATCAGAGAACTCATCATCTGAAGACTTCATCTCAGGAAATGCGACACAATGGAGCTGAGCGGGCCGAGATTTACGAGAGAGATTATCCATAGGTGACGCTATAATTATCGTATTATATGTATTATGGTGTGCGCGTGGTTCTAAATATAGACCACATAAGTGTTTTAACTCTGTGACGTATTTTAGTATTATATTAGATTCCAAAATCCAAATTTTTATTATATTTTTTTATTATGATATATGTTGTTTTGATTATTCGTGAAATTATTAATGTGCTTATTTTGTGAGCGTATTTCTTATACGTGAATATTTTTAGATCGCGTTGAGTTAAATTTCTTTTGATAATTTAATTTACATGATTGTCGTCAATCAAGCAACTGGTTACGCGACCCTCCCGACATAGCAAATTAGAACGACACCAAGATCGTGGGGCTAATTCAAGAGAGCATTTTGGAGTAGGTGAGAGTTGTTAGTGGGAGTATGGTGTCATGATCATTAGTTAGACGTCTTTGCAAAATCCTATCCCACCTTGTCTTAAATTCCTAAACACATTGATGGCTTGATAGAATTTTGGGTAGGGGTCACTTTTCCTTCCTTTCTTTCTTGCTAGTTTCGTCTCATTAACAAGGGGGGATGTGAGTCTATTATTGGTGTTGGTTTTAGTGGAGAGTAATCATAAGATTCCTTCCTTATCTTTTCTTGTGAGTTATCTTATTTTCTTTGACCATTGGCCAACCACACTTATATATAAGGGGAGAGGAGTTTGTTTTCATTCTTAGTTTGAAGTGTGGTGAGTTTTAGTGTGAGAAAAACCAAACCTTCATCTTCTTGTTTCTCCTGCAAACCGCGAGCCTTAGGATGATTTTTGTGATGGATCCTCTCACATTTCTGAATGTAATAATGTTGTTAGTGATTCTGTGGTTGTTAATCGTGGCAATCCTTCTCTGTCTTCATGATTCCAAACCGCGGGTTCCTGGAAGGTTTTAGAGTTTCGTTGATGTGAGCATGTAGCCGTAACCCAGTGTCGTCGTGGCTATGTTCGTGACTGTACGTGTTCGTGACCGTGTTCGTGATTGTGTTCGTGATCGTAGATTGGAATAAAGCGTCATTCGTGAGGACTTCTTCGACATGGATGCGGAGTATTGTATTTGTAGACTTTAAGTTAATTGATGTAGTGCCTTACTTCGGTAAGGATATATGAATAAAATGTATGCTTTGTGTGTGATTGTTTGAGTGTAATAATTATTATGTTGTATTGAATTTCAAAGTTCATACTTATGATATGTTTAGTATTAAGTTATGACTTTTCATCATTTTGGTTTTGTTTTGGTTTATAATTTAATTTTCGAGGACGAATTTTTTTTTAAGGAGGGTGGTAATGTAACATCCCAATTTTTATGAAAATTATTTTGTAGTTCCAACTACTTGAAAATAAATCGTAGAGAGTCATGACCTCAATGGTTTGTTAAAAGTATGAAGAACAACAAAGATTTATTGTGAACAATTTACTGTTTTAACAATTAATTCAGATTAAGAGACAGTGTAGACGTATACTGTTTTTAATATGAATTAATATCGAAAAATGTGAAAGATTGTTGTTTGATTAAAGAAAATTATTTTATTGAATGAAAAATAATTTTAGGACTTAATAGTTATTTTTAAGTCATAGTTTGGATTTTTATTATTTAGTTATAGTATTAATCGTCTGTTTTATGTCATATTTAATATGACTATTATTTTAATGATTTTGTTTTGATAATTTTATTGATTGAATAATATCTATATGATAAGAGAAATTGAAATTAGTGATCCTCACTAATTTACGCTTTTATTACGCCGAGAATTCTGTTGAATTCTGCCGTAGATAGGCTATTGTGTGTGTTTCTAACTGAAACATGCCCAAACGTGATCCAAATTTTATAAAATTTGAGATCTTAGCATTTTCCAATATTTAGGATTTATTGTATTGTTTCTAGAAATTTTGGGCATCAGAAAATATTTAGTGTATTTTCTATGGCCAGAGACTGCCTAATTGCGACGTTTCGGTTCGCATTTCGAGAAAACGAGATACATAGATACTTTTCTTATGCCACGAGGAATATTTGTGATTTTTGGGTGTGGGGTTATAATTAGAAATATTTTTGGAGTTTTTATTATTAAAACCCTAATATACGTGTAACGCCGCGCACCCGGTTGAGCGAGAGCGTGACGAAACGAAACATCTAGATATTTTGGGCCAAGGGGGATGTATGGCAGCTGCACATGTGCTAGGGGAGCTGAACATGGACCTTTAGAACCTTCCATGACATGTGTTTTATTATGATTGGTTAATTAGTAATTTGTAGGTAGTTAACTTAGTTAGTTAGTAACTAATTGGTTAAGTTGGAACTAAATGTACAATTTCCTTCCATCCATATCCCTCAAAATTTCGTGGCTAATCTCCTTCCTTAGACACCATCTTCATCATTTCTTCCATTGTTGAAAACTTGAGAAAAAAATTCTAGAAAGAGAAAGTGATTTAGGTGCATAAACTAGTGATTTTGGAAGCCAAATCCTAATCCTTTCTCCTTCCTTCTTGTTCCATCATCTCCATCATTGTGGTAAGCTTATCCTCCTTCTCTTCATGGCTGCCATGGATGGTTTTTCATGGTATTAGTATTGTTCTCATAATTTTAATGTTGATTTTTGAAGGATTTGGTGTAAAGCTTGCACCTTTGTTCCCTTCCTTCTCAATCCTTGTCCAATCCCCATCTAATCTCTTGGTAAGCCTCATGATTATCCTCTTATCCCTCTTGAGTTCATGAAATGGGTTTGCATGATTCTTAGAGTTGTTTTTGAATTTAAGTGTTTGATTTGGCTAGATTTGCATGATTAGCCATAAAGCCCTTTGTTTTCTTCCAAGATTAGCTTTGTATTTGGTATTTAAAATTTAGGAACCCTAACCTTTGAGCTTGGCCGAACCTAGGGGGGGCTGATTAAGGGACTTGTTTTGGTTTGATTTAGTTGTTTTGAAGTTAGATCTTGCAAGGTTTTAGTTAATACACTTAAATCTAGCCTTATAAGCATATTAAGCAAGTTTTGTAAAATCACATTGGTAAACTTAGGGGCTGGAACCGTGGCCTTTAGGCATGATTTTGATGATGATCTAAGTGGTTTTAAGTGTATCAAAGTGTGTAAAAAGGTTGGTTTTTGAGTGGGACTTTAAAACTATAAGGATTGTTATGTTTGAAACTTTGAAAAATTGTTTGAAAACAATTTTATTTGGGGCTGTTTATACCTATTAAAAACAGTGGCTATGATCAAGTTTTTGATGATGTTTTAGCTTGTTTTTAAAGTATGTTAGATGTTAAGGAAGTTGGTTAATTGTTGTAGGAATTGAATGATAGGAAATGCTTTGTTTTGGAAATGAAAAATTGAAAAGTTTGGGTTTGTTTTTGAGTAACTAAAACCGTGGCCTTCATGCTAGTTCTAAACATTGTTTTAAGTTGATTTGTGTCCTTAAAATGGTGTAAGAATTGGCCAAGAATTTGATTTAGCAAACAATTCAAAGAAGTATGATTTTGGGAAAAGTTTGAGTTTATGTTTCAAGAATTGTTTTGAACTTGAAATAGAATTGTTTCTAAAATTTTGTGACATGTTTTATTGCTTTGAAAAAATGGTTCAAAGTTGGCAAAACACTATTCATTTGGTAAAAACACTATTCCAAGTGGTAAATTTTGGTTTAGGTATTTTTCTAAGTGTGTATAGCTTTTGTAAAAGTTTCAAAACTTGCATGACTTGAACTTGTAACTTGTTGTATGACTAGATAGGACCAATTAGGGATTAAGTCAAGTAATTCCTAGGCTTTAGGATGTCTAAGCCGTGGCTGCCCTAGGGGCATTAGAATTGAGTTTTAGTTCTAATTGTATTAAGTTTGCGTTGTTAAGGTTCGTGCTTGAGGTACGCGCGAGTTGCGACTTGACGATGGTTCCGAATTACCTTGCTAGGATTGTTAAAGCGCCCAAGGTAAGGGAAATTCTTATATAATGAGTTTGGGCTTTTCGCCTTGTGTGTTGGTTGACTTGATGTTTGATTAAATTGTGTGGTAGTACTTGTAGTATTACTATGTGTTGTTGAGATGTTGTAGCATGAATTATTATGTATTGATTTGGCCCTGTGTGGCAAGAATGAATATTATTGTGTGACTTAAACCATGTTGGATTAATTTGATTGGACTTGAAATTGATGGAAGTATGTAGCATGTTGTAGCCTACTGAATTGTTAGGTGTTGTATGAAATGCTGTAGCATGTCTTTGGCCCTGTGAGGCATTATGATTGATGTTGTTTTCCATGAATCAAGTAGGATTTAAATGGAATTTGGTATTGACTTGGAATATGAAAATATTGTTGTTGATGATGGATTAATTAATAATGCGTTGATCGATCAAGCTATTGGTTGACGATTTACATCGGTAAATCGATGCGATTCCACGTTTAATTCTGATTTCGTAAGCAAATTGTTAAGGGCATTTTGATTTAAAAGTAAGCGTGAAGGTTTTAGTATAACTAGCCAAAGCTTGCAAGGAAATTTCAATGGAATGATAGTAAAGAAAAGAATTTGAAATAAAAAGTACGATTTGCGAAAACGGTTGAGTTAAATGATGCGCCTGGGAAATTCTGGCTAGGAAAGACTTGGTAATTAAGAGTGTTCGCACCACCTCTCTTTCCTGGGAATTCTTCCAAAGTGTGTTATTTAACACAACTAGGGTTTCAAGGACAAAGAACTAAAAGAGTATTTTCAGATACATAGGAGTGATATAAGAATAGAGAAAGAGAGTTCAAAGATCGAGTTTTGAAAGATTAAATCATAGGAACCTAGTGTTCCTATTGAGCATATGGACTATGTGTCTGTCTTTGGGATTTAATGTCCTGTTTATGCATGCATTTTCTTGGTTTAGGATTGGACCTAGTGTTCCGTATGGCGTGCCTAGTACCTTAACCTAAAAGTTGTGCCTAGTGTTCCGCATTACGTGCCTAGAGTTGTGATCCGAGATTAAGACTAGCGTTCCGCAAGGGGGCTCCCGAACTTTGTGTCCTGTGTTTGCACTCTAAGTAATTGTTAAAGGTATTTTGGTTTAAAAATAAGCATGAGGGTTGTAGTATGACTAGCCTAAGCTTATAGATAAGTAGAAATGGAACCATGCTAGATAAAGAATTTGATGAAACTCGGGTTCCAATGACCCAAAGCTAAATGAGTTATTTATTTTGGTACAACCTCACCTAGGTAATATAAGAATTGGAAGCATGAAAATTCACTAATTAGAGTGAGTGAGTTGAGGTGTCATCGATCCGCATTGATTAATTAAAACATTACTCGGGCGCTCCCTACGGTGAGCATGCCATGTTGTTGAATTTGTTTGGATGTATATCGACCATTGAGCATCGACACTCGTGGCGTTTGATTGTCTTCAGGACTTCAAAAGGACGAGTTGTCACTGCATGCCCGTGTGGCAGAAAGCCTAATGTGTGGCAAGCCTTTGTGGCAATACCCTTGGTAGGGGAGTTGATTTGGACGTTGGGAAATAAAGTTCCTCGTCTCTGCTGACCTTGTTTAAGGCTGCAGGTGTATACACAAACTAGCCATACTGCATTGACATGCATAGCTAACCGCATTTATGATATGTGAGGAATTGTTGATGAATTGGATATTGTGATGACTTGATCACTTATCTGTTGATAGACTTGCCTGCTCACATGCAACGGTTTGACATTGTAGTGACTTGATTGTTGATCTGTTGGTTGTGTTGGTTGCTTACATGCAATGCTTGATATACCATGCTGATTGTGTGCGGTCTATTAAGTATGTATATGTATATAAAAGAGTGTTGTTGTATTATATATGTATATATTGTTTGCATGCGACATAGCCTATGATAAACTCGTGGACAAAGGATTTACCCTTGCACTGTTGTTGGATTGGATGTCCTTATGGATGTCACTTCCAGATGGAGTTCGGTAGCTGTAGCAGTTTCGTCTTTTAGGAGCATTGAAGATTGAGCCAGTGGAGAAAGATTCCTCTGAGTACTTCGTGCTTGATCTTGCTGAGCTATTCCTCAGTAAGAGTTATAGTTGTCAGCCAGCTTAGCTTAGGATTTTGTATTGGTTGTTTTGTAATTATTCTTTTCAGAAAATCTCGCCTTAGTGCGAAATGATTATGTTATGTGAAGTATTATTTGTGATGCATTATACTCTGATAATTGCAAAAGTTTGAATTGGCATCATTTAGAAAACTGTAGTACTCTATGTCTCATTTTTGAAAAGGGTTTCAAAGGAAAGAATATGAAAAGAAAAAAAAATTACTCCTGTTTTTCCATTGCGAAATACATAAGAGTACTCTTTAACTGAAAGCATACAAGCATTAAATGTTTTCAGCATTAGATTGGGTTGCACAGTAGCGCCTCGGAAACGGGGTGTTACAAAGGGCATTGCAAACGTGGCAACATTACTTGCTGCCAAAGGAATTTGTCATTCACAGTGATCATGAGTCCTTGAAGTATCTAAAAGGACAAGGTAAGTTGAATAAGAGGCATGCTAAATGGGTTGAATTTTTGGAGCAATTTCCTTATGTGATTAAGCATAAGAAGGGTAAAGCCAATGTTGTGGCTGATGCATTATCAAGAAGGTACGCATTACTCTCTACCCTTGAAACTAAAATTTTTGGTCTTGAGCACATTAAGGAATTGTATGAGCATGATCTTGATTTTTCTGGTAAATATGTTGAATGTGTGCATGCTACCCATAATGGATTTTTAGGCACAATGATTATTTATTTAAAGAAAAAAGGTTGTGTGTGCCAAAAGGATCCATTAGAGAACTCTTAGTCAAAGAGGCGCATGAGGGGGGCTTAATGGGACATTTTGGTGTTCCTAAGACTTTGGAATTTTTGCAAGAACATTTCTATTGGCCTCACATGAAAATTGATGTGCAAAAATATTGTGGAAGATGCATTGTTTGCAAAAAGGCCAAATCCAAAGTTATGCCCCATGGTTTATATACTCCATTGCCTGTTCCTGAATATCCATGGATTGACCTTTCCATGGACTCTGTCTTAGGATTACCTAGAACAAAGAACGGGAAAGATTTTATTTTTGTTGTTGTGGACAGGTTCTCAAAGATGGCACATTTCATTCCATGCAAAAAGGTGGATGATGCTTGCCACATTGCTGATTTGTTTTTCAAAGAAGTGGTGCGCCTACATGGTCTACCAAAAAGTATAGTGTTTGACCGTGACACTAAATTTCTAAGCCACTTCTGGAGAACTTTGTGGGGTAAGGTGGGAACTAAGTTACTATTCTCTATAACTTGTCATCCCCAAACTAATGGGCAAACTGAGGTAGTAAACAGAACCCTCTCTACTCTTTTAAGGGCTGTACTTTCAAGGAATTTGAAAATGTGGGAAACGTAGCTGCCACATGTTGAATTTGCTTATAATAGGGTTGTCCATAGTACCACAAATCATTCCCCATTTGAGATTGTGTATGGTTATAATCCTTTAACTCCTCTTGATCTATTACCTTTACCTAACACATCTCTGTTGAAGCATAAAGATGGCAAAGCGAAAGCTGAATATGTGAAAAGTTTGCATGAGAAAATTAAACTGCAAATTGAAAAGAAAAATGAAAGCTATGCCAAAAGTGCCAATAAAGGGCGCTAGCGGGTTACTTTTGAACCCGGAGATTGGGTCTGGGTCCATATGAGGAAAGAAAGGTTTCCGTCACAAAGGAAATCTAAGTTAATGCCTAGGGGCGGTGGCCCTTTTCAAGTGATCGCCAAAGTCAATGATAATGCTTATAAAGTTGACCTTCCAGGTGAGTATGGTGTTAGTGCCACTTTCAACGTTGCTGACTTGTCTCCTTTTGATGTAGGTGATGAGGACTTCAATTCGAGGTCGAATTCTCCTCAAGAGGGAGGGAATGATGAGGACATGGAGCACCAAGAGGCCATTCAAAGCTTAGGAGGACCAATGACTAGGGCAATGTCAAGGAGGGTCCAAGAAAGCTTAGTCCGATTCATGACTAAGACAATTGCAAATAGAGGCAAAGATGTAATTGCACCAAAAACCATGCTTGTCATACAAGCCATGGAGGAGGCGCAACTTGCATAAAAGAAGGCAGCCAAGTTAATTTCTTTTAATTGAATAAAAGTGCAAGTGACCAATTGATTTATTTGGGACCAAGGCACTAAGTTATTTAATTTTTTGGTGTGTTTAATCCACTTCAAGTGGCTGTGTGGCGCAAGGAGCAAGGGGTCCCACACCTCTCAACAGCTCTTTGTGTAGTTTTATGAGTCTATAATGTTGCTACCAAAGAAAGACAAAGGAATTCAAAGCAACCAAGGCAAAAAGGAGGTACACAAGACAAAGAAATGAAGGCTCCAACAGCACATTAAAGCGCAACCACCCATTTAATTGTAATTAATGTGTGGTTGTGAAACCTTCCCTGGTCATGAAGAGCAATCAAACAGAATGTGAAGTCTGTCTCTTTCATTTCGATTCGCCACTTAGGCTATGGAACAGCCACAATTATGTTGTTTGTAATTGCCTTTAGTTATGCTAGTTATGTTAGCCTAGGATTCCTTGTAAGGATTTTTGTCTCTTTGACTCTTTGTAACAACAAGACCCTCATTATATATAGGGGGCGAAATTTCAATAAGAGGAACAAAAAGATTTAGCAAAAATATTGAGTTCATACTCTTTGGTTCTGGATTGGACCAGTTTATCGATCTTATCAAGAAACTCTCTTCTTGTGGTGATCCTCACCTTCATAGGCTTATCATTGTCTTGGATTAGACTAAGGTGGCGCCCCTGCCTCCCAATCAACCATCTTCTTCACTTACTCATAAACAGATCCTTGAGACCTTGTTTGCTTCTTGTTTTTATTTTGTGTTTTCACAATCTGTCCCCTTAATTCTCTACCACCAAAGCCACGAAATTCCATTCATTCTCTATCCATTTTTCATTCATTTTTATAGCAAAAATACAAAAACATAAGTCACAACCAGATTCTATGTTGAAAATCAAGCAAATGGCCAATTTCTACAACAAGGAGGCCATCAAAGTGGGAAAGGAAGCAACTGTGATGAATTTCCTGGCAAACTTGTTACCAGCATCCACATGTAGAAGCTACATAACTATAATGATTATACACACGGCTGACTCAGGGTTGGATTATAAATCCCTTTAGTTTTCTTAAAGAGAGAACTTTTGATAAATGCATGTTTCTACTTTCTAGCAGATGACATACAGAATTATGGATTTCCATTTTATCCAGACATCAATAGTTCAACAGTCACCTGGTCTTAAGAAAAGGCATGCTTGGCCTTCAAAAAAAAATTGGGAAAAATAATCATATTCACTCAAAGTCAACCATGGCATCATAGAAGAGGAAGACAGAAAAAAAACAAACACAAATTTCATCCTCGTCACATCGGGACCACATGCAAAAGAGTAGCACAAAGAGTGGAGGAGAAACTTAAAAGTAAACTTTGTACATAATATGGAAATGGAAGAAAAAATCCAAAGTTTAGTGGTTGATTCAGCAAGAAGGATTACGGATCAAAGGAAAGCAGACATGAACAAATGAAAAACTACAACGCAATTTTACTTATGCAATGCCAATGGAAGAATGGAAATTTTAAATTAAAAAATTTATAACCAGCCAAAAACTAGATTCGTATTTAACCTAAAAGTAGATATTGACAAGCTTCAAATTTTCTGGCTATAGTATTTAAATTTAAATCATAATAAGTACAAAGCAGATGTGTATCATAAAACACAATAGAAAGATATATACCATAAGCAGGGAAAGAAGGGTTTTTTAAAACTAACACTTTTATATTATAAGAAAAGACTTTCCAATTCTTGAATCATTATTGTTTATCAAATACCAAAATATCTAATCTATCACAAAAGTTGTTGTTTCTCCAAGAATATCCCATAATACTCTCGTAGTCCCGTAACTACTTTGATCATCAAATTCGTTCTTCCAGAACTTTCGTAATGATCGAAACTTCACCTGGAAATATTTTCTCAAATATAACAACCTTCAGATATAAATAAAACCTTGTTTAAAAGACCTATTTGACTTGGAAAGAAATATTTCAAAGACCCAAACATGACACATATATCTATCAGAGTTTCAAAAGTGGAATAACTTTATCATTTACATCTCTTTTTATAAAATGAGCACAAGGTAAAACAAATATAACCTATACATTATTTTCTAATTACAAAGGACTCATCCTAGAGATAAGGACTCTGACTCGTGATCCGGTGACTCAATGTCTTGCCGAGGGCGAGATCGAACACGCTTCGTGCTCTAAACCTCCTCCATCAAGTGTACCTGAAAACAACGCCCCAACGGTGAGTTTATAAAACTCAGTAACATAGACTTGGAAGAAAAAATGCTTTTTACCGTTGTTTCCAGCCATACGCGTGTGCTACGTATGGAAAATCCTCCTTGACAACATATACTTGTGAATACATGCCTTGACAGGATGATTTTGATGATTGACAAAAGGGAGTCTTGCAAATAGTCAACCGTGCAAAAAGTGGAAAAGAATACCAAGACGCGTATCAAGAATGATTGTTTCTCAAGTCTTTGGGTTCTGGGTATTTATTTATCTTTATTAAGACAATTTGTAAGTAGTAATAAAAAGCTCTCAATTAAAATTAAATCACACACGCACAAAATATTTTGACATGCATATCTCGTGTCGGATGTCGAGCTGAGGAGGAAGTCGCGTGTCGAGCTCTGAGGAAATCGTATGTCGAACTGAGGAGGAAGTCGCGTGTCGAGCTGATGAGGTCGCGTACCGAGGTCACGTGTCGAGCTTATGAGGTCGCATACCGAGGTCGCGTGATGAGCTCTTGTCGCGTGCCGAGCTGATGATCCGTGTCGAGCTGATGAGGTCGCGTGCCGAGCTATGAGAACCGAGCTGATGAGGAGGTCGTATGCCGAGCTGTGTTCCGAGGTCGTATGCCGAGCTGTGTCGAGGTCGTCTGTCGAGCTGTGTGGCGAGGTCGTCACGAGCCGCTCTTCGTGAGGTCGCCTGGCCGAGCCGCCTTCAGAGGTCGTATCTTGAGCCGTGTCCGTGTTTTCAATTCTTTCATGTTCAACGCAACGGACAAATTCCAACGGACAGATCCCTGCCGCAACGGGCAAATCCTCAATGGACAAATCTTCTTAAAGTGACGCTCCTCCATTGCCTATATAAACACAGCTCGTGAGCTTTGTAAAAATACAACAACACAGTGCTTAATTTTTGTGCCAAAAACTCTGTCAAATATTTTTCATCACTCACACTTATTTGAGCACAATTTTTGAGAGTCCTTTTATTCTACATAATTTGAGTTGTATTATTTGAGCTTCAATTTGTTATATCTGCACTATTGAGTGTATCTTTCTCATCTCATTTTATTTGTGAAAATCATTTCTTTTTGGGTAGGAATCCCAAGGTGTTCATAGAGAGGTGATATCTCTTGAACGTATTGCTCTGGTATAGAGTTGTAAAGGTTTCTAGCTGAACCTGATTTAAAAGCTAGTGATTTAGTGAAAATCCCATAGTGGTTTGCTTTGGGGACAGGACGTAGGCCACAGGGGTGTTTGGTGGCCGAACCTGTATAAATTGCTGCGTGCTCTTCTTTGCTCTCTGTCTCTTTATCATTCAAGCACTTTATTTATTTTTGTTCTTTATTTATTATTCGGTCATTTATTTTCTGTAATTTTTTATATAAGCACCGCTATCACAATTCACCCCCCTCTTGTGTTTGAAGTCAATTGGTAACAATTGGCATCAGAGCTAGAATCTTGTATAAAGGACTTAACCGTCTCAAGAGAATGACTTCAAACAATTACGAGGGAACTTCCATGAACAGACCCCCATTTTTCAATGGTGAGGGATATGGTTATTGGAAGGATAGAATGCAAATCTTTCTTGAGTGTGTTGATCTTGATATTTGGGATCTTTGTGGAAAATGGTCCATTTGTCCCCACTCAATCAATTAATGATGCAGTGGTAGACAAACCAAGATCACTTTGGACCGAAGATGATAAGAAAAAGGTCCAATACAATTTGAAGGCTAAGAACATCATCACTTCTGCTTTAAGCTACGATGAGTTCTATAGGGTCTCAAATTGCAAGACTGCTAAAGAAATGTGGGACACCCTTCTATTGACCCATGAAGGTACTACCGAGGTCAAGAGGGCTCGAATGAACACATTAACCCATGAGTATGAGTTATTTAGGATGAAACCAAGTGAAAACATACAAGATATGCAAAAAGGTTCATCCATATAATAAACCATCTCGTAGCTCTTGGGAAAGTCTTGATGTGAAGATTTGATTAACAAAGTTCTTAGATGTCTAAACAGAATTGGCAATCTAAGGCCACTGCTATAGCTGAATGTAGAGACTTATCTTCTATGACCTTGGCTACTTTGTTTGGAAAATTGCAGGAACATGAAATTGAACTAAATCGTCTCATGGAAAGCGAAGAAGCTGATAAGAAAAAGAAAGGGCTCGCCCTCAAAGCAAGCATTGAGGAAGCTGGCGATGACGAATGTGATTTCCTTAAAGATGAAAATAATGAGGAAAACATGAGTCTAATGGTTCGCAAATTCAAAGGTTCATGAGACTCGAAACAAAGGTAAGTTCCCAAGCTCTCAAAAGAAAAGTGATGAAACAACTTCTTTTAATCCTACCGCTACAAGTGTGGAAAGAAAGGTCACATAAAACCCGATTGTCCTCAAAACCAAACGAGGAATGAGAAATTTGAAAAGAAACCACCAAAGGATTGAAGGGAAGAAGAGCTTACATTGCCTGGGATGATAATGATATGGATTCTTCGATGAATCTAAAAATGAAGAGGCTCACCTTAGTCTAATGGCAAATCATGATGAAGATGAGGTAAATTTTTATGATCCCGACTCTTCTTTAACTTATGATGAATTACTTGCAGCTTGTGAAGAATTCAATAATGAAACGATTAAACTTGGAAAAATTGTTCTTTCTTCTAAGAAAACCATCTCTTCTCTTGAATCAAAAATTGAAATTTTAAACAAAGAGATATTGAATCTTAAAGAAAAACAAGTTCTTTGTGATTGAAACTTCTCCTCCCATATCTTGTGAAAATAAAAAGGATGAAGTTTTAAAATGCAATGAGTGTAGTGTTTTGAAAAATAAGGTTAAGGATTTAAATAACACTCTTGCAAAATTTACGATGGGAAGAGATAATCTAAACATTATGTTAGGAAACCAAAAAGGTACTTTTGGAAAAGCTGGTTTAGGTTATCATCCAAAAATTCATGAAAAATCTTTTAAACTCTTCAATCACAACAAACCCTCAAGTAGTCCTTTCATTAAATGCTTTCACCGTGGTAGAAATGGTCACACTGCCTCTATTTGCAATATTAGAAAGAATAAAAATGTAGTTGGCAAAAAGATGTGGATTCCAAAGGGCACCTTGCCCAAGACTAACTCATATGGACCCAAGATGGTTTGGGTACCAAAGGTTAAAATATGATTTGTTGTTGTAGGTGTGCTTGAAAGCCAAGGACTTAAATTGGTATCTTGATAGCGGTGTTCAAAGCACATGACAGGAGACAAAAGCAAGTTCTCCTCATTGGTACCTAAGAATAGTGGTTATGTCCGTATGGTGACAACAACAAAGGTAAAATTCTTGGGATTGGTTCTATTGGTAAGAGTCCTAATCCCACTATTGAAAATGTTTTGTATGTGGATGGTTTGAAGCATAATTTGCTAAGCATTAGTCAACTTTGTGATAAAGGAAACAAAGTGGTTTTCGATTCTTCAAAATGCATGGTCATGGATTCTATAAATGAAAATGTTATTGTAATTGGACCTAGAATTGGAAATATCTATATGCTTGATTTAGATAAAATACCTTCAAATGATGCATGTTGTCTTATTA
Organism: Calophaca sinica; assembly: GCA_037113605.1. NCBI lineage: Eukaryota > Viridiplantae > Streptophyta > Magnoliopsida > Fabales > Fabaceae > Calophaca > Calophaca sinica. Next base: position 36,412,536 of record CM073734.1, read on the forward strand.
GTAAAGAGGATGAATCTTGGCTATGGCATAGGAGAATGGCTCATATTCACATGGATCATCTTAATAAGTTAGTTCGAAAGGACTTAGTAATTGGCTTACCAAAGCTTCGTTTTGAAAAAAGATAAACTTTGTGATGCATGTCAAAAAGGAAAACAAGTAAAGGTATCTTTCAAATCTAAAAATATTGTTTCTACAAACCTACTTTACAACTTTTACATATGGATTTATTTGGCCCTTCTAGAACTAAAAGCTTTGGTGGCAATTACTATGCTCTTGTTATTGTGGGCTGACTATTCTCGCTATACATGGACTTTATTTATTTCTCACAAAAATGATGCTTTTAATGCTTTTCGAAAACTTGCAAAGGTTATACAAAATGAGAAGGGACTTAACATTGCTTCCATTCAAGTGATCATGGTGGGAATTTGAGAATGAAGCATTTGAAGCATTTTGCACAGAAAATGGCATTGATCACAACTTTTCTACTCCAAGGACACCGCAACAAAATGGAGTGGTTGAAAGGAAAAATCGGGCTCTTGAAGAGCTAGGGAGGGCGATGGTCAATGAGACTAACCTTCCTAAGTACTTTTGGGCGGGCAGTGAGCACCGCTTGCTATGTGATGAATCGAGTTCTTATAAGGCCGATCCTTAAGCAAACACCGTATGAACTCTACAAAGGAAGGAAGCCCAACATTTCCCACCTTCACGTTTTCGGATGCAAGTGTTTTGTCCTAAACAATGGTAAGAATAACCTTGGTAAATTTGATGCTAAAGCTGATGAAGGTTTATTTCTTGGATATTCCACTTCTAGTAAAGCTTTTGAATTTTTAATAAAAGAACTTGGACTGTTGAAGAATCATTGCATGTTTCTTTTGATGAATCTAACCCCAAATCTTGATGAAGAAAGTGTTGATGATCTTGCAAGTATTTGGAGATACCTATTTAGAGGAATAAGAGAGATCAAAAGTTCAAAAGAAGGATCAAGAGTCCTTGCCTCAACCCTCTCAAGAACTCTCTCACTCAAATCTTCCAAAGGAATGGAGAGGCTCAAAGAACCATCCTCTTGACAACATAAGAGGTGATATCTCAAAAGGGGTAACGACTTAAACTCTCTTAATCATGCATGTCATCATATGGCCTTTGTCTCTCAAATTGAACCAAATGACGTCAATGAAGCCATCTTTGATGAGCATTGGACCTTTGCTATGCAAGAGGAATTAAATCAATTTGAGAGAAATGATGTTTGGGAACTTGTCCCTAGGCCTAAAGATCACCTAGTCATTGGGACCAAATGGGTCTTTCGCAACAAGCTTGATGAAAACGGTATCATTGTTAGAAATAAAGCTAGACTTGTTGTAAAAGGCTATAATCAACAAGAGGGCATAGATTTCGATGAAACCTATGCACCCGTGGCTAGATTAGAAGCTATTCGCATGCTTCTCGCATTTGCATGCATCATGGATTTTAAACTTTTTCAAATGGATGTTAAGAGTGCATTTCTAAATGGTTTTATTCAAGAAGAAGTATATGTTGATCAACCCCCCGGTTTTGAAAATTTTGAATTTCCAAATCATGTTTTCAAATTGAAAAAGGCTTTATATGGTTTAAAACAAGCTCAGGAGAGCTTGGTACGAAGGTTGAGCAAATATTTACTTGAAAAAGGTTTTGAAAGAGGAAAAGTTGATACCACTCTTTTCATTAAACACAAAAATCATGACATTTTACTTGTTCAAATTTATGTTGACGATATCATCTTTGGTGCTACTAATGAGTCTTTGTGTGAAGATTTTTCCAAAATCATGCAAAGTGAGTCTGAAATGTCCATGATGGGAGAGCTCAACTACTTCCTTGGTCTTCAAATCAAACAAACAAAAGAAGGAATTTTTATAAATCAATCCAAATATTGCAAGGAGTTGCTTAAAAGATTTGGAATGAGCAACGCCAAAGAAATCTCAACTCCCATGAGCACATCATGCTATCTTGACAAAGATGAAGGTGGTAAGTCGGTCGAAGTAAGTAAGTATAGAGGTATGATAGGATCTCTTCTCTATCTCACTGCTAGTCGTCCGGATATTATGTCTAGTGTTTGTATGTGTGCACGTTTTCAAGCAAATACTAAGGAATCACATCTCTTAGCGGTAAACGCATCATGAGATATCTCACTGGCACACAAACCATGGGTTTATGGTACCCCAAAGGTGCTGACTGCACACTTATTGGGTACTCGGATTCTGATTTTGCGGGTTGCAAAATGGACCGAAAAAGCACTAGTGGGACATGTCACTTACTTGGGAATGCCTTGGTCTCATGGCATAGTAAGAAACAAGCCGGTGTGGCTTTGTCCCTTTCTTTGAAGCGGAATACGTTACGTGCGGTTATTTGTGCACAAATTATTTGGATGAAACAACAGCTTGAATGATTATGGGATTAATCAAAACTGCTCCAATTAAGTGCGACAATACTAGTGCCATAAACCTCATGAAAAACCCGGTTTATCACTCCAGGACCAAACACATAGAAATTAGGCACCATTTTATTAGAGATCATGTTCAAAAAGGAGATTGTGTGATTGAGTTTGTGGAAACATCTAAACAACTTGCAGATATTTTTACTAAACCTTTGCCTAAAGAAAGCTTCTTTTTTATAAGAACCGAGTTAGGAATTTTAGATCAATCATGCATTGAATGACTGCGTGTGAGTGCATTTTATTATGAATAAGTTCTAACTTAGGCGTTGGAGTGTGCTAACATTTTTATGCAGGTTCCGTTACCAAGACTAAAAGTGGAGAAATGCAACCGTCCTTCCTGTAATCGCTAAAATAAAAGTTTGTGCAGGTTATGTTAACTGCAAACAATTATGCTTCATTGAACCCTTGATACTCTATTATTTTTCGCCATCTAGTTACACGTATATGCATACGGTTTACATGCCTTTCCCTTTATCTTTTCCGCTTTTTGATGTTGCCAAAAGGGGAGAGTTATATGATTCAGGGAGTGGTTTATTCCATGCATATTGTGAGGGAGTTCTTCACCAAAATGCCAAAATGCCTAAACTCGATATCTTTTTTAATATTGTGAGGGGGAGTTTTTCTAAAATACGTGCTTAAACTCTGATATCTTTTATTGAAAAACCTTGCTTATATCTCATTGCTATATCATGATTATATTTTTACTAAAAACCCTCCATGAGATGTTTGTCATCATCAAAAAGGGGGAGTCTGTGAATACATGCCTTGACAGGATGATTTTGATGATAGACAAAAGCGGAGTTTTGAAAATAGTCAACCGTGCAAAAAGTGGAAAAGAATACCAAGACGCGTATCAAGAATGATTGTTTCTCAAGTCTTTGGGTTCTGGGTATTTATTTATCTTTATTAAGACAATTTGTAAGTAGTAATAAAAAGCTCTCAATTAAAATTAAATCACACACGCACAAAATATTTTGACATGCATATCTCGTGTCGGATGTCGAGCTGAGGAGGAAGTCGCGTGTCGAGCTCTGAGGAAGTCGTATGTCGAACTGAGGAGGAAGTCGCGTGTCGAACTGATGAGGTCGCGTACCGAGGTCGCGTGTCGAGCTTATGAGGTCGCATACCGAGGTCGCGTGATGAGCTCTTGTCGCGTGCCGAGCTGATGATCCGTGTCGAGCTGATGAGGTCGCGTGCCGAGCTATGAGAACCGAGCTGATGAGGAGGTCGTATGCCGAGCTGTGTTCCGAGGTCGTATGCCGAGCTGTGTCGAGGTCGTCTGTCGAGCTGTGTGGCGAGGTCGTCTGCCGAGCTGTCTTCAGAGGTCGTCTGCCGAGCTGTCTTCAGAGGTCGTATGCCGAGCCGTCTCCGTGTTTTCAATTCTTTCATGTTCAACGCAACGGACAAATTCCAACGGACAGATCCCTGCCGCAACGGGCAAATCCTCAACGGACAAATCTTCTTAAAGTGACGCTCCTCCATTGCCTATATAAACACAGCTCGTGAGCCTTGTAAAAATACAACAACGCAGTGCTTAATTTTTGTGCCAAAAACTCTGTCAAATATTTTTCATCACTCACACTTATTTGAGCACAATTTTTGAGAGTCCTTTTATTCTACATAATTTGAGTTGTATTATTTGAGCTTCAATTTGTTATATCTGCACTATTGAGTGTATCTTTCTCATCTCATTTTATTTGTGAAAATCATTTCTTTTTGGGTAGGAATCCCAAGGTGTTCATAGAGAGGTCATATCTCTTGAACGTATTGCTCGTATAGAGTTGTAAAGGTTTCTAGCTGAACTCGATTTAAAAGCTAGTGATTTAGTGAAAATCCCATAGTGGTTTGCTTTGGGGACAGGGCGTAGGCCACAGGGGTGTTTGGTGGCCGAACTCAGTATAAATTCTTTGCGTGCTCTTCTTTGCTCTCTGTCTCTTTATCATTCAAGCACTTTATTTATTTTTGTTCTTTATTTATTATTCGGTCATTTATTTTCTGTAATTTTTTATATAAGCACCGCTATCACAATTCACCCCCTCTTGTGTTTGAAGTCAATTGGTAACAATACTTAACATATACTAATACTATAGCCAAGTCTTAACAACATCTTCATTCATTCAGTCAAACTCAAACATAACTGGCTTCAAGAGCATTCATTTGCAAAATAACATAATTCATACACATGACATACAATCGCATAATTCAAATCAAACATAATGGGCCTCTTTGTAAGTCTTTTATCGCAACACCCGGGTTACTGGACTTTATTGCCCAGCCCAGTGGCTTACCCCACTGGTGAGCCCGCAATGCCACATCACGTAATTCGTAATACATGACATTAACTTTATTCGTCATACATCATAGCATAGGCATCCTCAATCTTTTAATAAAACTCACTGGGTAGTTAAGCGTGAGAAACTTAACCACACCAGTTAAAAAACTTTGATACGGCAGTCAGAGCTCGGTGACCACGGTTAGACGTCTCTTTAAACCGCTAATACCGTATCCTAGCCTTTCAAATAGAAAGGACTTACTAAAATAGTTTGGGTCTCACCCACATATATGTGGCCCATGATAGCTAGCCTTTAAGGGGAACCATGGTATTTCTCCAGACATAGACTATCCTAAGATTTGGATGCTATGTTATAATGTAAGCGATTCCTTCCTCCTTCACAAATGGACAGGAGAATCAAATCATAATTTCAAGACCATAGAAAGATCAAAGTCAAGCCAAGGAATGGACAAGCACATCATAACTAAACATTCATATGCACCCAAAAGATAATATAACAATAAGTTGTACTTATGTTATCTTTAGTGAAAACTTGTTATATCGTGTTTTGGTTCACATATCATTCAACGTTAGCAATATAGTATCTTACTATACGTTAAAGTTGATTAACCTTCTGGTTCTAGAAATAGAGGCTGTGTACACACTACATTACTTAATTATAGCAATGTTGTTTAACATGCACACAAGCGTATACGACAGCATACGGATACGCACATATCACAGACAATGGTACACATTCGACTTTATACACATCAAGTATAAGCATTATAGCGTGAAACATGTACATTCTGTTTATCAATTCACACAGCTTCACACTTATATAGCCTACATATACACTAAATGACAATTACTTTGCAAATGATAATAATAACATACACAAATCTATAAATGCGATACTCTCTTGCATGAATGTTGAATATATTAGAACTTATACTTAAACAAATTTATATTATTATACATTGCAGACAACAATTCACAATAACAATACACAATTACATTAATTCAAAATATTATGATAAAACAAAAATATACATGCAATAATCAACACATGCGCAATAATCAACACATGCGCAGGATTAAATTCATCATATATCATTCATTGCACCTAAAATAAGTGTCTTGGAGCCCAAACTCATACAAATATGCTAGCTCGGGTGTCGAGCCATTTCAGAATCGAATTCATACATTTCAGCAACCATAGCAATCACATAAATAATCCGAGTGAGGATCGATGGAGCTCACAACAGAACAAACATCAAACATTGGTTTAGGGGGGTTGGGGGCATCCGTCCAACCCTATTTCAGTCAAACCCCATACAAGACCATTCAGTATGACTAATAAGCTAATTATTGAACTAATAAAATTAATAATAAAACCTAGCACACTCTAAGGGAGGTTTTGGGGGAAGTCTATGTTACCTGAGCAACCCCAAGTTAAGGATTTCAATTCCATAAATCCTCTTTCTCCTTCTTTCTTCACTTTGAGTTCAGAATCATCATCCTCAACACTTAGAAGCCACATGCAAGCCTCTTTCCTTGTTGTTCAGAAACCTAACCTCCATTGGAGCATTTCTTGAAGCTTCAAGCTTCCATCTTCTTCATCTTTTCCACCATCAGTGAAAGTTTGGAGCTTGAATCCTCTTCCCTTTTCGAGTTCACTAACTTCTCTGTTCTGTCTCTTTCTCACTCTCGTGCGAGCTCTCTCTCTCTCTCTCTCTAACTCGCGGCCTTCCTTCCTCTCTACGCCTCTTCTGCTTCTCCCGGCGGTGGTGCGCCGTCAGCAAGACCAGGCCATGGTGGCGTCTCCCTTGCTTCCCTTCTTCCTCCTCTTTCTCGGTCTCTCACTCCATCTCTCTCACACGCCCATCTCTCTCTCTCCAAAGATCTCTCCTCTCGGCCATGAAGAACAGTGGCGTGGCCACCATGAGCGCCGCCACGTCACCCCCAGGGCCGCTGTGCCTGTTCTTCTTCTTCTCCCTTCGATCGCGACTTCTCTCCCTCTTCTCCTTCTTTCTTTTCTTTCCCTTTTCTGATTTTTGCTTCAATTCTTCTTTCTGTTTGCTTTGTGGCTGGTCTGTAGTGAAGGAGGGAGTATTAGGGTTATGAGAGGGTACTAAGGTGGGTTTAAGTGGAACATAGTGTATGGTGGGACTTAGGTCTAAAATTAATTAAAAATCTTGCAAACAAGCCCTTAATAAACCTCTTAATCTAACCTTTGGTTTCTAATAACATCTTGAGTAATTTTAATCAATTAAAACTACTCCTAATTAATTAGTCCCATAATTCCTAAATCATTGGTACAATTACTATTTTACCCCTTTGGTTCCAAATTAGTTTTAAATTACTAAATTAAGGCTATGAACTATTTTTAATCATCCGGATTAAACCCCTTTCTCACTTAGGATTCCTAATAATTAGGCTTAGAGAATTTGAGATATTACAAGATTCCATGGAGGTAAATCTCTGTTCGCATTCCATGCTGTCAACGATAAGACGTTCCTACACACTTAGCCCCACATAGGGAATCTAGAAGTGAGAACCTATCTCATGGGGGAAAGATTTGAAGTTAGTAAGGATGTGAGTTACCACCAAATCGGAGGATACCTAGAGTCATTCACGATTACAAGTATTCAATCGGTTAGTGCTTAGAGTGATTTCACTTAACCAGTTACACACACACCGTTTCAACCGATTGAATTATATTCATCAGTAGGGCTTAGTCTGTGACCGGTTAATGCTATCGCAACTAATCTAATCGATTAATGCTTTGTGAGAGTTAATCGTTTCTAGGTTTTCCAATGGATGGAAATGGGCTATGAAAGGAAGTTGTAGTTGAAGTTCCAATGAAGGATGCAGTAATTTTCGAGGACGAAAATTTTTAAAAGGCAGGTAGTAGTGTAACACCCCAAATTTCTAAGATAAGTTGAGAATAAGTTATGAGGAGAATTGTGTGATTGTATCCAAGCTTAATTTGATTTCAAGGTGAGTGGATATAATTACACAAAGTTTTGATAAGAAAGTTAATGGGTTTGAATTGAGGAATAAGTGTGGATTTAATCCTAAGATGGTTAAAGGTGTTGATTTGTAGTTATGGAAGTTAATTTGAGAAGAAAGTCTCAAGGTTTGGTGTTAGAACTAAGTCTTCCTGGTTTTTCTGCAGTGCGAATCGATTCATATATCCTGGGAATCGATTCACAGCATTAAAGATCCATTGGCATCAAATTTTAGCAGTGGGAATCGATTCACAGAAGCCAGGAATCGATTCACATAAGATAGGCTACTGGGACTCGCAGGCAGGAATCGATTCATTCATTAAAACTGCAATTCAGGCGCTTTTTACACTGTGGGAATCGATTCACACTATGCTGTGAATCGATTCACAACTGCAGAATTGTTTAAAAACGCTGTTTCAGCGAGCAGAACGCAGAAATAGAGAAAGAGGGAAGGAAAAGAAGAGAAAGGGAAAGGAGAAAGAGGAGAGGAGAGCTAGGGTTTCACCCTTTGAGAAGGATTGAAGGATTTCTTCAATCACTTGCCTAAATGGAGAGTTTGAGAGTGGAGATTTGAGTATTTGGAAGATTTGGGTTTGAACCCTAGAGAGGAGAAGAAGAAGCACGAATTTGGAGAAGAATAAGGGGGAGAAGACCAAGCTCCAGCAAGGATGGTTCAAGTTCTTGGATGGAGAAGGAAGATTGAAGGTTGAAGATCAAGATTTGGGAAGTATTTGGAGGAGCCCCAAGTTGAGCAAAGAGGGAAAAGCTTGAAGAGGAGCAAAGAGTCCAAAGTTCAACCTTCCTAGCTCAATGTCTTGAAGAATAGAGGTGAGTTCTTCAACCCTTAGGTGATGGGCACCCATAAGTCCCACACATAGGAATTTCTCTTCCTTTAATAACATATGAACCCTAGGTTCAAGTTAGGTTTTAGATACCTATAAGAGGTTGAGTTATTATTATTATGATTGTCATGATTGTTATGATTGTTATGATTGCGTAGTGGGCTTGATTAAAAGAGGTTGGCGACTGCCCCCAACCCCCCACAGTTGAATGTATGCTTGATGTTTTTCTCTTGAGAACTCCATAGAGTTTCAAGGGATTAGTTAATGTATGTGTTGTCCATTAATTTGGCAAATTGTGAGACTTGTCTAAGAGCCATAAGCTTAAGTCTTAGAGGTCAAAGAAAGGACCCTAGGAAAAGGATGTAATAGAAAGGATGTATGAATTAGTGTTCATGATTTGGAGTCATTAGAGATAAAGGGATGCTATTAATGTAAGCTTGATTCATTGAAATAATTGTAGTTTCCTTGAATAGTTAAGTAATGAGTATGATTGTATTTCTTTGAACATACATACAAGCACAAGCATAAGCATAAGCTAAAGTCCATGGCAAGACTCCTCTATTTATAGGAGTAGATCGGTTTGGTTAGCCAAGTGGGACGCCCTTGGAGGGTTATGACGTCTAACCACCATTCCGAAAGTGTGAAATTGGGGTCTAGGGACGGAAGCCTACGACACTACCCAATAACACAAAATGCATTACATGCAAAGCATCATATTATATATCTCCTATGAATGGTATAATATGTGAAGTGATGTTAAGTTTATGAATGTTAATGAATTCCTTGTATGTATTTATATATACGTATTCGGAATTAGCTTAGTTAGTTGTATGAAAGCTTGGATAGCACACCCCTAGTCGCTTAATTATTATATAGTAATGAGCATTGTGATTAGATCACTTAAAGGATAAGCAAGCTAGGTTGATTGGGATTTGTGGTATAGAGCATAAGGCAAAGTCCAATAGCATAAGAAAAAGCAAAGATGTGTTAAGCACAAAGTGAGTAAGTAAGAACAATACGTTCTTAGTTAATAAGGTTGCAATTTATATTGTATTAAGGTTAGTCGAGCTAAACAAAGGTTAAAGAATGGACATTTGTAGGATTGATGTGGGTTGCTATACATTTATGTGTTTAGTTTAATCACAAGTTGATAAGTGGCATATTGGCCCTAGGATTACCCTATTTGATTATATGCTAAGTTTTTAACTCAAGCTAGCGCCTTCTAAAGCGTCTTAGCTTAGGGATATCGAGAAGTTGCAAGTCAAGTCCTTATGGTACATAGGGAGAGTATGTCTAGGTTTGAAATGCCTAAGCTAGTCTTTTCAGCCTAGAATATTCCGAGGAGAGAATGGTGAGGAGTCCGTGAAGGGCTCACTGAGATTTATAATCTCACCCTTTTCCTTTTATTTGTTTTCAGATAAGCAGGTACCGAAGACGATGAGGCGAAGCTCCAAGCTTGGGACTCATAGGCTAGTTTTGTATTGAAGTGGAAAATTATATTCCAAGTTATGTATAATATGTAATCTTTTATTAGATTAATGAATTAAGTTTAATTTACGACTTGGATTACTGTAATCAAGTTTGTAAATTATTAGAAATTCCTGTGCCTTAATGTAATTTGTCGTACTTTCAATTATGTTGAGGTGCGGGTGTTACATTATGGTATCAGAGCAGTTCGATCTTTTCGGACTGTGAGTTATTGGTTTAGTAATTTAGGAAGTGTCAGTTTAGTCCTTGTTGGACTGCGATCCGTTAGCAGGAATTTTCCTTTGTCCGAGAACTTCTCTACATATTCTTATGCTTAGTATGGAATATTAAGCCTGATCAACTTAATACTCCATACCGTGTACGAAGAATGTAGTAGATGGAGCTGGCGGATGAGGGAGGAGACCGAATAGAAGCGTGAACTCTGATGAAGTTTGATGGATAGGGATGATGCAGACAAGGAAGGAGCAGATGCAAGGGCTCTCATTAAGTGAGGCCCTTCGGAATACGGAAAAAGAGAAACAAGTTCCCACCTTTCCGGAACCAAGAGTTAAGAAATGTTTCAAGAGTGGTCGGAACCATAGTGGTGAGGGTTCGGCTAGGCAAGCGTGTAATTCATGTACCGTCAACCGAGGCGCTCTGGAAGTGATTGGAAATGATGAGTAAGTAAGGGGTCTTAATTGTGCGGTTTCAAATCAACTTAGGATGGGCATTTGTAATCGGTTAGGGTTACAACACTGGTTATGCTATCAAGTTGTTTCGCCTAATCCATTGTAAATGGATCCTAGAATGATCGAGATCTTATGATGATTCCCAAGTTAATTCAAGTGCCCTTCGTGGTTAACAGTATATACTCTTAATTGTAGGTTTTCAATCGAGTAGGATGGTCGGTTATAATCGGTTAGGGTCTCAACACTTGTTGTCTCAGTAGGATTGGTTAACTTAGCCGATTATAGGTGGATCCTAGGTCGTTAGAAATCATATGATAATCCCTGAGAGAACCTTAGCGTTCCGAGTAGTAATGGTAAGGGTAAGGAACAAGATGGAGTTAGGCGATATGCTACAACGCCCAAATGGTAGTATGAGTCCTTAAGGGTGATCCTGCCCTAGTGAAGCAAAAAGAAAACTCTAAGTCTTCAAGGAACGGTGTCCTTAGTGGAACAACAAACTCCAGAGGATCAGATGAGATGTAGTCTTCAAACTATAGAAGTTTCAAGAAAAGCTGAGTCAGCGGAGACCTAAAGTTATTGATGTCTATGTTTGATCAAATTGTTCAGTGCGTAAAGTGAATTCAATTGACCAATTATAGACTTTGCCTTAACTAAGTAAGAATATTAGTTGGAATAAGACTTAGTCTGTGATTGGGTAATGAGATCACTTAATTTCCTGAGCAATTAGTTCCTCTATAGAGATTAATCCCTTCCAGGGTTTCTAATGATCCAGATGGGGTAAGGAGGATAAGACAGAATCAACAAGGTAGATTGTTCCCAAGAATATCAAGGATTTATTTTCTGGATACTTGTTGGTCCATTGGTTATTAAACGCGTCGATCTACATCGCTCTCAGATAAAGCCGTGTGGGTTCCGATTTAATTCCAAAGAGCATCAAGAAAGGGAGTCAATTCATCAAGCGAAGGAGAGTAGTAGTAAAATTCATTTAAGAGTGAATATGGTGGGCATCTGAGACTATAAGTTACTGCGAGTCAAGTCATTAAGTTGGGTCTGATGTGATTCTAATTAGCCACTTGCAAGCTAAGTCTCCAACCAAGTGAGGCTTAGACCTCGTGTGAGACAAAGTTTGCAATCAACTAATGAAAATCAAGTCAGTTTAACCAACAGATACCTCCCAAGAGCTGAACAACCCTAGAGTTTCAAGTTTTCTAGGCCAAGTCGGTTGCAAGACCAAGTATAGCGAGCTAAATATGAGTATCAACTCCGTAGTTGCGGAAAAGGCCTCTAAGAAAAGATTTCCATTGGTAACATAAGAGTGAACGTCACGAATGGGAAAAGTTTGTTCAAGGTATGTATTAGTCACCTCTAGGTGACAATTCTATTTTGATAAGATAGTTGCCCAATGAAGGGTTACGAAACCACCAACGATGGTATTGGATGCTGTTTTGGGTGAACTTCCAAGGAGCATTCGAAGGAGAGTACCTTCCAAGGAGTCTAAAGAGATAGAAGGAGCAAAGATTCACTCGCTTGACACCAAAAGGCACGTCTGCAGGGAATTGTGTAGATGAATTCAAAGAATTCTCCACATGCTTAGCCTACCTTCAACAAGTATAGGATGATAAGCAAGCATAACAATTTCCAACAGTCAAGAGCAACCGAAAGATAGAACAGCACTAGAGTTAAACTCTCAGACTGCAAGTAAAGTATTCCATCTGATGGAGATAAGACGAAAGGAGTTCATTCATTTGAAAAGACGTAAGATCAGAGTTGCGCAGCGGAAGCACCAAAAGCCAATTTATTATACTGAAGGATGAGGTAAGAAAGAAAGGCGTGGTTCGGGGACGAGATTCCATGGAGGTAAATCTCTGTTCGCATTCCATGCTGTCAACGATAAGACGTTCCTACACACTTAGCCCCACATAGGGAATCTGGAAGTGAGAACCTATCTCATTGAGGAAAGATTTGAAGTTAGTAAGGATGTGAGTTACCACCAAATCGGAGGATACCTAGAGTCATTCACGATTACAAGTATTCTATCGGTTAGTGCTTAGAGTGATTTCACTTAACCAGTTACACACACACCGTTTCAACCGATTGAATTATATTCATCAGTAGGGCTTAGTCTGTGACCGGTTAATGCTATCGCAACTAATCTAATCGATTAATACTTTGTGAGAGTTAATCGTTTCTAGGTTTTCCAATGGATGGAATGGGCTATGAAAGGAAGTTGTAGTTGAAGTTCCAATGAAGGATGCAGTAATTTTCGAGGACGAAAATTTTTAAAAGGCGGGTAGTAGTGTAACACCCCAAATTTCTAAGATAAGTTGAGAATAAGTTATGAGGAGAATTGTGTGATTGTATCCAAGCTTAATTTGATTTCAAGGTGAGTGGATATAATTACACAAAGTTTTGATAAGAAAGTTAATGGGTTTGAATTGAGGAATAAGTGTGGATTTAATCCTAAGATGGTTAAAGGTGTTGATTTGTAGTTATGGAAGTTAATTTGAGAAGAAAGTCTCAAGGTTTGGTGTTAGAACTAAGTCTTCCTGGTTTTTCTGCAGTGCGAATCGATTCATATATCCTGGGAATCGATTCACAGCATTAAAGATCCATTGGCATCAAATTTTAGCAGTGGGAATCGATTCACAGAAGCCAGGAATCGATTCACATAAGATAGGCTACTGGGACTCGCAGGCAAGAATCGATTCATTCATTAAAACTGCAATTCAGGCGCTTTTTACACTGTGGGAATCGATTCACACTATGCTGTGAATCGATTCACAACTGCAGAATTGTTTAAAAACGCTGTTTCAGCGAGCAGAACGCAGAAATAGAGAAAGAGGGAAGGAAAAGAAGAGAAAGGGAAAGGAGAAAGAGAAGAGGAGAGCTAGGGTTTCACCCTTTGAGAAGGATTGAAGGATTTCTTCAATCACTTGCCTAAATGGAGAGTTTGAGAGTGGAGATTTGAGTATTTGGAAGATTTGGGTTTGAACCCTAGAGAGGAGAAGAAGAAGCACGAATTTGGAGAAGAATAAGGGGGAGAAGACCAAGCTCCAGCAAGGATGGTTCAAGTTCTTGGATGGAGAAGGAAGATTGAAGGTTGAAGATCAAGATTTGGGAAGTATTTGGAGGAGCCCCAACTTGAGCAAAGAGGGAAAAGCTTGAAGAGGAGCAAAGAGTCCAAAGTTCAACCTTCCTAGCTTAATGTCTTGAAGAATAGAGGTGAGTTCTTCAACCCTTAGGTGATGGGCACCCATAAGTCCCACACATAGGAATTTCTCTTCCTTTAATAACATATGAACCCTAGGTTCAAGTTAGGTTTTAGATACCTATAAGAGGTTGAGTTATTATTATTATGATTGTCATGATTGTTATGATTGTTATGATTGCGTAGTGGGCTTGATTAAAAGAGGTTGGCGACTGCCCCCAACCCCCCACAGTTGAATGTATGCTTGATGTTTTTCTCTTGAGAACTCCATAGAGTTTCAAGGGATTAGTTAATGTATGTGTTGTCCATTAATTTGGCAAATTGTGAGGCTTGTCTAAGAGCCATAAGCTCAAGTCTTAGAGGTCAAAGAAAGGACCCTAGGAAAAGGATGTAATAGAAAGGATGTATGAATTAGTGTTCATGATTTAGAGTCATTAGAGATAAAGGGATGCTATTAATGTAAGCTTGATTCATTGAAATAATTGTAGTTTCCTTGAATAGTTAAGTAATGAGTATGATTGTATTTCTTTGAACATACATACAAGCACAAGCATAAGCATAAGCATAAGCATAAGCATAAGCTAAAGTCCATGGCAAGACTCCTCTATTTATAGGAGTAGATCGGTTTGGTTAGCCAAGTGGGACGCCCTTGGAGGGTTATGACGTCTAACCACCATTCCGAAAGTGTGTAATTGGGGTCTAGGGACGGAAGCCTACGACACTACCCAATAACACAAAATGCATTACATGCAAAGCATCATATTATATATCTCCTATGAATGGTATAATATGTGAAGTGATGTTAAGTTTATGAATGTTAATGAATTCCTTGTATGTATTTATATATACGTATTCGAAATTAGCTTAGTTAGTTGTATGAAAGCTTGGATAGCACACCCCTAGTCGCTTAATTATTATATAGTAATGAGCATTGTGATTAGATCACTTAAAGGATAAGCAAGCTAGGTTGATTGGGATTTGTGGTATAGAGCATAAGGCAAAGTCCAATAGCATAAGAAAAAGCAAAGATGTGTTAAGCACAAAGTGAGTAAGTAAGAACAATACGTTCTTAGTTAATAAGGTTGCAATTTATATTGTATTAAGGTTAGTCGAGCTAAACAAAGGTTAAAGAATGGACATTTGTAGGATTGATGTGGGTTGCTATACATTTATGTGTTTAGTTTAATCACAAGTTGATAAGTGGCATATTGGCCCTAGGATTACCCTATTTGATTATATGCTAAGTTTTTAACTCAAGCTAGCGCCTTCTAAAGCGTCTTAGCTTAGGGATATCGAGAAGTTGCAAGTCAAGTCCTTATGGTACATAGGGAGAGTATGTCTAGGTTTGAAATGCCTAAGCTAGTCTTTTCAGCCTAGAATATTCCGAGGAGAGAATGGTGAGGATTCCGTGAAGGGCTCACTGAGATTTATAATCTCACCCTTTTCCTTTTATTTGTTTTCAGATAAGCAGGTACCGAAGACGATGAGGCGAAGCTCCAAGCTTGGGACTCATAGGCTAGTTTTGTATTGAAGTGGAAAATTATATTCCAAGTTATGT
The DNA here is from genome assembly GCA_037113605.1 of Calophaca sinica. Classification (NCBI taxonomy): domain Eukaryota; kingdom Viridiplantae; phylum Streptophyta; class Magnoliopsida; order Fabales; family Fabaceae; genus Calophaca; species Calophaca sinica. The sequence continues at coordinate 36,428,053 of CM073734.1, forward strand.
ATAATATGTAATCTTTTATTAGATTAATGAATTAAGTTTAATTTACAACTTGGATTACTGTAATCAAGTTTGTAAATTATTAGAAATTCCTGTGCCTTAATGTAATTTGTCGTACTTTCAATTATGTTGAGGTGCGGGTGTTACATTATGGGTGTTACACTTCACATAACATAAAACATGGCATAATCATTTCGCACTGAGGTGAGGTGTTCTGAAAAGAGTAATTACAAAACAATAGGCAATAAAGTCATGCTCCACCAACAGGTCAAGAGCCAAGACAATACCCTAAGCTAAGCTGGCCCAATAACTATTACTCTTACTGAGGAACTGTTCAGCTAGATCAAGACATAAAACACTCAGAGGAATCTTCCTCCACTGGCTCATTCTTCAACGCTCTTGGAAAGACGAAACTGCAGCAGTTATGGAACTCCATCTGGAAGTGACATCCATGAGAATGTCCAATCCAACAATAGTGTAAGGTAAATTCTTTGTCCACGGGTTTATCATAGGCTATGTCACATGCAAACAATATATATATTTAATACAACAACATGCCTTTATATACATATACATACTTAATAAACAGCATGCATCATCATGGTATATCAAGCATTTGCATGTGAACAGACAAATCAACAAACAGATCAACGATTAAGTCATCATAATATCAAACAATTGCATATGAGCAGGCAAATCAATCAATAGATCAACGATTAAGTCATCACATATACATATTACAATGTGATTAATTATGCATGCTAATGCATTATGAACAAGTTTGTGTATACACTTGTTAAACAAGGACAACAATAAGACACCAGAAAAATCCTCCAGGTCCAGACAAAATTCCCCTACATTGGAAAAATCCTCCAGATCCAAATCAAATTCCCCTAGCAAGGGTATTGGACACTGGAATAATCCTCCAAGTCGAAATGCTCAATGATCAGTATGCATCAATCTAATCCAATTCTTTGATACGGCCCACTCACCTTAAGGAATGTTCGAGAAATCTTTAGATTAATTAATTAATTCATCGTCATTATCATTATCAATCATACTTTCATCAATTTCAAGTCCAGTCAAACCAATTAAACATGATTTAAGGCGAACAATACAAATCACTAAAGCCACACAGGGCCAAGAACATGCTACAACATTTCATACAGCATATAGTAATACTACAAGTACTACCACACAATTTATCAAACAATTAAACCATACAACACACAAGAAGAAAAGCCCAAACTCATTATATAAGAATTTCTCTTACCTCGAACGCATTCCAAAAGAGTTAATCCTAAGTTGTCGTCAAGTCGTACCTCACACGAACCTTAATAACACAATTTCAATTCAATTAGAACTAAAACTCAAGTCCTAATACCCCTAGGGCAGCCACGGCTCTAAGGTTCCTAAGGCCTAAGAATCATTCACTTAATCCCATTTGGATCACACCTAGTCATATATCATGAATCAAGTCTAAGTTATGCAAGTTTTGAAATTTTTACAAACACTACACACTTAGAAAATGCCTAACCCAAAATTTACCAATTGTACTAGTGTTTTACCACTTTGAATACTGTTTTCCCAACTTTGAACAACTTTTTAAAACACTAAAACATGTCATAAAATTCTAGAAACAATTTCATTTTAGTTTTAAGACAATTCTTAACTCATAATCCAAAACTTTTTCCTTAAATCAATTTCTTAAACACCTTGATACACATCAAAAACAAGTTAAAACTCCTCCTAAAACATGCTACAAATTCTTTTTCAAAACAGCCCCATCCAAATAATTTTTCAATTATATAAACAACTTGTTTTTCTATGTAAACAACAAGATTTAACCATCTATATTTTAAACAAGTTTACACAACCACTTTGTATCTAAAACAAGTCACATCTTTTCTCCAAATACAAGTTAAAACATCATCAAAATATACTCATGAGCCACGGTTTTGTAAACCCAAAACAGCCCCTAAATTTATTTTATTTTAAACCATTTTCAAAGCTTTAATCATACCAATCTTTATAGATCTAAAGTCCTAAGCAAAAACTAACTTCCAAATCACTTTGATACACATTAAAATAAATCAAAACATCATCAAAATCATCTATATAGGCCACGGTTCCAGCCCTAAAAATTAACCAAATTAATTTCACAAAAACCTGCTTAACATGCATATATGACTAGATCTAAGTGTATTAGGCTAAAACCCCCAAAGATCCAACTCCAAAACAACTAAAACAAACCAAAACAAATCATTTGGAACAGCCCCTGGTTTGGCCTCAACAAGATCTAGAGGTTCTACCATTTTTAAAACCACAAAACTTACTTGATCATGAAGGTAATGATAGATCTATGAAGTTTTAAGCTTAAACATCAAGATCTAAACACTTTCTAAGCAAAACAATATCAAAATCATGATGAACTCTGTCATGGAAGCCAAGGGAAAGAAGAAAGGGATTAGGATCCTTACCAAGAACTATGATGATGATTGATCAAGGATTAAGAACAAGGAAAGAAAGATTGAACTCAAAATCACAAGTTTTTGCAAGTTTCCTCACACTTTCTCTTTCTAACTTTTTCTTAAGCTTCTCTCTAATGGAGGAAATGAGAAGGCTGAAACCCATATGGAGAGAGCAGCCACGAAATTAGGAGGACAAGGATGGAAAGAATTTGTCTTAATTGGTTACAAACTGACCATTTAGTTTAGAAACTAACTAAGTAACTACCTACCAATTACCTCTTTAGCCAATCAAATTGCTTCCTTCAAAATGGCATGCTACAAATCATGTGGCTTGTATCCAATTGGTCCAGCTACAGCTGCCATACATCCCCCTAGCTCATGGTTTCGTTTCGTCGCTTATCGATTAATCGGGCGCACGGCGTTCTACATATATTAGGGTTGTTAGTTCCAAAACTCTAAAAATTATTCTAATAAATTAATCCACAACTAAAAATTATTATTCAATCAAAATGTCCCTTAAGACATTATAAGTATTTCTATGAATATCGCTTTCTTGATTTACAAGCTAAAACGTTACCATTAGGTAGTTTTAGGCGTAGAAAACATCCTATATATTTTCTGATGCCCAAAAATCCCAAACAAATTCCAATAAATCAAAAATATTAGAAAATGCTAAGATCTCAAATTTTATAAAATTTAGATCACGTTTAGGCAGGTTTCAGTTAAAAACTTGTAACACCCGTATCTTCAAGATACGTTATCTAGCGTTATTTAGTGTATTTTGTCGTATTTATGCTATAATAAGCAATTTCTTGTTCCCTAATTAAGTGAATTAATTAAATCAAGATCAAATTAAATTTGAGAGTTAATATTTTATATTAACCCATGGTTCAAATATCGTCAAAAAATTCTAACGAAGTTTCGTCGCGTTTCGAATCACCGGGCAGTTTCTGCTGCAGATAAAATTTTAAATGAACCCCGATTTCGATGAAAATTGAAACGTAACTTGTCATGATTATTTTTGAGTGTTTGATATTGTTTTTATTATTTATGATAATATAATATCACGCGGTGAATTAATTTCTCGCTAAATTAATTTTCGCGATTTTATCGGCGGGTAATTAATCGGTAACGCGGTTATTCGACGCCGTGTTTTAGTACCCTAAGACTCTAAAATTAGAAGGTAATCATGAGTGATATGAGATTAGATGGGTAGGATTAGGTGATGTGTTTAGCATCTCATAAAGTGGATTAGGTGTCACTTTTTGTATGATTAAAATTTTGTTACTTTACTAAAACCATTTTTAACCATGTATTTGTTTTTTTTTAGTAAAAGAAAATGGTCCCTCCCTCTTATTAGAAGCTGCAGCGTGACACCCCCTTTTTTTATCACCTCACTCTCAATTTCTCAGTCATTATTTAGTTATTTATTTACCTTCTACTAAAACTATTTCTATTAACCTTGTATTATTGTTTTAAGAGAAAAAGAAATGAAACCCCCCAATCAGCCCCATCTCACGATCCCTCCCGATCTCTAAACCCATAACTTCTTCTTCTTCCATTCTTAGAGAAAGAAAGGGTTTCAAATCTCCATGGCTTCCCACTTCCATGTTCTTGAGTTTTTTGCTTCCAACTTCCATCATACTTGCTCCTAGTTCTTCTTCTACTTCATCATCTCCATCCCAACCATCTAAGTAAGTGGAAAACCCATTTTCTTCCTCCCTTGAATAGCCCCAAACAGCGCCCCCCTCCCTTTGTCTTGTTCTTGTGTTTTGTGATTTCTAGTCTTGATTTCTTGCTTGTGTTGTGTTGTTTTATGATGGATTATGATCAATGAGGGAAGTGAACATCCAAATCCCCTAATCTTGGAACCCTAGGGCGAGAACCTAAGGGGAGAAAGAGGGAATGATGTAATCCTTAGTGAATCCATGAAATTAGTGAATGATTCTAGCTTCTTTGAAGTTGTTGATTGTTGTTTGAGTAATAGTTTTTGATTTGCATGCTTAACTTGTTGTTCATGATTTTTACCTATTCTTGAACTATAGGAAATGTGGATTTTTGGTGTTGAATCATGTATGTAATTGATGAATCACATGTCTTAATTGATTTAATGGCTATTGGAATTGTTATGCATGAGTTAGTAGGAGAGTTAGTTTAGGTTTTGTGAAAAAATGATTCTTGAAGGACTAATATGGCATGTAAAATTTTAATTGACTTGTTCTTGATTAATTAGCTTCATCATGAGCATGATTTAAAAATGTTTTGGACAAAGGTTTGGACACTTGCAAATTTTTGGGAGTGAAAGGGAGTAAGGGCCGCGATCTCTAGTTGGAAATTAGGAGAGGAAAACTATTTTGTAACTTTGTCCTAATTGGTTTTGGAAATTAATTTTGAAATGAAATTGATTTGGATCTTGTTCTTGAGTTATTAGCATTGTTAGTGGCATGATTGAAAAGGTTTGAATCAAAGGAAAAAAATTGTTTTGCATACTTATCATGACTTGTGTTAGAAAGTGGTCTTCCATTGAGGTTGTTTGGTATGTTTGTTAAGAAGTTGTGTGAAAATCCTTTGGTTATGAGTATTTGGAAAATAGTTTTGATACTTGATTTACATTTCTCTATACGTATTGACTGTTATATGCAAGTGAGCTAGTTGTTACACGAAATTGTTAGTCTTGTGAATCATATATAGAAATGATTGTATATTTAAAAGAGATTTTTGCTATTTCTTTAAGAAAAGAAGGGTGTGGCCGAGAGGCCTAATAGGGTAAGACAAGGAAGATTTTATTTGTGAACTTGTCTAAATGATTTCATGACTATGTGTTCTAGACTTTAAAGTTTATGAAAGTTGTTAATTGCATGGTGTTTGCTTAAAGCTTTCAAGAAAAGATTTTAGTTTCAAACTTTACTCTTTCAAGTAAGTTAGCATTTTTCTAAAGTAAGTGTTATGGGTTACTTTCAAGAAGTGTTTTGGTTTTAAAACTTCATTTCTTTTCAGTAGGTAATGATTTAAATGCATGAGTGGATGCTTAAGGTTTTAAGTAAGTAAGTGTGTTATATTGATATGTGTTAAGATTTTGAAAAAACTTGAGAAAATGATTTATTATTTGGCATTGCTTGAATTGCAAGAAAGCTTTTTAGTTTCAAAAACTTTATCTTTTTCAAGTAAGTTAAGATTTCTAAATTGTTATGTGTTATGCTACCCTTTCAAAAAGTACTTGATTTTAAAACCTTATTTATTTTCTAGTAGCTAATTATTTAAAATGCTTAAGTGAGTTTGGTTAGAAAAAGGGCTAAGTTGAGGGCTTAAGTTAGTTAGAACTTATAGATTGTGCTAAGTTGTTCGTTGTGATAGGAATCGTGATTCCGAAGACCGAGCGACGCAGACTTGAGGATTTCGGAGCGACGTTAGCGACTGTTCGTGGTAAGGGCAACTTAGATATTTTTAGGCTTTTTGTTATTTAAATGCTTATTTAAATACAAAGAAGTCTGAGAACTCTCTGAGTTCGAGGTTAGGGTTTTCGAACCCCTTTGTTATTTATTGTCGTGTGGTCGTCCATTTTCCAAGTCATTCATGGGTGAATTGTGGTTGGTCTCCTGAACCCAACCCCCCACATTTGTGTACCTCTCTGTCAACTCCATCGAGTTGCAGAGGGATGGATTCCTTGATTTGCGTGTCAAGTATGTGATGTTTGCCGATATTATTGAGTTATGCTGCGAATTGCTTATGCTTGTTGAATTGCGTTTCTTCATATTAAACTTGCTCTAAATTATTTGATATGCGATCGAATAATGTTGCATACCGCTCTTTGAATATCGTATGCGGCGAACTGCTCATCGAGTGTGAGAGCTAGTCGTGTCGTTTTTGAACTTCGACTTGAATATCCTAGAGTAGTGGAAGAGCTCAAGGCTTCGGCCGGATGTTCAAGGGCGTCGTTCCTTGTCGAGTAGTGGGTGACTTCGACTTGAATATCCTATAGTAGTGGAAGAGCTCAAAGCTTCGGCTAGATGTTCAGGGGTGTGGTCCATTATCGTGGCGTTGGGTAACTTCGACTTGAATCTCCTAGAGTAGTGGAAGAGCTCAAGGCTAAGGCCGGAATTCAAGGGCGGTGTTCGTTGTTCCGGAAGTTGTCGAAGTGTCTAGAGAGAATGAGTCGTGAGGTGAGTCGTGAGAGAGTCTGGAGTTGCGCCTTGAGAAATGTGTATGCTGTTGTTTGTTCATCGCTTTGTGATTTGCTATATCTTGTTGCGATGAGAAGTTGACCCTTGCCAGTGGTTCCTTCAATTAATGATGGTAACCCAGGCGATGACGGACGTGGTGGAGATTCCGGCGACGACGACATCACCGAAGGTGGCTTCTGACTACCCGAGTATGGAGATTCCCTCGGCTTGGAGTTAAACCCCCACTCTCGGCCGATATGTTTATATAGAAGGCGTGTTGGAAACCTTCGCGTGGAGGAACTGACGAGGATGCGAATGACCAGACGGAGGAGGATTGCCAGGAAATTAGTGTAGTTGTGTAGTTAAGAATGTTTAAATATTTTATTTATGGTTTTGGGTTGGTGACTAGTCTATCATTTTGTTTGGCTTTGTGACAGTTGTTGTTTAGGTGCCAAGGTTTTGCTTTTGGAGCAGCCCCCTGCGTGGGTAACTACCGAGAGTACCTCAGGTAGTAAAACTCTTCAACTGATTATCTTTTGGTAGCATGTGTGTATGTCTTTATTTAGTTGTAGTAGTCAATTGCATTTATAATTCCATCATGTTTCAAAAACGTTGCTCGTACTCTGAATGTGTGTTACAAAAGACGCTTGTTTATAAAAAGAAAAAAAAATTTACCGCATTTTCCAAAAGACACAAAGAGTACTATTTCGAAAACCTACTGGCATTCAGAATTGTTCTAGCTTAGTAGCGGTCCGGAAACGGGTCGTTACAAAACTCACCCTACAGCTCAAATTCAGCGTTTTACGGCAGAATTCAAACATCAAAAGAAAAACCTTAAATTAGTAATAATTACTAATTCCAATTTCTATTATCATCTAGATATTATTAAAACAATAAAATCATCAATACAAAATCATTAGAATAAAAGTCGTATTAAATACGACATAAAATTGACAATTAATAAATCACTAAACGTCAAAAATTCAAATTATGACTTAAAAAATATCTATTAAGTCCTAAAAATTATTCCTCCTTCAATAAAATAATTTTCCTTTAAATCAAACAACAAGTTTACATATTTTTCAGTATTAATTCATATTAAAAACAGTATACGTCTACACTGTCTGTTAATATGAATTAATTATCAAAACAACAAATTGTTTAAAATAAATCATAGCAATTCTTTGTACTTTTCATAAATCATCATGGTGATCAATCTCTATGATTTATTTCCAAGTAGTTGGAAACTGTAAAATAGTTTTCATGAAAATTGGGGTGTTACAACAGTAGTCATGATGTTACCCTGCCCATGAATCCAATTCCCAGCTGAGTCCTTCAACCTTTGAAGATTATTCCTGTCTCTCCTTTGCACAGTTGTAGCATAAAAAAAGTTAGTGTCTTTGTCACCCCATTTGAGCCACTTAATATGGGATCTCTACCCCTAATAAGCTTTTTCTTATTTCCATAACTTCTCAATGTCTGTCTTGATTAGGTTCACGTGTTCCCAGTTGACATTTGGAGCATTCAGCAAATGTTGTAGTTTAAGTTTAAGCTTAGAAGTCTCCACATCAGCCCTTTTGAAAGTCTTCTTGTGCCATCTATCAATGCTTTCCTTGTTGTTCTTACTTTTAGCTAACAAATCCTCCCAAGGGTCCTAAGCCCCATTCTGATTCTAGTTCTTCAGCCTCCAGCCCTCTTGAATTACAAGTGGGAACTCCTCATGCTCAACCTAGTAAGTCTCAAATTTGAAACACCTCTCCTTCATAATCTAGGAAGCATATGGAGGAAAATTGATGTGATTATGAGTTCATTGAATATGTGGAAAGAATTCTACAAGGATATCCTTAAAATTAAGCACATGAAGTTTGTGTTTTTATTGGCCACATCAAGACCAAGAGGTTCATTGTTCTGGACACCACGTTATGCTTATCACCTGAAGCTGCTCAAAATAGGAGTTCGCCTAAAGCTAGGAATAACGCATGGAGCTGGTCAAATTATGCCTTGGATTTTTCATTCAATTATTGAAAAAAAAACCACATTCAGAATTAGTGGGACACATTGACAGCTTGCTAAGTGGAAATTACAATCTCAATTATTTTAAGGGAATTCAAACCTGATCCAAGTTCTCTTTCACTTGTCAGTTACGTGACTATTAGCATGGACCTTTGAGTGGTTGAAAGCAAGTAACCATGAGTGCATCATTTGGAATCTTAATGCTGCAATGTTACGTGGGAATTAGTTTTGGTTCAGCTTGGAGTTACAAGACCTTTGGCATGACTTGAATCTGATTGGTAGAAAGCAAGAGCATTAATTTGGTAGGACAATACAGCTTGCATAAGATAACAACGTGGGAATTGATTTAGGTTTTAATGCTTTATTTTATTTTAAAAATGAATTATATGGCTTGCATGCCATTATTAGCTACTTTAATTAGGAGGCAGAGCTATTTCTATAAATTGTAATCTATTATTCATGAAACGGAGTTTAAGTTTTGGACTGAGTTAAAAATTGGAGAGGATTCTCTATGGTTCTTTGTGAGCCGTGTTTAGAGCTTATCGGCTTGCCGTGGCGCTCAACCTCGACTTATCAATCAAAATGTCCATAACCGATTGTGGCGTCTTCATTTCCACCTTACGACTCTTGATTTGGGTCCGACGGCTCCGAAGATCATATCAAAAATAGGAGAATGGTTTGAGGTGATCATGGGGAGAGAAGTAGTGCAAGCATTTGGAAACAAACTCCTCCAACCCCAGTTTGCCAAAACTCTATCAATTCTTTCTTTTGTAACAAATCCATCTCTTGGGTTGCTAACCCAAGTATACTTGCAACCTTTAAGTTTCAAATCAATAAATCCAGTATTTCTCAAGAAATCCTTAAAGAGATCCATCGTGTTTTGTTGCACAGGATGCAACCGATCTTTTTCATAAGGATGGAGCATATCATTGAAATAACCCATACAAAGCCAAGGATAATCATGGTCAGTTCGAAAAAAGGCTAATTTATTCAACAAGGACTTTCTATGCTTGAAAATAGGGTTACCATATACAAAGCAACAATTAAACTTGTATCTCCTAGAATACAGTAAATATGAAGTTTTGGTAGCCACGAACTACCTGCACTTTAAAACTATTGTTCCAAAACAAAGTAAGGCCCTAGACCAACCTCTGGCTTAAACACAATAGGAGTAAGTAAAATGAAGCTTCCTTTTAATAAGCTCAAATCTTATTTTTGAGGCCCTGGTATCCATCAAAAAGATGAGAGATGGCTGGTGTAGTTTGCATAGGGAATTTAACTCATTCAATGTCGAGGCCACCGCCAAACCTTGACAATTCCAACTAATACAAGTTGTGGCTCAGGTGGGGGCATGTATAGGCTCGCCTCCTCAACCATAGGTTGGAAAAATTCATCCACATATATAATGCATGAAGTCAAGGAGTTACCTTCATTATCATACTAGTTCTCCACATTCTGTATAAATCTTTTGGGGTATTGTCTATCTTCTAGGTGTATGTTCTGGGGATCACGGACTTTATCTTCCTATCTTGGTCTTTTCAGGGAGAGGCCCTTATGCAAAGTGATGCTGGGATTATTCTACTCTTCAGCCTTCAGGGTAGGTCTATCAATTTCCTCTTCACTTTGTTGTTCTAGAGGGAGTTCTACAGCGCACCCCATATCTCGCGAGTCAACTTTATCAACCTCTTCGACTTTAAAAACCTTATGTTGTCTTGCTTCTCTGATATTTGTTTTATCTTTTGCTACACCTCCCATTCCATCCATAAATGAACAAGCCTTACGCATTTTCTGAACATCCCCAAGTGTAATCCCTGCCCTGAGTATTTAACCTTCGGGCCAGTAGGGCTAGGATAGTCAAGAAGTACAATTGGTTCCTGTAAACCGATGTCTTCCTTCACTAGATCAAGATTACTAGGCCCTAATCTAGGTCTGTCTTTACCATGTCTCAGGTCTACACGTGTGCTAGCTTCCTGTAACCCTGAATTGGATTTTGTAGGCGTCCCACCCCTCTATTCCTCTCCTAGCAGTTGGTCCTGCTTGTTTCCTAGTTGCATATCCTGCTTCAGCTTCCTATCCTTAACTCTAGTTTCCTCAACTTCACCACCCAACTCTTGGATCTTTGCCCTTTTTTGGTTTAGTAGGCTTCCTATTCCTCCATTCCTCCCCTAGTAAATGGTCCTGCCTGATTTATAGTTGCATATCTTCTTTAGCTTTTTATCATCATCTCTTGTTTTCTCTTCTTCACCACCCAGCTCTTTGATTATGATTCCATGCTGCTGAGGCATCATATTGATGAGAATTTTCAAAGGAATCCCTTTGGAGAACTCCCTTCCCCCAAATTGTGCCTCCCTGAGTCTCTTTTGCCTTGTTGGTATTTTTTGTTTCATAAGTTGGGTCTCCTCCTAATTCATGATGGGCCCCTTTCCAGAACCCTACATCCACAGTGACCCTCCTGCCTCCACCAATAGCCTCAGGAACCTTCTCTTGGGCTGGAAGCTGATCTTCATTTGAGTCCTGCCCTTCATGATTGCATGCAGTATTCTCAAATTGTTTGCTTGGGAGTTAGGTATTCATGTGTTGTTGGGTTGCAGGGTTGCATTGAGGTACATCATTATACCGTAATTGCCTTTGATATCTGGTGTACGACGTCCCAACTTCAAACATCTCTTTATCAGGGTGAGGTGAAGGATTAGCCTCCGAGGAGGAGCCACGATGTATTCCCTTTGTTTTAGAACCTCCCTCATCCATAGGGCCAGCTTGCCTAGCATTAATATCTTTCTCCAGTATGAGTTGAGCTAAGCTTTTTAGTGGTGGAGCTCCTAATAAAGGTCCATATGTTGGAATGTCTTTATTATAGGCTGCCATTACTCGTTCTCTCTTACATTGCCTTTGTTCATGACCAATACAACCACATTGATAGCACAACCCCTGCAATCTTTCGTATCTAAACCACACTCAAGCACAAGGGAGATCCTCCGTATGAGTCCAACAGCAAGACCAAAAGGGTTTAGAGGCATTAACTAAAACCCTGATCCTCGACTTCCAGAACTTCTCCAATCTTAGATAGAATAGTTGTTGCATTTGATGGATTCAAGTTATCCAAGGATAAGTTATGAATCTGTACCCAAAAAGGAACCCGATCAAAGTTGAGATCATAACATGTTAACACTACAATAAAAAGGCATAAATTACGGTAGTTTTAATAGGGCGGTTGTACAAAACTGCCATTATTTAAAGTATATTAGGGCGGTTTTTTGAACTGTCATAATATAATAGTAAAATATGGCGGGTTTGATCGCTGTTATTTACATTTCCCTTTTTTTACTCAGACGCTAAGTTTTCAATCGCCCGTCTCTTTATTCTTTCACAACCTAATCGGTCCCCTCGACCTAATGGATGCAGACTCATTACAGTCGACAAAATCACGAAGTCACTGCAGTCATTGCTCTATCAACCGTTGGATCTATCTAACGCCCATAAAAAAGCCACGCGTACTCCTGTTGGAAACCATGTCCCTTTCTCCCTCCCAAAGCAAAAAGCACCCAATAGATGCAGGAATACAAGATGCGGATATTCAACAGGTTCCTCACTTCCTCCTCTTCATCTCTCACATGCAATGACCCATCTAGCTCAAGCAATGGAGCAACTCATAACCCAACCATGGCATCGTAACCCACAACTGCGGTGGAGCAACACACAAATTGGCGGAACCACCCCTCAAATTGCGTCCGCTCTCACCAATTTTGAAGATTTTTTGTTCTGCTGCCGAATGCAATGCTTTTGGTCTCGTTTTCTTCCATCTAGTTCTCGTTTCATCTTGCCGCAACTCACATAATGTCTGGAATTGGATACACATAACATCAGTTACAAATACTGGGACAGAAGAGAATTGATTTGCTTTATCCAATTGATTTGTGGGGAATTTTTTTTTTTGGAGATGAATTGAATTGGTTTGTTACTTTGTTCACACTTTATGTTGATTTGACAGACCCAAAACCACAATTTTTGATTGCCATTGTATGCAATACAAGCCTATTTAATTTCTAGAGACATTAATTTGAGACATTAATTTGGGTAAATTATACCCTAGGACAGTTTTGCTTCATCACTTCTGCGGTGAATGAGGTTGTACTAAAATTGAAAAGATAGCATCTAATCCTAAATGCAAGGAGTTTGCCAACAAGGAAGTTAGTGAATGTTGTTAAGTTGGATGATGGCCTTAAGTTGAATACTGTTAGACAAATCTGAAAACCATTTTAGCATTAAACACAGAAATAAAGATTTAAGCTATATACCACAGAAATATTACACAATAAGTAAATTACATATGTAATACTTTATTGCTTAAACTATCTCCTTCAAGTTTAAATTTCATCGCCTTGACCAAGATGAATTTAGAAGAGAAAAGAAAATTATCCTCCTCTGTTTGTGAACTAAAAGTCAATGTCCCTTCCCAGCTGTCAAATGACCTTCCCTTTTGTTTTTACTTTTTAATTTCTTCTTGGTTAGTTTCAAAAATTATAAAATGGATTTTTCAATTGTTGGCAAGTATGAGATTAGAAAGATTGTGGAGAGAAAAACTTTGTTGTGGTTAGTGATGACCAACGAGGCTATGAAGTTTACCATTGCAGTGACGTTGTTGCTTACCGCCATACGCCCATGAAAATGGTTTCGCTGAACAGTTATCGTGCGTGGAGTAAAACTACGTGGATAGATTCTTTTTACGGGAAGAGGTGACTTTTAATGAAAGATGACGTGGAATAATCTGAATGCTTGGATGAATTAAACGATGCACAATTTTCAACTGCAGTGACTACGTGATTTAGTTAACTGCAGCGAATCCGTATCCTAACCTAATTAGTTGTTGCGTTCGTCAATTTCCGTCTAGTTCCTTTCCCCTGCAAATACCATGATCTTACTCTCTTCCATTCGTTTGCTTCTAGGGTTATTCCTCCTTCCCCTGAAAATTTTCTCCACTCTACATTCAATTTTATTCTTTTACTCTCATTCTTGCCCCCCACTGTTCTTTTCCCTTTCCCCTCCGCCGAGTCACCCACCGCCACGGCCGACCCTCTGCAGACACGCCACTACAGAGCATGATGATAACCAATTGCCACCGCCCCTTCTCCGCCACCACCACGAACCAGACAACTACTAAAGCCTAGCCCCCTTTGTTAATTGGTGTGCAAAGACGCTGGTCTTGTGGATCGGTTTTTCTGCCAAGAAGGAAAAAAACAAAAGAAAGTTTCCTTATCTCTTCTCTGTAGGGGTTGAAAGCGAAGCCATTTGGTGGTTGTGGCAATGCAAGCTGCAACGAAGAGAGAGACAAATTTAAGAGAGAGGGATCTGAGAGATAGAGGAAGACAGAGAGATCTCCTGGAGGGAAAAAGAGGAAAGAGGCTGCAGTTCCAAAGATGTCCAAATCCATATTTGAAAATGAAGGTTTTGCTATGAAACCCTAAATATGTATTTGATGCTTTGTTTTCTTGATTTTGAGACTGAGTTAGCTCTTGTTTAGTAGTTCAACATTGCAAATCGATGAGGACTAAAAGTGTAACACCCGTAATTTTCGCAATGCGTTATTTAGCGTTATTATAGTATATTTTGCCATATTTATGTTATAATAATTAGTTTCTTGTTCTCTAAGCAAGTGATTGAATTAAATCAAGATCAAATTAAAATTGAGAATTAATATTTTTATATTAATTCATGGTTCGAATATCATCGAAAAATTCTAACGAAGTTTCGTCGCGTTTTGAATCATTAGGCAGTTTGGTCGCAGATAAAATTTTAAACGAACTCTGATTTCGATGAAAATCGAATCGTGACTTGTTGTGATTATTTGTGAGTGTTTGAGATTGTTTTTATTATTTTTGATAATTTATTATCATGCAGTGAATTAATTTCTCGAAAAAATTAATTTTCGCGAATTTATCGCTAACGCGGTTACTCGACACCGTGTTTTTCTTAGCACTCTTAAGACTCTAGGATTAGAGGGTAATCATGAGAGATGAGAGATTAGATAGGTTAGACTAATTGATGGGATTAGAATCTTGCTTTATTGAGAGGTGTCACACTTTGTGTGATTAGTGTTTTTTTATTACACTTTATTAGATTAGTTTTAACCAAGTGTTTCACTTAATAAAAATATTTTTTAATCCCTCTTTTTTTTAAGAAGGCAGCCGTGACTCCCTCCCCACTCTCTACCTTACATTTGCTTCTTCTTCTTTCTAGTGTGAGAAAATGCAAGAACTTCCATGGCCATTTCTTGAGCTTGATTCTACATCCATTCTTCCATACTTCTTGCAACTTATTCTCCTTCTCCTTGCTACCACTTATCTCCTCATTTAAGCAAGTTGGTGAGCAAAATTTCTCTCCCCATTTTCAGCCCTAAGGCCGCGAGCTCCATATGTGGAGGAGGTGGTGATTTTTCTTGCTTTAGTTTTGTTTTAATGCTTTGTTTGTTGCTTGATTATGATCAATAGAAGAGATGAACATCTCATCCCCATTTTCTTGGAACACTAGGCGCTAAACCTAAGGGAAGAAGAGGGGTGGTCTGATCTTCAAGTGAATCTTGCAAATTAGTTTATGATCCTTACTTATTAGATGTTTTTGTTGCTACTTTAATTGCTAGTTTTGAATTGGAACTTGGATTGAGTAGATTTATTGAAAACCCTTATTCTTGAAGGAACTTGAAATTGGGATTGGCTATGGATTAGGCTTGTGTTGTGGAAGCTATTTGTTGTTTTGTGAAAGGATTAAATCATGGAATGATGTTGTTAAATTAGTTTGAAAGTTTTACAATTTGTCCCCTATTTTTGGGTGTTGGCCGCGAGCTCCTAGAGGGCTTGGAGGAGAAGATTTTGATGCTTTTGACTTATATTAATTGCATTGGCTTGTTGTTAAGTTTTGGAAAGATTTTAGAAAGAGTTTGATTGGAATTTGGGGTTGTTTTGGATTTTTCTTTTTTTAGGCTATGAAACACATAAGGTAAAATTGGGTTCCCTGAGACCCAAGAAACCAAGTGGAGCCTTGACTTAAGCAATTTGAGGAAAAGGATTTGACAAGGGTGTTGTTTCATGTCTTAAGCTTTCAAGAAAATGATTCTTAGTCTTTAGAATTCTATTCTTTTAATTAGTTATTAATTTTTCAAGAGTATGTAATCCTTTAAAAACAAGTATTTCAAATTATATTTTTAAGTGTAAGTGATTTGGTTAGTAAGAGGGTTTTAGGTTGTGAGAGCATAAGGTATTAGAACTAAGTCTTTAGATTTATGCTAAGTTTGTTCCGTGGTGTTAGGACTTGAGAACCGGAATTCATGCGGCGTGAATTCGGGAGGTGCATTGACACGTTACTTGGCGACCTTCAGTAAGGGCTACTTCTAGTCAAGTTTACGATTTAATATTATATATCAAGGAAGTCTGAGAATCTCAGGGTTCGAAGTGAGGGTCTTATACCCCCTTGATTATATTGTTTAAGCCTTATACTTGATTAATTAGTGGGTTTGTCTACAAGAAGTTGGCGACTACCCCTAATCCCCCACACTTGTTTGACTTCCTCTTTGCTAACTCCACCGAGTTGCAAAGGGACGAACTTGATCAATGTTGTTGTTTACTGTGTTGTTGGTTTGTCACTTATTAATGGATTGTTGTGCGTGGATGAGTTGAAAAACATTGTGGTGTGTGTATGCTTAAAACATGGTTAAGATTTATGTTGTAAATTTTATTGGATAATTGATGTTATTGATTAAGCCACAATTGAAATATCAAATGTGGTGTTATGTTCATTGGGGGTGGTTTGTAACATCCCAATTTTTAAGAAAAGTGATTTTTGCGATAAAATCCTGAACACTCGAAAAATAAGTCATAGAGATTGATCACCTCAATGATATACTGAGAGTACGGGGAACTATTTTGAATTATTTTGAATAATTTATTTATTATAAATAATTATTATTCATGATGTCAATTCAAATTAATAGACAGTGTAGACGTATGCTGTAACGACCCGTTTCCGGACCGCTACCGAGCTCAATATACCGAGCTCGGGTTACCGAGCTCAACACACCAAGCTCAACATAAACCTATATGAGATGTGTTTTAAAACAAAACTCTTGTGCCTTTTAAAAATACGATATATTTTTTTTTTAAGAAACCAACTCGTGCACATCAGAGTAATTACAGCTTTTCGAAACATGGTGCAACTAAGACACAAGACTTAAATTCTAATAAAACATACATGCATAACATACATATATATATCACTCGAAATAATAATGTATACAAAATACAGAGTAGCAAATGTGTAAAGAAAATACACCTAAGGTACGATTTACTTCAAAAGAGCAATCATACCTGGGGTACTTCCAGACTCCCACGCAGGGTCGCTCCAAAAGTAAGACCACCGCCACCTGAAACAACAAAACAACATCGCCCACACTGGTCACGACCTCGAACACAAAAGAAAAACGAAGCACAATCCTCGTAAAAACAAACATCCAACAAACAAACAATCACGATGATAGAGGTCGCCACTCGGTCCTCGCCGAGCTCCTCCTCGGCATCATCTATCGCCGAAGTTCCCCTGCCCTCGACATCGCCTGGGTAACCATCATGGATTGAAGGCACCACGGAAAGTGGTCAACTTCTCAACAATTCAAGATAAGCTCGACATAAAAATATAAGCAAACAAAGAAAGTATAACATTCACCGACGTGACTCGACCATCTCACTCTAACTCGACACAACTCGCAAATCCATTTTCTCTCGACTGATAATTTTTCCTAATGCACACGCCGCATCAGATGTCGGAAAGTCCAGCCAAGCCTTGGGATCCTCGCTCTCCCTAGGATACTAACTCAGTCCCATAGCGTGGCGACGTCTAGTCAATCTCCCAGTAAACAAAAGGGGACCTAGCACCCTCGCTTATCCGGTCACGGCTCAAAACGCCATACGACTCACCTAGCTCGCTCACTGATGAACAATTCGCCAGATACGATATTCAAAGAGTTAAACACAAGATATTCAACCGCATGTCAAATAAAAGAGCAAGCTCGACATGAAGAAACGCAATTCAACATGCAATACACAATTCACGACATATATTCAATCACATATTAAATACATGCAAAAACTCAATCATATCACAACATTTCAAGCTCGACACAAATCAGAAATCCATACACAATAACATAACCACGTAGAATATGAAATGCCCTTACGCTAGCATACTATGAAAATATTAATGTGAAGCGCCTACCGAACTCCAAGTTAATGCCGCCGACAACGACCTCGACACAAATTGTCTTCAAAGAGCTCGACAACGACTTCTCTTACTCGATCTCGACACGACTGTCTTCAACGAGCTCGACAACGACTTCGACACGTACCGTTCTCAGTCGACCTCGACACGTACACTTCTCGATCGACCTCGACACGCATGGGCCTCGATCTGGATTCCACGCTTCGCGTCCTTGGATTCGCTTTCCGCACACCTCGATTCGAAATCACACGATCTCTGAATCTGACTTCCTAAAACAAACACAACTTAGATCGATCTATGGTTTCTAATACATCTAGCTCTCATCCCAAACTTAACCACAACCCAGAAAATATAAAACTCAAGAACTGAAATATATTTTTCCTCTAACACAAAGTTAGGGATTTCGATCAAAGGTTCATGAAAAAGTTATCTGATGCTTCAACAGATAGATCGACAACAACAACAACTAGAAGCAACAAACGAAAAACAAGAAATCGAAACAAACCAAAAATGGAGGTTTTCGGCACTGCCGATTGCAGAAAAACAGAGAAAGAAATTTGTTTTACAAGCCCAATTAATCGGTTAGAAAGATAGGTAATATTGTGAAGAAGAAAACCCATCAGTTTGACATGATTTGGAAGCATAAAACTGGCTAAAAATGGAAGAAGAAATAGCACTAAACAGTAGCACAGATGAAAAGAAAAATATGTTCTTCATACCTCAACGGTGATGGTTGAACAGGCGAGATATGTCGAGAAGATGATGATGAACAAGGTCGATGAAGGAAGCTTGTGCAGAATCTCGATGGAACTCACGGTTTCGTCGATGGAAGTTCTTGGAGAAAAACAACGAAACTCAGAACAGAAGGAAGGAAGAAGAAAGAAGAAAAGAGAAAGAATGAGTGTTTGAGGGAAAACTGATCGTGAATACAGCTGGAAGGGCATAATCGTAACTCCAGCTATAAGATGTCAATCCCATCAATCATCTACCCGTTTAATCGTTCCTCTCATAATTACCTTCTACTCGCTTCACAATCCGCCTAGACATCGCGACGAACGGCAAGCCGACAAAATAATTATTACAAACAATATAATAATAGCTGAATACCGTTCAAAAGAATACGAGGTGTCATCTCGACACGATGTCGACAAGGGTGCTCGTGCAAACGCACAAGGCTCTAACACGAGTTCGTGAACGCGGTCTCCTCAGCTCGACATGCGTCCTCATCAGCTCGGTACGCGACTTCATCAACTCGACACCCGACCTCCTCACCAAAGCCTAGTGCACGTGGTCTCCTCACCGCAAATGATCTCGCAAACGATCTTGGCATGGGATCTCGACACAAGGTCTTGGTCGAGGTCTCGACACGTCGTCCTAATACGATGTCGATCTCGCCCTCAGGTGTTACAATCTCTCCCTCTAAAAAATTTCGCCCTCGAAATTGCAAATAAGATTCTTACCTCGTAAAAGTTCAGGTACCGAGTCTTCATCTTCTCCTCCAGCTCCCAAGTCGCATCTCCCGCCTTCTCGATCCCACACAACTTTGACAAGTTGAATCTCTTTGTTCCGCGAATCGCTTGACTTTCCGATCAACGATCCTTGCCGTGACGCTCAAAAGATAAGTCGCCCTTCGCTTGAATCACATCCGCTCGATGACATGAGAGGGTCGGAAACATACTCCGTAATTGTGAGACGCGTGGAAGACGCCGTGGATGTTCGACAAGAATGGTGGCAAGGCAACCGATATGCCATCGACCAATACGACGAAGAATCGGTAAGGTCCAATAAATTTAGGGTAAGTTTCTTGGATTTGATCGCCGACCAACTCCAGAGTGGGGGTGACTCTAAGAAATACATGTTCTCCTTCCTCGAACTCGAGTGGTCGACGCCGTTGGTCCGCATAACTCTTCGCCGACTTTGAGATGTTCGCATCCGATCTCGATCAAACGGATCTTCTCGGTAGTCCGCCGGATCATATCTGGTCCTCTGACGATTCGTTCGCCGTCCTGGTACCAACAAAGAGGTGTCCGACATTTCCGCCCATACAGCCGCTTCAAAAGGTGCCATCCCAATACTCGCATGGAAATCACATTGTAGGTGAACTCCACCAATGGTAAGACGTCGCCCCAACTTCCTCGGTGATCTAACGCATAAGCTCGCAACAAATCTTCAAGCGATTGGATCGTTCTCTCGCCCGACCGTCGACCGAGGATGATATGCCGAGCTAAGCTCGAAGCTTGGTTCCCATCGCTCCTTGCAATTCCCTCCAAAAATGAGACGTGAACTTCGGATCTCGGTCCGACACGATCAAGAGGGTATTCCATGAAGTCGCACTATCTCCGCGATGTAGATCTCGGCCGCCTTTTCCACGTTGTATGTCGACCACCGCAAGAATGAGCGGATTTGGTCAATCGGTCGACGATCACCCAAATCGAATCATTCTTCTTCTCTCGTCTTCGCAAACCTACAACGAAGTCCATGGAAATACTATCCCATTTCCATACTGGTACGCTGTTTATCAGAGCATTCCCGCAGTCGCTGGTGCTCCACCTTCGCTTCGACACGCCAAACACGGCTACGACGGCCACTTGCTTCTTCATTCCTGACCACCAAAAATGCTTCTTCAAGTCTTGATACATCTTCGTAATTCCTGGGTGAATACTAAAGTTGCTCTTATGCGCTTCGTCGAGAATCAACTTTCTCAGCTCGAATACGGTAGGTACGCAAACACGCCCATTGCACCTCAAGATGTCGTCCGCCCGACGTGAAATTCGCCGCTTTCCCTTGCGCTATCAATCAATCTTCTTCTTGCGTAAGCTCGTCATGAACTTGCTGGTCTCGGATCTCGTCCAACAATCTGTTAGAAATGGTAAGCATACCAAATCTCAGCTTCCCCGGTGAAACTTCGACACTCAACTTCAAGTCTCGGAACTTCTCGAGCATCTCCAACTCCTTGATCATCATTACCGAGGTTAAAACGCTCTTCCTGCTCAATGCATCTGCTACTACGTTAGCTTTACCGGGATGGTATTCCAACGTAAAGTCGTAGTCCTTGAGAAATTCTGTCCATCTACGCTGACGCATGTTGAGTTCTTTCTGGTCGAACAGGTACTTCAAGCTCTTGTGATCCCTCGAAACACGAACAGTGCTCCCATAAAGGTAGTGCCTCCATATCTTCGGCCAAGAAAAACTACCTGCCGCTAGCTCCAAGTCGTGAGTAGGGTAGTTCCTCTCGTGAATCTTAAGTCGCCTTGAAGCATACGCGACCACCTTCCGATGTTGCATCAAGACGCATCCCAATCCCTGGTGTGACGCATCACAATACACCTCGAAAGGCTCTTCGGGTTGAGGCAAGATCAAGACAGCGCCGCCGCCAAAAGCTCCTTCAGCCTTTGAAATCGGCTTCGCACTCCTGGCCCAGGCAAAAGGTTGATCCTTCCTCGTCGATCGTAAAGAGGCGCGACAATCTTCGAGAAACCTTCAATGAATCTTCGGTAATATCCTCGCTAAGCCGACAAAACTCCCGATCTCAGAATCGCCTTCTACTGTTCCCACGCTAGCACAGCCTTCAATCTTAGTTGGATCCACACTATCCCTTCTCCTGGAAATCACGTGACCAAGAAAATTCACCTCTTCAAGCCAAAATTCACACTTCGACAGGTTGGCATAGAGTTGCTTATCTCGTAATATCTGCGATGTTCGACATAGGTGTTCTGCGTGCTCTTCTCGGTTGCTCGAGTAAATCAATATGTCGCCGATAAACACTACAACGAATCGATCCAAAAACGAATGGAAAATCCTATTCATGTAGTCCATAAACACACCGGGCGATTCGTCACTCCAAATGGCATCACCAAGTACTCGTAGTGACCGTATCTAGTCCTGGAAGTCGTTTTGGCGACATCTTCCTCCTTCACGCCGACCGATGGTAGCCCGACTTCAAGTCTATCTTGGAAAAGATCGCCGCTCCACGGTTGGTCCATCAAGTCGCCAATACGTGGTAACGGATAATCGGTTCTTCACGGTAACCTTGTTGAGCTCGCGGTAGTCCACGCACGCCTTGATCGCCCATCCTTCTTCTTAACCAACAACACCGAGCTCCCCACGGTGACACGCCTATCGTATGAATTGCTTTGACTCCAAGTGTTCGATCCGGGACTTCACTCTTTCATCTCGGCAGAGACATCCCGTATGGCGCTTTGGAAATCGGTCCGCTTCCTGGAATCGGTCGATGGAGAACTCGACCTCGCATCGGGTGGTAACCCTGGCACGCCTTCTGAAAACGCCCTCAAAGTCACACACCACCGAACATTCTTCACGCCGATCTGCTGGAAAACTTCCGAACTAGCCAGATACATGTATTCCCTAGTTCCTTCTTTCAAAGAAACTCCAATACGCTCGCGTAAAGATAATTGGAGACTCCAAGGTCCTGGAAAAATTACGCTTTACGGCACACCCAAAAGGACATGGTGGTGTGACAACCAATCCATCCCGAGAATGACATCTAAGCCCTTAAGAGGCAAACAAACCAAATTGACCACAAACTTTCTACTCAATAACCACTACACAATTAAGACATGCAAAGGTTTGTGACTAAGGTTTTAGCAACGGGGTTGTAACTACTAATTTAAACCAGAAGCGATCACAGTCAAGTTCAAATGGTTCACACAATCAGAAGAAATAAAGGAATGGGTTGCACCCGAATCAAAGAGAACGGATAAGGATTTACCCTCGATCTCACATTCACCTTGGATAAGATCTTCAGCTCGTTCGGCTTCCTCGCCACTCATGCAGAAAACTCTGCCTTTAGCCACTTGACGCTTTCCTTTGGCCTTTGCCGCAAGCATAGTCGGTTCAGCTTTAGGTGTAGGACAATCCTTGGCAAAATGCCCTGGCTTCTTGCAGTTGAAACACACCTCCTCCTTCTGAGTACAGCTACTCGCGTAATGTCCCGGCTTTCCACATCGGTAGCAAGTCACCTCGACACCGGCCCGACCTCCACTCGCTCCTGGGTCATCTGACGACATCGCCTCGTTGTCGCTCCCTCGAGGTCGGCCAGACGGCTTCTTCTGCGGTTGTTTCCTTCAGGCAAATCTACGCCCGCACTGGGTCTCACCGTCCGCCCACAGCTTTCTTCTTGTGGCTCCTTACTCCTTCTACCTCGACACATCGATCAATCGCCTCTTGAGATTTCGATCCTCAACGACACCATCGACTTCTGAATGTCGAATCTCAATCCCCATTGGAATCTCTCACTCAACCATCTCTGGTCAACTCGATCACGAAATGGATCAAATACTCGCCAACGACTCGAACTTGGTCGCATACTGACACCGCCGAGTTGCCTTGCTGCACTTGAAGAAATTCTTGCTCCTTCTCGGCTCGTGCAGTATCTGGGAAGTACTTGTCCAAGAACCTTTCACGAAAAAGCTCCCAGGTCATCTCGCGATGTTCTGCTATAAACGATTGCTTCATTCCCCTCCACCAATACTCTGCGTCTCCTAGCAGTAAGTAGGTGGCATAGTCGACCTTCACGTTGTCCGGGCAATGAAGTGCCTCAAAGATCTTCTCGATCTCTTGCATCCAAAGATCAGCTTTATCCGGATTTGGCTCACCGTAGAACTTCGGTGGATCATGCTTCCTGAAGTCTGCCAATCCTCTCGCCAAAGATTTCGCTCGCTTCGCTGTCGCTGGCCGCAAGTTCACTGAAGTTAACGCCGCCTGGCTGAGCCATCACGTTAGCCTGTTGAGTTGCAAAGAATGATTGTTGAGCCATGGCTGCCGCCATCTCGGCCATAGCTTGAATTGCTCATTCCATGTCGACGTTCTCGATTGCGGATGTCGTATTCCTACGAGGTGGCATTAGATTCCACAAAGTTCAAAACCCCGTCGAATCTCACAACAAGGATGTGTTAAAACACACCGCTTCAATCAAGAAACAGCTCAAACAATTTCTCAAGCAATAAGTGTTTCACTTAATCAAACAAAGAATCAACATATACAACTAGGTACCCACACACATAACCCGACATAGTGACCACCCAATTTCCTATGCACTTTCTACGTAACCGAATCAAGCCTGATACCAACAAAGGTAACGACCGCTTCGACCGCTACCGAGCTCAATATACCGAGCTCGGGTTACCGAGCTCAACACACCAAGCTCAACATAAACCTATATGAGATGTGTTTTAAAACAAAACTCTTGTGCCTTTTAAAAATACGATATATATTTTTTTTTTTATGAAACCAACTCGTGCACATCAGAGTAATTACAGCTTTTCGAAACATGGTGCAACTAAGACACAAGACTTAAATTCTAATAAAACATACATGCATAACATACATATATATATCACTCGAAATAATAATGTATACAAAATACAGAGTAGCAAATGTGTAAAGAAAATACACCTAAGGTACGACGACTTCAAAAGTGCAATCATACCCTGGGGGTACTTCCGGCAGACTCCCACGCAGGGGGATGCTCCAAAAGTAAGACCACCAGTCTACCCTGAAACAACAAAACAACACTGCCCACACTGGTCACGACCTCGAACACAAAAAAACGGCACAATCCTCGTAAAAACAAACATCCAACAAACAAACAATCACGACAGATAGAGGTCGTCACTCGTCCTCGCCGAAGCTCCTCCTCAAGATCATCTACCGCCGAAGTTCCTCGCGCTCGACATCGCCTGGGTAACCATCATGGATTGAAGGCACCACGGGAAAGTGGTCAACTTCTCAACAATTCAAGATAAGCTCGACATAAAAATATAAGCAAACAAAGAAAGTATAACATTCACCGACGTGACTCGACCATCTCACTCTAACTCGACACAACTCGCAAATCCATTTTCTCTCGACTCGATAATTTTTCCGAATGCACACGCCGCATCAGATGTCGGAAAGTCCAGCCAAGCCTTGGGATCCTCGCTCTCCTAGGACAAATAACTCAGTCCCATAGCGTGGCGACGTCTAGTCAATCTCCGTAAACAAAAAGGGACCTAGCACCCTCGCTATCCGGTCACGGCTCAAAACGTCATACGACTCACCTAGCTCGCTCACTCGATGAACAATTCGCCGCATACGATATTCAAAGAGTTAAACACAAGATATTCAACCGCATGTCAAATAAAAGAGCAAGCTCGACATGAAGAAACGCAATTCAACATGCAATACACAATTCACGACATATATTCAATCACATATTAAATACATGCAAAAACTCAATCATATCACAACATTTCAAGCTCGACACAAATCAGGAAATCCATACACAATAACATAACCACGTAGAATATGAAATGCCCTTACGCTAGCATACTATGAAAATATTAATGTGAAGCGCCTCATCGAACTCCAAGTTAATGCCGCCGACAACGACCTCGACACACCGCCTTCAAAGAGCTCGACAACGACTTCTCTTACTCGATCTCGACACTACCGCTGTCTTCAACGAGCTCGACAACGACTTCGACACGCATCGCTCTCGGTCGACCTCGACACGCACACTTCTCGATCGACCTCGACACGCACAGCCTCGATCCGATTCACGCTCCGTCCTTGGATTCGCTTTCCGCACACCTCGATTCGAAATCACACGATCTCAAATCTGACTTCCTAAAACAAACACAACTTAGATCGATCTATGGTTTCTAATACATCTAGCTCTCATCCCAAACTTAACCACAACCCAGAAAATATAAAACTCAAGAACTGAAATATATTTTTCCTCTAACACAAAGTTAGGGATTTCGATCAAAGGTTCATGAAAAAGTTATCTGATGCTTCAACAGATAGATCGACAACAACAACAACTAGAAGCAACAAACGAAAAACAAGAAATCGAAACAAACCAAAAATGGAGGTTTCTGGGCACTGCCGATTGCAGAAAAACAGAGAAAGAAATTTGTTTTACAAGCCCAATTAATCGGTTAGAAAGATAGGTAATATTGTGAAGAAGAAAACCCATCAGTTTGACATGATTTGGAAGCATAAAACTGGCTAAAAATGGAAGAAGAAATAGCACTAAACAGTAGCACAGATGAAAAGAAAAATCTGTTCTTCATGCCTCAACGGTGATGGTTGAACAGGCGAGATATGTCGAGAAGATGATGATGAACAAGGTTGATGAAGGAAGCTTGTGCAGAATCTCGATGGAACTCACGGTTTCGTCGATGGAAGTTCTTGGAGAAAAACAACGAAACTCAGAACAGAAGGAAGGAAGAAGAAAGAAGAAAAGAGAAAGAATGAGTGTTTGAGGGAAAACTGATCGTGAATACAGCTGGAAGGGCATAATCGTAACTCCAGCTATAAGATGCCAATCCCATCAATCATCTACCCGTTTAATCGTTCCTCTCATAATTACCTTCTACTCTGTCGGTCAACGGTCTAGACACGCGACGAGAACGGCAAGCCGACAAAATAATTATTACAAACAATATAATAATAGCGCTGAATAACGTTCAAAAGAATACGAGGTGTCATCTCGACACGATGTCGACAAGGGTGCTCGTGCAAACGCACAAGGCTCTAACACGAGTTCGTGAACGCGGTCTCCTCAGCTCGACATGCGTCCTCATCAGCTCGGTACGCGACTTCATCAACTCGACACGCGACCTCCTCATTTCGACTAGTGCACGTGGTCTCCTCAGCTCGGCAAATGATCTCGGCAAACGATCTTGGCATGGGATCTCGACACAAGGTCTTGGTCGAGGTCTCGATACGTCGTCCTAATACGATGTCGATCTCGTCCTCAGGTGTTACATATGCTGCTTTAATGTGAATTCATCAATTTAAACATTATATAAGTTTTCGGTGTGACGCGGTTATGCGTATTTTTGTTAACTAAGAAAATGATTGAATTAAATCAAGATGAAATTAAAGTTAAGAATTAATATTTTATATTAATTCATGGTTCAAATCTCATCGAAAAACTTTAACAAAGTTTCGTCGCGTTTCGAATCGCCGGGTAAATTTTATCCGCATTAAAATTTAAAACGAACTCTGATTTCGATGAAAATCGAAACATAATTTGTTGAGATTATTTTTGAGTGTTTTCACTTGTTTTTATTATTTACAATAATTTATTATCACGCGGTGAATTAATTTCGAAGTAAATTAATTCTCCCGAATTTATTGGTAACGTGGTTACTCGACACCGTATTTTTTTTAGTACTCTTAAGACTCTAGGATTAGAGGGTAATCATGAGGAGAGAGAGATTAGATATTTTAGACTAGTTGATGGGATTAGCATCTTACTTTTGGATGTAGGTGTCACTTTTGGGGTGGTTAATATTTTTATACTTATCCTAATTGTATTTTTAACCAAGTGTTTATTTTAATTAAAATTATTTTTAATTCCTCCCCTTTTATTTAAATCAAGCGAGACTACCCATTTCTACCCCTTCATTTTTATTTCTCTTCTCAAAAAGTATTCATTGAGTTGGTGTAGAAAAAAAGGGGGGCAAGCCCACTTTTCTTTCCCTGGTGCAGGTCGTATCCCCATCCTCATTTCCTCATTGTTCTAATTGTTTCTTTTCAAGTGTGCAAGTGTGGATAAACAAGAGAGAAACCCATTCCTTCTTCATTTTTTTCTTCCCTGCTCGTGACCTTCCTTTCTCCATCCCATTTCATTTTTTTTTCTTTCCTTCCCTTCTCCTTATGGTATCAGCGTAACTCCCTCTCACACCCCATAACCCACTTTCATTTCATTTCTCCTAAGACACCCTAAGGGTTGGTATAAGTGAAGAGAATGAGCCAAGTTTAGCCTCTTCCTTCTTTCCCACATTCCAGCCGTGGCACCCCCATCATCCAGCCCATCCTATTTAATTTTTCTCATCTTCATTCTTAGGTAATAAGTGTTGGAGATGGAGAAAAAAGAAGGCCAACTTCCTCTTGCTCCTTTGTTCTCCTAACCGTGGCTCCCTAGGTGTGTTGGGTGAGATTCTTTTGTTTCTTTTTCATGTTAATTACTTGTTGTTTTGTTGGTGTGGGAAGAAGAAGGGGTATTGATGGTTGATTGTAAAGATTTCCAACAAATTTGTATTTTCTCCAATTTTACATAAACCCTAACTTTTCCAAATTTGGGGAAAAGTAGAAATTTGTTTTGATAATCTCAAATTGTGTTGTACTCTTGCAATTGGAAAGTAGAAATTGTGAATTAGCATAAGCAATTTCATCTTTCATTATTGATTTTGGATTTTTCCCAATTTTTCCATGAACCCTAACTTTACAACTTGGGGGAAATTAGAAGTTAGTTATGAAACTATGAAATTGATGTATTATATTATATCCTTTGGAATTGTTTGGATGATTTTGGCTTGGAACCAAAAGAAAAATCCTTCCCAAATAGCTTGGCCATCAAGGCCATGGGTTTTAATGAGGTTACGGGAAGATTTTTGTTTTGTTCAAAGCTTGATCTTAGTTATTGTTGTTGTCAATTTTGGTGTTGATCAAAGAAAATGTTTAATTTTGAAAACCCTCGAGTGCTTGGAAAAGCCATGACAGGGTCATTTAATTGGGTCAATGGTTTTGTTTTGTAAAAGTTAAGAGTGTTGGATTGTTGTATAAGCTTTGGAAAAATTTGGAAAGGGTTTGATTTGGTTTGGAAATGTTTCAATTTTAAGGCAATGAGGCACTTAGGTGAATTGGGTCCTTTGTGGTCCTAAAACCAAGTTGAGCCTTGATTCCATATGGTTATGAAAAGGAATTGATTTTAGTATTGTTTCATGTTTCAAGAATTTAGGAAAAATGAATTTAGTCTTTAAAAATATTTAATTTCAAATTTCTTGTGTTTCAAGTATGTATATCTTTTTATAAAGATTTTTGGGTTTGAAAACCTAGGGGTTATAATTGAGTCTAAGCCTAGGGAATTATTTTTGGGTGAACTAGAATTGTACTAAGTTTTGTTGTGGTGTTAGGACTTGTGATACCTGAGTTCGTGCTGCGTGAGACCGAGACGTGTGTTGACTCGAGATTTAACGACTGTGGTAAGGGCGCTTCACATTCTAGTGTTATTGTTTATGTATTTATGCGTAAGGGCAACTTTAGATATTTCTAGGTTTTTTGTTATTTAAATGCTTATTTAAATACGAAGAAGTCTGAGAACTCTTCGAGTTCGAGGTTAGGGTTTCCGAACCCCTTCGTTTATTTTATTGTCGTGCGGTCGTCCATTTTCCGAGTCATCGTGGGTGAAAACTTTGCGGTTGGTCTCCTGAACCCAACCCCCCACATTTGTCGTACCTCTCTATCAACTCCATCGAGTTGCAAAGGGATGGATTCCTTGATTTGCGTATTGAGCTATGCAATCATTTGTCGTACCTCTCTATCAACTCCATATGATGTCTGCTGATATTATCGAGCTATGCAATTATTTAATATGAGATTGAATACATGCTGCGAATTGCGTATTGCTTGTTGAATTGCGTTTCTCCATGCAAACTGCTTTTATTGCTTAAGTTGTTGAATTGCGTTTCTTCATATTAAGCATGCTCTTATTATTTGATATGCGGTCGAATAATCTTGCGTACCACTCTTTGAATATCGTATACGGCGAATTGTTCATCGAGTCTGAGAGCTTTGTCGAGTCGTCGAGACGTTTTTGAGCTGTGAGCCGGACAACTAAGGGTGCTAGGTCCCCTTCGTTCATGGTGGATTAGCTAGGCATCGCAGCGCTAAGGAACTGGAGCTGAATGTCCTAGGGAGAGCGAAGATCCCAAAGCTACGGTTGGTATTCAGTGGATGGATCGGCGTCTGCTTTCCGGAAAAATTGTCGAAGGTCGAGAGAAAATGAGTCGTGAGTGAGTCTTGCATTGTGTCTTAAGAATTGCGCATATTGTTGTTTTGCCTATTGTCATGATTTGCTAATTCTTGTGATATGTTGTGCTATTACATGCTTGTTGCCGAGTGTGTTGTCGAATATGTGTACCTGTCTCTTTTATTTTAAGAAGTTGACCCTTGCCAGTGGTTCTTTCAATTGATGAATGTAACCCAGATGGCAGAGCAAGCGGAGGATTTAGAACTGCAGAAAGGAACAGCTGAAGATAGTCATCCAGCATTCTACCTGTGTTATGTTGTAGAACTTACTAGTAGGCTAGTAAAGAGTATAGCTTGTCGACCAGCTATAGGATATTTGTCATTTAATTCAGTGTTGTAATAAACACGTTTGTTATATATGATTTGACAGAATAAATGAATGTGGTCTATATGGTGTCTTAAATTATTTTCCGCCATGTTTCTAAAAGTCGCTGTGATGCTCTGACTGCTTCTTTAAAGAACCTTTAAAAAAAAATAGGACCACATTTCTCGAAAACCCTACGAGCAGAGTATTCCACCTTTCGGAAACATGTCAACTTTTGTCAGAATGCCCACTTAGTAGCACTCCGGAAACAGGGTGTTACATGGTTAAAGGCATTGTTGCGCCGTGTCTTGTGGTAACGTCGACCTGTCTATCCTGGGTAGTGGAAATGCCCATGGCCAAAGGAATTCGGGAACGTCGTTAAAATTTTACCATCGCAGGGAAAAGTATCGGTATGGTACGTACAACCCGATATGCCTCTGGCGTATGGATTTCGGAATTAAAACAGCACTATCATGTAGTGAGTCAATAGGAACGGGTGCATCCTTATTGATTATGTTGAATATTATTGTTATGTGTGTTATACTTGTTGTGGTATATGCTATTTTTGTGTTACCTTTTATTTCGAGAAGTTGACCCTTTCCTGTGGTTCCTTCAACCGATGGTGGCAACATAGACGATGGCGAAGACCTTGGTGATCCTGGCGATGGTGGCGTCGCCGGACATAGTGTTTGACTTCCTAGACTTGGAGACACCCTCGGCGATGGAGTTTGACCCTATCTCCCGTCGAGTTGTATATACTGGGGATGTAGTGCATACCTTCAGGGTGGATGGACTTGTGTTGTAGCAGGAGACTTCTAGGAGGACAGTGAGTTTCCCGATTAGGATGACGCAGATCGTCGACGCGTGGCGTCGCACTCAAAATGATCACGTGTTACCAGCTTCTTCTTCGTCACCAGAGGAGTCATCTGATATTCCTAGGAGGATTACGACTCGTTACGCACCCTTGCCTAGAGGTGCCAGGATCAGAAGGACTGCTCGCAAGAGCGTTGGCATCAGACGTTGGACAGTCGGGGCTTCGACCTCACGTGCGGCGGCTGCTACCCTGAGCCCTATGGCAGAGCCTGATGCAGAGCCGACCTCCCCTTTGGTTGTCAGGACCCCTACTCCTCTAGTGGATCCCTCCCCTGTTTGTGGAGTATGTGGTGAGGTTGGTTGCAGCGGAGCGGTTTTCATCGAGGATGTCTTAGTTGAGGAGGATGAACCCGAGGGAGTACCGGCACCTGTACCTTTTATTGACCTGACTGGCGAGGATGATGATGACCCGATGGATGATGAGGAGGAGGAGGACCCATCTGAGGGTCTGGGTAATGACTTTTAGCGGATGTGATTTGTCTGCTTGTGTAGATATTTGGGGTGTCTGAGAGGTTTGTCTGTGTTATAGATGTAGAGTGGTGACCAGTCAGTCTTTTGGGGATAGACTTTTTGCTGTACAGTTAGGTAGACTGACAGTATACTTTTGTGCCCTGCGTGGGTAACTGCTGAGAGTACCCCAGGAGTATGAGCACTCTCGTGAGGGTCCTCATACTTTAGGTGTATTCTCTTTTGGACATGTTCATTACTCTGGTATTATATTTCGTACTGGTTATGACCCACTTTGGTGATGTATATATATATGTATGTATTTCAGTGCATGCGTCTTGTATCTTTAGATTGCATCATGTTTCTAAACGTTGTGGCTACTCTGCGTGTGTTTTGCGAAAGAAGTTGTTTTAAAAAAAAACTGTACCGTATTTTCTAAAGGACATAAGAGTAATATTTTAAAAGTGCGTTGCATTTAGAGTTAAGTTCTGTCTGTGGCGCTTTAGAAATGGGGCGTTACAAAAAGTTGTAAGCTCTTCAGCTCTTTAATTTTGCCAATGATTTTGTTCATACGACGTGTTGTCCTGTTATGACATTCTTTTGTGAATTCCAATCGAGCATTTTGAGAAAGAGGATCTCATGGGAGTGCATGGTGATAATTAGGTGAGATGTGTTTTTTATCGTGGAATCCTTCAAGTAGTTTAGTGTCTCTTGAAAAATTTTGAGGAAAGCATTTAATGAATTATGATTTAAATATTTATTGAACCAAATGTGGTTTATTAACTAAGGCTATGTTTTTATGGGATCATATTTGCACAGGCTTTGGGCTTGGACACAAATCGGTTTGTTTTAACACTACATGACTCACACAAGGCTGGTAATTTTGTGAACTATATAGTTTAATTTCTTTTTCATCCTTCTTGGTTTTGGAACTTAGGAGATTTGTGAATCTTCTATGTTGAAGGTTGTTCATCCACTTCAAGACTCACCCAAGGCTGGTAAGTTTGTGAACTATAGTTTAGTTATTTTTTTTTTTTTCATCCTTGTTGGTTTTGAAACTTAGGAGATTTGTGAATCTTCAATGTTGAAGCAATCCTGGTTTGCGTATCTTAAAGTGAAACTGTAAAACGTTCATTTACAATCCTGGTTTGAGTACTTGTGATTTACCTATTAATAATGTCAATAGGGATTAAAGATGACGGTGCATGATTTTTGCAGCATGGTCTGTGAACTCTGCTATTCATATTATGCCATTGTAAACCTCCTATTAATTTTTATATTGTAATTGACTTAGGTTAAAGTGCCTCCAAAATGCTAGGTTTTCTTGGGTGTGGCTGAAAAAGTTCTGATATCTGGTTTTGAAAGAAGTAAGAGGCAAACTGGATGCAGGGCCGTCTTAAACATTTTGGAGGCCCTGTTCTAATCTTAAAAATTGGGCCTCTAAAAATTGGGGATCAATATATATATTAGTATTTCACAAATATTACAGGAATTACAAGGTGGTGTAGTGGCTTGGGCGCCTAGTTTTATTCGCTGGAGCGGGGTTCGAATCTCGCTCAGGCATAATTTTCATCAATTTTTGACTCAAAATATATTTTCCACGCGAAAATGTCATGCGCTGGACTCGAGGACGGGTCGCAGGGGTTGCTAAAAACAAAACTACCGCTGCGCTACACAATAATTCATGATGTATATCACGCAATATTGTATATATAGCAAAAAATTTGAGGCCCTCAAATTTGGGCCAAAATTTGGGGCCCTGTGCTATTGCACTGCTTGCACGGCCCATTAGCCGGCCCTGACTGGATGCTCGGGTGAAAGGTAAGGTTCAAACATCAATTGTCAGCTTATCTTGATTAGTATATCAGCAATTGTCCTCTGATGAATGAGACTTTGCTTTTGGTGTCAGTGTAACACCCCAATTTTTAAGAAAAATTATTTCAACGATAAAATCCTGAATACTTGAATGTAAGTCGTAGAGATTGATCACCTCAATGATTTACTGAGAGTACGAGGAATTATTTTGATTTATTTAAATAATTTATTTATTATAAATAATTATTAATTATGATGTCAATTCAAATTAATAAACAGCGTAGACGTATGCTGCTTTTAAGGTGAATTCATCAACTAAGCTTTATATAAATTTTCTGTTTGACGCGGTAATGCGTATTTTTGTTGACTAAGAAAGTGAGTGAATTAAATCAAGATGAAATTAAATTTAATAATTAATATTTAATATTAATTCATGGTTCAAAACTCATCGAACAATTCTTATGAATATCCGCCGTATTTTGAGCTGCCGAGTAATTTTTATCTACAATAAAATTTAAAACAAACTCCGATTTTAATGAAAATCGAAACGTAACTTATTGTGATGTTGCTTGAGTGTTTTCTATTGTTTTTATTATTTATATATAATTTATTATCACGCAGTGAATTAATTTCTAAGTAAATTAATTTTCGCGAATTAATCGGCCGTAATTTTGGGACACAGAGACTCTAGGATTAGTGGGTAATCATGAGAATAGGGATTAGGTGTCAAGATTTAGTGATTAGATTAGAAAGTATCTTACTATAAGTGCTAGGTGTCAAGCTTAGGGTGGTTAATTAGAATTATCTTCCTCTAAACCATTCCTAGCTTAGTAAAATACAAGGATTAAAATTAATTTGTTATCCTCCCTTTTTAACTCCCTCGGGCCGAGACCACCACCCATTTTAACTCGTTTTAATTTTTCATCTTAGCTTCTATTGTTGGTGAAAGTGAGGCTCAAGCCAAGGCCCAACTCTTCCTCAATTAGGCACCAAAATTTCTCACTTCCCTTCCTTTATATTCAGGCCGTGGCATTCCAGCCCCAATGGTTTCCTTATTCTCACTTTCATTTTGGCTATTAGGTGTTGGAAAAGAAAGAAGAACAACCAATACCATTTCCTTCCTTTATTTTCCTGCTAGCCGTGGCTTCTCCTTCTTCTAGTACAACCAGATTTTTCCAATTTCCTTTCCTAAATAGCACCAATCCCTTGGCCAAGTGAGTGATTAGAATATCAATTCCTTTCCCCCTTTGATTTTAAGGCCAAAACCGTGGCCTCCTTCTTATAGCTTGATTATGATCATGAGGAAGATGAACACAATTTTCCCCAATTTTTACAAACCCTAGGTTGAATGGCCTAAGGGAAAGGGGTATGTGATTTCTCAAGTGAATCTTACAATTGATTTGTGGTTCTTGTTCCTTAATAATTGTTATTGTTGTTGTTATTGTCAATTTTTTATTTGATTAAAGGAATTGTGAAAATTTTGGAGAAACCCTAGAGTCCTTGGAAAGCTATGATTGGGTATTTAACTTGTGTAATGGGTTTTGTTTTGGAAACATTGGATGTTTAGAAAAAGAGATTAAGTATTCAATGGTGTTGTTTAGTTACTTGGAAGTTTTGCAAATTTTTTTTAAAGAAGGAAGGGAAGGCCGAGAGCTCCTAAGAGCTTAGGGAGGAATAGATTTTTGTGTTCTTAGCTAATTAAGTGCATTTGGGTTGTTGAGTAAATTTGGAAAGTTTTAGAAATAGTTTGTTTTAATTGGAAGTTGTTTTGATTGTTCAAGGCAATGAAACACTTAAGACAAATTAGGATTTTGTGATCCTAAGGCCAAGTGGAGCCTTAATTAGTTGTAGTAAAAAGTATTTGATATTTAGTGTTGTTTCATGTCTCAAGTTTGAAAAGAAAGAGAGTTTAGTCTTAAAAACCTTATCTTCCAACTTTGAGTGTTATTTCAAGTAAGTTTTAAGTTTTTTTTAAAAACATTTAATTTCAATTTGTGTGTTGTTCCAAGTGTAAGTGTTTTATTATAAATATTTTTGGGGATTGAGAGCCTAGGGGTTAGAATTGAATCTAAGCCTCGAGAATTATTGTTGGGTGAATTAGAGTTATACTAAGGTTTGGTGTGTGGTTTAGGATCCTTGGCGAATTGTTCGTGCTGAGTAGGATTGCAACGTGTTTAACACATGAGCTATTTGCTTTCGGTAAGGGCTACTTCTATATATAAATAGGAATGGATTCTAATATACTGAAATGTGCTTTATGTTCATGTGCTGAATTATTGTGATTTTGAGTTGTTAGACTGTTGAATTAATTATGTGGATATATGCTTGATTTATGTGAAAGTATACTGTTGGTGTTTATGGATAATTAAATATTTATTTAATATTGGATAGTTAAATATTTATTTGATTATGTTTGGTTGAAATATCATATGCATGATATGTTCATTGGAGTTGTTGGAATGCATTGTCATGCATTGTTGGTATAACTTCAAGCTGAATATCCTGGGTGATGGATTGCCCATGGCCAAAGGAATTCAAGGAACGTCGTTAACATATTCGTCGGATGGGGTGATCGATTTGGGGATGTACCATGGCGTACCGATGATTGACCATTTCGATATTCCGAAATCATAAACAGTGGCATGTAAGTGGCATTTGCAGGCATGTTGCATATTTATTGAACTGTATGTACTGTTGTATTGTGTTATACTTGTTATTTTAAGAAGCTGACCTTGCCCGTGGTTCTTTCAATCAATGAATGTAACCCAGATCATGAAGACTGTAGAGTGTTCGAGGCAGCTGACAAGCATAGCTGAGGATAGTCCCATCTGGCTATCTGTCGTTTGTGTTTGGTTGAAGCTTATTAGAGGACTAGTAAGTGTTGTAGTGTGTCGACCGGCTATAGGGTGGGTTGTATTAATCACAAAGTTGTAATAAATGTATTATGTTTTCAGGATATGAATTGTCATATGTGCAATTATTGAATAAATTGTTGAGTATGGTTATTGTGGTTTTATTTTGGTCTATATTTATTCACCGTCGTGTTTCTAATATCGCTGTAATACTCTGACTGCTCTTTTAAAAGAAGTTTTTAAAAGAAAAAGAAAAAAATAGAGCCACATTTTCGGAAATCATGTAAGCAGAGTATTTCGCCTTTCAGAAATATGTTAACTGCTGTCAGAAATATTAGTTTAGTAGCGCTCCAGGAATGGGGTGTTATAGTCCGTCACTGTTTTTATTTGCTTCATAAGTAGTAAGGTTGTAACTTTTTTTAACCATTTTCTAGATTTTTGGCCTGAATATATTGTAATTTGTAACACATGCAGACTAGTGCACAACCAATTCTGGTGCTTGGACTGTTGGTTACTACTCACTTTAATTTTTGATAATTTCTATGTTGAGGCTGAGTTGGCTGACGTAATTACTCTAAACCCTCAATAATATAATTAATTACAGTTTTTGAATTAGTATCTATTGTAGTTTTTGGTCTTTTTTTTTGTGAAAAAAGGGAAAATTATGGCCGTTAAAACTGCCATAATTTTCCGTATATTTATTAAGTCAAGGTTGTAAATTATGGCGGTTGGAACCGCCACTTTTTACAGAAATCGAACCGCCATTTTATAAATGGTTAATTATGGCTGTTGACTAGGAACCACCATTTTATACTGAATGGCAGATGAAATTACGGCGGCATGAGAAGCCGCCATTCATGTAAATTATGGCAGTTCAAACCGCCATTTTTTACAGTAAAGCCCGCCATTTTAACCTCTTTTTTTGTAGTGTAAGCCTGGTATCCAGTGTTGGACATTAACCAGCTGATACATCACATACCATGGAGCTCTCAGCAAGACCTCCTCAACTTCCTGATGAGTTTAGAAGCCGAATAAGGATAGGTTCTGACCTAAATCAGTAATGTGTAAACCCGAGTTGTGACTCCACGTTTTCATGAAAATCTTCTTCTCTACTGCTTTATTGATAACTTTATCGCACAGAACGTTTCCTACTATTGCCTTATTTGAAATCTCAATTTTTGTTGTGTGTTTTTCTCCAGGGCAACTGACTTTTCCTCCCTTTCATCCTCCGATAGCTAAACGATTTGTTTGCCCGCCATGAGGCCTACAGCAGTTGCGCGACAGGCAAGCCAAAAATTTGTTTAAAAACAGAAATTAAAGAGTACAAAAAGTGCATGGGGAGACATAAACCTAACTCATCATAAAAATAATCATCTGAACCTATAAAAAGGAAGACTTAATCTATTATAAAAAAAAAATCTTCTCTAATAAATTAAAAGTAGGATTTGTATCCCACCATAAAAACCGCTCAACATTGAGGCCATGAGTGATGAAGTCCAGGGAAATTCAAATGGAGACCATCCAATAGATGCAAGGCCCAATGATGCTCTACAAGGACTTGGAGGCCCAATGACGAGGTCAAGGACTAAAAAGGCTAAAGAGGCTTTGGACAAAGAAGTCAACTATTTCCTATCTCTCAAACCAACTCCCGAAGGCCCAACTCTCAAGATAGTCCAAATAATCCAAGTTGATGAAGAACCCAATATGGGGGGCATGATATCACCCTAGTCGTTCCTTTTAATTTATTTAGATTAAGTATTTGAACTTTTTTAAATTCAGTTTGGTTGTATTTTCCATTTGGGATAATTTTTGTAATAAGGTCCTACTTGTTTTGGGCTAACTAAGCACATAGGATCTTAGAATGTGTTGCAACTTTGCTAATTGGGCTTGGCCCATATCCATGAGCCAGGTTCAGACTTGGGAGCGCCAACTTGCTGGCTCCACCAAGTAGGGTTGGCCGCCACACTCTATTAGGAAAGGACGGAGGGAATTGATTACCATTATGGCTATAAATAGCCTTTGTACACTCCTAATTCAGGACCTTTGAATCAGAATTTATTTTGCACTCCATTGTGAGTTTGTGAGAGCTAAGCCTCTTAGGTTCTTGGATGAACCATTTCTGATTCTTATCAAGAGCTTCCATTCTCTTGTGGCGAATCTTCACCGGACTTATCACTCTCTTGAGAGTGTGGCGTCTTCTTTCATTTCTGTCTCAATTCCATCTTTTTATTTTAATTCTGTTTGCTTAGTTCTTTGTTTATGCGCCACTTTCCTTAAAGCTTGCACATTTAGCACTTCATTCTTCTTGCACTACTGTTTGTATGCGCCATCTTAATTCAAGAGCAAAGTATTTGTTCTTCCTTCTTCAAATAGAAGTGGGAGCCAATTTGAGGATTAAGGATTCTAATTCCTAAAGTTCTCATTTTTATACTGTTTTAACCCTTATAACAAGATTCAATTCGAGGACGATCTGTTAAAAACTATATGCATCCGTTTTGGATCATATCAATGAGAGGCCAACTTATCTGCATGTATGTTTTCTTCCCTACTAATGTGAGAAACTATAAAATTCATTTTCTTTGTAAGAGCTAAACAATTGTTCCATCTATTCATAAACTTTCAAGGAACTCCTTTGTTTGAAAAAAAAAAAACACAGCAACAACTAATTGAGATTCGCATACTTATTTTTGCTGCTAAAAAAAAATTAAAATTGAGAGTCACATTGCAGCCACAAAATTTTCCACCCCCCCTCGGTGAAGCATGTTAAATTGCCAACATGACTCCAACTAATTCAACATGTAAAGGAGACACATTAAGGTTAGCAGCAAAACAACCTAGAGTTGTAGCCCTATAGTCCTGAAAAATACCTCCACAAGTAGACCAACCCAGATTTTCCTAGTTGGATGTGATTCTTATTCATAAGCTTTCTCTACAAAAATACTTGTTCCACTTCTCATGAAAATAATTTTTTTGATAATTATTGTGTCAAATCATTGAATTGCAGGTTGCTGGATTTATGCAAATACGTTATATAATAGTAAATTACTTTTTTATATATTTTAAAAAAAATTTCCAGTAAAAAAAAATTGCTACATATATAATATTAAATTTAATAACACAAGAATTTGTCAATTGTATATATCTATGTGTACCATTAGTTTTAACTTTGAATGTTAATTGTATATTCAGTTTTCATCTTCTCGGGTTCTATTTCATCATATGGTATCATTTGCAAGGTTCACGCTTCTTGTACCATTCATGGTGCATTTTTCTACGTTCACTTTTTGAGATCCACGATCTCATCATTTCTTCTTCCTTCTTCTTTGATTCTTTCTTCTGTCGTTCCAACAATGCTGTGCAACACCACCAACTCCTCTATTGTCAATGTCGTTCATGGCAACAATGGCAAAAACAAAGATAATCTCGATCCCACTTAGAACCATGGTAGTCCATATTTTCTTCATTCAAGTGAAGGTCCTACCCGCGCTGCAATTTCAACATTGATCACTAATAACAATTACCACATTTGGCAACATTCGATACGACGCGCCCTAATTGGAAAAAATAAACTCGATTTTGTGGATGGATCATTGCCTATGCCATTTGATTTTGATCCTGCGTACGAGTATTGGATTCGCTGCAACAATTTAGTCACTTCCTGGATCATCAATTCAGTATCCCCTTCAATTGCACAAACCCTAATTTTTAAAGATACAGAAAGAGAAGCCTGGATTCATTTGAAGAACCGATTTTCTCAGGGAGACCTCATCCGTATCTCCAAATTGCAGCAAGAGATTCATGCTCTTAAACAAGGTAACTATTCAGTTTCAGATTTTTTCAATGAACTCACTATTCTTTGGGAAGAATTGGACAATTACGGACCAATTCCCTATTGTCATTGTGCTTCTGCTTTGTATCGTCAACAAGACAATGTTATTCGATTCTTGACTGCCTCAATGATAGCATTGAGGTGGTTAGTACTCAGGTTTTGTTAATGGACCTTCTGCTTGATATTAATTGAGTTTACTCTCTGGTTTTACAACAAGAAAGGAAGCATAGAAGAGGAACCTCTACTGATGAGACAACTGATTCTCAGTCTTTTGTTAATGCCATTGATGGCAAGAAATCTTTTGGAAGAGACAAGGGCCGTGTATGTACCTTCTGTGGCAGAGTAGGCCACACTGTTGATGTGTGCTACAAGAAGCATGGGTATCCTCCCAATTTAAAAGGCAAAGATAGCAGTTCAGCAAACAATATCATTGGAGAAAATTCAACTCCATATTTTGTGCAAGGCAATGATGAGCACAACTCCACTTCCTCAAGTGATTCACCATCTTCCATATCATTTACTTCAAATCAGTATAAGAGCATCCTAGCTCTACTTCAGCAATCTAATTTGCAGAATTCAGTAGCCCTAAGCCCTTCTGCAAACCATGTTACATCTCATATTGGTCTCACACCAGTTGAGAAGACTCATGGTGGTAAGGTTTCTTTATGTTATTCTAACAATCCTATGGCCTATTGGATCCTTGATTCAGGAGCCACTGACCATATTGCTTATTCTTTGTCCTGTTTTACTTTATATTATCCATTAATCCCTTCTAAACCTGTCACATTACCTAATGGTTCACATGTCACACCTCCATATGCTGGGACAGTTGAATTTTCACCCCAATTAATTCTTACAAATGTGCTTTTTGTTCCTGATTTTAATCTCAACTTCATTTCAGTTTATAAACTTTCTTTTGGACTGCATTGTCATCTAATTTTTGACTCCAAATCTTGTATAATTTAGGAATTAGTACATTGAGGACGATTGGTTTGGCTAGGTAAGCTGATGGACTATATTGTATACATCCTCCAAGTAAAGGTCTCAATACTTCTCCAAGTTCAACACCTATATTGGTAAACAGTATTCATACCATTCCTTATTCCAGTTTGTGGCATTTTAGATTAGGCCACTTATCAAACACACGGCTTAATGACCTTCATTCTCAATTTCCCTGCATTCAATGTAATAAATCACATGTATGTGATATTTACCATGTATCCAAACAAAAGAAATTACCTTTTCCTATTAGTTCTAGTAAAGCCTCTTCTCCTTTTGAATTGGTTCATTTGGATGTATGGAGACCTTTTTCTGTTGAATCAAATGAAAAATACAAATATTTTCTTATCATTGTTGGTGATTTTAGTAGATTTCTTTGGGTTGTATTCATGAAACACAAATCTGAAACCCCTACAGATATTGAAGATTTTATAAATATGGTTGCCACCCAATTTCATTCCAATATTAAAGTCTTTCATAGTGACAATGACACTGAGTTTTCTTTGCCCATCCTATTTGCTTCTAAAGGCACTTTGCACCAAAAATCTTGTGTTGAAACCCCCCCAATAAAATGGCTGGGTTGAACGCAAACATCAACATATACTTAATGCTACTAGAGCCTTACTTTTTCAATCCAATTTGCCTAAAACTTTTTGGTCAAGGGCTGTAGCTCATGCAGTATATTTAATAAACAAAATTTCCACTCTTGTTTTACAAAAGAAATCTCTTTTTTCTTGCCTTTATGGTCATGACCCAGTCCTTAGTCAATTAAAAGTCTTTGGATGTCTTTTATATGCATCCACATTTTCCAACAATAGATCAAAATTTGATCCAAGAGCCAAGAAATGTATATTCATTGGTTTTAAATCTGGTTTTAAGGGATTTTGTGTTTTTGATATACATTCTAGGCAATTTCTTGTTTCTAGACATGTCATCTTTGAGGAAACTATTTTTCTCTATCATTCTTCAAGTCCTACTTGGACTTATACTGAATTACCATCTATTGAATTCATTAATTCACCTAAAAATTCATACATTTCCGCGTCTTCACCTGACTTGCCTCCCACTATTGCATCTGTTCCAGATTCTGTTTTAGAATCTGTCAAACTTGCATCTGTTCTAGATTCTATTTCAGAATCTGCCAAACCAAGAAAATCCACCAGAAATCCCATTAAACCTTCTCACTTGGCAGATTATGTATGCAATGTTTCATCTAGCAAGTCTCACCAATCAGGTAAAGCATACTCTATTCTGAATTTCTATCTTACTCTAACCTTTCTCCTTCTTATTGTAATTTTTCTCTGGCCCTATCTGCTACCACTGAGCCTAAAAATTATGCTGAGGCATGCAAATTAGAGTGCTGGAATAAGGCTATGGAAGCAGAAATTACTGCACTTGAAAAGAATGGTACATGGAAATTGGTGGATTTACTTAAAGGAGTGGTTCCAATTGGAAATAAATGGGTCTTCAAAATTAAAAGGAAAGCGGATGGTTCCTTGGAGAGGTATAAAGCTAGATTGGTTGCTAAGGGATACAACTAAATAGAAGGCTTGGATTATCTAGAAACTTTCTCCCCTACTACTAAATTGACTACCATTCGGGTTCTTCTGGCTTTGGCAGCTACCAACCGATGGCTTACTCACCAATTAGACATCAGCAATGCCTTCTTGCATGGTGATTTAAAAGAAGATGTTTATATGGTCCTTCCTCCGGGAGTTAAGTCATCCAAGCCCAACAAAGTGCACAAATTGATCAAATCTCTTTATGGCTTGAAGCAAGCTAGTAGACAATGGCATGAAAAGTTGATCTCTTTACTTGTTCTCCATGTTTACAAACAATCCTTTGCTGATCATTCTTTGTTTAACAAGTCCTTTGGTTCATCTTTTATTGCTTTGGCCATCTAAGTTGATGATGTTTTGTTAGTAGGAAATTCTGCCCAAGAATTTTCTTCTATCAAAACAATTCTACATAATGCATTTAGTATTAAGGACTTAGGAGTTCTCAAATATATTTTGGGATTTGAGATTGCACATTCCTCACAAGAGATCATTCTTTGCCAAAGGAAATATTTCTTGGATTTGTTGACTGATACCGGATTCTTGGGATGCAAACCTGCTTCAACACCATTTGATCCTTCATGCAAACAGCATCAGGATTCTGGCTCAGCTTATCATGATCCTGTTAAATATAGAAGATTATTTGGCAGGATGATATATTTGACAAACTCTAGACCTGACATAACTTTCTCAGTCCAACAACTGAGTCAGTTTATGTCTCAGCATACTGCTTCTCACTATAAAGCAGCCACTAGAGTTCTTAGATACTTGAAATCCTCTCCAGGTCGAGGTCTTTTCTTCCCAAGATAGAATGATGTTCATATTCAAGGGTTTAGTGATGCAGAGTAGGGAACTTGTATTCATACAATGAGGTCTATCTCTGGTTATTGCTTTTTTGTTGGCTCTTCTCTCATTAGTTGGAGATCCAAGAAACAAGTAACAGTGGCTAGATCTTCTTCTGAAGCTAAATATAGAGTCTTGGCTTCAGCAACTTGTGAAATTCAATGGCTTGTTTACTTGTTACATAACCTTAATGTTCATTGCTCTCGTGCTCCTACATTGTTTTGTGACAACCAAAGTGCTTTACACAAAGCTGCAAACCCGGTATTTCATGAAAGAACCAAGCATCTTGACATTGATTGTCACATTGTCAGAGAGAAATCCAATTCTGGTATGAAACGATTTGGATGCTCAAGGATAGCTCCAAGATTATCCTATCTCAAAGCAGGGAACATAGGGAATTTGAATAAGCTCTGGTGTAGAGAGCCAATAAAACAGTAAATCCTGTTTTAGGAAAGGTGCAGAGAATAGGGAAGAAGAAAGTTTTTGTGTATGAATAATGATTGCCTTTTCATGCCACTCGATTGAGATATTTAATACAATCATTGGGTGCCAGAGAACATTCTAGTACTGACAGCTAGCCCTATTCTAGTACTGACAGCTAATACATAAAGGACAATTGTGACCGTTGCACCATGTGCTCGGGACAGCAATGAAATAGTAAATAAACTACTAATTAAACAGCAACAAATAGCAACATAAGCTTGCTTAAATTAGCACTAAACCACAATTTCTTTCTTCCTAATCTGTGACAATACCTGGCCCTTAAGAGAATCCTTGTCCTCAAGGATTGAATTTGGGAAACCACTGCTGAAGGTCATAGTAAAATTCCCATGTTGCTTCGTCTGGGTCCAAATTCTTCCATTTGATAAGCACCTTTGTGGCAGCCACACTTCCTCGCTTAACCATCTTCCTATCAAGGATTTTTTCAGGCTCTTCCTTGTCAAAAACATTAGGCAGGGATGCTGGCAGGTTATTGAACAC
The DNA here is from genome assembly GCA_037113605.1 of Calophaca sinica. Taxonomy (NCBI): domain Eukaryota; kingdom Viridiplantae; phylum Streptophyta; class Magnoliopsida; order Fabales; family Fabaceae; genus Calophaca; species Calophaca sinica. Next base: position 36,472,277 of record CM073734.1, read on the forward strand.
AGCTGCGCAGGTTCAAGACACAATTTCATCTGAGAAACATGGAATACATTGTGTATGTCAGCTGAAGAAAGAAGCTCCAATTGGTAGGCAGCAGCACCAACACGATCTATAACTTGAAAGGGGCCATAGTATTTAGGAAAGAGCTTATGGTAAGCTTGATTCCTTAGAGAATTTTGCCTATAAGGTTGAAGTTTCAAGTACACATAGTCACCAATTTCAAAAATGCGATCGCTTCTATGTTTGTCAGCTTGTTGGGCCATTCTATTTTGAGCACGAAGCAAATGGAATTTGAGAAGTTGAATGACAAATTCTCTAGTGCTCAAGGTTCTTTCCACTGCTGCATTAGAGGCTTCCCCAGGCAAATAAGGTAAGTGGATTGGGGGGGCTGCCCATATAGAACCTCATAAGGAGTTGATTGGATTGATGAATGAAAGTTGGTGTTGTACCACCATTCTTCCATAGGCAGCCATAAAGACCAATAAGTAGGCTTTTGGGCACACATACACCTTAAGTAAGTCTCCAAGCACTTGTTAACTACTTCGGTTTGCCCATCAGATTGAGGGTGATAAGATGTGGATTTGTTCAATGCCACTCCTTGCAATTGGAATAACTCAGTCCAAAAATTGCTCACGAAGATGGGATCTCTGTCACTGGTTATAGTGCTTGGAAGGCCATGTAACTTGAAGACATTATCCAGAAAAATTAGTGCAACATCAGCAGCAGTAGAAGGGTGGGAAAGAGGTATGAAATGTGCATATTTACTTAACCTATCAACCACTACAAGGATGACTTATTTGCCATGAGAAGATGGTAGCCCCTCAATGAAATCCATACTGATATGCTGCCAGACTTGGTTAGGAATAGGTAGGGGCTGCAGTAAGCCTGGTGATGCAGACAAGTCTGGCTTGTTTCTTTGGCAAGTGTCACGATTTCTCACATAAGTGAGAATTTCTTTAGTCATACCCTTCCAAAAGAAAAGGGATCTGATTCTTGCTGCTGTAATATCTCGGCCAGATTACCCTCCAATTGGTGAATCATATAACCACTAAAGGATAATCAGTTTGAGAGGGGTTGAATTACCAATCACCAGCTTTCCTTTCCTTCTCAATTCACCTCTGTACCAAGTGAACTTAGAGTGCTTGTTTATATCTTGTTCCAAGTCTGAAATGATTTGTTGAGTGGTAGCATCTTCCTTCCAAGATTGTTTGATCAGCTCCAAAAGGTCCTCTTGAGCATTAAGGGTAGTAACTCAACACCTGATTTATGGGACAAGGCATCAGCAGCAGTGTTGAGTGCTCCCTCTTTGTAATGGATTTCAAAATCAAATCCGATCAACTTGGACATCCACACTTGTTGGAAAGGTGTGTTCAATCTTTGTTCTAGCATAAACTAAATGCTCTTTTGGTCTGTTTTGATGATGAAGTGATCATGGGACAGATATGCTCCCCATTTTTGGACTGCATACACTATGGCAAGGAGTTCTCTTTCATAGATGGACATGGCTTGTTGCCTTGGGCCTAAGGCTTTGCTAAGATATGCGATTGGTTGCTTATCTTGCATTAAAATAGCACCAATACCTGAACCTGAAGCATCAGTTTCTATGATAAAAGTTTTAGAAAAATTTGGCAAAGCAAGCACAGGAGCAGAAATTAGAGCAGACTTAAGTGCATGGAATGCCTCGGTTGAAGCAGAATTCCAATGGAAATTATCTTTCTTCAGCATCTCAATAAGTGGCTTGGCAATTTTGCCCAAATTTTTGACAAACCTTCGATAATAGCCTGCAAGGCCAAGAAATCCTCGAAGTTGTTTGATGTTTACTGGCAGAGGCCAGTCAGAAACAGCTCTGATATTTGCAGGATCTGTGGAGACACCATCCTTGGTAATGAAATGCCTAAAGTATTCAAGGTTGGATGTACCAAAGTTGCATTTTGACCTCTTGAGGTATAGTTAATGCTTCTTAAGGACTTGAAACACCATGCTAAGATGCTGTAAATGCAAAGCAACAGAGGGGCCATAAATAAGAATATCATCGAAAAATATAATCACAAACCTCCTGAAGAAGGGCTGTAACACATGACTCATAAGGGCTTGGAAAAAAGCGGGTGCATTGGACAATCCAAAAGGCATGACCAAGTATTCAAAATGTCCCACATGAGTCTTCAAGGCTGTTTTGTGCTCTTCTCCAGCAGCTATCCTTAGTTGATGATAACCAGACCTTAAATCCAATTTTGAGTAAATATATGAACCTCCAAGTTCATCCATAAGATCCTTAATCAAAGGAATTGGGAATCTATCCTTGATTGTTTCATGATTTAGTCTTCTATAGTCCACACAAAGTCTCCAAGAGCCATCCTTCTTTCTTACCAAGACAGCAGGAGAAGCATAGGGGTTGTTATTGTGCCTTATGATTCCTTGTTGCATCATATCATTCACCAATTGATCAACAATGTCTTTTTGGATGATGGAATACCTATAAGGCCCGAGGTTAAAAGGCCCTGAGCCTTCCTTCAGAGGGATTTGGTGGTCAAATGCTGGCCTATGAGGGAGAAGAGTCATTGGATCTTCAAAAACAGATTCATATTCTTGCAATAGGTGCTCTAACTTACCAGAATTTGATATATCAGCAGCATCCATGCATAACACAGAACAAGTGGGCATGGCTATATAATTTTCTGGTCCATCCAAGTGCAGGAAACATAATTGAGCCCCTTGTTGTACAACTTGGGAGAAGGCCTTGTTGTTTATTAATTTAATCCATGCTGTTCTAGATCCTCTCAATACAAATTTCCTTCCTTCCACAAAGAATTCCATTTGTAATTTGTTAAATTCCCATAGAATCGGCCCAAGTGAAATAAGCCACTGAATTCCCAATATCAAATCACAACACCCTAAAGGTAAAACAAACACATCGGCTGAGAACTTGGTTTGTTGTAGCTGCCAAGTGAAGTTCTTGCACACAAAAGGTGCTAGTAGTTTAGTCCCACCACCAATAGTAATAGCCATTGATGGAATGGGTTCCAACCTGCATCCTAGCTTCTTTGCTAACTCAAGGTCCAAGAAATTGTGAGTGCTACCACTGTCCACCAAGATTTGTAGCAATTTCTTGTTATGTAACCCAATGACCCGCATAGTTTGATAGCTGGAAGTACCAACTAGTGCATTCAAACATAGGAGAGGACCCTCTTGCAGTGTGTTGTCTACTGCAACTCCTTCCTTCTCCACCACCTCAATTTCTGGTTCTTCAGGAATATCTTCATCATCTACTTCCAAAACAAACATATGGGTTTTTCTATGTTTTAAATGAAGCCCTGGAGAGTAAGGTTCATCATAAAACATACACAATCCTTTGGCCCTTCGCTTAGACATTTCAGCAGCAGTATAAGACTTGGGGGTTTTACCAATGATGGGCCTAACATTACTCATTTGGGGGCTGGAGCTAGACCCCTGAGTAAATCTGTTTTGGTTCCACCCTTGTTTGGAGAAGGGTGTATATGGTTTACTAACTTACTTGTGCACATCATTGTGAGCACCTCTAGATGCTTCATGTAGCTTAGCCAAGTTGGCCGCTTGTGCAATGGTTGTGGGCTTAAACATCCTCACGTGCTTCTGTGTATAAAGTTCTAACCCAGCTAAGAAAATGCTTAGAGAGTGTTCTTGAGGGAGGCTTACTTAAGTGAAACCTGTTTCAAATTCGTCTAGATACTCTTGTGCCTTCCTTTTCTGCTTGATCTGGATTAAGGCTGATAGGGGCTTCTCCGACCCTTTGTGATACATCAGCTACGTATTGTGGCCAACTGGGGTAAATATCAAATTTACTCCTTATGTAGTTCAAGTGCCATTGCAATGAACTTCCATCCAGGTGAACAGAAGCTAATCGCACTTTGGTTTCCGGTAGGGTATTATCTAGTGAGAAAAATTGCTCATATTTGTATAGCCAATCTTTCACACGAGTTCCATCAAAGCTAGGAAAATCAATCTTTGATATCCTAGTCGAATAAGAGTTCTAGTTTCTCGGTGGGTTGCCAGGGTGGCCATGGGTTTCGCCATTGAAGGAGTTGTCGTCGTTTTGCCTACTAGAGCCGTCACGGAACAAGCCACGAAGCTCAGTAATGCTAGCAGTGAGTTGGTCGAATCTCTCCTGGGTATTAGCGTTGGCTTCATCCATTCTTCTGGTCAAGGCTTACTCAACCTCCAAAATGGTCTGGTTGCGGGTGGAAGTCATTATCACAGTAACAGGAAAGATAGCTTTGAATACCAATTGAAAAGGTTTGGATGCTCAGGGATAGCTCCGAGATTATCCTAGCTTAGAGCAGGGAACTTAGGGAATTTGAATAAGCTCCGGTGCAGAGAACCAATAAAACAGTAAATCCTGTTTTAGGAAAGGTGCAGAGAATATGGAAGAAGAAAGGTTTTGTGTATGAATAATGATTGCCTTTTCATGCCACTCGATTGGGATATTTAATTCAATCATTGGGTGCCAGAGAACATTCTAGTACTGATAGCTAGCCCTATTCTAGTACTGACAGCTAATACATAAAGGACAATTGTGACCGTTGCATCGGGTGCTCAGGACAACAATGAAACAGTAAATAAACTACAATTAAACAGCAACAAACAGCAACATAAGCTTGCTTAAATTAGCACTAAACCTCACTTTCTTTCTTCCTAATCTGTGACATGGTCTTATGAAGCTTCTTCCTATATCGACTCATAATCAACTAGCGGATATTTTTACCAAGGGACTGCTGCCTCATTTGTTTGTACCTTTTATTTCCAAGCTTGGCTTACTCAATATTTTCCAACTGACAGCTTGGCTTACTAGATAGTATAGACTAGTTTGTTAATAATCTGTTAGAATGTAATTAGCTTACTAGCTAACTGACAGCTGTTATTGATAACTGCCAGCTGTTTGTGTTGGTATGTATAGCACTATTCTGAATGATGAGAATAATTCTGTTTTCCTCTCTGTTTCTGTTTTTCATCTTTCTCGGGTTCTATTAGTCTATACCATTATTTTTAATTGTTGTCTGCAACTATAATTACGGCTACGTATAAAGGTTTTAGATTTTTTCGCAACCGCATTGCGGCTATAATTGCAATTGCATCGGCCGCATGATTTTTCTGTATTTTTCTGCGATATATATAAAGAATAGCAGCATAATTGCAACCACCACTGCCATTGCAATTCTGATGTTGGTCTAGATACAGGTAACAAGAACTGCATTCTATAGAAGTACCAGGACCAGAAATTAATAATATTGTACACAGAACAGGAAGAACTGAACCACAAAAAGAGTAACGTGAACAAAACAGCAAAAACCAGAAGCAGAGAAAAGAATGCCATGGCCTCAAAGTCTCCATATCAAGCTTTGGTCTAACCATTCCGTACTCCTACTTAAATAATTGCTAAAGAAGATGAAGTATGAAACTCTGTTTCTCATTGATCAGAAATCTTACAAACTGAACTGTTAACCTTTAACCTTACAACAACTAAGCTTTTATACAATGATTAAGCTACTAACAAACTTTTGCCAGGTTGGCATAACTCCCTAACCACCAAAGCCAGGGTGGCACTACTTCTAACAGACAGTCCAGCTGGCATTCCAGCTGGCTGGTCAAAGGATCAAATACACAAGACTTAACAACTACACTGATACTCCCCCCACAAGATCAAGGGGGTTGTGTTGCAATGACCTTGAGCTTGGTTCTCAAGTCTTGGAATTGGGAAGTGCCAAGAGGCTTGGTGAGTGCATCTGCGATTTGTGCTGAAGCAGGGACATGCTGAATGTTGAGGGTCTTGGCTACAACTTTTTCTCTGACAAAGTGGATATCAAGCTCTATATGTTTGGTCCGAGCATGAAGGATGGGATTGTGAGACAACAAGACAGCACTTACATTATCACATAGCAGTGTTGGTGGGAAAAACTGCACATTGAGCTCGGCTAGGAGAGATTCAAGCCACATCAGTTCGGAAGTTGTGTGAGCCATACCTCTATACTCTGCCTCTGCACTTGACCTGGCAACCAAGGGATGCTTCTTTGAACTCCAAGAAACTAGGTTGGGTCCAAAGAAGATGCAAGAACTTCTGTCATCTGGGTCACTTGCCCAGTCACTATCACTGTAGGCTCGAAGAGAAAACTTGTTATCAGGAGCAACAGGTTGAAGAAGCAAGCCATGAGTAGAAGTTGCACTGAGATATCTGAGAATACGTTTAACAGCTCTCCAATGACTCTCAAGAGGTGAGGACATGAACTGGCAGGCTTTATTAACACTGAATGCAATGTCAGGTCTTGTAAGAGTTACATATTGTAAGGCCCCAACAATGGACCTATATTGATGAGGACTCGCCATCACATCTTCACCATGTCTACTGAGTTTACACTGGCTGACCATTGGAGTAGAAGCCCCTTTTGCATCAACCATCTTTGCTTTAGCTAACAAGTCTTTGATATACTTGGTTTGAGTGAGTAAGAGTGCACCACTGGACAGATTTTGAATCTGAATGCCCAAAAAATAATCTGGCCGACCAAGCTTTTTCAAGGCAAACTTGACATGAAGCTTGTCAATTAGATCATGTAGGAGCTTTGAGGAAGACCCTGTAATGAGGATATCATCTACATACACTAATGCATAAAGAGTGACACCATTTGATTTGTAAACAAATAAAGAGTGGTCACATTTACTGTGATGAAACCCGAACTGCAGCAAGGCTTGAGTAGGCGTTCATACCAGGCTCTTGGAGCCTGCTTTAGGCCATATAGAGCACGATTTAGCTTGCAAACCAGTGTCTTGTTTGCAGCTTCAAAGCCAGGAGGCTGCTGCATATATACTTCCTCTTAGAGCAAGCCATTCAAAAAGGCATTATTGATATCAACCTGTTGCATTTCCCACTTGAAGGTCAAGGCAAGAGTTAGAATGACTCGAATGGTGGTTGGCTTCACCACTGGTGAGAAAGTCTCACTGAAATCAAAACCAGGCTGTTGGTGGAACCCTTTGGCCACTAGCCTAGCTTTATATTTGTTTACACTCCCATCAGGATTTTCCTTCACCCTAAATACCCACTTGCATCCTATAGCTTTCCTATGGGAAGGTAGAGGTGTAAGGGTCCAAGTGTGGTTTGCCAATAAAGCATTGTACTCTTGCTTCATGGCTTCAAGCCATTGTGGTTGAGCTACTGCTTGTTTAACCGTGGATGGCTCACTATGAGCTAGAAAGACCTTAGGTTTAGAATGGCCAGTTTTGGCTCTTGTCACCATAGGATGGTTATTAACCAACAGAGGCTGATTTACATGGGCATGTGACCTTCAGAACTGTGGGATAAAGAATCTGCAGAACATGGCGACACAGAATTGGAGTGTGCAGAGTTAGATGACTCAGAATGTGACTCTGCAGAGTGTGGAGAGCTAGTGCCCAAGGGACTAGAGGAAGACACAGCAGGTAAAGGGCTGTCACATTGAGCAGGGACCACCTCATTGCTTGTGGGAGTGGTATTAGACACAGATTGATGGTTAACATGTGCTGCTGATTCGGCAGCAAAGGGACAAGTGATGGGAGGGATCAACATCAATTTGGAGGATGTGGGTAAAGGCACATTTACCTTTTGTGAGTCAGAAGGAAACATTTTCATATATGGAAAGGAGTATTCATTGAAAAGTACATCTTTTGAGATGTAAATTTTTCCATCACTACTTAGACATTTGTGCCCTTTATGTCTTGGAGAAACTCCTAAGTAAACACACTCTGTGCTTCGAAACTGAAGCTTGTTCTGATTATAAGGCCGAATCAAAGGAAAGCAAGCTGACCCAAAAATTTTAATGTTTTTGTAATCAGGTAAGGTTTTGAACAAGGCATGAAAAGGAGATGAAAATTCAGTGACAACAGAAGATGGAAGCTGATTTATTAGGTAGACAGCAGTAGTAAAAGCATGGTCCCAATAAGAGATTGGCAAAGAGGCATGAGCAAGTAATGTAAGCCCCATTTCTACTATTTGTCTGTGTTTACGTTCAACAGTACCATTCTGGTGAGATGTGTGAGGGCATGTGAGCCTATGCAAAATGCCTAGTTCATTAAGATATGTGGTAAAGTCTATATTCACCACCAAAGTCAGATTGAACAGCCTTAATCTTTGCATTAAACTGAGTTTGGATAAGTGCCTGGAATAATTTAAAAGCACTTAAGGCTTCTGATTTGTTTGTGAGAAAATATATCCAAGTGTATTTTGTATAAGCATCAACAAATGAAATATAATAAAAGTAACCACCACTGGATAAAGAGGGAGAAGGGCCCCACAAATCTGTATGTATTACTTGAAAGGGTTCTGAATATACAGTGGATGAAGGGGGGCATAAAGTCTATGAGACTTGCCTAAACAACATGAATTACAAAAATCTGTAGCACTCTTATTTGGTAGTTGGATACTACAAAGGTTTAGTACATTCCTAATGGCACTATGATGAGCATGGCCAAGTCTATAATGCCAAATAGAAAGTACATTAGGAGAATGAGATGCTACACTAGAATTTTTCACAGCAGGAACAACAGAATTGTTGACACTTGGACTTGAGATGTTCACATTAGACTTGAAAGAAGCACTTGAGGTTCCCAATAGGTGATGGAAACTCTTGAAGCAATAGAGACTACTTGCATCAAGAGAACCTTCAAGTAGTATCTGATTAGATACCTGAGATTTCACAAAACAGTAAGTAGAGTGAAATTCAAAATACACAATATTATCCTTAGAGAACTTGGACACAGACAGCAGATTTCGAGTTATTGAGGGAACATAAAACACATCTTGAAGAGACAAAGTAGTGTGTGGTGACAGATTAGATGCAAATGTGAAAGAGCCAACAGAATGTATCTCTAGTCCCTGTCCATTTCCTACATACACCTTATTTGGTCCTAAATAGGGTTTGCTATGATGCAAGTGAGATTTAATAGAGGTGAGGTGATGTGATGCACCTGAATCGGCAAACCATGCTTGAGACTCCAGGCCAAAAGGTAGAGATAGCTCATGAGTGTAAGCAGAGGGACTGTATTGAGTAGCAAAAAGTGCCTTAGGTTGATCAGATTGCTTCAAGGTCTCATCGTGTTGTACTGTAGCTGCATTACCAGAGCTTGCATTCTGTTGAACACTTTCTTGACCAGATTGAGGAGGTGCAGAAGCGTGAGGAACAAACGATTCATCATACCTATGCCAGCACTCTGCAACTGCATGACCGTATTTTCCACATAACTGACAAGTCGGCTTGGTGCCGCCACCTGAGAAACGACCGCGGCCGCGTCCTCTTCTGCGGTTGTTACGGCCTCTGCCACGATAAGAATTGTTTCCAGGCTTTGTATTTGCTTGTCCTTGGCTTGAATATGCAACATTCGCAGTGACAGAAGGAACAACAAGTTCTTGCCGATACTTATCAAGCTGTGCTTCTTGCACATAGAGAAGTGCTTCAACATCACACAGCGATGGAGCATCTGAGCGACCGTAAATCATCATCACGAAATGGTTGTACTCTTCCGGTAGACCGTCAAGAACAGAGTCCACTTGATCCTGTTCAGTAACTGGATCACCAATAGCAAGTAAGGAATCGGCTAGTGTTTTGATGCGCAACACATACTCAGAAATTGAGCGACTTCCTTTCTTCGTCGACTTTAACTCAGATCGCAACTGTCGTGCACGAGCCTTGAGATGCGCATAGAAGTGTTTGTGGATTTTATCCCAAACTTCGAACAAATGCTTGCAGAACAAAACCCTAGGCAGCACCGCTTCAGATAGTGTGGATAAGAGCCAAGTGAATAATGATTGATCTTGCACAAGCCATGTCTCGTACTCTTCAGAGAGGACATCGGTCAATCGATCTGCTTCCGATTTGTACTTCACCGGAATTAGAGGATTTACCACAAATCGATGCATCTTGTGCGAGGTTATTACGCCTTGGACTTGTTGATTCCACAGCAAGAAGTTGTTATCTTGTAACTTGATTGAAAGTTTCGGACCGAACGAACTGTTGCCTTGATTATTGTTCGCTCCAGAAACCGCATTCTGTGATTGAAGATTCTGTGCTTGATTGTGCATCGCGGAAGAAGCATTAGACGCCATGGCTGATGAAGTTCAGAAACGCCGAACTTCAGAGACAACGAACTCAGTGAGCACGAAGATCAGAGCGCAAGAAGCATGAAGAGGAACGATCTAGGACCGAAAATGGCGAATGATACCATGCTAAAGAAGATGAAGTATGAAACTCTGTTTCTCATTGATCAGAAATCTTACAAACTGAACCATTAACCTTTAACCTTACAGCGACTAAGCTTTTATACATTGATTAAGCTACTAACAAACTTTTGCCAGGTTGGCATAACTCCCTAACCACCAAAGCCAGGGTGGCACTACTTCTAACAGACAGTCCAGCTGGCATTCCAGCTGGCTGGTCAAAGGGTCAAATACACAAGACTTAACAATTACACTGATAATAATCACTCTTTAAATCAATTTTGGAAATATATATATGATGGCATGTACATTATTTGATACATTTATTGTTTCTTTCACCTGTCATATTTAATATGCCACTTCCTGATAAGATGCGTTTTCTCACTTAATTATTTGAATAAATAAATTATAGGTCCCTTCCATTTCCATTAAAACATAAAATTTTCAAGTGCCTTTATTTCTATAACCATGCAGTGATTGATTCACATGCTTATGTGGGGGAAATGTCAATTAAACTTCACTATTTCAACTTCCATAATGCTGCAAGAATTATTGGCTTATTAATTACTGTAATCTTTGTCTTTCCAAAAATGGTACACCCTCTCTTTTTTACAATAATTAAGGTATGTGGTCCTCATTGAAAAGAAGCTTTCACTGACCAATTTAATTTTTTAGAACCGACAAACGTACTCAGAAGCTGAAAGAGCTTTTAAGAGTTTCCTCAGCACTAGAAAAGCTGAAAGAGCAGGAAAACATCAAGCACTAGTTAATTAGTGCTTGGCAATTGGCTGCATGATGGTAGAAGTGATAATTAACAAAATAATTTTTTTTTTCCTGAAACAACAAAGATAAATCTATAGATATATAGATAAAAAGAATACAAGGCGATTTAGACTGCTTCGAGGGCAGAGAAGCCTCCTAAGAAGAAAATAGGAAACTAATAGACTGATTTCTCATCGATAATAATTCCATCAGTCAAAACAAGATTATATAGAAGTGTGCAGTAACAAGATTTTTATAATGCGAACAAACTGGATTTTAGAATCTACTATCAGCAGTCCATCTTTTGGGTTTGGCAATTCTATGGGACCTCTAGGATCGTATCAGTAGTCCAATCCGTAAACAAAAGTCACCCGACCCAAGAAAAAAACAAAACAAACATGCCAAAGAACCATTCAGATAAAACACCCACATATTCCATATGATTCACAGACCATAAAAGGCACGGACTAGACTGCTTAGCCACAAATCATTTTCACATTGTAACCTTAATAAGGTCCAAAATCTTATCAAACTTTGGTGTTTATTGGAAAAGACATACTCGGACCAAATAAAATAAAATAAAAACAGATATACTAATTCCTTACCACCCACCGTACACGTAATACTGAGTGTCAGATCAATGCCATAAGTAACAATTAATTAAGTGATGTCACCAAATCTAGACCTGTGTTAGCATAGAGATAGGCATTCATCTCTGAAAAGTATAATTTCAATGCTCATTCCCACTATGTTTGGCATAGAAGAGAAATTGAGAACAGAGAAAGAGGTGAGAAAGAGAGAGAAGAGAGAGAAAGAGGTGAGAAATAGAGGAGATTTGTGGTATTGTTCGGTTTAAAAGAAAAATGAGAGAAATAGAAGAGAAAGAAGTATAAAGTTCTCTCTCCCTTTGATTGGTTGAGTAGAAAAAGAGAAGAGAGATATGGTAATATTTTATCATTGGACAAAAATACCCTTGTTAACTTCTTTTCTTTATTTTACTTTTTTATTTTTTTGGGTTACATCTTAATTTATTTTATTTGAATTGTCTTGCATGGCCATAAAAAAATTTGTAACGTTGCAAATTATAAGGTGAAGTGGTAACCTTTTTTTTTTTTTCCACATTCTTTCTTTCAAACATTCTTGCAACAATATTTATGTTATGGCAATTTGTGTGTTTTTTTTTTTTTTTTGATAATCAAAAGGAATATTATTAATGGATAACAGAACCTTAAGCACAAGAGATGTCAATTCTTTGTTTATTAAAAATGGAGATTCAAATTTCAATTACATGTTTATTAATAAAAAACAAGTTCTTCCCATCTATCTCAAAGTAGTTGAGAGTTCCTACTTCAATAGCTCAGACAAGCTAATCATAGACACAAATTAAAACTGATCCATGCTAAAATATGTAACTTTTATTTCTTGCTAAACTTTGATTAAAGATATGTCACACCATATTAAATCATGTTCAGAGTTTGGCCCATCTAGAGAGAAAATCATTTCCAATAGAGGTAAAATTCAACAGGTGAACCTGTGAACATCTAGCCAAAAGTGTTATTACCAATTTATTAGAAAGTACCCATAAAACAATTCACATGGAAATTTTGCTGAAAATGCATGGTTTATATAGGTACTTTGGGAAGTTTTCACCATGATTTTGAGCTTTAAACTTAGGACCTTTACTACAATCTCCAACCCATTCTAACTGCCCAAGTTATAGCCACCTTTGATACATGTATATTTCTAATTCGAATCGAACACTTTTTATTCATAATCAAACACTTCATAACTACATGTAACTATGCAACAAAATGTCCTTGCAACATGGTAAATATTTTCTAACCTGGAAAGTATTAACATCTAACTCATGAGCTATATGAGTCCAACCAATTCTATAAGGTGAGGCTTCAAGTCCATATAGCTTATGTTAAATGAAATTGCAACTATTATGAGAGCAACTGAAAGAAAAAGGCTACATAATCCTTCCTTCAATTTTACAATAATTAAAAAGGACACCAAACATTAGACACATGATGCACCAACACCAAGTTAGTAATAATTTTACAATCAATTTACTAGAATTACAGAACAAGTTATGTATTACTATTATAGCAGTACCAACACAAGAGTTTACTGCCTATATGTGGCAACTACATATTCGGTATACAAAAAAGAACCTGTAAGCACAAGCCGATGATGATATGAGCCAACAAAGTGCCTATACAAAAAAGATGTTGGCACCAACTGATAATATGAGTCAACTACATATTGCCTATACAAAAAAGAACTTCTAGGCACCAACATATCAGCCAACTACATACTGGCTATACCAAAAAAAGAACCTGTAGGCATCAATCGATGATATGAGGCAGCTACATACTGCCTACATGGTGCCCAGTAACATTCATAATTTGAATGAGAACCTGTAGGCGCAAGTGAGCGGGCACACCAAAAACCAGCTCCTTCTTTTTGTCATCACTGCAAAGAAATTCATAGCATTGCAAATGAAATTGTTCCAGCAAATTCAATTCAGACAACATATCCCATAAAACACACCAGTATCAAATTCAGGAATGTAAGCATCGTCATCAATGGAGTCATTCAGATCAATGTTGTCCCTTTCACCATCATTTTCCTTTTCCTTTTCCTTTTCCTTTTCCTTTTCCTTGCGTCTCATTCTATGAGTACCAGATTTTTTTCCTCCTGCTCGATCAAACCCAAAAAGCTCTCTCAAAACATCATAATGCTTAATTTGCATGGTTTTCCACTTGACAGCATGTGGTTTTTCCTACATTAATCACATCATGAGTTGTTAGAATGTACATTATAGTAAAAAGAAAACACTGGCTGAAACAAAAAGAAAAAACTCACTTTTATAAGATCTTGCCAGACTTCATCCTCTGCCTCAAACCTCCTAGTCATAGGATTCCATGTAAATCCACTTAAACTACCGAATAAATCATATGATTCAGCAAAATAATCTTTCAATGTTTTCATCCTATTTTTTATATGCTGCTTTGTCATGGTTGGAGCAACACGAGACCTCAAAGCATCTACGACATTAGAGTATGCTTCTGTTGTCCACGCCCCATCATGCCTATTCCCTTTATTAGCCTCCTCCATCAAAGCATTTAATAATATTTGATCCATATCATCAGTCCACCTGAAGATTTCCTTACCACCTTGACTAGGTTCTGCACCTTGACCCTTTCCCTTTGCCATTTTTCCAATCTATAGACACAATTGTTTTCAATAGAAACAAGATAACATAATGCCCATCATATTAAAAGTTAATAAGGACTAAAAAAAAATTCATCCATAACATTACTAAAACTAACAATAGAAACTAACAATAGAATGCACAATGGTTAAATAAAAATAACATTACTCAAATGAAAGAAGTACATGATAACAAAATATGAAATGCCTAAACTAAAATTAATACAAGCAAACGTTAACTCATTCACTCATAAACATGACACAACTACATCAAGCTTGATACGCATTCCACATTTCGGTTACAATGTTGTCCCTTAAAAGTGCTCCTTGTCTGTAATCCTCATCACATTGCTGCGTTTGGGATCTATCCATGTCATTTTGAAGCAATTCACAATCAACTTCAGTGATTAAGGATTCATCAATGTCCACACCCATTAGAAAGTTATGTAGGATACAACAAGCAATTACTATATCTATCATTATTTTGAAGGAATAATGTGGTTCAGTGCCACTAGCTAAAATGGGAAATCTCTTTTTTAACACACCAAAAGTTCTCTCTATACCATTTCGAAGTGAAGAATGTCGATGGTTGAATAATTCTCTAGGACTTTGTGGGCCACGAGCTGAATACTCCTTCAAGTGATAACGAACACCTCTATCTGGTGTTAGTAACCCGCGTTTTAGCATAAATCCCACATCCTCAATATACAATTTTCCTACAAAAGTTATATACATATTATAACTCAAATATTAAGTCAAAATAGATTAAATGCACAACCTTTGTACAAGTATTATTTTAACCTTCCACTAACCTTTTGGGATTAGTAACGAGTCTTCCTTACTTAAAGCATCTTTTAATATTCTAGAATCAGATGTTGTTCCCTCCCATCCAGCTAACACATATGTGAACTTCATGTCGAAATCACATGCGGCTAAAACATTTTTCATGGGATACTCTTTTCTTCCACGAAAACGAGGGGCTTCTGCCCTTGGGACCTTCACTCGAATGTGCGTACCATCTATAGCTCCAATGCAATCCTTGGTTCATAGATAATTTAGTTAGTTACTTGTGCAAGGGATGGACTTAAAGGGTTAAAGTAACTATAACTAAATAAAATATAATGGCACCTTAAAAAATGGATAGAATCTATTATTGTTGAGTATTTGTGGTGGGACATTTGCACCTGATGGTTGGACCAAAAACTCTTCCCCTAATGCAAGGATGGCATGCAACACTTGGTGAAAGTGACGACTAATGGTCTCTCCGGAACGATGAAAGAAGAAAGACAGGGTACGCGTTTTCGCATTATGTCCTATAATATGTAAGAATTTTGCCACTTGCTCTTCTACCGTAGATCGTGTATTATCCTTTACTATACCAGTACCCCTCAATCTTTGACACAATTGTATAAATGCTTCAGGCCCCATGCGTATAATGTCTCGACTCTTCTTTGTTTCCATTAGATATCTCATTAACTCACGACGCCTACGCTCTCTTTGTGGAGTATCATTAGTGACTCGACTATGCAAACATCTTGATAACAATTGATGCAAATGCAATGCATGGACAACACAACACAGTAAGGCAACAGAACCGACATACTGCCTCCTTTCCAACTCCTTTTGGGCATAACTTAAAATTCTATTTGAACTGGCATTCCAATATCAATCATTTCATCTTCATCCAAGTCGACTTCTTCTATCATTTCGATTTGTTCATCATTGTTGACTTGTCCAACACTATCGAGATTGGTAACTCTCTCCATATGATAATCTCAAAAAAGCCTTTCCCACATGCAGCACAAAGGAACAAATGATGAATAAATGTTTCAATGCAAGATACATGTATAAAACAATTAACAAAATGAGGATATGACATACAAGAAAATATACCAATTCTTCAAAATTTTATATTTACTATCCATCAAGAGAAACAAAATAATCAACAAGGAACCAAAGCAAAGCAAAATAAAAAAAGGCCACAAAAAACATTGATGAGTTGTTCCATGATCAAATAATCCATCAAAAAACATCGAGAGAAACAAAATAATCATCAAAATAAACTAAAGCCACAAAAAACATCAAACCTCCTAACAAACATTGATGAGATGTTCCATGATCAAAGAATCCATCAAACATCAATCAAAAGAAGTAGGATTTGTCAATAACATTCCATTCCATGCAACCAACATAATACAAAATGAAATTCAAGCACAGATACAATAATTAAGTGTGACGTACTATAGGAGCCAGACAATTTAGAAAGTCCTTGCTCTAGAACCTCAAGTATTAATTAGTAGATGGTTAATTAATTTATAGTAAAACCAATTCTCAATCCTAATCCAAACAAATCAAGAGAACTTTCGTATCCCATTTCAGTTACACACACAATATATATAAAAACAACACTATGGCCTTCTAGCTCACTTGCTCTTTTCTCTTCTAGCTTCTCTTTCTTTCTCTCTTTTCCTCTGACTCCATTCCAAATGAAGTTCCAAGCTATGGAGCTCCTATTTGGTAAAAACACCCCAAAACAAATGATCCCAAAAGTAACACTACTAGCAGTCTTTGCAATACTTCTGTTCATTGTCACAACATTGTCCTACCCTTTGTTTAGATATTCATCATCCCTGAAGAACAAAGAAACCAAACAACCATCCTCTGCATTTGATGATTTGAATGAGTCAGCTATATACCATTTTGCATTAAGAACCAATGATCTTGGGTGTCATAGAAATTTCGCCCCCTTTCTACTGCTAGTCTTCCATATACCACATCCTAATACTTATCTTAATACTTATCTGTCAAATTATAACAACCCCCACCAAATTTAAGTCATAAACTCAAATGTTGTCACAAGATTGAAGTAAAATTTAGACATCAGCCACCTCAAACTTGTGAGCTAAAAAACACATCGAGAAACATCATCAATTCTAGCTAAAGTTCCAGGAAAATTCTAGCATAAAACAGACATGCATGCCAACTTGAACACTCCAAAATTAGATCTTTGCACACAGATATCACAAAAAGACAGGTAAATAAGTAAAATCAAAGGCATAAAAGTGAGAAACCGTTGATGAAGAATGTCTGTACCTTGATCAAGCAGAAGTATAAGGGGGAAGAGGAAACAGTGGCGAGGAAGGAATGCAGTGGAGAACCGGATCTGGGCAGCAACAGCAAAGTGAAAGGAAGAAGCAGGACCAAGGAGTTCAGATTTGGGCAGCCATAGAGAAGGGGTGGCGAAGAGATGACCCTGTTCAGATCCGCAATTTGGGTGAGCCACCGAGGAAGGAAGAAGCAGTGTCGCACGCGGTCGAGGAAGGAAGAAGCAGCGTCGCACGCGAAGGAAGAAGCAGCGTCACACGCGGAGGAAGAAGCAGCGTCGCACGCGGCCGAGGAAGGAAGAGGCAGCGTCGCGGGAACGAGGGGCTCTGGTGCTTCACATTTTCACTGATTCGGATTTGGGCAAAGACGAGGTTTCACCATGACAAGCAGTTTCGCGGGAACGAGAGAAGGGTATGGCTAGAACTGATCAATTCACGCTATTCTCTCTTCTTCTTCTTTGATCTTTCTTCGCAGTTTTGGGGAGAAATGAAAAAGTAGTGGGCCCCACCAAAATTTAGTCTCTCTTCTCTAATTCTCTTCAAACCAATCAGAGGAAATACTACACTTCTGATGAGGACATAAAGAGCAAGGATGATCAAGTCCTACAAGGGCTGGGAGGTCCTATGACAAGGGCACGTGCTAAAAGAGCTAAGGAGGCCTTGAACCTTTTGGTGATCCAAATGTTTAAGGAGAGCCCAATACTTGAAGACTTAAAGCCCAAATTGGTCTATTGCATAGATGGGCCAATAGATGGCGCATGACCCAATGTCATGCATTATTTTAAGTTGTTTTGGTGTGTTTAAAATTGAATAAATTGTTGGGCTGAACTCTTTAATTTTGCGCTAGAGCCCAACAATTAGTTTGTTTGGTTTCTTGCATTTTCTTTAGTTGGTGAGTGAGTGTGTATGGCCTTTTAATTGAGGAAAACAAATAATTCAGCTACACTAAAGTGAATGAAGGCGCCATCAAGAGGGGGAAAGAAACTAATGAAGACTCATGAATGCACAAGACAAAGAATTGAAGAGCATCAATGCATTGTTTCACCTTTAATGCTTAGTAGTTACACTTTGAAGAATCAGAATTGAAGGAGTAGTTCATTGCATTGTCTCACCTTTAAATATTTGGCGCTACACTTTGAAGACACATTGAAGCCAAATTTTAAAGCTTTGTCTAAAGGAATTTCCAAAGACTCCTCTATGCACCTAAATCATGCCTAGGTTCATCCTTTGGGCTGAAGGGTCACGCCTAGAACATCATTTGGGCTGATTACTTATGTTCAATTTTTGTTCAATTAAGTGCTAATTGGTTACATTTTGTTTTACACACTTAATTAGCAATTAGTGGGCTGTTTTAGGAAGACAAAAAGGCAGCTGAATTCCCATGTATTTTCCTTTTAAATGGCGCCATTATCAATGAAAAGGGGAGAATTTTGTTTGAGAAAAACTAGTGTTAAACACTTGTGAGAGCTATGCACTCTTGGGTTCTCGATTGAGCCAAATCAACTTATCAAGAAGTAACCTTCTTGTGGCGTTCTTCGATCGCTTATCAATTCCTTAGGGAATTGTGGTGCTTCCATTCCTTTCCTCTTTCCATATTCTTTTGTCTTGTCAATTGCGCTAAAAACAACACTGTGTCTTAATCTGATTTCAACCCAAAGATCGTGAACAAGGCTACTTTACAAAAAGGTAGTCATCAAGTGGTACCAAAGCTCAGGTTGAGGTTGAAATTTTTGTTTGTTTTTCGCTTATTCTATTCAGTTTCTGTTTATTTCTTCTTCTTCTTCATTTCTATTTTTCATTTCCTTTCAATTGTGAGTTTGTCTAACTTTGTTTTTTCTTTTTGTCCAGAAAATTATAAAAGAATCATCTTTGAAGGCTGCACAAGAAAATTAAAAAAAAAAAGGAACAAGAGCTGTCAAGTTTTGATTAAAAAAAGAAAAAAGAAAAAGAAAGACAGCTTTGCCTTTTAAAAAAAAATTCGAAATATTAAAAAAAAAAAAGTTGCAGCCCCTTTCTTGATTTGGACAATCTCATTTAGTGCCTTTTCTTTATTTCATTGATAGACTCACTTTCTTAAAATTCTGTTTTTCTTTGTTTTGTTACAAGATTGTTTGCTTACTTGTTTTGTTTGTGTTTGGCTTCTTTAAAGAACTCAAAGAGGGCATTTGAGTGGAAAAAGGCAAGAGTGCACATTAGAAAAAGCCTAATTGAGTGAAACACGAGTGGAAAAAAATTCTTTTGAGTGAAACACGTGAGTAGAGTGGTGAGGTCCTATTTTCTATATTTTATATTTGTTTCTTTTGCAGAAAATTCATGGTCGAAACAGTCCTCCTCTGTCTCCAAGAACTGCACGTCTACAAATGCAAATAACAGCTTTGGCTCAAGAAATGGGGAGGATGTTCCGCCAACAATCGATGAGTTCCATGAGAGACTTGATCAGTTGGAGAGGAATAGATCATCTAGACATTCTTCTCGGGCTGATAGTGAAGGATCTAAAGAAAGGAGGCATAGGGAGAGATATGAGAGGAGAAGAAGAGGATATGACGGAGATAGAGAGGATAGTTTGGGTGGCATAAAAATAAAGGTGCCATCTTTTCAAGGAAGAAATGATCCAGAGGCATATTTAGAGTGGGAGATGAAGGTTGACCAAATCTTTTCATGTCACAATTTTACAGAAGCAAAGAAAGTGCAAGTGGCAGCCTTGGAGTTTTCTGACTATGCTTTGGTGTGGTGGGATCAAAACGTCAAAGACAGAAGAAGAAATGAAGAGCCACCAGTTGCAACTTGGGAAGAGATGAAGAGATTGATGAGGAGGAGATTTGTGCCTTCTTATTACCATAGAGAATTGCACAACAAGCTGCAAAGACTCACCCAAGGGTCTAAAAGTGTTGATGAATACCACAAGGAGATGGAATTGGCTTTGATTAGAGCCAATGTGGAGGAAGATCGAGAAGCACTCATGGCACGGTTCTTACATGGCCTAAACCGTGACATTAGTGATGTGGTGGAGTTGCAACACTATGCAGAGATGGAAGACTTGGTTCACCAAGCCATCGTGGTGGAACAACAACTCAAGAGGAAGGGTCACTTGAAGAAGAGTTCCTCTAACGTGAACTCATCAAATTGGAGGGACAAATTTAAGAAGGAGGGTTCATCATTTTCCAAAGAGCACACAGCAGACCCTAAGGGGAAAGCTACTTCTATTCCTAATGATACTCTTTCTAACACTAAAAATCGTGAAGTCAAATGTTTTAAGTGTTTAGGCAGGGGTCACATTGCCTCTCATTGTCCAAGCAAGAAGGTGATGGTGTTGAAGAACCCTAGAGAAGATTCTTCGGAGTATTCATCCAAATCTGCCCCAAATAGTGAGGATGAAAAGGAAGAGGAGTTCCCACCAGAAGGAGACTTGCTCATGGTAAGGAGGTTGCTAGGAAGCCAAGTTAAAGAAGATGATACAAGTCAGAGGGAGAATATTTTCCATACGAGGTGTCTTGTTCAATGGAAGGTATGCTCTTTAATTATTGATGGAGGAAGTTGTACTAATGTGGCTAGCACACGTTTGGTGTCAAAACTTAATTTGGAAACTAAACCTCACCCAAAACCTTATAAACTCCAATGGCTAAGTGAAGCGGTAGAAATGACCGTAAACAAACAAGTTGAGGTTTATTTTTCGATTGGGAAGTATCATGATTTTGTTTTGTGTGATGTGGTACCTATGGAAGCTAGTCACATGCTATTGGGAAGGCCATGGCAGTTTGATAAGAAGACCAACCATGAAGGGCACACTAACAAGATTTCTTTCATGCATAATGATCAAAAGATCACTCTTGTACCATTGTCTCCTAGAGAGGTTAGAGAGGATCAAATAAAAATGAGAGAAAAGAAAGAGCAAGAGGAGTTGAGAGAAAAAGAGAGTGAAAAGAAAGAAGAGGGCAGAATTAAAAAGAGTAAAAATAGTGAGAAAAAGTGTTGAAAAAGAGAGAAAAGAGAGTTTTCTTGCTACAAAAGGAGAGGTGAAGAGAGCAATTTTTTCACACCAGCCTCTATACTTGCTCATTTGCAAGGAATTTAATTTACTCTCTAACAATGTCAAGCAAAAATTTTGCCAAGTGGAATTGAGTTTCTTTTGCAGGAATTTGAAGATGTGTTTCCAAAGGAGGTACTGGATGGTTTACCCTATAAGAGGAATAGAGCATCACATTGATCTCATTCCTGAGCCTCTTTGCCTAATAGGCCAACATATCGTAGCAATCCTCAACAAACCCAAGAGATACAAAAGCAAGTGGAGGAATTGATGCGCAAAGGGTGGGTAAAAGAGAGTTTGAGTCCTTGTGCTTTGTCTCGTAATTTTGGTACCCAAAAAGGATGGTAGTTGGAGGATGTGCACTGATTGTAGAGCCATCAACAACATCACCATCAAATATAGGCATCCTATTCCCAGGTTAGATGATTTGCTTGATGAACTATTTGGTGCATGCTTATTTTCAAAAATTGATTTGAAAAGTGGGTATCATCAAATTAGAATAAGGGAAGGGGATGAATGGAAAACTGCTTTCAAAACAAAATTTGGTTTGTATGAATGGTTGGTTATGCCTTTTGGCTTAACTAATGCACCTAGTACTTTCATGAGATTAATGAACCATGTTTTGAGGGAATTTTTGGGTAAGTTTGTTGTATATTTTGATGATATCTTGATATATAGCAAAAGCTTAGATGACCATTACAATCATTTGAGGGTTGTTATGCATGTGCTTAGAAAAGATAAATTGTATGCAAACATGGAAAAATGCATATTTTGCACTGATCATGTAGTCTTCTTAGGATTTGTTATAAATGCTAAGGGTGTGCATGTTGATGAAGAGAAAATAAAAGCAATTCAAGAGTGGCCAACTCCCAAAAATGTGACTGATGTTAGGAGTTTTCATGGCTTAGCTAGTTTCTATAGGAGGTTTGTGAAAGATTTCAGTACTCTAGCTGCACCTCTTAATGAAATTGTAAAAAGATGTGGGGTTTAGGTGGGGGGAAAACGAAGAGCATGCATTCTCTGCCCTTAAGGAAAAGCTCACTCATGCACCAATACTTTCATTGCCTAATTTTGCAAAATCTTTTGAAATTGAGTGTGATGCTTCTAATGTTGGCATTGGGGCTGTTCTTATGCAAGAAGGGCATCCCATTGCTTTCTTTAGCGAAAAATTGAATGGGACTGCTCTTAATTATTCCACTTATGACAAAGAGTTGTATGCCTTGGTAAGGGCTTTACAAACTTGGCAGACTATCTTTTGCCAAAAGAATTTGTCATTCATAGTGATCATGAGTCCTTGAAGCATCTTAAAGGACAAGGCAAGCTGAATAAGAGGCATGCCAAATGGGTTGAATTTTTGGAGCAATTTCCTTATGTGATCAAGCATAAGAAGGGTAAGAGCAATGTAGTGGCTGATGCGCTTTCAAGGAGGTATGTGCTACTTTCTACCCTTGAAACTAAATTTTTTGGTCTTGAACACATTAAGGATTTGTATGAACATGACCCTGAATTCTGCTCTAAATATGCTAAATGTGTGCATGTTGCCCAAAATGGATACTTTAGGCACAATGACTATTTGTTTAAAGAAAAAATTATGTGTGCCAAAAGGATCCATAAGAGAACTACTTGTAAAAGAGGCTCATGAGGGGATTAATGGGTCATTTTGGGGTTCAAAAGACTTTAGACATGCTGAATGAACATTTTTATTGGCCACATATGAAAGTTAATGTGCATAAATTTTGTGACCGATGCATTGTTTGTAAAAAGTCTAAGTCTAAGGTAATGCCCCATGGTCTTTATACTCCATTGCCTATTCCTGATTCTCCTTGGATAGATTTGTCTATGGATTTTGTGTTAGGGTTGCCACGGACAAGGAGTGGCAAGGATTCCATTTTTGTGGTTGTTGACAGGTTTTCCAAAATGGCACACTTCATACCATGCAAAAAGGTTGATGATGCTTGCCATGTTGCTGACTTGTTCTTTAAGGAGGTGGTGCGCCTCCATGGGTTGCCTAGGAGCATTGTTTCAGATCGTGACACAAAATTCCTAAGTCACTTCTGGAGGACCTTATGGGGTAAGCTAGGCACAAAGCTTCTTTTCTCCACCACTTGTCATCCTCAAACGGATGGACAAACTGAGGTAGTAAATCGAACTCTTTCTTCTCTTCTTAGAGCTGTGATTAAAAAGAATATCAAGTCTTGGGAAGAGTGTTTGCCTCATGTGGAGTTTGCATATAATAGAGTTGTCCATAGTACTACACAACATTCCCCATTTGAGATTGTCTATGGGTTTAACCCTTTAACTCCTCTTGATTTGTTGCCATTATCTGGCACTTCGGGTTTTAAAAACAAAGATGGAAAAGCTAAGGCTGAATATGTGAAGAAGTTACATGAACAGTAAAGGCTCAAATTGAGAAGAGAATCGAAAGCTATGCCAAATATGCCAACAAAGGAAGAAAAAGGGTGGTATTTGAACCTGGAGATTGGGTTTGGGTACACATGAGGAAGGAAAGGTTTCCTTCACAAAGGAAATCAAAGCTCCAGCCAAGAGGGGATGGACCATTCCAAGTGCTTTCCAAAATCAATGATAATGCTTATAAAATAGCATTACCAGGTGAGTTTGGTGTTAGTGCTACTTTTAATGTGGCTGACTTGTCTCCTTTTGATGTAGGTGAAGAAGATATCAATTCGAGGTCGAATTCACTTAAAGAAGGAGGGGATGATGAGGACATAAAGAGCAAGGATGATCAAGTCCTACAAGGGGGGGGAGGTCCGATGACAAGGGCACGTGCTAAAAGAGCTAAGGAGGCCTTGAACCTTTGGTGATCCAAATGTTTAAGGAGAGCCCAATACTTGAAGACTTAAAGCCCAAATTGGTCTATTGCATAGATGGGCCAATAGATGGCGCATGACCCAATGTCATGCATTATTTTAAGTTGTTTTGGTGTGTTTAAAATTGAATAAATTGTTGGGCTGAACTCTTTAATTTTGCGCTAGAGCCCAACAATTAGTTTGTTTGGTTTCTTGCATTTTCTTTATTTGGAGTGTGTTTTTCTATGGCCTTTAATTGAGGAAAACAAATAATTCAGCTACACTAAAGCTGAATGAAGGCGCCATCAAGAGGGGAAAGAAACTAATGAAGACTCATGAATGCACAAGACAAAGAATTGAAGAGCATCAATGCATTGTTTCACCTTTAATGCTTAGTAGTTACACTTTGAAGAATCGTAATTGAAGGAGTAGTTCATTGCATTGTCTCACCTTTAAATATTTGGCGATTACACTTTGAAGACACATTGAAGCCAAATTTTAAAGCTTTGTCTAAAGGAATTTCCAGCCTCCTCTATGCACCTAAATCATGCCTAGGTTCATCCTTTGGGCTGATGGGTCACGCCTAGAACATCATTTGGGCTGATTACTTATGTTCAATTTTTGTTCAATTAAGTGCTAATTGGTTACATTTTGTTTTACACACTTAATTAGCAATTAGTGGGCTGTTTTAGGAAGACAAAAAGGCAGCTGAATTCCCATGTATTTTCCTTTTAAATGGCGCCATTATCAATGAAAAGGGGGAGAATTTTGTTTGAGAAAAAAACTAGTGTTAAA
Source organism: Calophaca sinica (assembly GCA_037113605.1). Taxonomy (NCBI): domain Eukaryota; kingdom Viridiplantae; phylum Streptophyta; class Magnoliopsida; order Fabales; family Fabaceae; genus Calophaca; species Calophaca sinica. Next base: position 36,497,195 of record CM073734.1, read on the forward strand.
CACTTGTGAGAGCTATGCACTCTTGGGTTACGATTGAGCCAAATCGAACTTATCAAGAAGTAACCTTCTTGTGGCGTTCTTCGACTGGCTTATCAATTCCTTAGGGAATTGTGGTGCTTCCATTCCTTTCCTCTTTCCATATTCTTTTGTCTTGTCAATTGCGCTAAAAACAACACCTGTGTCTTAATCTGATTTCAACCCAAAGATCGTAACAAGGCTACTTTACAAAAAGGTAGTCATCAACTTCTCTTCTTTTTCTCTCTTCCCTAACCCTCTCTCTTCTAAATCACCCAAACCAATCACAGGCTCCAGCACCTTATTACTTCCCCTGTCTCGTATTAACTATCATTTAAGGTAATGCACACCTCTTAAAAAAGTCATTAATTACACTTATTTCCCAGAAAAAATGATGTATTTTAACTAAAGAGTGCTGCTAGATGTCGCGCGAGATAATTTTTTCACAATCGTCCCGAATGACGTGTTTCATAAAATAAACAGGACACACAATTAAGGGAACATTTAACATGCACCATCTTAAAAGCGGTGCACGGTGGAAATAAAAATATAACCGTTGGATGTTTACATTTTTCAAATCAATGGTTCAAATTTAATAATAGTTAAAGGGGTAAAACAGTTGAGGATGTGCGATCGAGTAGAATCGAAGAAGGAAAAGCTTCCTCTCGGTTTTGTCTTGGCTATTCGGTCATTGAACAAACGCAAGCAGTAGCAGAGAGGGGTGTTGGCAACTGTATTTTGTGATCGATCGACGGTAGAGAATGGTGATTTCGTTGACGTTCGCGGTGGCTTCTGCCATAGCTACAGGGAGAGGGGAGGACAGTAGTGACGAGACCGGCTCACATGGCGCCGATAGAGGTCTCGAATTTAAGCCCCAAATCAAACAAAAGCAGAGCACATCGAGAGAGAAACCGATTTATTCCTTGTAAGAGATTCTACTGCTCTTTCTTGCCAGTGCATCATCTAATGTGTACACGTTTTGTCCATAATCATCATCCACATGTATGGCAGTGACCCCCTTCAATACATAAAAATCAATAATTTCACCAACAATATTCATTTGGTACAAATCACTTAGTATTTGGTACAAATCCAAAAGGCACCAAGAGGAAGGAGCAAGAAAGAAGGTTCATCATCCCTAAACTCAATTGCAACTGTTCTCAGAAATAATTTGGGGTTTATGCTTTTCAGTAATTTGGGCGAATTCTCTGGTACTGTAAAACAAAAGTTAAGAGCAAGAGGTCACCGATGAGAACTCCGACAACGACGGGCAAGAGCACTGGCGATGAGAAATCCATCAACAGCGAGAAGCTTCCATGGGTTTTCGTTTGAGTTTGTCGAGCTCAAGCATTTCCCTTGACTAAAATGCCTTAGTATAGTGGGAGTTAAGTGGAAAGATTAATAAATATAGGGTAGATAAGCTACAAATAAATAAGAGTACAATTAGAAAAATCTAATTAATACTTTATCGATATTCTAAAGTGACAAATAATGTGAGACAATAAAATATTTCAAAGACGACACTTAATATGACGGATAGAGTATATGTGTATTAAGTACTACTAATATTTCCAAACAAAAGAAGTTTACCAAAAAAAAAATTTCCAAACAAAGGAAATTCATTTTTATTCACTTTCCGACCCATTTCCCACTCCCTACTCTGTTTTAGGTTTGTTCAACAACAAAACATGAAATCGGTTTTACTTTAATTAGGAACCAAACACATGAACCAACAACCTAGAAATTAATATCTCCAATACTTCCCACTAAACCCAGATTCAGATATCGCTTTGAGAGCGTAGACAGGTGATATTCAATCTTTCTTTCTTTTGGCTTAAGAGGGTTGGTCATATTCATTTACTATGAAAGCGATTTCATTTCTATAATTTATAATTTATGGAGAATGATCCGATGGATATGGGCCATAATAAAGACATAGGAGCTAAATATCGTTGGTTTAGGTTACATTGAGTAACCTCGTCTAAGTAACAGAAATTGAGTGTTGATTCTTATTACACTAAGAATGAATTAAATTCTATTACAAGCAGACTATATATAGTCTGTTAGAATGAGCAGGGAAAATAACTACCACTCTTGTCCTATGTGGCAATACTAATAGCTAAGACCCCCCTCAAGCTGAAGGGTGGAAGATATCTAACAACCTCAGCTTGGAAACATGAGAAGCGAACAATCGTGGACAAGAAGACTTAGTGAATACATCCGCAATCTGAGCATTAGAAGGCACGGGAAGAAGACGCATAAGACCAGCCTGGAGCTTTTCACAAACAAGATGACAATCCATGTCTAAGTGTTTGGTTCTCTCGTGAAAGACTGAGTTGTTAGCAATATGAATGGCGCTTTGGTTATCACAATAAAGTACAGAAGCACATTGGGGAATCAAATGAAGATCCTAAAGTAGATATGTCAACCATTGAAGTTCACGAGTAGCATAGGCAAGTGCCCTATATTTAGCTTCAAAAGAAGAATAAGCAACTGTAGGTTGTTTCTTAGACTTCCAGCTTACAAGGGAATATCCCACAAAGAAATAATATCCAGTCACTGACCTACGTGAATCAAGGCACCCACCCTAATCAGCATTACTAAAACCAAAGAACTGAAGATCTGAATCACGAGGGAAGAATAAACCACGGCCCAGAGAAAGCTTCAGGTAACGCAAAACATGAAGGGCTGCCCAATGATGTTTCTCAGTTGGCTTTGCCAGTTGTTGAGTGGCATGACAAATATCGGGATGTGTGGTTTTGAGGTACAAAATGTAACATCTCAATTTTTGAGAAAAATTGTTTTAACAATAAAATCCCAAATACTTGAAGGTAAGTCGTAGAGACTGATTACCTCAATGATTTCCAGAGAGTACGAGGAACTGTTTTGATCTATTTTAAATAATTGATTTATTTTAGATAATTATTATTTTTGATGTCAATTCAAATTAATAGACAACGTAGACGTATGCTGCTTTTAATGAGAATTTATCAATTGAGTCTTCAGTAAGTTTTTTTGTTTGACGCGGTAACGCGTATTTTTGTTGGCTAAGAAAGTATTTGAATTTAATCAAGATAAAATTATATTTGAGTATCAATATTTATTAATTCATGGTTCAAATCTCGTCAAAAAATTCTTTCGAAGTTTCGTCGCGTTTTGAACTGTCGGGTAAAATTTACCCACGATAAAATTTGAAACGGACTCTGATTTCGATGAAAATCAAAACATGAGTATTTTATAATATTTATGATTGATTTTGAGTGTCTTTATAATTTTTCCATGAAATTATTATACGAGAATATTTTGTGGCACGCGTAAGAACGTCGCGATTTTTCGATGCCGAGACCCTTTGTGCACGCGTTGAGCTTGTTTGGACAGCAACAAAATTTCTGAAAGGGCTTGGGTCATGCATGAACTAAAGGGAGTACATGCAATAAGCCAAGTGTTTGTCATACAACAAAGTCAAGTGCCACATGTTATGTGAATCACATGCATCTTGCCATTTGCATTACATGCAACAGGGCCATGTGTTATCACATGCAATAAGGCACGGTGTTAAGGGCTTGGGTCATGCATGGATTAAGGGAAAAGAAGTGATTGGACTAGCTAGAGTGGGTGGAAGGGGTCTTGATTGGGTGTAAGAGAGGTGGTGTAAGTGAGGAGTATGGTTTAAGACATAATCTTGTGTCATAGGATCATATCAAAATCTTTTCTCGCTCCTTCCTTTTATTGGTTGCAGCGCACCCCACCCTCCCTTAGCCTATAAATATGTCACTTTGTCCTTCATTTTTACACCTTTGGAAGCTTGTCTTGGTGAAAGAAAAAAAAATTGAGTGAGTGTGAGAGTTGGAGCAAACACTTCTCTTCTCTTCTTTCCTTGCCCTAAGGCGTGACCACTTGTGGGCTTTGGGGTAAGATTCTTGCTTCATTTTAAATGGTAATGTTACTAGTGTTTCATTGTCGTTGGTGTTGATGCATTGTCTTTCCTTTCTTGTAGTTTTGTTGTTGTTTCATGGTTTCAAAGAAAGAGATTAATAGTAAGTATTTTGGTGTTTTAGTTCTAGAATGTGGTTTAAAACCTCTTGACAATGAGAATCTTCAACTTGAGAAAACCTATGTGTTTCCAAGAAAAAGATTGAGTCAAGGAAATGTGTGTTAGTTTAATTCTTGTTAAAAAACTGCACTGACATATGTTTAGTGTTTTGGTCATAACATTTTCCACACATAACCTTTTTCGTTGATTCTTAATTTTATAGAAACTAGACTCATTTCTCTACATTTTTCACATAAAGTTTACTGAATTTGGTTGAGTATTGATAATTTAAAATGCGTTACAATTTGGAAGACAGAAGCTGTCCTTTTCTGTACATCTGAAAATGGTTTTGCAAAACTGCACCGAATGGCTTAAGATTTGTTAAATTAAAATTCACTTTCAAAAACGAGACACTCCATGCTTTCCAGGAGTGGTCATTTGCTCAAACCCGATGTCATTTGCTATATTAATAAAATTAGTGAAGTTGGAGGACAGATTTTGTGTTTGCATGGGTTTGAGTCAATGCTAAAGTTTTGATCAAGTTGTTTTGAGTTTAGATCTTAATGATAAGGAACAAGTCCAGGGCTTTAATCCTTAGAAAGACAGATGAAGTTTCTTTTCAAAAAATTTAGTGTTTAAGTGTTGAAAATTTTCTAAAAGTGTTTAGTACCTTCAAACCTTGTTCCACCTCTTTGAGTATGGGTAATAAGTTAGGACTTGAAGTGTTTTGATTAGGGGTAGGGTAGTGGAAACTGTAACACCCCGTTTCCGGAGCGCTACTGTGCAACCCAATCTAATGCTTAAAACATTTAATGCTTGTATGCTTTCAACAAAGAGTACTCTTTTGTCTTTTGCAATGGAAAATAGGAGTAATATTTTTTTTTCTTTTTCTTTCCTTTGAAACCCTTTTCAAAAATAAGACATAAAGAGTACTACAATTTTCTAAATAATGCAAAATCAGTCTTTTACAAATATCAGAGTATAACGCATCACAATCAATACTTCTCATAACATAAAACATAACATAATCGTTTTGCACTGAGGCGAGGTTTCCTGAAATCGAGTAATTACAAAACAACAAAGACAAACCCCTAAGCTAAGCTGGCCAACAACTATAACTCTTACTGAGAAACAGCTCAACAAGATCAAAACATGAAACATTCAGATGAATCTTCCTCCACTGGCTCAATCTTCAACGCTCCTGGAAAGACGAAACTGCAGCAGCTATGGAGCTCCATCTGGAAGTGACATCCATAGGGATATCTAATCCAACAACAGTGCAAGGGTAAATTCTTTGTCCACGAGTTTATCATAGGCTATGTCAAATGAAAACAATATATACATATATAATACAACAACATGCTCTTATATACATATACATACTTAATAGACCGCACGCATCATCATGGTATATCAAGCATTGCATGTGAGCAGACAACTCAATCAACAGATCAACAATCAAGTCACCACAACATCAAATAATTGCATGTGACCAAACAAATCAACCAATAGATCAACAATCAAGTCACCACAATATCCAACAATTGCATGTGAACAACAATTCTATCAACAGATCAACGATCAAGTCATCACATATCATAAATGTGGTTAGCTATGCATGTCAATGCAGTATGACTAGTTTGTATATACACCTTCAGCCTTAATAGGTCAGCAGTATGACGAGGAATTTTCCCAATGTCCGAATAATATAGCCACACATTAGGCTTGCCTCAAGTTAGGCTTGCCACATATTAGGCAATGCAGTGTCAACTCGTCTTTTGAAGTCTTTAAGACAAATCAAACGTTTCGAGTGACATGACAACTCGTGTTTTGAAGTCTTTAAAGACCAATCAAACGCTCCGAGTGTAATGAAAACTCATCTTTTGAAGTCTTTAACACAAATCAAACGCTCTGAGTGTCTATGCTCAATGGTCAGTACACATCCAAACAAATTCTTTAATATGGCATGCTCACCATAAGGAGCGCCCGAGTAATGTTTTAATTAATCAATGTGGATCGACAAACTTCAACTATGTTTCACATTCGAAAAGGTCGAGGGAACTCAAAGTTTAAGCACTACAATGAGCATCCCATACTACTCAAGTAATGCCCAGGTATTCTTCATCACGCAGTGAACTGAGACAATGAGAAATACCCCTTAGAGTTCAAACACAGGACACTAGGTCCAGGTGTTCAACTGTGGAACGCTAATCTTAATCTTAGATCAAAACTCTAGGAATGTAATGCGGAACACTAGGCTCAATTTTTAGGTTGAGTTACTAGGCACGCCATACGGAACACTAGGTCCAATCCTTAATCAAGAAAATATGCACGCAAGCAGGACAATAAGTCCCAGCACAGGACACATGGCCCATATGCTCAATAGGAACACTAGGTTCCCTATATTTTATTCTTTCGTAATCTCGATATTTGAAATCTCTTTCTCAATTCTTGTATCACTCCTATGTATTTGAAAATACTTTTTAGCTCTAGGTTGTTGAAACACTAGTTGTGCTAAATAATACGCTAGGATAATTCCCAAACACATTACTTAACTAAACCGTTTTCAAAATTTACAATGTTTTCTTTTTAAAAGAACCTCTTAAACAACTTCTAAACCTCTGATCCTTAAAGCGTGTTTATACACTGACTTATTTTAGAAGTTACCTTTAGTTTACCATGAAAACATTTATCGGCACATGGAATCGCATCAGACTTACCGTTGTAAGTCGTCAAACCAATAACAGTCGATTAACGCATTATTAATTAATCCATTATCATCAAAAATATCTTACATATTCCAATCAATATCAAGTTCCATTTAAATCCAACATGATTCAAGGAATACAACACAATTCATAATGCCACGCAGGGCCAAGAACATGCTGCAGCATTTCATACAACACATAACAATTCAGTAAGCTACAACCTGCTACATACTTTCCCCAATTTCAAGTCCAATCAAATCAATCAAACATGATTTAAGTCACACAATACTATTCAGTCTTGCCACACAGGGCCAAATCAATACACAATAATTCATGCTACAACATCTCAACAACACATAGTAATACTACAAGTACTACCACACAATTTAACCAAACATCAAACCAACCAACACACAAGGCGAAAAGCCCAAACTCATTATATAAGAATTTCCCTTACCTTGGGTGCTTTAACAATCCAAGCAAGGTAATTCCAAACTATCGTCAAGTTGTTCCGCGCACGAACCTTAACAACGCAAGTTTCAAACAATTAGAACCAAAACTCAACTCTAAAGCCGTTAGGGTAGTCACGGCTTAGGACTTCCTAAAGCCTAGGAATTACTCGACTTAATCCCTAATTGGTTCTATCTCGCCATATGCCATGATACATATTCAAACCATGCAAGTTTTCAAGCTTTTACAAAAGCTACACACTTAGAAAAATACCTAAACCAAAATTTACCAATTGAAATAGTGTTTTACCACTTTGAATAGTGTTTTCCCAACTTTGAAACACTTTTCAAAGAGCTAAAACATGTCACAAAATTTTAGACACAATTTCATTACAAGTTCAAAACAATTATTGAAACGTAAACTAATTCTTTTCCCAAATTCATGCTCCTTTAAAATGTTTTACTAAACCAAATCATCAACCATTTTTGACAACATTTTTAAGGTATAAAACAACTTAAGACAAGTTTCTAAACTAACTTAAGGGTCACGACTTAGAACAACAAAAACTAACTTAAAATTTTGAACCATTTTCAATGTTTTAAACATACTAAACTTCAAAGATTCAAAGCCATAACCAAAAACCAAATTCTTTACCACTTTAATACACTTAAAACATGTTAAAACTCATCCTAAAACATGCTAAAAATTCTGTTTCGAAACAGCCCCATCAAATAATTTTTCCATTATATAAAACAACTTGTTTTTTCAACATAAACAAGAAGATTAACCATCTATATTTGAATCAAGTTTTCACAACCACTTTGTACTAAAACAAGTCACATATTTTCTCCAAATACAAGTTAAAACATCATCAAAAACTATCCCCTAAGTCACGGTTTTGACAGCACAAAAGCAAGATAAGATTTTGATCCATAAACTTCACTTTTATGACTAAATCATGCAAACTAGTTTAGGAACTAAATATATAAGCCAACATCTACTATCTTAACCACTTTTAAGCAACCAAATGATGTTCATAAAACTTAATCAAACCCAAATAAGTGGCTATTTTAAGAAAGTAAAAGCAAGCAAAGTTTTGATTTAACCAACTTCATGATTATGCATGCTTATGGCTAGATCCAACCTCTTAATCATTAATCCTTCCAAGATCCACCTTCTAAACAATTAAATCAACAAAAAATAACCCATAAACAGCCCCTAAGATTCGTCCTCCCCAAAATGTTAGGGTTCTACAATTTTAAAATCCACAAAACTCATTTAATCAAGAAGGTAATGGGAGATCTAGGAGGTATTAAGCTTAAACATCAAGATCTAAGTTATTAATCAAAGAAAATAACACTAAAACCACAAAAACTCATCCATGGCAGCCATGGAGAAAAGGAAAGTGAGTTATAAATCTTACACACAAGGATGGTGATGACAGATCAAGGAAGAAGAAGAAAAGATTAAGATTAGAAGCCTTAATCACTAACTTCTTTCAAGAAATCAAAGCTTTCTCTCACTAATTTTTTTTTCTCTCCAAGTCATGAATGGAAGAAAACTGAAATGGGGCAGCCAAATGAAGAAGGAGCCACGAAAAGTTTGGGACAAGGATGGAAGGAATTTGTTCATTTAGTTAGGAATTAACTAAACTAGTTACAAACTAACTACACTAACTAACTACAATTACATAACCACCAATCCTATGCCTACACTTGTCAAAGAACATTCTAAGGATGATATTCAGCTCCCCTAGTTGCTGGTTGCATCTCCCCTCATCCCAAAATATCTAGATATTTCGTTTCGTCGCGTTCTCACTCAATCGGGTGCGCGGCGTTACGCGTATATTAGGGTTTTTCTATCAAAACCTCCAAAAATAAATCTAATAAATTATTCTATAATAAAAAATTATTAATCAACCAAAATTTCCCTAAAAATATTAGAAGTATTTCTATGAATGTCGCTTTCTCGATTTACTAGCTAAAACGCGACCGTAATGCAGTTCTGCGCGTAGAAAACACCCTATATTTTTCTGATGCCCAAAAATCCCATAAAAATTCCAATAAATCATAAATATTGGAAAATACTAAGATCTCAAATTTTATAAAATTTGGATCACGTTTGGCCGTGTTTCAGTTAGAAACTCGCCCAATAGCCTAGTTACATAGAATTCAATAGAATTCTCGCAGCGTAATAAAAACTGTAAATTAGTGAGGATCACTAATTTCAATTTCTCTTATCAACTAAATATTATTCAAACAATAAAATCATCAATACAAAATTATTAAAATAAAAGTTACCTTAAATACGACATAAAACCAACAATTAATAAAATAGCTCAACGTCAAAAATTTAAACCGTGACTTAAAAATACTTATTAAATCCTAAAAATTATTTCTCATTCAATAAAATAATTTTCTTTAATCAAACAACAATTTTTCACATTTTTCAAGATTAATTCATATTAAAAACAGTATACGTCCACACTGTCTCTTAATCTGAATTAGTTACTAAAACAGTAAATTGTTTACAACAAATGTAGTAGCTTTTTGTACTTTTCATAAATCATCAAGGTGATCAATCTCTATGATTTATTTCCAAGTAGTCGGAACTGTAAAATAATTTTCGCAAAAATTGGGATGTTACAGAAACCGTGGCTGTTTCTAAGAATTTAAGGTTCTAGTTTGTTTACTAAGCCCTAAGTGACTCTTGATTAGGGTCGTGTGTGTGAGATCGTGATCGGATTCGGGGTAGAGATCGTGTATGTGACTTTGACGTGGAAGGAAAGCCTCTAGGTAACGGCTTCTTCTAGATATATTATGTTGATAGTTGTTATGTTTCGTATGCATTGTGTGTAAGGACATCTTCCAAAATATATATATAGGCTTAAATACAATTTTGGTCCCTTAACTTATTTTTGAGGTTCAATTTAGTCCTTTAACTATTTTTTGAGTCAACTAAGTCCTTTAAGTTTTTAAAGTGGGCCAAATAGGTCCTTTTCGGCTTTAAGCTTTTAAGTTGAGTCAAATAGGTCATTTAAGTTTTTAAGTTGGGCCAAATAGGTCCTTTAAGTGAGAGTTAGTATAATGAAAACAATTATTTTGAACTACCAGAGGATTTCTCAACCTGGATCAATTTGTAACTAGTAGGAAATTTTTTAAGTAAATGAACTTAGGAATATGAAGCGAGATATCGAGACGAAAATGTGGGGTTCTAACTGGGGAAGTTAGCACAAGAGTAGATTATCTCGGACACTCGTGCGAGTGATCCCATCGTAGTACATTAACTGTGATGAAAGGTGAAGCATTTTCATGCATACATCGATGCCAGAAGCGAGGTGTCGTAGAGTCGCCCAGACCTAGGTGCGAGGACGTACTGATAGTCAAGCTGAAAAACGGGCATGTGTCATCACATGTGATGTTCTGGGCACAATCCATGCGGGGAACCCTTGCGAGGGTGGCGGGGTGATATTTCAGAATCATGTGCATTGGCATATAGACTAACCAATAAAGATTTGTGGCACATCTTTATTGTATTGATTATTTGCCGTGATATTATGTAATGTTCTGCATATGCATATTGTTGTTATATATGTTTGTTTGAGAAGATGACCCTTGCCCATGGTTATTTCAATTGATGAATGTAACCCAGATGATGAAGACTGTGGAGTGTTCAAGACTATTGACGAGTATAGCTGAGGACAGTCCTATATGGATGTCTACTTTGTGTAGCTGTATGGTAAACTTACTAGGGGTCTAGTAAGTGTAGTAGTGTGATGACCAGCTGTAGGGTGTTTAATGTATTAATTTCAATGTTGTATTAAGTATACTATGTTTCCAAAGACTTGAATCGTTTTGCGTAAAATGAGTAAATAAGGTTATTTGCATGGTTGCTACAAATTTGATTGCAGTGTTTTATTTATTCACCACCTTTCGAAAATGCTGCAATACTCTAATTGTGATTTTGAAAGAAGTTTGAAAAGAAAAGAGAAAATTTTAGACCCATATTTTCTAAAAACCATGCAAACAGAGTATTGTCTCCAAAATTATTTCAACATTTTTATGTTATATTAGATCAGTAGCGCTCCGAAAATTGGGGTGTTACAATAGTGGTATCAGAACAGTGTGGTCCTAATCGGACTGTGATTTGGGTAGCCATAGTTGGTCAAGTGTCGGGTTTTGTAGAGAATAGGTTGTTGGGAGTCAAGTTGTGTTGTGAGTCAAATTGTGCTTGTGTGTTTAGCTTGTTACTCAAGTGGAGTAGCTCTGCTTGTAATTGTTTGAATTGTTTCTTAATTGAAGCAATGTGTCTATACACACAAAATTGTTTTGGGGTTTTGATTAGGTTGTAAGACCTTGTGGGAACCCAATACCTCTGAAACAAACGATTTTTTCTATTAGAGCTGATAACTCAGAGACGGATCAGAGGATTCAGATAGCCAAAGCTGTGGCGGGAATAGTAGTTACTGTTGCTCAACAGACTGCTATGGAGAATCAATGTGACCTACTAGGACAGTAGGGAGAAAAGCAAGCTGCACAGACCAAAGGATTGATTGACTTTCATCACCATGACCCTCTTAGTCTTGGGGAAATAAGAGATTAGATTCGTAGATCGTCTGTAGGAGACATTATTATTACTATTATCATTAAGTATGATCTTGGTGTATTAAGTGGTTCTAGGTATAAACCCCAGTGTTTTAATGTTTGAAGTATTTTGATATACTAGATTTGAAAATTAAAAGAATTTTATGATTTTGAGAATGTGATATGTTTACTACTACTGTTTTTATGGCTTTTATTGAAATAAAATTTTCGTATTTTGATTTAATATATGAGCGTAGTTTCGAGGACGAAACTATATTATGGGTAGTGATAATGTAACATCGCAATTTTTGAGAAAAATTGTTTTAACAATAAAATCCCGAATATTTGAAGGTAAGTCGTAGAGACTGATCACCTCAATGATTTACTGAGAGTACGAGGAACTGTTTTGATCTATTTTAAATAATTTATTTATTTTAGATAATTATTATTGATGATGTCAATTCAAATTAATAGACAGTATAGACGTATGCTGCTTTTCATTGGAATTCATCAATTGAGTCTTCAGTGAGTTTTTTTGTTTGATGCGGTAACGCGTATTTTTGTTGGCTAAGAAAGTGATTGAATTTAATCAAGATAAAATTATATTTGAGTATCAATATTTATTAATTCATGGTTCAAATCCCGTCGAAAAATTCTTTTGAAGTTTCGTCGCGTTTTGAGTTGCCGGGTAAAATTTACCCGCGATAAAATTTGAAATGGACTCCGATTTCGATGAAAATCGAAACATGAGTATTTTATAATATTTATGATTGATTGTGAGTGTCTTTATAATTTTTCGATGAAATTATTATATGAGAATATTTTGTGGCACGCGTAAGAACGTTGCAATTTTTCGACGCCGAGACCCTTTGTGCACGCGTTGAGCTTGTTTGGACAACAACAAAATTTCTGAAAGGGCCTTGGGTCATGCATGAACTAAAGGGAGTACATGCAATAAGCCAAGTGTTTGTCATGCAACAAAGTCAAGTGCCACTTGTTATGTGAATCACATGCATCTTGCCATTTGCATTGCATGCAACAAGGCCATGTGTTATCACATGCAATAAGGCATGGGGTTAAGGGCTTTGGTCATGCATGGATTAAGGGAAAAGAAGTGATGGGACTAGCTAGAGTGGGTGGAAGGGGTGTTGATTGGGTGTAGGAGAGGTGGTGTAAGTGAGGAGTATAGTTTAAGACATAATCTTGTGTCATAGGATCCTACCAAAATCTATTCTCCCTCCTTCCTTTTATTGGCTGCAGTGCAACCCACCCTCCCTTAGCCTATAAATATGTCACTTTGTCCTTCATTTTTACACCTTTGGAAGCTTGTCTTGGTGAAAGAAAAAAAAATTGAGTGAGTGTGAGAGTCGAGTGTGAGAGTTGGAGAAAACACTTCTTTTCTCTTCTTTCCTTTCCCTAAGTCGTGACCGCTTGTGGGCTTTGGGGGTAAGATTCTTGCTTCATTTTAAATGGTACTGCTGCTAGTGTTTGATTGTTGTTGGTGTTGTTGCATTATCTTTCCATTCTTGTAGTTTTGTTGTTGTTTCATGGTTTCAAAGAAAGAGATAATTAGTAAGTATTATGGTGTTTTAGTTCTAGAATGTGGTTTAAAACCTCTTGACAATGAGAATCTTCAACTTGAGAAAACCTATGTGTTTCCAAGAAAAAGATTGAGTCAAGGAAATGTGTGTTAGTTTAATTCTTGTTAAAAAACTGCACTGACATATGTTTAGTGTTTTGGTCATAACGTTTTCTAGACATAACCTTTTTCGTTGATTCTTAATTTTATAGAAACTAGACTCATTTCTCTACATTTTTCACATAACGTTTACTGAATTTGGTTGAGTATTGATAATTTAAAATGCGTTACAATTTGGAAGACAGAAGCTGTCCTTTTCTGTACATCTAAAAATGGTTTTGCAAAACTGCACCGAATGGCTTAAGATTTGTTAAATTAAAATTCACTTTAAAAAATGAGACACTCCATGCTTTCCAGGAGTGGTCATTTGCTCAAACCCGATGTCATTTGCTATATTAATAAAATTAGTGAAGTTGGAGGACAGATTTTGTGTTTGCATGGGTTTGAGTCAATGCTAAAGTTTTGATCAAGTTGTTTTGAGTTTGGATCTTAATGATAAGGAACAAGTCCAGGGCTTGAATCCTTAGAAAGACAGATGAAGTTTCTTTTCAAAAAATTTAGTGTTTAAGTGTTGAAAATTTTCTAAAAGTGTTTAGTACCTTAAAACCTTGTTCCACCTCTTTGAGTATGGGTAATAAGTTAGGACTTGAAGTGTTTTGATTAGGGGTAGGGTAGTGGAAACTGTAACACCCCGTTTCGAGCGCCATCAGGCAACCCAATCTAATGCTGAAAACATTTAATGCTTGTATGCTTTCAACAAAGAGTACTCTTTTGTCTTTTGCAATGGAAAATAGGAGTAATATTTTTTTTTCTTTTTCTTTTCTTTAAAACCCCTTTCAAAAATAAGACATAAAGAGTACTACAATTTTCTAAATAATGCAAAATCAGTCTTTTACAAATATCAGAGTATAACGCATCACAATCAATACTTCTCATAACATAAAACATAACATAATCGTTTTGCACTGAGGCGAGGTTTCCTGAAATCGAGTAATTACAAAACAACAAAGACAAACCCCTAAGCTAAGCTGGCCAACAACTATAACTCTTACTGAGAAACAGTTCAGCAAGATCAAAACATGAAACATTCAGATGAATTTTCCTCCACTGGCTCAATCTTCAACGCTCCTGGAAAGACGAAACTGCAGCAGCTATGGAGCTCCATCTGGAAGTGACATCCATAGGGATATCTAATCCAACAACAGTGCAAGGGTAAATTCTTTGTCCACGAGTTTATCATAGGCTATGTCAAATGAAAACAATATATACATATATAATACAACAACATGCTCTTATATACATATACATACTTAATAGACCGCACGCATCATCATGGTATATCACGCATTGCATGTGAGCAGACAACTCAACCAACAGATCAACAATCAAGTCACCACAACATCAAATAATTGCATGTGACCAAACAAATCAACCAATAGATCAACAATCAAGTCACCACAATATCCAACAATTGCATGTGAACAACAATTCTATCAACAGATCAACGATCAAGTCATCACATATCATAAATGTGGTTAGCTATGCATGTCAATACAGTATGACTAGTTTGTATATACACCTGCAGCCTTAATAGGTCAGCAGTGTGACGAGGAATTTTCCCAATGTCCGAATAATATAGCCACACATTAGGCTTGCCTCAAGTTAGGCTTGCCACATATTAGGCAATGCAGTGTCAACTCGTCTTTTGAAGTCTTTAAGACAAATCAAACGTTTCGAGTGACATGACAACTCGTGTTTTGAAGTCTTTAAGACCAATCAAACGCTCCGAGTGTAATGAAAACTCATCTTTTGAAGTCTTTAACACAAATCAAACGCTCTGAGTGTCTATGCTCAATGGTCAGTACACATCCAAACAAATTCTTCAATATGGCATGCTCACCATAGGGAGCGCCCGAGTAATGTTTTAATTAATCAATGTGGATCGACAAACTTCAACTATGTTTCATATTCGAAAAGGTGGAGGGAACTCAAAGTTTAAGCACTACAATGAGCATCCCATACTACTCAAGTAATGCCCAGGTATTCTTCATCACGCAGTGAACTGAGACAATGAGAAATACCCCTTAGAGTTCAAACACAGGACACTAGGTCCAGGTGTTCAACTGTGGAACGCTAATCTTAATCTTAGATCAAAACTCTAGGCACGTAATGCGAAACACTAGGCTCAATTTTTAGGTTTAGTTACTAGCCACACCATACGGAACACTAGGTCCAATCCTTAATCAAGAAAATATGCACGCAAGCAGGACAATAAGTCCCAGCACATGACACATGGCCTATATGCTCAATAGGAACACTAGGTTCCCTATATTTTATTCTTTCGTAATCTAGATATTTAAAATCTCTTTCTCAATTCTTGTATCACTCCTATGTATTTGAAAATACTTTTTAGCTCTAGGTTGTTGAAACACTAGTTGTGCTAAATAATACGCTAGGATAATTCCCAAACACATTACTTAACTCAACCGTTTTCAAAATTTACAATGTTTTCTTTTTAAAAGAACCTCTTAAACAACTTCTAAACCTCTGATCCTTAAAGCGTGTTTATACACTGAATTATTTTAGAAGTTACCTTTAGTTTACCATGAAAACATTTCTCGGCACATGGAATCGCATCAGACTTACCGTTGTAAGTCGTCAAACCAATAACAGTCGATTAACGCATTATTAATTAATCCATTATCATCAAAAATATCTTACATATTCCAATCAATATCAAGTTCCATTGAAATCCAACATGATTCAAGGAAAACAACACAATTCATAATGCCACGCAGGGCCAAGAACATGCTGCAGCATTTCATACAACACATAACAATTCAGTAAGCTACAACCTGCTACATACTTTCCCCAATTTCAAGTCCAATCAAATCAATCAAACATGATTTAAGTCACACAATACTATTCAGTCTTGCCACACAGGGCCAAATCAATACACAATAATTCATGCTACAACATCTCAACAACACATAGTAATACTACAAGTACTACCACACAATTTAACCAAACATCAAACCAACCAACACACAAGGCAAAAAGCCCAAACTCATTATATAAGAATTTCCCTTACCTTGGGCGCTTTAACAATCCAAGCAAGATAATTCCAAACTATCGTCAAGTTGTTCCGTGCACGAACCTTAACAACGCAAGTTTCAAACAATTAGAACCAAAACTCAACTCTAAAGCCCTTAGGGTAGTCACGGCTTAGGACTTCATAAAGCCTAGGAATTACTCGACTTAATCCCTAATTGGTTCTATCTCGCCATATGCCATGATACATATTCAAACCATGCAAGTTTTCAAGCTTTTACAAAAGCTACACACTTAGAAAAATACCTAAACCAAAATTTACCAATTGAAATAGTGTTTTACCACTTTGAATAGTGTTTTCCCTACTTAGAAACACTTTTCAAAGCGCTAAAACATGTCACAAAATTTTAGAAACAATTTCATTACAAGTTCAAAACAATTATTGAAACGTAAACTAATTCTTTTCCCAAATTCATGCTCCTTTAAAATGTTTTACTAAACCAAATCATCAACCACTTTTCATAACATTTTTAAGGTATAAAACAACTTAAGACAAGTTTCTAAACTAACTTAAGGGTCACGACTTAGAACAACAAAAACTAACTTCAAATTTTGAACCATTTTCAATGTTTTAAACATACTAAACTTCAAAGATTCAAAGCCATAACCAAAAACCAAATTCTTTACCACTTTAATACACTTAAAACATGTTAAAACTCATCCTAAAACATGCTAGAAATTCTGTTTCGAAACAGCCCCATCAAATAATTTTTCCATTATATAAAACCACTTGTTTTTTCAACATAAACAAGAAGATTAACCATCTATATTTGAATCAAGTTTTCACAACCACTTTGTACTAAAACAAGTCACATATTTTCTCCAAATACAAGTTAAAACATCATCAAAAACTATCCCCTAAGTCACGGTTTTGACAGCACAAAAGCAAGATAAGATTTTGATCCATAAACTTCATTTTTATGACTAAATCATGCAAACTAGTTTAGGAACTAAATATATAAGCCAACATCTACTATCTTAACCACTTTTAAGCAACCAAATGATGTTCATAAAACTTAATCAAACCCAAATAAGTGGCTATTTTAAGAAAGTAAAAGCAAACAAAGTTTTGATTTAACCAACTTCATGATTATGCATGCTTATGGCTAGATCCAACCTCTTAATCATTAATCCTTCCAAGATCCACCTTCTAAACAATTAAATCAACCAAAAATAACCCATAAACAGCCCCTAAGATTCGTCCTCCCCAAAATGTTAGGGTTCTAGAATTTTAAAATCCACAAAACTCATTTAATCAAGAAGGTAATGGGAGATCTAGGAGGTATTAAGCTTAAACATCAAGATCTAAGTTATTAATCAAAGAAAATAACACTAAAACCACAAAAACTCATCCATGGCAGCCATGGAGAAAAGGAAAGTGAGTTATAAATCTTACACACAAGGATGGTGATGACAGATCAAGGAAGAAGAAGAAAAGATTAAGATTAGAAGCCTTAATCACTAACTTCTTTCAAGAAATCAAAGCTTTCTCTCACTAATTTTTTTTTCTCTCCAAGTCATGAATGGAAGAAAACTGAAATGGGGCAGCCAAATGAAGAAGGAGCCACGAAAAGTTTGGGACAAGGATGGAAGGAATTTGTTCATTTAGTTAGGAATTAACTAAACTAGTTACAAACTAACTACACTAACTAACTACAATTACATAACCACCAATCATATGCCTACACTTGTCAAAGAACATTCTAAGGATGATATTCAGCTCCCCTAGTTGCTGGATGCATCTCCCCTCATCCCAAAATATCTAGATATTTCGTTTCGTCGCGTTCTCACTCAATCGGGTGCGCGGCGTTACGCGTATATTAGGGTTTTTCTATCAAAAACTCCAAAAATAAATCTAATAAATTATTCTATAATCAAAAATTATTAATCAACCAAAATGTCCCTAAAAATATTAGAAGTATTTCTATGAATGTCGCTTTCTCGATTTACTAGCTAAAACGTGACCGTAATGCAGTTCTGCGCGTAAAAAACACCCTATATTTTTCTGATGCCCAAAAATCCCATAAAAATTCCAATAAATCATAAATATTGGAAAATGCTAAGATCTCAAATTTTTTAAAATTTGGATCACGTTTGGCCATGTTTCAGTTAGAAACTCGCCCAATAGCCTAGTTACGGTAGAATTCAATAGAATTCTCGCAGCGTAATAAAAACTGTAAATTAGTGAGGATCACTAATTTCAATTTCTCTTATCAACTAAATATTATTCAAACAATAAAATCATCAATACAAAATTATTAAAATAAAAGTCACCTTAAATACGACATAAAACCAACAATTAATAAAATAGCTCAACGTCAAAAATTTAAACCGTGACTTAAAAATACTTATTAAATCCTAAAAATTATTTCTCATTCAATAAAATAATTTTCTTTAATCAAACAATAATTTTTCACATTTTTCAAGATTAATTCATATTAAAAACAGTTTACGTCCACACTGTCTCTTAATCTGAATTAGTTACTAAAACAGTAAATCATCAAGGTGATCAATCTCTATGATTTAATCCACACTAATGTAGTATTTTGTACTTTTCATAAATCATCAAGGTGATCAATCTCTATGATTTATTTCCAAGTAGTCGGAACTGTAAAATAATTTTCGCAAAAATTGGGATGTTACAGAAACCGTGGCTGTTTCTAAGAATTTAAGGTTCTAGTTTGTTTACTAAGCCCTAAGTGACTCTTGATTAGGGTCGTGTGTGTGAGATCGTGATCGGATTCGGGGTAGAGATCGTGTATGTGACTTTGACGTGGAAGGAAAGCCTCTAGGTAACGGCTTCTTCTAGATATATTATGTTGATAGTTGTTATGTTTCGTGCGAGTGTGTGTAAGGACATCTTCCAAAATATATATATAGGCTTAAATACAATTTTGGTCCCTTAACTTATTTTTGAGGTTCAATTTAGTCCTTTAACTATTTTTTGAGTCAACTAAGTCCTTTAAGTTTTTAAAGTGGGCCAAATAGGTCCTTTTCGGCTTTAAGCTTTTAAGTTGAGTCAAATAGGTCATTTAAGTTTTTAAGTTGGGCCAAATAGGTCCTTTAAGTGAGAGTTAGTATAATGAAAACAATTATTTTGAACTACCAGTGGATTTCTCAACCTGGATGATTTTGTAACTAGTAGGAAATTTTTTAAGTAAATGAACTTAGGAATATGAAGCGAGATATCGAGACGAAAATGTGGGGTTCTAACTGGGGAAGTTAGCACAAGAGTAGATTATCTCGGACACTCGTGCGAGTGATCCCGTCGTAGTACATTAACTGTGATGAAAGGTGAAGCATTTTCATGCATACATCGATGCCAGAAGCGAGGTGTCGTAGAGTCGCCCAGACCTAGGTGCGAGGATGTACTGATAGTCAAGCTGAAAAACGGGCATGTGTCATCACATGTGATGTTCTGGGCACAATCCATGCGGGGAACCCTTGCGAGGGTGGCGGGGTGATATTTCAGAATCATGTGCATTGGCATATAGACTAACCAATAAAGATTTGTGGCGCATCTTTATTGTATTGATTATTTGCCGTGATATTATGTAATGTTCTGCATATGCATATTGTTGTTATATATGTTTGTTTGAGAATATATATATAGGCTTAAATACAATTTTGGTCCCTTAACTTATTTTTGAGGTTCAATTTAGTCCTTTAACTATTTTTTGAGTCAACTAAGTCCTTTAAGTTTTTAAAGTGGGCCAAATAGGTCCTTTTCGGCTTTAAGCTTTTAAGTTGAGTCAAATAGGTCATTTAAGTTTTTAAGTTGGGCCAAATAGGTCCTTTAAGTGAGAGTTAGTATAATTAAAACAATTATTTTAAACTATGTAACACCCTGGGTTTTAATTCCCAAGCGTGCCACTCATAGGACTTTATTCCTCCCACTAGAATGTTTTTGCCTTACGCAAGGCTCGAACCGCGTCCCTTTTTGTGGGCTTAAGGGGACGAGAAGCACCTTGCTGCTCTCAGTTGGTAATAGCAAGGTCCTCCCGTGGTACTTAAGCCCTCTGGTCCCGGGTTCGAGCCAAGCGAAAGGCAAAAACTCCCTTAGAGGGGGGGAGAAGTCCTATGAGTAGCACGCTTGGGAATTAAAACCCAGGGTGTTACAGAACCACTGGCAAGGATCAACTTCTTAAAATAAAGAGTCTGTTACACTTATTCGACAATGGCAACAAAGCATATAACAATGCAACATGTTATAGGAAATAGAAAATCATAGCAATAAGTAACAACAATGTATATCATTCACAGAGCGTGACTCAACTCTCTCACTCTAGACTTGACTCGACTCATGACTCATTTTCTCTCGACACGACAATTATTCCGGAAAGCAGACGCAGATCCATCAACTGACATACCAGCCGTAGCCTTGGGATCTTTCGCTTCTCCCTAGGTAAGCAGCCCCGGTCCCTACGCTGCAACGCCTAGCTAATCCACCGTGAACGAAGGGGACCTAGCACCCTCAGTTGTCCGGCTCACAGCTCAAAAACGTTACGACAACTCGCCTAGCTCTCTCACTCGATGAACAGCTCCCCGCTTACGATAGTCAAGGAGTGATACATAAGATTACTTGATCGCATATCAAATAAAGAGAGCATGCTTAACATGAAGAAAACACAATTCGACATGCAACACACAATTCGCAGCATATATTCAATCTCATATTAAAAAATGCATAACTCAATCATATCACAACATTACATGCTTGACACGCAAATTAAGGAATCCATCCCTCTGCAACTCAATGGAGTTGACAGAGAGGTACACAAATGTGGGGGGTTGGGTTCAGGAGACCAACCACAAGGTTTTCACCCACGAATGACTCGGAATATGTTCGACCGCACGACAACAATAACGAAGGGGTTCAAAGACCCTAACTTCGAACTCGTAGAGTTCTCAGACTTCTTCGTATTTAGATAAGCATTTAAATAGTAACACAAGAATTTAAGCATCTCTAAAAGTTGTCCTTACACAGGGACATAAAAATAAAATCCTAAAATGTCTAGAAGTGCCCTTACGCTAGCATACTATGAAAGTATTAATGTGAAGCGCCCTTCATCAACCCCAAGCTCGCGTCCACGTGTTCCTCGATCCTACGCCGCACGATCTCGGATTTACTCAAAGACTAACAAAATAAATAACTTGGCACAATTCTTAGCTAACTTAAGCTCTCAAGCCTAACCCTTTTCCTAACCAAAAATTCATTCAAACATTTAATTCCTAGCTACTTGAAAATAAATAAGGTTTTAAAATCAAAATACTTTTTGAAAGATAACTTATCACATAACAATTTATAAACCTTAACTTATTTGAAAAGTAAAGTTTTTGAAACCAAAAAGCTTCCTTGAACCTCAAGGTAAAGATCATGCAAGAAATCATAAATTTTAAAACCTAGACACATATTCATACAAGCATTTTCACAATTAACAAACCACTATTTCCTTTCCTACTCCCTTTTTAGGCCTCTCGGCCACACCTATTCCCATAACCATCTAATTGCATGACAAAGCATCAAGACATCAAGTTTCAACAACTTCATATAACAATTAAAATACATAAGGAAATTTAAATCAAATAGGTTCCAAGATATTTTTCAAACATATTTCAAAGCATCAACTATCAAGACAACACCAAACCTAACTTAAGCACCTTCAAAGATATGTTTCTAAAACATTTTTTCACAACATTCTAGTGTCATTTCCATAGCCTCTTTCCTTTTAAAACAAATCATTTTCAAAACTAGATCACAAATCAACTAACTCAACTAAATTTTCACAACTTGTTTTCAAAACATTTCAAGGCAACAAAGCAAAACACCATAACCAACACATAGTCCAACATAGATTTAATGTTTTCCAAAAACAAGGGTTTTGAGAATTCTTTTCAAAGCAATCATTTTCAGAACACTAGAATTATAACCATAATCATTGCCAAAAATTAAAGAATCATCCCACCAATTTTTATATAACATTCTAGTCCTCCAAAAACTACATTTGCATAAAACATAAACCACAATCATACTAACTCATGCATATCTATCTTACTAGCCTTAATATTATTCTGAGCATATTATCTAATATCTAAGCACATAATTTAACATCAAGACCTCATGCTTCTCATGTTTCAAGGATAGGAAAAATTCCAAAACAACATGTTACACATACTTACACAAACTATAACCTAAATCATGTCATAATCATGTTAGAAATTTAAAGAACCTCTTGATCAATTCCTACATGTCATTCTAGTCCCTCAAGAACCAAATTTTGCATAAACATCAACTAACACCTATGCTACTTCATGCATATTCATTCCAACAACCTTAAAATTAACCAAGACATATAACTTAACACCTAGATACATGCTTCAACATCATTTAATCAATTCCTTTCCTTCATCAAACAACAATTAAAACATAATTCATGGCTAATCCTAAATTCAAGAATCAATGGTTTCAATAAAATTACTCAACCCAAGTCCCAATTCAAAAACTAACAATTAAACTAGCAACAAAAGCACCTCATAAGCATGAAACAACAACTAATTGAATTGATTCACACAAGGAACACACAACCCCTCTTTTTCCTTAGGATTAGCCCCTAGGGTTCCAAGATTTTGGGGATGGAGTGTTCATCTCCTCTATTGATCAAAATCAAGCATTAATCAAGTCATAAAAACAAGAACCAAAACAAGAAATAAGCAGACAAAGCAACCCCTACACCCAAAATGGGCTCACGGTTCAGCTCCAGAAAAAGAACAAGGAAGAAGCTTGGTCATGAACTCACTTACTAGACCAAGAAGCAAATAGTGGTTGAGGTGGTGGGAAGGGTCCACGCTGGAAGTGGGAAAGAAAAGGGGTTGGAAGCTTGTCTTGAAACCTCACCTTTTCACTCCCATTGGAAACAAATAAGAATTGAAATGAGAGTATGGGAATGGGAGGTGTTTTCGGCCTGGTCTCCTAAGAAGGAAGGGAAAAAAAATTGAAGTAGAGGTAGATGAAGAGGGGGAGAAGCTCGGCTGGAAGTTAAAGAGGAAAAGGAATGAAGTTCATCTTTTTTTTTCTTTCACCCACACACACTTAGAGACTTAAGAAAGAAGAATGGGAAATAAAATGAGAGGTGGGGGTCTCGCCTGATCCAAAAGAAAAAGGGAGAAGAAATGTTAAAAAGGAGATTTAATATGTGGCTAGGATTGCGTTAGAGATAAGGCTATACTAATTTGAAGACCAAGTAAATAAAAGAAAATGAAGAATGAGGGTAGAATGGAAAGGGGGTTGCTGCGGCCAGCTCTCATAAAAAGGGTGGGATTTATTTCCTTTCCCTTAAAAATAAATACTAGGCTAATAATGGTTTAGGAGAAGTGATAAAATACAATCACACAAAAGTTGACACCTCTCAATAAAGTAAAGATGCTAATCACATCAATTAATCTATCCCATCTAATTTCATGATTACCCTTCTAATCTAGAGTCTTAAGGTTTTAAAACACGGCGACGAAAACCGCAAAACCGATTTATTTCCCGCCGATAAAATCCCGAAAAATTAATTTGCGAGAAATTAATTCTTTGCGTGATAATATTATTTCATAAATAATAAAAACAATATTAATCGCTAAAAAAATAATCACAACAAGTCACGATTCGATTTTCATCGAAATCGGAGTTCGTTTTAAATTTTAATGCGGATGAAACTTACCCGGCGATTCGAAACGCGACGAAACTCCGTTAGAGTTTTCCGACGATTTTCGAACCATGAATTAATATTAAATATTAATTCTTAAATTTAATTTCATCTTGGTTTAATTCAATCAATTTCTTAGTCAACAAAAATAAACATTACCGTGCCAAACAGAAAACTTATAACAAGTATAATTGATAAATTCACCTTAAAAGCAGCATACGTCTACGCTGTCAATTAATTTGAATTGACATCATGATTAATATTTATTTATAGTAAATAAATTATTCAAAATAGTTCAAAATAATTCCCCGTACTCTTAGTAAATCATCGAGGTGATCAATCTCTCTGACTTATTTTCGAGAAATCAGGGTTTTACCGTTAAAATCACTATTCTTAAAAATTGGGATGTTACAATACCACCCCCTTTAAAATAGTTTCGTCCTCGAAACTATAAGGATCGTAAAATACGGAAAAATTACTTTACTCCAAACCGTAAAATATTTTGCACACAAGAGCATTCACAATACTTGTTATTGTACATAGTACTATAATATTCATAATTACATAATATAACATGCAACACTAGCTATCACAAAACATAAACATATAGCACATTGGATAATAGGCGTTGTTAGTGAACGAAGAACTCTTTGTGGTTGACTGATGCTTCTTCCCCGATCACGACATCTGTTCGTCCATGATCACGGTCACGGTCACGATCACGATCACGGGTACAACTTACGGCTTCGCGTCATTCTACGGATAATAACACTAGCCTATTCGCATGCAATCGTGGTTACACATAGCAAGAGTATAAAAGGCCAATTAAACTTCCAAAGGATTAAAATTCTTTTCTAATCAAACATTCCTCTAAAAGAAAACATCAATTTCTTGGGAATAACATCAACACAAAGAACTAGTAAAAAAAAACAACTTCATTTTTCTCAAATTTGTCAAACACACTTTAGTTCAAGGATTAAAACCAATTTACTAACTCACTTTTTCTATAACAAATTTTCATAAATCGTTATCTAAGTGTTCAAAACCCGAAACCATTTTTCTCTTTTCAGAGGACTATACAACATATACACTTACTCAAAATTTCGTAACTAACTTTTAACTTGAGACACTAAAAAATCGTTTTTCTTTCGGAACCAAATAATTATGAAACTTTTAAAATAGCTAGTTACAAACTCTAGCACACCAAGCAAGCAAAATTTAGATCAATAATACAAACTACTAATCACTCTCACGGGTTTTAATGAATTTTAACGACACAAATAAAAGTTTTGCACCCAATCTCCGAATTTAAGTTTTTTTTTAAGACATAAAATAATGAACTAGTTACACGTAAGTTTTTAGCAAAAGGACTAATAATAAAGTCTTGAAATCATCTTTCCCAACAAGAAACTTAAGCTTTTTCAACAAGGAAAACAAAACCTTCATAACCTTACTACTAAGTCATAATTTAACAAAATCATTTTTTTTAAAGGGCTTAAATCTATTGCCAACAAGATCATTAACAATTAAGTTCATTACTCTAAAAGATTCAAGCAATACAAGAAGTGAACAAAAATTGAGATACTCACCTAAAGCTCCTCCTAGAACTCGCAGTGCCAAGACTTTAACAGAAGCAGAACATCAAAATCCTCAAAATTATCAACATCAACAATACCACCCACATCAACAAATAACACGCAAAGAAGGGGGAATCTTTCTCCAAACTCATCCTAAGGCTCGCAGTTTGTCAAGAAGGAAGTAGGAAGAAATGCAACTCTCTCACACACCACTTACTGTCACACGGTTTTGCTAGGAAAAGAATGGAAGAAAAATGGAGTTCTCTCTTTGGGGTTAGAGTTCGCTCGCGGTACACCGAGAAGGAAGAAGAAAGGAACCTAATTTGTTCTCCACTCACTCCAATACCTGACAGAATGAATTATTTCCCCATCTTTTCTTTTTAATCGTGGCCGACCAAAATAGTAAGAGAATCAGTAAAAATCTTTCTTTCTCTTTTTTTTTTCCTGGCCGGTCAGAGAATAAAAGAAAGGAAAGAATAATTTCTCAAAAGGTTAGTCCGAGTTCTCGTCACCTCCTAACACTAAGACTAAATGAAATATCCTCTGTTCCGCCTATTGTGGACGAGTAACTGGTCAAGTAAGGAAGGGAAGTGGAAAATGAGTCATCTAACTATACTTGGTTTCTACCTAAAGGAAATCTCCTAAGATATGAAAAATCAGGGTAAAGTTTGGAATAAGAATTTTGTATACTACCCAATGCTAGCTACATAACTTGCCACGTACTAAAACTTTGACCCGCAATTCCCACTATCCTTCTAAATTCCATCCAACTAGGTCAAATGGATCTCGCGTGAATTAAAATATCATAAGATATTTAATTAACGCTTGCTAAAAATAATCGCGTATAATATTTTCGATGGGAAAATAAAGATACGCTCACGCAAATAATCAATCACACCATCAGTCACACATATTCGCGGTAGTGCAAGAATCGACTACTGCGAACACACAAATGTTAGTGCCAAACAGGTCACACTCAGAAAATCGTAAATTAGTTTTGATTTTCAAATTTAGTATATATCAAAATAATTCAAACAACAAACATTGTGGATTATACTTAGAACCACTAATACTTCAAGGATCACATATATGCAATAATGCTAATAACGTCTCCTATGAACTATCTCTATTCCAAATCTCCGCCTAAGCATAACGCCTTATTGCTGTGTTCCCTGAGATAAATTCTTCAGCTGCTAAGCTCTCGCCTTTGCTCCATCTGCGACTAATCTGCTTTAACAGAAAGAATCACTCATTTCTGAGATATTGGATTTCCGCGAGGTTTTACAACCAAATAAAAATCCCACAATAGGTTTGGTGTGTCTCAGCACACGTTGTTTCAATTAAGGAACAATTTCAAACAATTACAAGTGGAATTACTCCACTTGGGGAACAAGCGCACAAGCATGGTTTGACTCGCCATAAGACCCAGTTTAACCTCTAACAGTTGTTTTCTATAAAACCCGACATATGACCAGCTATAGTTTCCCAACTCACAGTCCGGTTAGAACCGAACCGCTCTGATACCACTTTTGTAACACCCTGTTTCCGGAGTGCTACTAAGTGAACATTCTGACAAAAGTTGACATATTTCCGAAAGGCGAAATACTCTGCCTTGCACGTTTTCCAAAAATGTGGTTCTATTTTTTTTTTTTAAACTTCTTTTTCAAAATGGCTGTCAGAGTATTGCAGCGACTTTAGAAACATGGCGGAATTTTTTAGAGACACCACATAACCACATTCAATTATTACATCAACTCACACATAACAGCATGTGCCTTGAAACATAATGGACATTTATTACAATACAGAAATAAATTCAAGCGTCCTATAGCTGGTCGACACAACAAGCTCCTCGCAAGACTACTAGTAGATTCCGCAACCACAACACAAGTGGAAAACTAAACAACCATTCCCAGCTGCTCCTCCTTACAGTTCCAAATCCTCAGCTTGCTCCGCCATCTGGGTTACAATCATTAATTGACAGAACCACTGGCAAGGGTCAACTTCTTAAAATAAAGAGTCTGTTACACTTATTCGACAATGGCAACAAAGCATATAATAATGCAACATGTTATAGGAAATAGAAAATCATAGCAATAAGCAACAACAATGTATATCATTCACAGAGCGTGACTCAACTCTCTCACTCTAGACTTGACTCGACTCACGACTCATTTTCTCTCGACTCGACAATTATTAGGAAGCGACGCAGATCCATCAATCGACATACCGGTAGTAGCCTTGGGATCTTTCGCTTCTCACTAGGTAGCGACCGGTCCCTACGCTGCAACGCCTAGCTAATCCACCGTGAACGAAGGGGACCTAGCACCCTTAGTTGTCCGGCTCACAGCTCAAAAACGTTACGACAACTCGCCTAGCTCTCTCACTCGATGAACAGCTCGCCGCTTACGATAGTCAAGGAGTGATACACAAGATTACTTGATCGCATATCAAATAAAGAGAGCATGCTTAACATGAAGAAAACGCAATTCGACATGCAACACTCAATTCGCAGCATATATTCAATCTCATATTAAATAATGCATAACTCAATCATATCACAACATTACATGCTTGACACGTAAATCAAGGAATCCATCCCTCTGCAACTCAATGGAGTTGACAGAGAGGTACACAAATATGGGGGGTTGGGTTCAGGAGACCAACCCCAAGGTTTTCACCCACGAATGACTTGGAATATGTTCGACCGCACGACAACAATAACGAAGGGGTTCGAAGACCCTAACTTCGAACTCGTAGAGTTCTCGGACTTCTTCGTATTTAGATAAGCATTTAAATAGTAACACAAGAATTTAAGCATCTCTAAAAGTTGTCCTTACACAGGGACATAAAAATAAAATCCTAAAATGTCTAGAAGTGCCCTTACGCTAGCATACTATGAAAGTATTAATGTGAAGCGCCCTTACCGAACCCCAAGCTGCACGTCCACGTGTTCCTCGATCCTACGCCGCACGATCTCGGATTTACTCAAAGCCTAACAAAATAAATAACTTGGCACAATTCTTAGCTAACTTAAGCTCTCAAGCCTAACCCTTTTCCTAACCAAAAATTCATTCAAACATTTAATTCCTAGCTACTTGAAAATAAATAAGGTTTTAAAATCAAAATACTTTTTGAAAGATAACTTATCACATAACAATTTATAAACCTTAACTTATTTGAAAAGTAAAGTTTTTGAAACCAAAAAGCTTCCTTGAACCTCAAGGTAAAGATCATGCAAGAAATCATAAATTTTAAAACCTAGACACATATTCATACAAGCATTTTCACAATTAACAAACCACTATTTCCTTTCCTACTCCTTTTTAGGCCTCTCGGCCACACCTATTCCCATAACCATCTAATTGCATGACAAAGCATCAAGACATCAAGTTTCAACAACTTCATATAACAATTAAAATACATAAGGAAATTTAAATCAAATAGGTTCCAAGATATTTTTCAAACATATTTCAAAGCATCAACTATCAAGACAACACCAAACCTAACTTAAGCACCTTCAAAGATATGTTTCTAAAACATTTTTTCACAACATTCTAGTGTCATTTCCATAGCCTCTTTCCTTTTAAAACAAATCATTTTCAAAACTAGTTCACAAATCAACTAACTCAACTAAATTTTCACAACTTGTTTTCAAAACATTTCAAGGCAACAAAGCAAAACACCATAACCAACACATAGTCCAACATAGATTTAATGTTTTCCAAAAACAAGGGTTTTGAGAATTCTTTTCAAAGCAATCATTTCCAGAACACTAGAATTATAACCATAATCATTGCCAAAAATTAAAGAATCATCCCACCAATTTTTATATAACATTCTAGTCCTCCAAAAACTACATTTGCATAAAACATAAACCACAATCATAGTAACTCATGCATATCTATCTTACTAGCCTTAATATTATTCTGAGCATATTATCTAATACCTAAGCACATAATTTAACATCAAGACCTCATGCTTCTCATGTTTCAAGGATAGGAAAAATTCCAAAACAACATGTTACACATACTTACACAAAACTATAACCTAAATCATGTCATAATCATGTTAGAAATTTAAAGAACCTCTTGATCAATTCCTACATGTCATTCTAGTCCCTCAAGAACCAAATTTTGCATAAACATCAACTAACACCTATGCTACTTCATGCATATTCATTCCAACAACCTTAAAATTAACCAAGACATATAACTAAACACCTAGATACATGCTTCAACATCATTTAATCAATTCCTTTCCTTCATCAAACAACAATTAAAACATAATTCATGGCTAATCCTAAATTCAAGAATCAATGGTTTCAATAAAATTACTCAACCCAAGTCCCAATTCAAAAACTAACAATTAAACTAGCAACAAAAGCACCTCATAAGCATGAAACAACAACTAATTGAATTGATTCCCACAAGGATCACACAACCCCTCTTTTTCCTTAGGATTAGTGCCTAGGGTTCCAAGATTTTGGGGATGGAGTGTTCATCTCCTCTATTGATCAAAATCAAGCATTAATCAAGTCATAAAAACAAGAACCAAAACAAGAAATAAGCAGACAAAGCAACCCCTACACCCAAAATGGGCTCACGGTTCAGCTCCAGAAAAAGAACAAGGAAGAAGCTTGGTCATGAACTCACTTACTAGACCAAGAAGCAAATAGTGGTTGAGGTGGTGGGAAGGGTCCACGCTGGAAGTGGGAAAGAAAAGGGGTTGGAAGCTTGTCTTGAAACCTCACCTTTTCACTCCCATTGGAAACAAATAAGAATTGAAATGAGAGTATGGGAATGGGAGGTGTTTTCGGCCTGGTCTCCTAAGAAGGAAGGGAAAAAAAATTGAAGTAGAGGTAGATGAAGAGGGGGAGAAGGTCGGCTGGAAGTTAAAGAGGAAAAGGAATGAAGTTCATCTTTTTTTTTCTTTCACCCACACACACTTAGAGACTTAAGAAAGAAGAATGGGAAATAAAATGAGAGAGTGGGGTAGAGGTGGGGGTCTCGCCTGATCCAAAAGAAAAAGGGAGAAGAAATGTTAAAAAGGAGATTTAATATGTGGCTAGGATTGCTTTAGAGATAAGGCTATACTAATTTGAAGACCAAGTAAATAAAAGAAAATGAAGAATGAGGGTAGAATGGAAAGGGGGTTGTTGCGGCCAGCTCTCATAAAAAGGGTGGGATTTATTTC
The DNA here is from genome assembly GCA_037113605.1 of Calophaca sinica. Classification (NCBI taxonomy): domain Eukaryota; kingdom Viridiplantae; phylum Streptophyta; class Magnoliopsida; order Fabales; family Fabaceae; genus Calophaca; species Calophaca sinica. Next base: position 36,528,198 of record CM073734.1, read on the forward strand.
CTTTCCCTTAAAAATAAATACTAGGCTAATAATGGTTTAGGAGAAGTGATAAAATACAATCACACAAAAGTTGACACCTCTCAATAAAGTAAAGATGCTAATCACATCAATTAATCTATCCCATCTAATTTCATGATTACCCTTCTAATCTAGAGTCTTAAGGTTTTAAAACACGGCGACGAAAACCGCAAAACCGATTTATTTCCCGCCGATAAAATCCCGAAAAATAAATTTGCCAGAAATTAATTCTTTGCGTGATAATATTATTTCATAAATAATAAAAACAATATTAATCGCTAAAAAAATAATCACAACAAGTCACGATTCGATTTTCATCGAAATCGGAGTTCGTTTTAAATTTTAATGCGGATGAAACTTACCCGGCGATTCGAAACGCGACGAAACTCCGTTAGAGTTTTCCGACGATTTTCGAACCATGAATTAATATTAAATATTAATTCTTAAATTTAATTTCATCTTGGTTTAATTCAATCAATTTCTTAGTCAATAAAAATAAACATTACCGTGCCAAACAGAAAACTTATAACAAGTATAATTGATAAATTCACCTTAAAAGCAGCATACGTCTACGCTGTCAATTAATTTGAATTGACATCATGATTGATATTTATTTATAGTAAATAAATTATTCAAAATAGTTCAAAATAATTCCCCGTACTCTTAGTAAATCATCGAGGTGATCAATCTCTCTGACTTATTTTCGAGAAATCAGGGTTTTACCGTTAAAATCACTATTCTTAAAAATTGGGATGTTACACGAGTGATCCCGTTGTAGTACATTAACTGTGATGAAAGGTGAAGCATTTTCATGCATACATTGATGCCAGAAATTAGGTGTCGTAGAGTCGCCCAGACCTAGGTGCGAGTACGTACCGTAAGTCAAGCGAAAAAACGGGCATGTGTCATCAGATGTGATGTTCTGGGCACAATCCCTGTGGGGAACCCTTGCGAGGGTGGTGTGGTGATATTCCAAAATCATATGCATTGGCATATAGACTAACCAGTAGAGATTTGTGGTGCATCTTTATTGTATTGATTATTTGCCGTGATATTATGTTATGTTCTGCATATACATATTGTTGTTATATATGTTTATTTGAGAAGATGACTCTTGCCCGTGGTTCTTTCAAATTAATAAATGTAACCCAGATGATGAAGACTGTGGAGTGTTCGAGACTGCTAACGAGTGTAGCTGAGGATAATCCTATATGGTTGTCTGCTTTGTGTAGTAGTATGGTAAACTTACTAAGGGTCTAGTAAGTGTAGTAGTGTGATGACCAGCTATAGGGTGTTTAATGTATTAATTTCAATGTTGTATTAAGTATACTATGTTTCCAAAGACTTGAATCGTTTTGCGTAAAATGAGTAAATAAGGTTATTTGCATGGCTGCTAGAAATTTGATTGCAGTGTTTTATTTATTCACCACCTTTCGAAAATGCTGCAATACTCTGATTGTGATTTTGAAAGAAGTTTGAAAAGAAAAGAGAAAATTTTAGACCCATATTTTCTAAAAACCATGCAAACAGAGTATTGTCTCCAAAATTATTTCCACATTTTTATGTTATATTAGATCAGTAGCGCTCCGAAAATCGGGGTATTACACAAAGGGCGACCAACAAGCCTTCTATATGAAGCAGAATCAGCCAATACAGGACTATCATCAGATGCCAAATGAATAGCATGTTCTAGTGGAGTGGAATCTGGTTTGCAAGCTGTTAAGCCAGTATCTGCCAAAATTTCTAAGCAGTACTTGCATTGGCACAAGGAAATTCCTTTGCTAGAGTGAGCAACTTCAAGACCAAGGAAGAATTTCAAGACACCAAGGTCTTTAATGCGAAGTTGAGCATCAAGAAGTTGCTTGAGAGAGGCAAATTCTTCTAGGGAACTACCGGCTAGAATAATATCATCCACATATACAAGTAGTGCTAAAAATGAGGAGGATGCGGATCGAATGAATAAAGTGTGATCTGCAGCAGCTTGATGAAAGCCGCAACTGAGCAAGAAAGTAGTAATTTTCTCAAACCACTTTCGGCTTGCTTGCTTAAGCCCATAAAGTGATTTTCGCAATTTGCAAACTTGCCCAGATTTAGGAGCTTTGACACCTTGTGGAAAACTCATGTATACATCTTCTTGCAAGTCACCATGCAAGAAAACACTATTTACATCAAGTTGATGTAAATGCCAATGCTTAATGGAGGCAACAACAAGCAATAGACGTACGGTAGTAAGCTTAGCCACGGGTGAGAAAGTGTCAAAATAATCAAGTCCCTCAACTTGATTGTACACTTTAGTAACCAAACGCGCCTTAAAACGTTCCACAGAACCATCAGCATGTCTTTTAACTTTGAAAGCCCATTTACTGCCTATAGGTGAAAACACCAGGAGGCATGTCAACAAATTCCCATGTGCCATTATCTTGAAGAGCACTAATTTCTGCATTCATAGCCTCTTGCCAACGTTTGTCCTGAACAGCTTGTTTATAGGAAAAGGGTTCGATATCAGTGGACAAGGAATTTATGTAAGAAGAATGAGGTGAAGAAATATTATTGTAAGAAATTGATTTAGACAAAGGATGAGGTACGGACGAAGTGGTGGAGAATATGTAATCTTTTAGATGAGCTAGTATAGTACGGGTATGAAAGGATTTTCTAGGTAATAATGATGATGAGATCAGAGGAGGAATGTGATCAGAAGAAGAAGAAACAATAGTGGGAAAAGGATCAGGTGTAGAAAGAATGCTACTAGAGGTGTCAAAATAAATGTGTGGAATAGAAGAGGATGTGGAAGAAGGAGATTGATAAGGAAATTGCAAATCATAGAATGTAACATTTCGGGAAACAAAAATTTCTTAGGAATAGAGATCCAAGAGAATGTATCCTTTGACACCTTTCTTGTATCCAAGGAAAACACATTTGCGGGCCCGTCAATCAAACTTGGCACAACGAGAAACAAAAGTAGAGGAGTAGCATAAACAACCAAACACATAAGGTCATTTAAGTCAGGCAGGTGATCATAGAGAACCTCATAAGCCGATTTGTTGGCAAACAATTTTGTAGGAATACGATTGATAAGGTACACTATGTGTATAATAGCATAAGACCAATAAAACTTTGGCAGCTGAGACTGAAACATAATGACACGAGCGACATTCAAAATATGTTGATGACGACGCTTCACTCTACTGTTTTGCTGTGGAGTCTCCACACAACTCATTTGATGCACCAAACCTTTGGAAGCATAGAATTCTGGGAGGAAGCATCAAACGGGCCCCAAATATCCATATGTATCAATTCAAACAGTTTGTGTGTGACAGAACTACTAATGGGAAAGGGAAGCTTCTTGTGTCTTGCCATATGACAAACATCACAAGCTGTGTGTCTGGGTGATGGAATATATCCATATTTATTGAGCAACATTTGCATTCTGTCATGAGACAGATGGCTAAGTTTCAAATGCCATAAAGTAGGAGGTGGCAGTGTGTGATTTTGTAATGCAAAAAACAGTCAAGCACTTGGAGGACAGTCTTAAAGCAGTAGCACCATCAAGCTCCAAGTAACACAATCCATGATGAACTCTAGCCGAACCAATCGTCTTCAACTTATTCCCCTGAATTAAGCAAGAATCAGAGGTAAACACAATTGAGCAACCCAAACCAGTAGTTAATTTGGTAACTGAGATCAGATTAAAGGAGAATTGTGGGACAAAAAGAACATTCTCAAGTGTAATCCACTTGTTGAGCTTGACTGAGCCCGAAAAATGTGCCATAACAGTGTGTCCATTTGGTAAATTGACTGCTCTAGGTTGAATCTGTGTGTGGGAATCAAACCAATTGAGTGAGTGTAACACCCTAACCCATATTAGGGGATTACTTACGAATAAAACCTGAACTAACTAGGAAACGACGTATAAAAAGTTTCGAATACCAATGACACTAAGGATCAAGTTCTGTTTACAAGATATGAACCATGCTTTAATTAATAAAGTCCCTAGATATTTAAGCATTATAAAAGATATGCGGCTAAAGCATTAACATAATTCAGAGTCTCGTAATTGCTGAAATTACCTCGAATTATTACAACCTCTGTCTAAAAAAAAAAGAATCATAATAAGTAGAACAAGTTACGATTACGCCTCATACACATATACTACTAGGACACAACCTAATAGCTACTACGACTCCGACTCGTGATCCGGTAACTCGAAGTCTCACCGAATGGCAAGACCGAGCACGCTTATGCTCTGAACCTCTTCCATCAATAGTACCTGAAAACAACGCCCCAAAGGTGAGTTTATAAAACTCAATAACATAGACTTGAAATCAAAATATTTTTACCGTTGTTTCAGCCATACGTGGTGTGCGACGTATGGGAAAATCCTCCGCTTATTACATAAGTATATTTAATCAAACTATATACCTTAACCGAACCTCAACATAGCAGTGCCAATGAATGTTCAGACATAGAGCATGTATCAAACACACAGTCTAATCATATTCACTTAGACAATTACCATTTTGCTAAGTGATTCACAAGTCCAAACCTCAAATCATCTTATGCAAACAACCAATTAATCGATATTGTTTACAAGACAAATCACAAATCATAATTACAATCATAATGGATGTACCCACTTGGTGCCACTCAATAACCCAAGAAAAGAGTGAGAGCTATTCATTTATATACCGCTCCACCAAGGGATCCTCGTAATTGGAAAAACCCTCAAATAACCAAAGACGAGGTTGCATTATTACGCAAACACCCTCAAACACAATCATACTTATTCACAAAACATTTTCAATTAATGCATTGCTATTTCACATTTGTCATAGTCTCATATTATCCCTAACCTTAACCAAACTCAATCATAAATCATTAACACACAACACATCACAATTCATTATCAAATAATGTATGGCTCTAACACATTCCTTTTAGCCTCACACCATTCATTTAAGCATAGGAAAATGAGACTTAACACAAGGTTTAAGAGTTTGGGAAAGCATTAGAAAGGAAATAAAAACACACAAAAATGGTGTTGTTGGTCACCCAGCAAACAGTGGCAGAGAGTTGCACCTGTTGGTGCACTCTGGCTTCGCCTAGCGACCCAGGGGGTTCGCCCAGCGATCTGATGCTGAAAAATCTGCATAATTATGTTTTTCTACACTTCCAAATTCCTTGTCACATTCCAACCCAATCCTAATCACAATGGAGTAGATCCAAGGCAAACTCACACATATACATACTAAGAATCAAATGCACATTAAGAATCAAAACAATAGAATTCTTAACATGCTTAGTCATAAGGTTATAGTTCAACACTTTTAAATTCAATAACAACACATCAATAACTCATTACCAATAACAACATTCATATGGTTAGAATCAACCAATAGCATTCAAGCATGTGACTCAGCTCAATCACTTTTCACATTCCAATTCAAACCAAGATAATTTCAACAAGGGTTTCAAGACAATTATATGCATACACTACTAGGAATACAAGACATATCCAAAGCCAAGACAAACATGGAACTTAGCATACACGAAGCATAACTACACCAAGTGAACACATACATACATCATGGTGCATACAATTTCACATTCAAGTAACTTAGAGCCCAAACTCATGCAAAAGGGCTAGCTCACATGCTGAGCCACTTCAAATCTGAAATCACGCATATTTTCACACATAACAACAATTTGTGTAATTCCGATTGGAGCTCAGTGGAACTCACAATGGTCACAAACAACACACATTGTTTTAGGGGGGTTGGGGGCAGCCGTCCAACCCTATTTCACCAAACCCCATACAAGATTATTTAGTATACTTAATAAGCTAATTATTGAACTAATAAATTTAATCTTAAAGCCTAGCACACCCTAAGGAAGGTTTTGGGGGAAGTCTATGTTACCTTAATAATCCCAAATTAGGGATTTGAGTTCTAAAAATCCCCTTTCCTCTTCTTCCATCGTTCTGAGCTCAGATTGATCTTCTCCACCAATTAAGTCCACATGCAAGTAAAAACATTCATTCATAAATAATCTAAGCTCATTTGCATTACAATCTAACTAGGATTGAAACCCTATAGGTTAAGGACCAAAACCATAACCCAAACTTACCAAAACAAGGTAGAAATTAGTGAAGAAACAGCATGAAACACGGCCTGGCCGTGCTGTGCAAAACGACCGTGTCAGGCCTCTGCAGAATTTCTGCAGACGAGCGTCAACTTCGCAGATTTTATTAACATATCAAATGGAGTCGGAATTGGGCAAACGACCACTCATTGGAAAGCTTAGGATGTCTAGTTTATGAATATAATTTTTATTTTAGAGGATGTCCTCCCAATTAGTGCAATTTTAACAAACAAGCAACTGATGTCAGAAAACAGGACAGCATTCATTCCTTAACTTGTAAATTCTATATCTAATTCAATTCTTAACATTTTCAAGTGATTCTTGGGCCTAAAATGAAGCCCCTCATGTCTAGTTTACACAGAAACAAGAAGAATTTCAATCCAAGGTCTATAGAGAGAGTTATACTCGAAATACCAGAGGAAGTCTTAACATGCATGTTCACTAGGTTGTAACCCAAACTTCTACTAAGTCCAACATCAAATTCCCACTCCACAATCTGAACCTTAGACTAACTAAACCACATGCAAAAGGAAATAAAAACCCTAATGGGGGTCTTATTGGTTGCCCACCACCTAAAGGAGAAGAACTCACCTCAAAAAGAAGAAATGGAGTTGAATAGCTTGAGTTCTCCTTCCTTCTCCCTCTTATAATTTTGAGCTCCTCCTTCTTGCTTCCTTGAACCAGCTCTTGAAGCTTCAACAATGGAGGATGTTCAGCCCAAACTCCTCCTTTGAGAAGGATTGAATGGAGGCTTCAAAGCTCCACCATCTTCTAGCCCCAAAACCTAGCTTTCTTCTTCTTTTTCCTCTTCTTCCTTCTCTCTACATTTCTAATTTTTGCTTCTTCCTTTGTTTGTGGCTGCTGGAAATCGATGGAGGGAGGGAGTAATAGGGTTTGGAGAGAGTTCTAGGGTGGATTTAAATGAAACATGGTGTATGGTGGTCACTTGGGTTAAGTTAATTAAAAACTTGCCAATAAACCCTTATTAATCCTCTTGATTAAATCTTAGGTTCCTAATAATAACTTAAGTAATTTTAATCAATTAAAACTACTCCTAATTAATCAGTCCCACAAATCCTAAATCATTGGGTAAAATTACAATTTTACCCTTTGATTCCAAATTGGTTTTAAACTATCAAATTAAGGCTGTGTACTATATTTAATCCTCAGGGATTAAATCTCCTTTTCACTTAGGTTTTCTAATAATTAGGCTTAAGGGTTTTGGGATGTTACAGTGAGCCATAAATGTGATTTGTGGCGCCTGTGTCAAGGATCCAGTGCAATTGATTGGAAGTTTGTGTGCCAGCAAGGAGACAGAAACTACCTGAAATAGTGTTACTAGAAAATGCATTCACCAAGTTAGTAGCATTAGGTGGAGCCACAGCTTCATTAGCACAAACAGAATGCTGTTGAAGCATTGCTAAGATTCCATGGAACTGATCTTTAGTGAAACTTAGAGCCTTGTCTTCAGAAACTTTTGAAGAACCAGCATCAACCTCATGTAAAGAAGCAGTATCATCAGCACCGGATACATTAGCATAAAAGGAATCCTGTAACACCCCAATTTTTAAGAAACATTGTTTTAGCAAATAAAATCCAGAATATTGAAGGTAAGTCGTAGACATTGATCACCTCAATGATTTACTGAGAGTACGAGGAATTATTTTGACTTGTTTTAAATAATTTATTTATTATAAATAATTATTATTTATGATGTCAATTCAAATTAATAGACAGCATAGACGTATGCTACTTTTAAGGTGAATTCATCAATTAAACTTTATTTAAGTTTTCTGTTTGATGCGGTAACGCGTATTTTTGTTAACTAAGAAAGTGATTAGAATTAAATCAAGATAAAATTAAATTTAAGAATTAATATTTAATATTAATTCATGGTTCAAAATTCGTTGAATAATTCTTATGAATATTCACCGTATTTTGACTTGCCGGGTAAGTTTTATCTGAGTTAAAATTTAAAACGAATTCCGATTTTAATGAAAATTGAAACGTAACTTATTGTGGTGATGCTTGAGTACTTTTAATTGTTTTTATTATTTATCGATAAATTATTAACATGCGGTAAATTAATTTCTAACTAAATTATTTTTTCGCGATTTATCAGCGAGCGAATTATTGTTAACGCAATTACTCGACGATGTAATTTTAGGACACCAAAACTCTAGGATTAGTGGGTAATCATGAGAAGAGAGATTAGGTGTCAAGACTTGGTAATTAGATTAGAAATATCTTATCCTAGGTGCCTATGTGTCAAGCTTACCTTGGTTAATTAGAAAGTACCTTTCCTAAGTTAATCCTAGCCAAGTGAAATTACCCATATTTTTTTTTTTAGGATCAGCGTGATCCCCTCCCTCATTCCCACTCATTCACTTTTTTTTTTTTTTTTTTTTTTTACTTTGGCTCCAAGTTAGGTGACGTAAGGTGTCACCCTTTTTCTTACTTTAAAACAAATATTTTTCCTAAATCAACTCTAGCCAAGTAAAATAGTTTTGTTATTTTTTTCTTTTATTCCCTCTCTTTCTCTAGTTCCAGCCGAAGCCTACTCCCTCACTCTCATCCATTTTCATTTTTCATTTTTTCTCCTATGTTCTAGTGATTGGTGTGAAAAAGAAAAGGGAAGAAGGCAAGCTATCTCCTTCCTTCTTCTTGGCTTCAAGAACCGTAACCTTCCTCATCTTTTACCATCCATCTTATTTCATTTCTTTGAGTGCTAAATGAGTGAAGAGAAAGAAGAATACAAGTCCATTTCCCTTCCTCCTTGTGCCCAAAATCGTGGCCCTCCTTTAATGAAACACCCACCATTTCTTCCATTTTTCATCTCCATTTTAGTGATAGTTTCATGATCTAGTGAGTAAGAACTTGAACCAAAGATTTTCCCCTTAGTTTCTTAGCTGAAACCGTGGCCCTTTTTGGGAGGATTAGGAGTTGATTTCTTTGATTTATTTCTCGTTTAATACTTCTAATATGCTTTGATTATGATCATGAGCAAAAGGATAAATTGTTCCCCCAAATTTTTGGAACCCTAGGTTGAATTGCCCTATGGGTAAGGGGGAATGTGATTGCTCATGTGAATCATGAAATTGGGTCGGGTTTACTGTTATTTGTCACTTAAATTTTGTTATTGTTGTTGTTGATTTGAGTTTGATCAAAGAAAAATTTAGTTTGAGACTCCTTGATGCTTGATTTAGCTATGATAGGAGCAAAGTGTTTGGGTTTGAAGTTTTGAATTAAAATCTTGAAGGTTTTGGAAAAGGAATTAGGTGTTTTGTGTTGAAATTTTATTGATTTGAAAGTTTTGCAAATTTTTCCTAATATGTGTGTGTGTGGCCGAGAACCCTAGGAGGGTTGGGAAGAAAATTATTTTGTGTTCTTGACTTGAATAAATTAATTTGGGTGTTATTTTAAGTTTTGGAAAATTTTAGAAAGAGTTCGATTGGGTTTTGGAAACTTGTTTTGACTTTGAGGCAATGAAACACTTAAGGCAAATGGGATCCTTGTAGTCCTAAGCCAAGTGGAGCCTTAATCAACTAATTATTATGAAAGGCATTTATTCTAGAACTTGTTTCTTATTTCAAGTTTAAGGGGAAGTGAATTTTTAGTTTTTAAAAACTTTAATTTTCAACTCTATGTATTCTTTCAAGTGTATGTGTTTTATTAAACAAATCTTTGGGGTTGGGAAACCTAGGGGTTAGAATTGAACCAGAACCTAGGGAATTATTTTTGGGTGAACTAGAGTTGAGCTAAGTTTGGTGTGCAATGTTTAGGATTTGAAGACTTAAGTACGTGCTGAGTAGGACTGTGACGTGCTTTGACACGTGGATTGTGGATTTCGGTAAGGGCACTTCACATTCTATGTGTTATGTTTCGTATGACTGTGTAGTGTGAATTAAATGCGAGTTGTTGTGAATTGCTTGACTTTGTTGTAATTTTGATGTTGATGAAGTGGTGTATAATCTTGTGATCATATATGCTTATTTGTGTTTAAGATATATGCTGTTGAGACTGGTGCTGGATAATTAAAGGTTTATTTAATTATGCCATGTTGAAATATCATATGCATTGATATGTTCATTAGAGTATGTGGAACGCATTGACATGCATTATGGTAACTTCGACCTGAGTATCTTGGGGTGAGGATTTATCATAAGGGAATTCAGGGTCGTCGTTATTGACATGCATAATGGTAACTTCGACTTGAATATCCTGGGGTGAGGACTTATCACAATGGAGTTCAGGATCGTCGTTATGTCCTGGGGACGTTTGACCCATCGCGTGGAGCATTATCGGGTTGGGGAACCAAGCAATTGACCACTGCGTGGGGTATTCCTGAATCCTAAACAGTGGCATGTAGTTGCATTTGCAAAGTATTTATGCATTCTTATTGAATTGTATATTATGTTGTACTATGTTATCTGTCTTTGTTTAAGAAGTTGACCCTTGCCCGTGGTTCTTTCAATTAATGATTGTAACCCAGATGATGAAGACTGCAGAGTGTTCGAGACTGCTGACGTGTGTGGCTAAGGATGGTTCTTCATGGCTCTCTGTTGTGTGTGTTTGTTTGGTAAACTTACTAGGGGGTCTAGTAAGTGTTGTAGTGTACCGACCAGCTATTGGGTATTGGTGTGTTAATTACCATGTTGAATAAAATGTATTATGTTCTCAAAACTTAAATTGTCATGTGTGCAACGATTGATTAAATTTATTAGTATGGTTATTGTGTTCTTATTTTGGTGTCTTATTTGTTCACCATTATGTTTCTAAAACCACATTTTTGGAAACCATGCAAACAGAGTATTTTGTTTTTCAAAAACATTTTAAGTTTTATCAGAAATATTGGATTGGTAGTGCTCCGGGAATGGGGTGTTACAAATCCTTGCCATAATTAGGTGGAAAACCATGCTTACGGTAACATGTGTCCATAGTATGACCAGGCTTGTTACAATAATAGAAAATTCGACCAGGACCACGGCTAGAACCACAACCACGACCTCTTCCGGCAAACTTACGTGCGTCTACCGAATTCAGAAGAACACGAGAATCCTCAAATCCTTCATTAGAAGTTGCCTCTTTTGTTGTAAAATCATGGACTGTAACATCTCAATTTTTGTGAAAATTATTTTACAGTTCCGACTACTTGGAAATAAATCATAGAGATTGATCACTTTGATGATTTACGAAAAGTACAAAGAGCTGCTACATTTGTTGTAAACAATTTACTGTTTTAGTAATTAATTCAGATTAAGAGACAGTGTAGACGTATACAATTTTTAATATGAATTAATCTTGAAAAATGTGAAAAATTATTGTTTGATTAAAGAAAATTATTTTATTGAATGAGAAATAATTTTCAGGATTTAATAAGTATTTTTAAGTCACAATTTAAATTTTTGACGTTGAGCTTTTTATTAATTATTGGTTTTATGTCGTATTTAAGGTGACTTTTATTTTAATAATTTTGTATTGATGATTTTATTGTTTGAATAATATTTAGTTGATAAGCGAAATTGAAATTAGTGATCCTCACTAATTTACAGTTTTATTACGCTGCAAGAATTCTATTGAATTCTGCCGTAACTAGGCTATTGGGCGAGTTTCTAACTGACATATGCCCAAACGTGATCCAAATTTTATAAAATTTGAGATCTTACCATTTTCCATTATTTAGGATTTATTAGAAATTTTTCTGGAATTTTTGGGCATTAGAAAAATATAGGGTGTTTTCAACGCGTAGAACTGCATTACGGTAGCGTTTTAACTTGTAAATCAAGAAAGCGACATTCATAGTAATACTTCTAATATTTTTGGGGACATTTTAGTTGATTAATAATTTTTGAGTATAGAATAATTTATTAGATTTATTTTTGGAGTTTTTGATACAAAAACCCTAATATACGCGTAACGCCGTGCGCCCGATTGATCGATAAGGGACGAAACGAAACCATATGACCAGGGGGATGAAGGCTGACCTGAATGGACCAATGGGAGGCCAGCCATGTGCTGGTAGCCTACAATTTGGAATGGACCCTTTTGATTGGTTATTGGAGGAATTAGTAATTAGTTTGTTTCCTAACTAGGTAAAAATTTAGTTACTTACGGATAAGCTTAAGTAGATATTTTGTGAAGATATTTTACTCAAGACTTGCTCTCCAAGGCCAACTAGCCGTGACCCTCCTCCCTTAGAAACACATTTCATTAACCATTTTTCTCCATTGACAAGTTGTAACAGAAAATGTAGTGAGAGAAAGTTGTATTCTTGAAGAACTTAGTACTTGGAAGGCTTGAATCTTCTTCTCCCTTGCTCCTTCCATCTTTGCGCAAACCTCCCTGTTTAGTGGTAAGATTTGGTTCTTGTTCTCTTTTCCATCTTCACCATTAATGATATGTTTAAGATTTTAGTTCTTTTTAGAGAGTAAGTGGTGACTTTTAGTTTGATTTGTTCATTTCCTCATAGATTTAGCATAAACTTTCATATTTGGTATTTGATTTGAAATTTTTTTTGGTTCCCTCTCTTCTCTTCTTATTGGCCGTGGGTTTGGGGCTGGTTAGGGGATGAAGTTTATTTGATTTGGTTGTTTAAAAGTAAGGATCTAGCATGTTTTAGAGTTTTAGCAATTGACCCAGTACTTTAACCTTACCTAAAATGAATTTTTGATTGAGGAAAAATTGGTTTCCTTATCTTTGCTTTGCTTGTCATGTATTTAAAGTAATTGGGGCTGTTTTAATCTCAACCTTTGTTACTTATAATGATGATAAACATGTATTAGATGATAGGGATTAGATCAAAAGTTTTTGACAAGTTGGATAGTTTAAATTCAATATTTTTGGGGCTGTTTTGGAGTTGTTTAAACCATGATCTTTTAATAACATTGAAGAAAGTTTTAACTTGATTTTAAAGTATGTTAGGTGTTAAGGAAGTTCGTTTAAGGTTAAAGGAATTAAGTGTAGTGAACTTGTATGATTTGAAAATGGAAAATTTGAAAAGTTTGGTTTTATTTTTAGGGCACTAAACCGTGGCTTCAATAATGTTTTTGGGGGATGTTTTAAAATGTATTTAAGGTGTTGTAAGTGCTTAAGAAGTTGGTTTTTGGTTAAGGTTTAAGAACTATAAAGATGGTTATGTTTAAAGCTTTGGAAATGGTTAAAATAAAACAATTTTGGGGGCTGTTTTGTGATGCTTAAAACAGTGGCTTATCAACAAGATTTGGGTAAGTTTCAACTTGATTTTAAGTGTCTTAAAGTGGTAAAGAAGTTGTCTTATGGTAAGAAGTTTGATTAAATAAAGTTTGCATGATTTAGGAGTTAAAGGCTTAAAACCTTGAAGTTGTTTTTGAACTTCCAAAATCGTGGCCTTCAAGGGAGATTTGTAACTTGTTCTTAGCTTGTCCTTATGCTTAAAAATAGTTGTAAAAGTGGTTGATGATTTGATTTAGCAAAGCTTTTCAAAGAAGCATGATTTTGGGAAAAGATTTGGGTTATGTTTCAAGAATTGTTTTGAACTTGTAATGAAGTTGTTTCTAAAGTTTTGTGACATGTTTTAGTGTTTTGAAAAATGGTTCAAAGTTGGGAAAACACTATTCAAAGTGGTAAAACACTATTTCAGTTGGTAAATTTTGGTTTAGGAATTTTCCTAAGTGTGTAATATTTGAAAAAGTTTCAAAACTTGCATGACTTAGACTTGTTGCATGATATATGACTAGGTGTGATCCATATGAGATTAAGTGAGTAAGTCTTAGGCCGTTTAGGGACCCAAACCGTGGCTGTCCTAGGGAGTTAGGACTTGTATTTTTGGGTTCTAATTGAATTAAGTTTGTGTCGTTAAGGTTCGTGCTTAAGGTACGCGCGAGGTGCGACTTGATGATACTTTCGAATTACCTTGCTTGGATTGTTAAAGCGCCCAAGGTAAGGGAAATTCTTATATAATGAGTTTGGGCTTTTCGGCTTGTGTGTTGGTTGGTTTGATGTTTGATTAAATTGTGTGGTAGTACTTGTAGTATTACTATGTGTTGTTGAGATGTTGTAGCATGAATTATTGTGTATTGATTTGGCCATGTGTGGCAAGACTGAATAGTATTGTGTGACTTAAATTATGTTTGATTGATTTGATTGGGCTTGAAATTGGGGAAAGTATGTAGCAGGTTGTAGCTTCCTGAATTGTTATATGCTGTATGAAATGCTGTAGCATGTTCTTGGCCCTGCGTGGCATTATGAATTGTATTGTTTTCCTTGAATCATGTTGGATTCAATTGGAACTTGTTATTGATTTAGAATATGAAAAATATTATTGATTAGTTAAAACATTACTTGGGCGCTCCCTACGGTGAGCATGCCATATTGAAGAATTTGTTTGGATGCATACTGACCATTGAGCATCGACACTCGGAGCATTTGATTTGTCTTAATGACTTCAAAAGACGAGTTGTCATGTCACTCAGAGCATTTGATTTGTCTTAAAGACTTTAAAAGTCGAGTTGACACTGCATTGCCTAATGTGTGGTAAGCTTAACTTGAGGCAAGCCTAATGTGTGGCAATATTGTTGGGACGTTTGGAAAATTTCTCGTCATACTGCTGACCTATAAAGGCTGCAGGTGTATACACAACTTGTCATACTGCATTGGCATGCATAGTTAACCACATTTACGATATGTGATGACTTGATCGTTGATCTGTTGATAGAATTGTTGATCACATGCAATTATTGGATATTGTGGTGACTTGATTGTTGATCTATTGGTTGATTTGTTTGCTCGCATGCAATTATTTGATATTGTGGGGACTTGATTGTTGATCTGTTGGTTGAATTGTCTGCTCACATGCAATGCTTGATATACCATGATGATGCATGCGGTCTATTAAGTATGTATATGTATATAAAAGCATGTTGTTGTATTATATATGTATATATTGTTTGCATGCGACATAGCCTATGATAAACTCGTGGACAAAGAATTTACCCTTGCACTGTTGTTGGATTGGATATCCCTATGGATGTCACTTCCAGATGGAGCTCCATAGCTGCTGCAGTTTCGTCTTTCCAGGAGCGTTGAAGATTGAGCCAGTGGAGGAAGATTCCTCTGAATGTTTCATGTTTTGATCTTGCTGAACTGTTTCTCAGTAAGAGTTATAGTTGTTGGCCAGCTTAGCTTAGGGTTTTGTCTTTGTTGTTTTGTAATTACTCTATCCAGAAAACCTCGTCTCAGTGTAAAACGATTATGTTACGTTTTATGTTATGTGAAGTATTGATTGTGATGCATTATACTCTGATATTTGCAAAAGACTAATTTTGCATTATTTAGAAAATTATGGTACTCTTTATGTCTCAATTTTGAAAAGGGTTTCAAAGAGAAGAAAAAAAAATTACTCCTATTTTTCATTGCGAAATACATAAGAGTACTCTTTAACCGAAAGCATACAAGCATCAAATGTTTTCAGCATCAAATTGGGTTGCACAGTAGCGCTCTGGAAACGGGGTGTTATGTAACACCCCGTTTCCGGAGCGCTACTAAACCAAATATTACTCTCGACAGTCCAAGTACTTTCGAAAATGGAACACGCTGTTGCATGGTTTCTGAAAGTGTGAGTCTATTTTTTTTTTCAAACTTCTTTAAGTAATTCGAAACCAGAGTATTACAGCATTTTCGAAGGCAGTGGAAAAATACGCTATCATGTTTAACTCACAAAACCATGCGAAGGAATTTAATTAAGACATACACATAAATTGATTCAAGTCTTGAAACATAAAGCAATTATTACAACAAATATGATTAAGCATCTGACACCCTATAGCTGGTCGGAGCACTACTACGCTTACGAGACCCTCTAGTAAGTTTACCATACGGCTACGCAAGGCAACAACCACGTAGGATTATCCTCAGCTACGCTCTTCGGCATTCTCGAACAATCCGTAGTCTTCATCATCTGGGTTACATTCATTGATTGAAAGAACCACGGGCAAGGGTCATCTTCTTAACAAAACATATAACACTAACAACATGTATACCCATCACATCATACCAATGAATTATACATGAACACAGTATAGCATGGCATAAGAAATAAACATAACACCTCAACATGTAGTTCAACAACATTATAAATGCATCAAGTCAGTATACAGATGTAGTCAACGTGAATTTTACGGCTTAATTCCTATACCAATAGGATAGTAGGCAACCCACCATATCAAGTTTGTATACCCATACCAATGGGATATGTGACACCGGGTCGACTCCTCGCCCCCCCCCCCCCGATGAACACTGCCATCTACATCAGACCTTAAGTTCGTAATCGTCCTTTAGGCCAGGGCCAACGCGCGAATACCTTGACACTAGGATCCATCCGTCTAGTTCAGAGTAAACGATATCTTATGATTGCATGCTTCACAACGTTCAATTTTCTTCGGATGCACTTACAAGAAGTGTCTGTGACTTACAATTTTGACACGATCGTACTTGATGTATTGACAACTCTCCCTTTCTAAATCCTCTTTGACTCACCACGTAATTATTTGAAGAAATCCCCTTCTTTATTTATTATATTTTTTTTTTGAAACCGCAATGTCCTAGTTTCGCAAAACGTGTTGTTTTAGAGAAAGCGCGTCGGAGCATCGTGTTGTCCATACATCAATTACATCGTCAAAAAAAAAATTGTACGACCTCACCGCATGCATACATACAACTTAAGCACACAATGCAATGTACTAAATCCATCCAATGCAACAACACATAACATTTACTACTTAAATATTACAAACAATCTCAACACATCATTCAAAACAACCAATCCAATCAACATACAACTCAAGGATGCTAAAACTCATTGGAGAAAATTTCCCTTACACAAGCATACAATAACGAGTACACATCACCAAAATAATATCTAGAAAATGCCCTTACGCATAAGCACGCAAAACATAAACACATAGAATGTGAAGAGCCCTTACGCATAAGCACGCAAAACATAAACACATAGAATGTGAAGAGCCCTTACCTAAAGGCTTTCCTTCCATGTCAAAGTCGCTCGGACTTTACGGCGAATCCGATCACGATCTCGTATCCACGATCCTAACCAAACAATTACTTAGGGCTTAGTAAACAAACTAAAACCTTAAACTCCTAGGAATAGCCACGGTTTCCACCATCCCACCCCTAATCATAACACTTCAAGTCCTAACTTATTTTCCACACTCAAAGGGGTAGAACAAGGTTTGAAGGTACTAAACACTTTTAGAAACTTTCAATACTTAAACACCAAATATTTTTGAAAGAAACTTCATCTATCTTTCTAAGGATTCAAGCCCTAGACTTGTTCCTTATCATTAAGATCCAAAATAAAAACAATTTGATCGAAAACCTTAGCATAGACTCAAACACATGCAAATGGCAAATCTGTCCCCCAACTTCATCGATTTTATTATTATAGCAAACGACGTCGGATTCGAGCAAATGACCACTCCCTGGAAAGCTTGGAGTGTCTAGTTTTTGGAAATGAATTTTAATTTAACATTCCATCAGCCATTTGGTACAGTTTAATAAAAAGGATTTCGGATGTACAGAAAAGGACAGATTCTGTTTCCCAAATTACAACGCATTTTAAATTATCAATACTCAAGCAAATTCAATAAACTTTGTGTGTAAAATGTAGATAAATGAGTCTAGTTTCCAGAAAATCAAGAATCAACGAAAAAGGATATGTGTGGGAAATGTTATGACCAAAACACTAAACACATGTCAGTGCAGTTTTTTTTTTTGTTAACAAGATTAAAACTAACACCCTTTCCTTGACTCAATCTTTTTTTGGAAACACTTAGGTTTTCTCAAGTTGAAGATTCTCATTGTCAAGAGGTTTTAAACAACATTTTCTAAAGAAAACTCTTTTTCAAATCATGACATGAATCAAGCTCATGGAGGATAAATCATGACATGAAATCACTAAAACATTAAGATAACAACAAAATACCCACATGCAAGATAAGATTCACTTGGAAAACAATCCATTCCTTTCCCTTCTTAGGTCACGGCCTAGAGCTCTTTAAGGAAGGGAAATTTTTTTTGTCATTTTGTCTCCTTGATCATCATCAAGAACATGCATGAAGGAATAAACAAGAAAATCAAAAGTTCAACATCAAAAACCCACATGCAAGGCCACATATTTTTCCTTTGCAACAAAATCACTTAGAGCTTGGCTTATGATCTTTTCATCAAGTAGATCCACACCAACAAACAAGGCTCACATATTGTTCATAGCCTAAAATATATTTTTGAAGGAAAAGGAGAAATCTTTATGTTTTATAGAAGAAATAATATCACTATTTTTTTTTTGAAACAAACTATGTCATGCCATTAACACTTAGGTGGTAAAATAAATCCTTCCTTTTTGTGGTTCTTGAGTCCATCACCTCTTCAACAAGGAGGAGTGAAGTATGGAGGTTTTTCCCCCCAATCTTTTGAATGGCTTAAAACACTTACCAAAAAGAAAGATGAAGAGGGAGAACTATAGAAAAGCAAGTTAAGAAAACATGAAAGATTCAACTTGTTTTAAAAGAAAACCAAGTAACATGCATAACCATGATAAGAATCAAGAAGAGATGAGCATATTACCCTCACTAAGGTGCTGAACAGTGGCAAAAATGCAAGGGAAGAAAAGAGATGAAAAGTCTTGTACATTTGCTTGCAATGTATGCTAGTTTCCTTCTAGTTCTCTCTCTACTTCTCTCTAATTTTCTCTCAACTTTTCCACATCTCACACAATGAAAATGAAACTGAAATGAAGCTCTCCCCTCCCACCTAATGTCACGACCAGCTCATGCAAAAGACAGGAGGAAGAAGCTTCCTCATTCATTGGTCAACACATGCTCCAAAAGCCCTAAACTTAGCTACTAATCATTGCTATCTCTTAAGCCTATTCTTCCACACAACTTTTGAGCTAAGCTAGCCACTTCCATTGGCTGAATGGGGCGTCCATGAGCATGTGTGAGGAGGAGGAAATCTCACTTAAATCTTATGACACTTAGTCTAGTAAAAAGGCTACACATTTTAGCCAAAAATGCAACCAAAATCTAATCATTGTGGAAGTAAATCCTTCCCACCTCCTTTCTTTCCCAATAAAAATAATTTACCCCCTGCCCCCTTCAGTATCTCCTCACGAAATTTAGGGGGGTATTCGCTCCCATTTCGTCGCGCATTCGGTTTTACGCGTCTCGCGTCTTAACCGCGTAGAAAATACATTATAATAAAATTTCGTCCAAAAATTACCAAACCATTTTCAATAAATCTAAAATAGTATAAAACACTCAAATCCCAAATATCAAAATATTCGGGTCGAGTTAAAGTTTTCTGTCGGGTGAAATCTTACCCGGGTAGTCCAAAACTCGACCGAAAAACGGTGGAATTTTAAACTGAAATTTTTACCATGACTTAATAAAATGTATTAAGTCCCAAATATAATTTTATCTTGATTAAATTCAATCACTTTCTTAGTCAACAAAAATTACCCGTCACCGTATCAAATAAAAAACTTATTCAAAACTCGGTTGATGAATTCACATTAAAAACAGCATACGTCTACGCCGTCTATTAATTTGAATTGGCATCATAATTAATAACTATTTAAAATAATACAATTATTTAAAATAAGTCGAAACAATTCCTTATACTCAGTAAATCATTGAGGTGATCAGTCTCTATGACTTACTTTCCAGTATTCGGGATTTATTGCTAAAACAATTTTCCTTAAAAATTGGGATGTCACATGTTACAATAGTGGTATCAGAGCAGTTTGGTTCTAACTGGACCACTTTGTCTAAGCTGGCCTAGATTGTTGGGAATTGTCGGGTATAAGTTTGTTATGCGTAGGTTATGTGAACTTTGTTTGTGATTGTCTGCAATGTTTCCTAGTTGAAACATATGTGACACTGTATGAAATTGTGTGCAATCATCTCAAATGATTGATTTTGTTGTGCGGATTTTGGTTAGTTTAATTTGTAGAAATTCGATGCCTTTGAGACGAACGAGTCTTTCTGCTAGAGCTAGTATGCTAGACGTGAATCACGTAATTCGAGTGATAGTCTGGATAGCAACTATTGTCGCACAGATCGCCGCGGAGAATCAACATTATTTACTGAGACAACAAGGGGAGAAACGAGCTATTGGAGGGCCAATTAAGCTAGATTATCAGAGCAAACAGCAACAAGGAAGAAAGCAACAAGGAGCACCTTATTTCTATCCTCAGGGAAATGACCGCAGTCAGGATAGTCTTGTGGCACAGGCTATTGGGAATAGCCAGAAGGAGAAGTGGCACTGTTAACACTGAGGAAGCAAAGAACACTTGGCGGATAAACACTCATCAAATGACCGACTGTGCTATAACTGCAAGAAGCAAGGACATTTTTCTAAGGACTATCAATTACCAAAGGTGGATCAACAGTAGATGCTGCATAGGTTACGTGCCCAACTATTGGAGGATATGTCTACGTGATAGGCTGAAGAGGGAATCAAAAGCATCGATAGCCGAAGACGCACTACTTCAACGGTAAAGATGAAGGGCACAAGGCTAACCAGTAACCAACCAAGGAAAGGTTGTGTTTTAACTGCAAGGAACCGAGACATTTGTCCAGAGACTACGAAGTACCACGAGCTGAGTCTGCTGTCAACAATGTTGGAGCTGCGAGATCAACCACTAAGGGATGTGTTTACATAATAAGCAGATTGGAGAACTCATCATCTGAAGACTTCATCTCAGGAAATGCGACACAAGGAGTTTTGAGCGGACCGAGATTTACAAGAGAGATTATTCGTAGGTGACACTATAATTATCATATTATATGTATTATGGTGTGTGCGTGGTTCTAAGCATAGACCACATTAGTGCTTTGACCTTGTGACGTATTTTATTATTGTATAAATTCCAAAAACTAAATTTTCAATATACTTTTGGTATTACGATGTATGTTCTTGTAATTGTTGTATAATTATTTGTGATTTATGCTGTTTTCGATTTTGTGGTTAATAATTTTTAGAATTTTCCTTTCATTTTGTTGTTATAAAATCGTGGGTTTTTGAAGAACTTGTCGGTGAGTATGTCAAATTACTTAAGCTTTTGATTTTGGGTTTTTTAAAATTATTTTGTTGATGGCTTGGAAAATTTTTCCTTTCTTTTGTTGCATGAAAACAGTGAGTTATTATGACTTTTCTAGTTGATCTGTTATGGATTTTGTTATTGTTGTGGTTTAGGAGTTTTAAAGCAAAGCTTGGTGTTGATCTTTTGTTAAAAAGCTTTTGAGAGTGTAGGTGTGCAAGCCGTGAGACTCTTTGAGAGAACTAAAATGATTTTATGCTTTAATACTTGATTTTTAGTGATTTTGTTGTTGGTGTTTGATGCAAGTTTTAGTTTTTGATTACAATGTGTCTTGATGATTTTAAGGCAATGAAAAAGCTAATCTCAAAGGAACAATAATGCTCTTGAGAATGGTTGAGTCTTGAAGATATCAAATGGGATTTAAGAAAAGTAATTCTTGATTTAAGTTATTTTAGAAGTTAGACTTTTATAAATAAAAGAAATTTGACCTTAGGTTTTGTTTTGAAAACGTGGTTGTGTAGATGTATTTGTGTTACTGCGGTTTTATTGTTATTAGCATGTAGCCGCGACTCAGTGTTGCTTTGACCGTGTTCATGATCGTGATGGAGTAGAGATCGTAATTTGAATAAGGCGTCGTTCGTGAGGACTTCTTCGACATGGACGCGGAGTATTGTATTTGTAGACGTTTAAGTTAATAGATGTAGTGTTTTAACTTGTTATGATGTAAGAATGAAATGTATGCTTTGATGCTGCCTGCTTGAATGTAATAACTTTCAATTCGTATTAGTTTTCAAAGTCCAAAGTTTATGATATGCTTTTAGTGTTAAGTTATGACTTTTCAGATTTCTTGATTTTGTTTTGGTTTGTAAATGAATTTTCGGGGACGAAATTTTTTTAAGGAGAGTGGTAACGTAACATCCCAATTTTTGTGAAAATTATTTTACAGTTCCGACTACTTGGAAATAAATCATAGAGATTGATCACCTTGATGATTTATGAAAAGTACAAAGAGCTGCTATGTTTGTTGTAAACAATTTTCTGTTTTAGTAATTAATTCAGATTAAGAGACAGTGTAAACGTATACTATTTTTTATATGAATTAATCTTGAAAAATGTGAAAAATTGTTGTTTGATTAAAGAAAATTATTTTATTGAATGAGAAATAATTTTCTGGATTTAATAAGTATTTTTAAGTCACAGTTTAAATTTTTGACGTTGAGCTATTTTATTAATTGTTGGTTTTATGTCGTATTTAAGGTGACTTTTATTTTAATAATTTTGTATTAATGATTTTATTGTTTGAATAATATTTAGTTGATAAGAGAAATTTAAATTAGTGATCCTCACTAATTTACAATTTTATTACGCTACGAGAATTCTAATGAATTCTGCCGTAACTAGGCTATTGAGTGAGTTTCTAACTGAAATATGCCCAAACGTGATCCAAATTTTATAAAATTTGAGATCTTAGCATTTTCCATTATTTAGGATTTATTGAAAATTTTTCTGGAATTTTTGGGCATCAGAAAAATATAGGGTGTTTTCTACACGTAGAACTGCATTACGGTAGTGTTTTAACTCGTAAATCGAGAAAGTGACATTCACAGTAATACTTCTAATATTTTTTAGGACATTTTAGTTGATTAATAATTTTTGAGTATAGAATAATTTATTAGATTTATTTTTGGAGTTTTTGGTACAAAAACCCTATTATACGTATAACGCCGTGCGCCCGGTTGATCGATAAGGGACGAAACGAAACCATATGACTAGGGGGATGAAGGCCGACCTGAATGGACCAATGGGAGGCCAGCCATGTGCTGGTAGCCTACAATTTGGAATGGAGCCTATTGATTGGTTATTGGAGGAATTAGTAATTAGTTTGTTTTCTAACTTGAAAAAAATTTAGTTACCTAAGGATAAGCTTAAGTAGATATTTTGTGAAGATATTTTACTCAAGACTTGCTCTCCAAGGCCAACCAGCCGTGACCCTCCTCCCTTAGAAACACATTTCATTAACCATTTTTCTCCATTGATAAGTTGTAACAGAAAATGTAGTGAGAGAAAGTTGTATTCTTGAAGAACTTAGTACTTGGAAGGCTTGAATCTTCTTCTCCCTTGCTCCTTCCATCTTTGCGCAAACCTCCCTGATTAGTGGTAAGATTTGGTTCTTGTTCTCTTTTCCAACTTCACCATTAATGATATGTTTAAGGTTTTAGTTCTTTTTAGAGGGTAAGCGGTGAGTTTTAGTTAGATTTGTTCATTTCCCCAAAGATTTAGCATAACCTTTCATATTTGGTATTTGATTTGAAAAAAATTTTGGTTCCCTCTCTTCTCTTCTTATTGGCCGTGAGTTTGGGGCTGGTTAGGGGATGAAGTTTATTTGATTTGGTTGTTTAAAAGTAAGGATCTAGCATGTTTTAGAGTTTTAGCAATTGACCTAGTACTTTAACTTTACCTAAAATGAATTTTTGATTGAGGAAAAATTGGTTTCCTTATCTTTGCTTTGCTTGTCATGTATTTAAAGTAATTGGGGCTGTTTTAATCTCAACCTTTGTTACTTAAAATGATGATAAACATGTATTAGATGATAGGGATTAGATCAAAAGTTTTTGACAAGTTGAATAGTTTAAATTCAATATTTTTGGGGCTGTTTTGGAATTGTTTAAACCATGATCTTTTAATAACTTTGAAGAAAGTTTTAAATTGATTTTAAAGTTTGTTAGGTGTTAAGGAAGTTGGTTTAAGGTTAAAGGAATTAAGTGTAGTGAACTTGTGTGATTTGAAAATGGAAAATTTGAAAAGTTGGTTTTATTTCTAGGGCACTAAACCGTGGCCTCAATAATGTTTTTGGGGGATGTTTTAAAATGTATTTAAGGTGTTGTAAGTGCTTAAGAAGTTGGTTATTGGTTAAGGTTTAAGAACTATAAAGATGGTTATGTTTAAAGCTTTGGAAATGGTTAAAATAAAACAATTTTGGGGGCTGTTTTGTGATGCTTAAAACAGTGGCTTATCAACAAGATTTGGGTAAGTCTTAACTTGATTTCAAGTGTCTTAAAGTGGTAAAGAAGTTTTCTTATGGTAAGAAGTTTGATTAAATAAAGTTTGCATGATTTAGGAGTTAAAGGCTTAAAACCTTGAAGTTGTTTTTGAACTTCCAAAATCATGCCCTTCAAGGGAGATTTGTAACTTGTTCTTAGCTTGTCTTTATGCTTAAAAATAGTTGTAAAAGTGGTTGATGATTTGATTTAGCAAAGCTTTTCAAAGAAGCATGATTTTGGGAAAAAATTTGGGTTATGTTTCAAGAATTGTTTTGAACTTGTAATGAAGTTGTTTCTAAAGTTTTGTGACATGTTTTAGTGTTTTGAAAAATGGTTCAAAGTTGGGAAAACACTATTCAAAGTGGTAAAACACTATTTCAGTTGCTAAATTTTGGTTTAGGTATTTTCCTAAGAGTGTAATATTTGAAAAAGTTTCAAAACTTGCATAACTTAGACTTGTTGCATGATATATGACTAGGTGTGATCCATATGGGATTAAGTGAGTAAGTCTTAGGCCGTTTAGGGACCCAAACCGTGGCTGTCCTAGGGAGTTAGGACTTGTATTTTTGGGTTCTAATTGAATTAAGTTTGTGTCGTTAAGGTTCGTGCTTAAGGTACGCGCGATGTGCGACTTGATGATACTTTCGAATTACTTTGCTTGGATTGTTAAAGCGCCCAAGGTAAGGGATATTCTTATATAATGAGTTTGGGCTTTTCGCCTTGTGTGTTGGTTGGTTTGATGTTTGATTAAATTGTGTGGTAGTACTTGTAATATTGCTATGTGTTGTTGAGATATTGTAGCATGAATTATTGTGTATTGATTTGGCCCTGTGTGACAAGACTGAATAGTATTGTGTGACTTAAATCATGTTTGATTGATTTGATTGGGCTTGAAATTGGGGAAAGTATGTAGCAGGTTGTAGCTTACTGAATTGTTATGTGCTGTATGAAATGCTGTAGCATGTTCTTGGCCCTGCGTGGCATTATGAATAGTATTGTTTTCCTTGAATCATGTTGGATTCAATTGGAACTTGGTATTGATTTAGAATATGAAAAATATTATTGATTAGTTTAAACATTACTGGGGCGATCCCTATGGTGAGCATGCCATATTGAAGAATTTGTTTGGGTGCATACTGGCCATTGAGCATCGACACTCGGAGCGTTCGATTTGTCTTAAATACTTCAAAAGACGAGTTAACACTGCATTGCCTAATGTGTGGCAAGCCTAACTTGAGGCAAGCGTAATGTGTGGGTATATTGTTCGGACATTGGGAAAAATCCTCGTCATACTGCTGACCTATAAAGGCTGCAGGTGGATACACAACTTGTCATACTGCATTGTCATGCATAGCTAACCACATTTATGATATGTGATGACTTGATCGTTGATCTGTTGATAGAATTGTTGTTCACATGCAATTGTTGGATATTGTGGTGACTTGATTGTTGATCTATTGGTTGATTTGTTTGCTCACACGCAATTATTTGATATTGTGGTGACTTGATTGTTAATCTGTTGGTTGAATTGTCTGCTCACATGCAATGCTTGATATACCATGATAATGCATGCGGTCTATTAAATATGTATATGTATATAAAGGCATGTTTTGTATTATATATGTATATATTGTTTGCATGCGACATAGCCTATGATAAATTCATGGACAAAGAATTTACCCTTGCACTGTTGTTGGATTGGATATCCCTATGGATGTCACTTCCAGATGGAGCTCCATAACTGCTACAGTTTCGTCTATCCAGGAGCGTTGACGATTGAGCTAGTGGAGGAAGATTCCTTTGAATGTTTCATGTTTTGATCTTCCTGAACTCTTTCTCAGTAACAGTTATAGTTATTGGCCAGCTTAGCTTAGGGTTTTGTCTTTGTTGTTTTGTAATTACTCTATCCAGAAAACCTCGCCTCAGTGCAAAACGATTATGTTATGTTTTATGTTATGTGAAGTATTGATTGTGATGCATTATACTGTGATGCATTGTACTCTTTATGTCTCAATTTTGAAAAGGGTTTCAAAGAGAAGAAAAAAAAATTTACTCCTATTTTCCATTGTGAAATACATAAGAGTACTCTTTAACTGAAAGCATACAAGCATCAAATGTTTTCAGCAGTAGATTGGGTTGCACAGTAGCGCTCTGGAAACGGGGTGTTATATGGACAGTACACGATTCAAAGTACGCAATGGATCCATTAGCAGAATTTGTGATCTAATAGCACTAAATTGATCACTTAATCCAGTAAGAAATCGAATCACATTGTCTTCTAACCTAAAGTTCTTTGCATTTCGCATAGCAACACAAGAACAAGGAACAGTACAGATACAAGCAGACATTGGTCGAAAATGCTATAATTCCTCCCACAATGTTTTCAATTCAGCAAAGTAATCGGAAACAGAAGATGTACCTTGCTCCAAATTGGAGATTGCAACATGTAGATCTGCAATTCGGATGCAATCAGGTTGAGAGAAATGTTCGCGAAGTTCGTTCCATAATTGAGCAGCATGCTTAATGAAGAGAACCGTTTGAGTAACCTGAGAAGAACAAGAATGAACAATCCAAGCATGAGCGAGACTATTGTATCACTCCCAGGCTTCATAATTCAAATCCGAAGAAGGAAGAACACCGATCGTTCCATTAATGAAGTGGAACTTATTCTTCATGATTAAGGCGCGTTTCATAGATTTTGCCTAAAGATGATAGTTACAACCGGTCAACTGAGGAGTAATGGTGATAGTGGTAGGGTTTTCACTCGGATGAATGTAGAAAGGACTCGCGATCAAATCAGCATGCAATGGAGGATTTCCATCATTGTTGCCATTGGTGACGTTTGAGGAAGAAGAATTTCGCACCATGATTGAAGATCAGACAGAACACAACAGAAGATGAATTTTCTGCTGATACCATCTAAGTAACAGAAATTGAGAACTAGAGAATAACGAAACAGAGAGAAAAGAGTGTTGATTCTTATTACACTAAGAATGAATTGAATTTTGTTACAAGCAGACTATATATAGTCTGTTAGAATGAGCAGGGAAAATAACTACCATTCTTGTCATACGTAGAAACACACACGATCTGGATTCCCTACAGTAGGGAACTGCATAGTTTCACACATTCACAACATTTTACACCTTTGGATCAACTTTCTTTATGATCTCAGCCTTTAGATTTATTTTTTCAAAAAAAATAAAAAAAAAGTGAGAGAAGAGTGAGAAACAGTTAGGCTATAGCAAGGAATCCAAATCCAAACACACATATAGTAGAGTAACGAGGCAAGCTATTTGTGAACTATTAGAATTTGACTCGTAAATGCTCAGTCAAACTCATTTGTTTAATTAAACAAACCAACCCAAGTTTGAGATTTAGCGCGATTATTAAATGAGTCAAGTCCAAACCTTAAAGGCTCGATATTAATGGCTCGTGAATAGCTCATTCGAGGGTATAACTGTATTTTTCAATTTATATTTTAGTTTTTGTATTATTTTTACCATGTAATTCATTGAATTTTGAAAATATGCTATGGTGAGATGCTCCATTTAATTCAAACCATTTTCCTAGATACCGTGTGAAGATGTGTGTTACGACTTTCGCTTGTGTACATTGTACTTTGTTTAAGAATCCTTATCTTCACCATGGTTCAAAGAAATTATATATATATATATATATATATATATATATATATATATATAATGGGAATAAGTATGTATTTTCCTTCATCAAATCTCCCCCGCATTCGCAACAGTGTTTATATATTTGTTTCTCAATGTTTCGCTCTCCCTACTTAGTCCGTAAGTCACCTCCAGTCGACCAACACCACATTAGTAAGGAAATGTAATTTTAGAAGAATTTCAAACATCTTCAATTAAAATGTAGTGTTTGAGTGTTTACTGAAAAGAATTTCAATATTCTCTATTAATGAGAACACTATTTTAGGAAATCAAAATTAAATATTTTTATATTTTATTCCTTTAGGTTGAGAGGTGATTAATATTTTTGATTTTCACATACCATGTGTAACACACATATTTCTTTATAGATTATCACATAATATTAAAATCTTTATTAACTAAATAAACTTTAAAAATAAATTAAGTGTTTTTTTTCATAAATGCAAAAATAATTAAGTTATAAATGAACTTAACAAGGCAAGTCAAGCTCTACTTTGTTAGATCAAGCCATGCTCAAGTTTGGCTCGATTAAATAAATGAGTCAAGTCCAAGCTTTACATTTTTTTAACAAGCCAAGCTCAAGCTTTAAGTGCTCAGCAAGATTCGACTCGTTTACACCTCTAGTAGAGTACAATGAATTCTTTGAATTTTGACACTATGATCATTACAATTTATTGATCATTACATAGAATTTAATTAAGATATTATATGAAAGTATGATTTCTTCTATTTTTGATTTCAGAATGCAAAGATTTTGAACTGGATAAGTTCAAATCAAAAAAGATTGGGGGTCTGATCTTATTAGATTCATTTTTTTTGTTTTATTACTCATTTATTAATATTCATATGTTTGATTTAGAAAAAAAAAAGCTGAGAGGAAACAAAGGTAATAGAAAAGAAAGTGAGAAGAAAGAAAAACAGGAAAAAAAAGAGATGATTTTTTAATTGTTTAGTACGATAAAAAATGAGAAAAGAGAAAAGAAAGATACAAGTTGATGGCCTCCTTGTTGTAGAAATTGGCCATTTGCTTGATTTTCAACATAGAATCTGGTTGTGACTTATGTTTTTGTATTTTTGCTATAAAAATGAATGAAAAATGGATAGAGAATGAATGGAATTTCGTGGCTTTGGAGGTAGAGAATTAAGGGGACAGATTGTGAAAACACAAAATAAAAACAAGAAACAAACAAGGTCTCAAGGATCTGTTTATGAGTAAGTGAAGAAGATGGATGATTGGGAGGCAGGGGCGCCACCTTAGTCTAATCCAAGACAAGGATAAGCCTATGAAGGTGAGGATCACCACAAGAAGAGAGTTTCTTGATAAGATCGATAAACTGGTCCAATCCGGAACCAAAGAGTATGAACTCAATATTTTTGCTAAATCTTTGTTACCTCTTATTGAAATTTACTTCTATATATAATAAGGGTCTTGTTGTTACAAAGAGTCAAAGAGACAAAAATTCTTACAAGGAATCCTAGGCTAACATAACTAGCATAACTAAAGGCAATTACAAA
The DNA here is from genome assembly GCA_037113605.1 of Calophaca sinica. Classification (NCBI taxonomy): domain Eukaryota; kingdom Viridiplantae; phylum Streptophyta; class Magnoliopsida; order Fabales; family Fabaceae; genus Calophaca; species Calophaca sinica. The sequence goes on from CM073734.1 coordinate 36,557,684, forward strand.
CAACATAATTGTGGCTGTTCCATAGCCTAAGTGGCGCAATCGAAATGAAAGAGACAGCTTCACATTCTGTTTGATTGCTCTTCATGACCAGGGAAGGTTTCACAACCACACATTAATTACAATTAAATGGGTGGTCGCGCTTTAATGTGCTGTTGGAGCCTTCATTTCTTTGTCTTGTGTAACTCCTTTTTGCCTTGATTGCTTTGAATTCCTTTGTCTTTCTTTGGTAGCAACATTATAGACTCATAAAACTACACAAAGAGCTGTTGAGAGGTGTGGGACCCCTTGCTCCTTGCGCCACACAGCCACTTGAAGTGGATTAAACACACCAAAAAATTAAATAACTTAGTGCCTTGGTCCCAAATAAATCAATTGGTCACTTGCACTTTTATTCAATTAAAAGAAATTAACTTGGTCGCCTTCTTTTATGCAAGTTGCCTCCTCCATGGCTTGTATGACAAGCATGGTTTTTGGTGCAATTACATCTTTGCCTCTATTTGCAATTGTCTTAGTCATGAATTGGACTAAGGTTTCTTGGACCCTCCTTGGCATTGGCCTAGTCAGTGGTCCTCCTAAGCTTTGAATGGCCTCTTGGTGCTCCATGTCCTCATCATTCCCTCCTCTTGAGGAGAATTCGACCTCAATTGAAGTCCTCATCACCTACATCAAAAGGAGACAAGTCAAGAACGTTGAAAGTGGCACTAACACCATACTCACCTGGAAGGTCAACTTTATAAGCATTATCATTGACTTTGGCAATCACTTGAAAAGTGGCCATCGCCTCTAGGCATTAACTTAGATTTCCTTTGTGACGGAAACCTTTCTTTCCTCATATGGACCTGCACTCCAATCTCCGGGTTCAAAAGTAACCGCTTGCGCCTTTATTGGCACTTTTGGCATAACTTTCATTTTTCTTTTCAATTTGCGCTTAATTTTCTCATGCAAACTTTTCACAAATTCAGCTTTCGCTTTGCCATCTTTATGCTTCAACAGAGATGTGTTAGGTAAAGGTAATAGATCAAGAGGAGTTAAAGGATTATAACCATACACAATCTCAAATGGGGAATGATTTGTGGTACTATGGACAGCCCTATTATAAGCAAATTCAACATGTGGCAGCCACGTTTCCCACATTTTCAAATTCCTTGAAAGTACAGCCCTTAGAAGAGTAGAGAGGGTTCTGTTTACTACCTCAGTTTGCCCATCAGTTTGGGGATGACAAGTTGTAGAGAATAGTAACTTAGTTCCCACCTTACCCCACAAAGTTCTCCAGAAGTGGCTTAGAAATTTAGTGTCACGATCAGACACTATACTTTTTGGTAGACCATGTAGGCGCACCACTTCTTTGAAAAACAAATCAGCAATGTGGCAAGCATCATCCACCTTTTTGCATGGAATGAAATGTGCCATCTTTGAGAACCTGTCCACAACAACAAAAATAGAATCTTTCCCGTTCTTTGTTCTAGGTAATCCTAAGACAAAGTCCATGGAAAGGTCAATCCAGGGATATTCAGGAACAGGCAATGGAGTATATAAACCATGGGGCATAACTTTGGATTTGGCCTTTTTGCAAACAATGCATCTTTCACAATATTTTTGCACATCAATTTTCATGTGAGGCCAATAGAAATGTTCTTGCAAAAATTCCAAAGTTTTAGGAACACCAAAATGTCCCATTAAACCCCTCATGCGCTCTTTGACTAAGAGTTCTCTAATGGATCCTTTTGGCACACACAACCTTTTTTCTTTAAATAAATAATCATTGTGCCTAAAAAATCCATTATGGGTAGCATGCACACATTCAGCATATTTACCAGAAAAATCAAGATCATGCTCATACAATTCCTTAATGTGCTCAAGACCAAAAATTTTAGTTTCAAGGGTAGAGAGTAATGCGTACCTTCTTGATAATGCATCAGCCACAACATTGGTTTTACCCTTTTTATGCTTAATCACATAAGGAAATTGCTCCAAAAATTCAACCCATTTAGCATGCCTCTTATTCAACTTACCTTGTCCTTTTAAATACTTCAAGGACCCATGATCACTATGAATGACAAATTCTTTTGGCAAAGAAGTAATGTTGCCACGTTTGCAATGCCCTTACTAAGGCATACAATATGTTATCATAAGTCGAGTAATTTACTGCAGCCGCTTTTAATTTCTCACTAAAATAAGCAATTGGATGACCTTCTTGCATCAAAACAGCCCCAATTCCAACATTGGAAGCATCACACTCAATTTCAAAAGATTTTGAAAAATTAGGCAATGCTAGAATTGGTGCTTGGGTGAGCTTTTCTTTAAGAATTGAAAAAGCTTGTTCTTGTTTCTCACCCCATTTAAAACCAATTTCCTTTTTAACAATTTCATTAAGAGGTGCAGCAATAGTACTAAAATCCTTAACAAATCTCCTATAGAAACTTGCTAAACCATGGAAACTTCTTACCTCTGTCACACTTTTAGGTGCTGGCCATTCTTGGATTGCCTTCACCTTTGCTTCATCCACATGTACTCCTTGAGAGCTTATGACAAAGCCTAGAAAAACGACTTGATCCGTGCAAAACACACATTTTTCCAAGTTTGCATACAAGTTTTCTTTTCTTAGCACATTTAAAACAGCCCTTAGATGAGTGCAATGGTCCTCTAAATTTTTGCTATATATCAAGATATCATCAAAATATACAACAACAAATTTACCCAAAAATTCCCTCAAAACATGGTTCATTAATCTCATGAAAGTGCTAGGTGCATTAGTTAATCCAAAAGGCATAACTAACCACTCATATAAACCATATTTTGTTTTAAAAGCAGTTTTCCATTCATCCCCTTCCCTTATCCTAATTTGATGGTATCCACTTTTCAAATCAATTTTGGAAAACAAGCATGCACCAAACAGTTCATCAAGCAAGTCATCTAACCTAGGTATTGGATGCCTATACTTAACGGTGATATTATTAATGACCCTACAATCGGTGCACATTCTCCAACTACCATCTTTCTTAGGGACTAAAATAACAGGGACTGACATGGACTTAAACTTTCTCTTACCCAACCTTTACTTACCAATTCAGCCACTTGCTTTTGTATCTCTTGCGTTTGTTGTGGGTTGCTCCGGTAGGCTGGCCTATTAGGCAAAGTGGCGCTGGGATGAGATCAATGCGGTGCTCAATCCCTCTCAAGGGTGGCAGCCCACTTGGTACCTCCTTAGGAAACAAATCCTCAAATTCTGCAAAGAGAATTTATGCAATTTGGCAATTCTTGAGTGTTAGGTAAATTTTCCAAAGAAGGCCACCTCTTTGCTAAAAAGCAAATATAGGGCTGATTGGAGAAAATAGCTTTTTAACCTCCCTTTTGTCGCCATCAAATTTTCTTTCTTTTTTCATCAATATTTTTTTGTCACTCTTTTTCTCTCTTTTTCTTTGGCGATCTTTTTTCTTCTTTTTCTTTTTCACATTTTTCTCTCAATTTTTTTGATCATCTCTCACCTCACTTGGGCTCAAAGGAGCCAATACAATTCTTTTTCCATGATGAACAAAAAGTACTTGTTGGTATGCCCTTCATGGCTTGCCTTTTTGTCAAATTGCCAAGGCCTTCCCAACAAGACATGGCTGGCCTCCATAGGAACTACATCACAAACAGCCACATCTTCATATTTTCCAATTGAAAAGAAATTTCTACTTGTTCATCAACAATCATCTCAACATCATTAACAAGCCATTGAAGCTTATATGGCTTGGGATGTGGTTTAGTTTCTAGTTGGAGTTTGGAAACTAACCTTGTGCTAGCAACATTTGTGCAACTCCCACCATCAATAATCAGGGAACATACCTTGCCTTGTATGAGGCACCTTGAGTGAAATATGTTCTCCCTTTGAGTCGCATCTTCCTCCTTTACCACGGCTTCCAACAACCTTTTTATCATAAGTAGCTCTCCACTAGGTATTTGGGCCTCCTCCTCAACACAATCCTCATCATACTCTTCAACCCCTTCATCTTCCTGCTCAACCTCCTCTACAATCATAATTCTCTTGGTAGGACATTGAGATGCAATGTGTCCTAAGCCTTGGCATTTGAAACACTTAACAGCCCGGTTAGTTGAAACAACTTGAGAAGGACTAGTTGTAGTGTTTTTACCTTTTGTGTCAGCCGCGGCTTCTTTGGATGATGAAGTACCTTCACTCTTAATATTGCTCTTCCAATTTTGAGGATTGGAAGTGGTAGTGCTTCTTCTTATCTGACCCTTCCTCTTAAGTTGTTGTTCTACATTTATGGCTTGATGTACCAAATCGTCTAATTGAACATAGTGTTGCAGTTCCACTATGTCACTTATATCACGATTTAGGCCATGCAAGAATCTGGCCATGGTTGCTTCATCATCTTCCTCCACATTTGCTCTAATTTTTGCCACCTCCATCTCCTTGTAGTACTCATCAACACTTTTGTTGCCTTGGGTGAGTCGCTGTAATTTGTTGTGCAACTCTCTGTTGTAGTAAGATGGGATGAATCTCCTTCTCATGAGCCTTTTCATCTCCTCCCATGTGGCAATGACTGGCTCATTGTGCCTTCTCCTCTCCTTTGCCAATTGGTCCCACCACACCAAGGCGTAATCTGTAAATTCAATAGAAGCAACCTGCACCTTTTGAAGATCAGCGTAATTGTTACAGGAAAAAATTTGTTCAATTTTAGTTTCCCCATTCCAAATACGTCTCCGGGTCATTTTTCCCAACAAATTGTGGTACTTTTATTTTTATACCACCCAACCTATCTTCTCTAGGTTCATCACGTCTCCTTCTCCTCCGTTCCTCCTCATCACTGCTATTTTGTCTGTTTTCTAATTGGTCAATTCTTTCATTTATGCCTTCCATTTCCTCTTTCAAAAGTTCTCTCATTTTTGCCGTGAGGGCATCTAGTAATGTCGATTTTGAGGATCCATAACTCTTGTCAGTTCTTTAGAGAAACCAAAGAAATGATCAATACAAGAAACCAATTCAAATAATAATCCACACACACAACAATTGGAAAGAAAAGGTAAGAAACAAAATTTGAACACAAAGTTTGTGAGACTAGAACAAGAAAGAACTCACTCAAAAGAAAGAAATAAAATAAAAATTTCAGAGTGTAGTAGCAACGAAGAAACACAACGGAATTCAAGATTTTTTTTTTTTATGAATTTTACAATTTTTTTATTTTAAAGAATTCAGAACTCAAAGATAAGAATAGAAACACAGGATTCTTTTGAACAAAGTCGAAACCTTGCTCGATTACCAAATGATGGTCTCCTTGTTGTAGAAATTGGCCATTTGCTTGATTTTCAACATAGAATCTGGTTGTGACTTATGTTTTTGTATTTTTGCTATAAAAATGAATGAAAAATGGATAGAGAATGAATGGAATTTCGTGGCTTTGGAGGTAGAGAATTAAGGGACAGATTGTGAAAACACAAAATAAAAACAAGAAACAAACAAGGTCTCAAGGATCTGCTTATGAGTAAGTGAAGAAGATGGATGATTGGGAGGCAGGGCGCCACCTTAGTCTAATCCAAGACAAGGATAAGCCTATGAAGGTGAGGATCACCACAAGAAGAGAGTTTCTTGATAAGATCGATAAACTGGTCCAATCCGTAACCAAAGAGTATGAACTCAATATTTTTGCTAAATCTTTGTTACCTCTTATTGAAATTTCGCCCCCTATATATAATAAGGGTCTTGTTGTTACAAAGAGTCAAAGAGACAAAAATCCTTACAAGGAATCCTAGGCTAACATAACTAGCATAACTAAAGGCAATTACAAACAACATAATTGTGGCTGTTCCATAGCCTAAGTGGCATGGCGAAATGAAAGAGACAGCTTCACATTACGTTTGATTGCTCTTCATGACCAGGGAAGGTTTCACAACCACACATTAATTACAATTAAATGGGTGGCTGCGCTTTAATGTGCTGGTGGAGCCTTCATTTCTTTGTCTTGTGTAACTCCTTTTTGCCTTGATTGCTTTGAATTCCTTTGTCTTTCTTTGTGAGCAACATTATAGACTCATAAAACTACACAAAGAAGTGGTGAGAGGCGTGGGACCCCATGCTCCTTGCGCCACACAGCCACTTGAAGTGGATTAAACACACCAAAAAAATTAAATAACTTAGTGCCTTGGTCCCAAATAAATCAATTGGTCACTTGCACTTTTATTCAATTAAAAGAAATTAACTTGGCTGCCTTCTTTTATGCAAGTTGCGCCTCCTCCATGGCTTGTATGACAAGCATGGTTTTTGGTGCAATTACATCTTTGCCTCTATTTGCAATTGTCTTAGTCATGAATTGGACTAAGCTTTCTTGGACCCTCCTTGACATTGCCCTAGTCATTGGTCCTCCTAAGCTTTGAATGGCCTCTTGGTGCTCCATGTCCTCATCACAAGTTTTCTCTTTTCTTTCCTTTGTTTGATGGGATAACAAGTGAGAGGAAAGAATGTAATATAACTAAAATGACATTAATACCCTTAAAAAAGTGATATGCAACAAAAAGAGATGGGTAAAACTGGAAAGTTAGAAAAAAATTTATCTGCACTTTCTATTCCACTTGGTTTTAGAAACAAATTTTGTGGGACTCATTAGTTATTTTTCTGTTCAACACACCAAACGATAGAACAATTTTTGATTGGTGCATTTCTTTCCTTTGTTTCTTTTTTCCTTTCTCTACAAACGAACCATAACGATGGTTGGTACAAAAAATTAGTAACTGAAAGTTGTTATAAATATTTTGTGGATGTCATCTCCCTATGTTCTTTCATATTTCTTTTGATGCTTTTTTAACTCCCATGAGAAAAAGACTTTCACTCATTGTTATTGCTTTTTACTTCAAATGTTAATGCAAGGCCTTAATATGCTTGTAAGTTACATAGATTTGTATCCTATAAATCGGACTCATATGACATTGTAAACCTTACACCTTGAAGAGTGTAATACAAAGACTCTCTTATTATGTATTCTCTATTCCTTCTTCATCTCTATTCTTATAATATATTGCTCTTATTTTGTTTCATTTTATAACACATTATCAGCACGAGACACTACCACATGGATGATGGGTTAATCAGCTTGGAGGTTATTTTGCAAAAATACTTATTCTCCTCACGATCACTATCTTGTGCTTATCTAATTCATGATGTTGTTCTTTCTCGTAGCTTTATTTTTCTATGTTATTCTTTTATATTTCAGGTATATAATTTTTTTGTGAATTTTTTTAGCTAATACAATTATCATATTTTTTTATTGTTGATAAATTCTGGAAGAATTTAACGGTCAAGCATCCATGTAGGAATATTGCACAAACTATGATTTTCCTTGGTCCCCGTTTATATGAAATTTTTTTGTATAATTCTTGATGAAATAACCCTTTAGATCATGATTGAAATTTAAAATATCTATTTAATCTTATTTAGTATATTTTGAAACCATGAAAAGTGAGAGAAAATCATCTATTTTTATGTCTCTCAGATATGCTCCTAGAGTAGCAACAATGAGAAAATATTTCTAAGAATATTTTGAAAGTTGAAACACTATTGTTTCATAAGAGTGATTATTGATTAAAAATGAGAAAGGCCATGATGATAAAAATGGATTGAACTTTATTCTGAGAAATGATTAAGTTACATGTGACGGGTGATAAAAATGTCATTAGTTTGATTTGTGGTTGTAACCTTTACTATTCCTAATAATTGATGAAGTCCAGGGAAATTCAAATGGAGACCATCCAATAGATGCAAGGCCCAATGATGCTCTACAAGGACTTGGAGGCCCAATGACGAGGTCAAGGACTAAAAAGGCTAAAGAGGCTTTGGACAAAGAAGTCAACTATTTCCTATCTCTCAAACCAACTCCCGAAGGCCCAACTCTCAAGATAGTCCAAATAATCCAAGTTGATGAAGAACCCAATATGGGGGGCATGATATCACCTTAGTCGTTCCTTTTAATTTATTTAGATTAAGTATTTGAACTTTTTTAAATTCAGTTTGGTTGTATTTTCCATTTGGGATAATTTTTGTAATAAGGTCCTACTTGTTTTGGGCTAACTAAGCACATAGGATCTTAGAATGTGTTGCAGCTTTGCTAATTGGGCTTGGCCCATATCCATGAGCCAGGTTCAGACTTGGGAGCGCCAACTTGCTGGTTCCACCAAGTAGGGTTGGCCGCCACACTCTATTAGGAAAGGAGGGAGGGAATTGATTACCATTATGGCTATAAATAGCCTTTGTACACTCTATTTCAGCACCTTTGAATCAGAATTTATTTTGCCCTCCATTGTGAGTTTGTGAGAGCTAAGCCTCTTAGGTTCTTGGATGAACCATTTCTGATTCTTATCAAGAGCTTCCATTCTCTTGTGGCGAATCTTCACCGGACTTATCACTCTCTTGAGAGTGTGGCGTCTTCTTTCATTTCTGTCTCAATTCCATCTTTTTATTTTAATTATGTTTGCTTAGTTCTTTGTTTATGCGCCACTTTCCTTAAAGCTTGCACCTTTAGCACTTCATTCTTCTTGCACTACTGTTTGTATGCGCCATCTTAATTCAACGACAAAGTATTTGTTCTTCCTTCTTCAAATAGAAGTGGGCGCCAATTTGAGGATTAAGGATTCTAATTCCTAAAGTTCTCATTTTTATACTGTTTTAACCCTTATAACAAGATTCAATTCGAGGACGATCCGTTAAAAACTATATGCATCCGTTTTGGATCATATCATGTGGTATCTAGAGCCCGGATCCTAGAATTGACAAAGTTCTTGTTTTTATTGTGTACTGTTCTTATTGCTTTCTAACACCAAGCACAGTTGCTTGAGTGCCATATTTGTACACATTTGGATCATCTTGATCAGCGCCATTTCCAAGGATTGGCGAAATTCTTTACATTCTGCTCTTTAAGTCATTTACTTTCTTAGCCTTTAAATTCGTGCCTTTAATTCTGTCTTTTAATTCCAGTTCTTTGTTTCTTGTTTTTATTCTAGTCATTTATTCTTTTATAATTCTGACTTTAATCCGTTATTTCCATATTGGTTCTTTGTTGATGTTTATAGCACTTGAATTGAAAAGGAAACTTTTAATCACACTTGGCACAACAATTCAATTTGATATTGCAATAACCAATTTTTAAGTGCAAAAAAAAAAAAAAAAAAAAGCGAGCAGCGTGATCTACAAAAAAAATCCTTTTATTCCAGAAACAAAAAAAAAACGAAAAAAAGGAAAAGAAAAGAGCCCTTGCACTTAACAAGATTAAATTGTTGCCATTGTGGACTTCATTAGGAGTGTTCTTTGTAATTCATAACTTTTTGCGCAATTGTCTTCTCATTGTTCCAGTTCCTTTTGTCTTCTTTGCATTCCTTTTGAGTTATGTACGTTTCCTTGTTAGCTTTTCTTGTTTGTCTCTTTAAATTCTTTTTAAGTTTTGTCTAGAGTTTCTTTCCTTTCTTCAAATTCTGGGTGATTAACTCTTGTGAAGTTTGTCATTTGTGAAACGAACCCTTGGTAATTGAAACACGAGAGGGTTTATTTAAGAACTCAAAGAGACTTGAGAGGTAAAAGGCAAGAGTGGACATTATAGAAAAAGCCTACTAAGAGTGAAACACGAGTGATAAATTCAAGAGTGTAAACACGTGAGAAGAGTGGAAAGGGCCTTTTGTTTATTATTTTTTTTAACCCTATAAAAAAAAAATCCAAAGATGAGTGAAGGAAGCACACCCCCATCCCCTAGGACCGCCCGATTGATGCAATTCCTAGCCCAAGAGTTAGACAAAGGGTTAAACCAAGTTCGGGCTGAATTTAACACAAGGTTGGATGAAAGGAGTAGGGGTTCTCAACATGAGGCCTCGCATGAGGATGAATATGATTATGATTCGGGTAGGAAAGGAGACCGGGAGGGACCATGATCGGAGAAGGAGACATGGGAGGCATGATGATAGGAGACATAGGAGGTATAGGAGTAATGAGAGGGAAGGAGAACTAGGAAGAGTTAAGATCCAAGTACCCTCTTTCAAAGGAAAGAATGACCCTGAAGCCTACCTAGAATGGGAGACCAAAATAGAACAAATCTTTTCCTATCACCGTTACAATGAAGAGAGGAAGGTGAAGGTGGCAGCCCTTGAGTTTTCTGATTATGCTCTAATCTGGTGGGACCAAGTACAAAAGGAGAGGGAAAGAAATAGGGATTACCCCGTAGATACTTGGGAGGAGATGAAAGCTTTGATGAGAAAAAGGTTTGTACCTTCGTGGTACCACCGGGAGTTACATAATAAACTCCAAAGACTTACCCAAGGGAGTAAGAGTGTGGATGAGTACCATAAGGAGATGGAGGTGGCCTTGGTAAGGGCAAACATCAATGAAGATAGGGAGGCTACCATGTCCCGTTTCCTTCACGGCCTAAACCGTGAGATAGGAGACATTGTGGAGTTGCATCATTATGAAGAGCTTGAAGAGTTGGTCCACCAAGCCATAAAGGTGGAACAACAACTCAAGAGGAAGGCATGGAGGAAATCTCCCTCCACCTTTAAAACCCCTGCTTGGAAGGATAAGCAACCCAAGGAGGTTTCCTCTACACAACCTAAGGAAGGTATGAACTCTAAAAACTCTAAAACTTTTCCTTCCACTAACGCTTCTTCTTCTTCTGTTTCTAAGCACAGGGACATTAAGTGTTTCAAATGTTTGGGAAAAGGCCATATGGCCTATGAGTGCCCAAACAAAAGGACAATGACCATGAAAGGGGGGTATATTTCTAGTGAGTCATGTAAGGGCTCCCCTGCCGAAAGTGAGAAGGAAGAAGAGTGCGAAACCTTAGCTCATGATGGTGACTTGCTAATGATAAGGAGACTCTTAGGGAGTCAAATTGTGCCAAATGAGCTAGACCAAAGGGAAAACATTTTCCATACAAGATGCATCATACAAGGAAAGGTCTGTTCCTTAATCATTGATGGGGGAAGTTGCACAAATGTGGCCAGCACTCGTTTGGTAAGAAAACTTGAACTTCAAACTATTCCCCATCCCAGGCCATACAAACTTCAATGGTTGAGTGAGAATGGTGAGTTACTAGTCAATCAGCAAGTGTTGGTAAGCTTGTCCATTGGTAAGTATCAAGATGATGTCTTATGTGATGTTGTTCCTTTGGAGGCCGGCCATGTTTTACTTGGTAGGCCTTGGCAGTTTGATAAACGTGCTACTCATGATGGTTTTACTAATAAATACTCTTTTGTGCATAATTCTTTGAAAATTACCCTTGTGCCTTTGACTCCTAAACAGGTTTGTGAAGACCAAGTGGCGCTGAGACTTAGGAGAGAAGAAGAGAAGAAGGCCCTGAAGGAAAGTCAAATGGGGAAAAAAATGTGGGGATCAAAAAGATATTGAATGTTTAATTGCCAGGGAGAGTGAAATAAAGAGGGCTTGCTTTGCAAGGCAAGAGATGTACATTTGCGTGTACAAGGATTTATATTTGAATCATAACTCTAACCCTCTACCTAGTGAGGTAGAGTCTCTTTTGCAGGATTTTGAAGATGTCTTCCCAAAGAGTGTTCCTCCCGGACTACCTCCTTTAAGGGGTATTGAGCATCAAATGGACTTCATTCTGGGAGCCTCTTTGCCTAATAGGCCCGCCTATAGGACCAATCCGGAGGAAACAAAGGAAATTCATAAGCAAGTGGAGGAATTGCTCCAAAAAGGTTGGGTAAGAGAAAGCTTGAGCCCTTGTGCCGTTCCCGTTATTCTTGTCCCTAAAAAGGACGACACTTGGCGCATGTGTGTCTTGTAGGGCTGTAAATAATATCACTGTGAAATATAGACACCCCATCCCTAGACTAGATGATATGCTTGATGAATTGCATGGTGCTTGTTATTTTTCTAAAGTTGATTTGAAGAGTGGGTACCATCAAATTAGGATGAGGGAAGGGGATGTGTGGAAAACAGCCTTTAAAACTAAGCATGGATTGTATGAATGGTTGGTAATGCCTTTTGGACTTACAAATGCGCCTAGCACCTTCATGAGGTTGATGAACCATGTATTAAGAGAGTTTTTAGGCAAGTTTGTAGTGGTGTACTTTGATGACATTCTGATCTATAGCATAACCTTAGATGAGCACCTAGAACACCTTAGTGTGATGAGTGTGCTAAGGAAAGAAAAGTTGTATGCTAATTTAGAGAAGTGTGTCTTTTGTACCGACCATGTGGTGTTTTTAGGTTTTGTTGTAAGTGCTAAGGGAGTACAAGTGGATGAAGAAAAGATTAAAGCCATTAGGGAGTGGCCTACCCCTAAGTCAGTGAGTGAGGTGAGAAGCTTCCATGGGCTAGCTAGTTTCTATAGAAGGTTCAGAAGCACTTTAGCACCATAGCTGCCCCTTTGAATGAGGTTGTGAAGAAGAATGTGAGCTTTAAGTGGGGAGAAGCACAAGAGAGAAGCTTTAACACCCTTAAAGAAAAACTTACTCATGCGCCCATACTTGCATTGCCTAATTTTTCTATGTCATTTGAACTTGAATGTGATGCATCTAATGTGGGTATTGGGGCTGTTTTACTCCAGGGGGCATCCAATTGCGTACTTTAGTGAGAAATTGCATGGTGCTGTTTTGAACTATTCCACTTATGATAAAGAGTTGTATGCACTTATAAGGGCTTTGCACACTTGGCGGACTATCTTTTGCCAAAGGAATTGTAATTCATAGTGATCATGAGTCACTAAAATATTTGAAAGGGCAAGGTAAGCTTAACAAAAGGCATGCTAAGTGGGTAGAATTTCTTGAACAATTCCCTATGTGATCAAGCACAAGCAAGGTAAGGTGAATGTAGTGGCGGATGCACTCTCTAGAAGGTATACCTTACTTTCCACTCTTGAAACAAAAATACTTGGTTTTGAACACATAAAAGAGTTGTATGTGCATGATGATGATTTCTCCAAAGTATATCTTGTTTGTGAAAAGAGCATAATGGGTTCTTTAGGCATGATGGGTTTTTATTCAAGGAAAAATATTTATATGTGCCTAAATGTTCGCTGCGTGAACTCTTACTTAGTGGAAGCACATGAGGGGACTAATGGGACATTTTGGGATCCAAAAGACTTTGGACATTTTGCATGAGCATTTTTATTGGCCTGGCATGAAGCATGATGTGCATAGAATTTGTGATAGATGCATTGTTTGTAAAAAGGCCAAGTCAAAGGTAATGCCCCATGGACTTTATACCCCCTTACCTATCCCAGATTCTCCTTGGATTGACTTGTCTATGGACTTTGTGCTAGGTCTTCCCCGCTCCAAGAGGGGGAGAGACTCAATTTTTGTGGTTGTTGACAGGTTTTCCAAGATGGCCCACTTTATTCCTTGTCATAACGTGGATGATGCTACTCATGTGGCAGACTTGTTCTTCAAGGAAATTGTAAGACTACATGGGATGCCTAAGAGCATAGTCTCTGATAGGGACTCTAAGTTCCTCAGTCACTTTTGGAGAACCCTTTGGAACAAATTAGGGACCAAGCTGTTATTTTCTACCACTTGTCACCCACAAACTGATGGGCAAACTGAAGTGGTGAATAGGACCCTTTCGACCTTGCTGCGGTCAATCATCAAAAGGAGCGTCAAAACATGGGAAGAATGCTTACCTCTTGTTGAATTTTCTTATAATAGAGCGGTTCATTCTACCACTAGCTTTTCTCCTTTTGAAATTGTGTATGGATTTAATCCCCTCACACCCCTTGATTTGCTGCCTCTACCTGATATTTTTTCTTTGAATCATAGGGACGGGAAGCGAAGGCGAGAATATGTGAGGAAGCTCCATGAGAAAGTCAAGTCCCAAATTGAAAAAGATGGAGCAATATGCTAGGCAAGCCAACAAAGGAAGAAAAAGCGTTGTCTTTGAGCCTGGAGATTGGAGTGCAGGTACATATGAGGAAGGAAAGGTTTAGTCACAGAGGAAATCAAAGCTCTCACCTAGAGGAGATGGTCCCTTCCAAATCATTAAAAAGATCAATGATAATGCCTACAAAGTTGACCTACCAGGTGAGTATGGAGTTAGTGCAACATTTAATGTGGTGACTTAAGTCCTTTTGATGTAGGTGATGAAGGATCAAATTCGAGGACTAATTCTTTCGAAGGGGAGAGCATGATGAAGTCCAGAGAAATTCAAATGGAGACCATCCAATAGATGCAAGGCCCAATGATGCTCTACAAGGACTTGGAGGCCCAATGACGAGGTCAAGGACTAAAAAGGCTAAAGAGGCTTTGGACAAAGAAGTCAACTATTTCCTATCTCTCAAACCAACTCCCGAAGGCCCAACTCTCAAGATAGTCCAAATAATCCAAGTTGATGAAGAACCCAATATGGGGGGCATGATATCACCTTAGTCGTTCCTTTTAATTTATTTAGATTAAGTATTTGAACTTTTTTTAAATTCAGTTTGGTTGTATTTTCCATTTGGGATAATTTTTGTAATAAGGTCCTACTTGTTTTGGGCTAACTAAGCACATAGGATCTTAGAATGTGTTGCAGCTTTGCTAATTGGGCTTGGCCCATATCCATGAGCCAGGTTCAGACTTGGGAGCGCCAACTTGCTGGTTCCACCAAGTAGGGTTGGCCGCCACACTCTATTAGGAAAGGAGGGAGGGAATTGATTACCATTATGGCTATAAATAGCCTTTGTACACTCCTAATTCAGCACCTTTGAATCAGAATTTATTTTGCACTCCATTGTGAGTTTGTGAGAGCTAAGCCTCTTAGGTTCTTGGATGAACCATTTCTGATTCTTATCAAGAGCTTCCATTCTCTTGTGGCGAATCTTCACCGGACTTATCACTCTCTTGAGAGTGTGGCGTCTTCTTTCATTTCTGTCTCAATTCCATCTTTTTATTTTAATTATGTTTGCTTAGTTCTTTGTTTATGCGCCACTTTCCTTAAAGCTTGCACCTTTAGCACTTCATTCTTCTTGCACTACTGTTTGTATGCGCCATCTTAATTCAACAGCAAAGTATTTGTTCTTCCTTCTTCAAATAGAAGTGGGCGCCAATTTGAGGATTAAGGATTCTAATTCCTAAAGTTCTCATTTTTATACTGTTTTAACCCTTATAACAAGATTCAATTCGAGGACGATCCGTTAAAAACTATATGCATCCGTTTTGGATCATATCAATAATGGTGTTGTAACTCATATATTTTACGAAGAAGTGTAACTTTCTTCCTACATATGCTTGGAATTCTATATAAAGACATCATTTCACAAGAAGAAAGAATAAAAAGAATTGGTAGTATGACTAGTTCCTAGCTAAAGAACTAGACACTTTTATGTTTTTATTTTCTTTGTCCTAACCTCTTACTGTATTCTTTTTTCATGTTATCTTAATGTTGTGGCATATATGAAATGACACATTGTCCATACCTGTTACATGCCAAATTTTGCTAAGAATTACAACAAGGTTTGAAGATAAAGATAAATATGAATGTTTGACTCTGAAATCCTACGGTAAGTTATAGGTTAGTGTTTTTGCGTGTGTGCAATTTCAGATGAACACATACACATTTTCTCTTATTTTGATTCAGTTTTTTAATTATTTTTGTATCTATGGTTTCTAGAGTTTTATTCATTGAAGGAAATAGTGGGTTCTCAATTCTTTATATATAAATGATATTTTTTTCATATATGCATGGTAATGCAAAAGGCAAACCAAGTCTCTAAAATATGTATTATATTATTTTCTTTTGATAACAAAATTTTGAATGATCAAAGTTTGATAAATTATTTTTGTTCATTCTGAGTTCAAATAATAGATTTGACTGTAACTTATGCTAAGGTAAACTAAAGTTTGGTATGCACATTGATATGATCATAGATGGCCACCTATGACAAAAGAAGAGCAAAATTTGGAATTCTTGAAATTCATTGGAAATGACCTATCTGGATTGTTTTAGTAATATCTTGAGCTGTAGAAGTCCGAATAATGTGTTCTTTGATGCGTTGGAAATATAAGACAATTATCTACAAATCGTATTTCATGCTACTTGACCAGATTCGGCTTCTATCAAGGTCAAAAGTGGGCTGGAAGTTGAAGTCGAATTCCTAGACGAAAATACTTTGGTTTTTTATGTTGTGTGGGCTGCACTATTTTGGTGTTTGGGCCAGGTCCAACTAGAATAAGGGGCTGCACGTTTTTCTAGGCTAAAAAGGAAGAGAAACCTTTGGCTTGCTTGCCTAATTACTCTTTGGGCAGTTTTAGTACTATTTATTTAGTCATTTAGTAAAGATAGTTATCATTATTAATTAGGATAGTTATAAGATAATTAGTAATGATAGTTAATACTATCAATAGGAGTTATGTCACTTAATTGTGACCTTTTATTTTCTTTTTTCTTTTCCAATCATCCTAAGGGCTATATATGTACACAATTCTATGAATGAAAATTTAACTTGGATGTTCAATTGTGGTGTTTATACACTTTGAGAGTTTTGTGTCTCTCCTTGGTTCTGGATTGAACCACCCTTTTGATCTTATCAAGAATTAGTTCTTGTGGCGATCACTCAACTTGGCTTATCAATTCCTTTGGAATTGTGGCGCCTTCCATCTCTAATCTTATCCGCTGTTCTGTTTATTTCCCCTTTGTTCTTGTTCCATCAAATAGTGTTACTGAATTGTGAAAAGAAATTCAACCTAAGATCGTTATGAAAGACAACTCATTGTTAAGTTGTCATCAAGTGGTATCAGAGCATAGGTTTGGGTTGAATTGATCTTCTTTTCTTGTTCATCTCTTCTTATCTATCTTGTTATTTTTTTCGTTCTTTGCAACATGTTGAGATTTGGTTCTAGAGATTGGCACTATAAAAATAAATTTATTGTTGAGAAATATCAGGTTGGTATGTGGCTAAGAAAAAGGCATGGGAGGGTAGCTAATGAAAAAGGAGGCAAGTAGAGAAAAAGAAAGAAGCTGTAGAGAAAATGAGAGGAAGGATAAGGAAAAAGGTAGAAAAAAAGAGAGTGAAAAGATCAAGTGTGTCTTTCGGAAGAGTTGTATGCAAATTACTGAAGAGTTCAAAAAAGAGTTGAAAAATATAGAGAGAAAATATTTGAGAGAAAAGAAGAGTGTGGAGGAGAAGGAAACACAACAAAATGAGGTAAAACTTCAGAAAAGAAAAGATAGAGAGGAATGTTTGAAAGAAACATTGAGGATGACCATATTAAAAATCCAGTAGTCCTCATTCCAAGTGCTCCTCTACTCATTAAGTCATCTTATGAAAGTGAAGAGAAGACAAAAATCATGGTTACTTGTTTTGATCCTAATTGTTTGCCAAATTGTGTAAATTCCTTTGAGAAACAGGTTGCAAACAAAATTACAAAGGAAGCTTGCAAGAAAATCCATGTAATTGAAGAAGTGCTTCCAAAGGAGCAATGTCAGGTAGAGAAGAATTTGAATGAAAGAGAGTGGCCTCAAGGAGTGGCTACCATTTGTGAACTTTTGAAAGATGAATATATTTTGGAATCTAAAGGAAAGAAGGATCAAACAAAACCTTTCGATAAACACGCAAACTTTCCTTATATGCAAGTCTCATGTGATGGGTTCTTTAGAATTATTTTTGACCCTGGAGGTACTGGATCAAGAAATTCGAGATCGAATTCTTTTGAAGAGGGAGGGTATGATATGATCATAGATGGCCACCTATGACAAAAGAAGAGCAAAATTTGGAATTCTTGAAATTCATTGGAAATGACCTATCTGGATTGTTTTAGTAATATCTTGAGCTGTAGAAGTCCGAATAATGTGTTCTTTGATGCGTTGGAAAGATAAGACAATTATCCACAAATCGTATTTCATGCTACTTGACCTGATTCGGCTTCTATGAAGGTCGAAAGTGGGCTGGAAGTTGAAGTCGAATTCCTAGACGAAAATACTTTGGTTTTTTATGTTGTGTGGGCTGCACTATTTTGGTGTTTGGGCCAGGTCCAACTAGAATAAGGGGCTGCACGTTTTTCTAGGCTAAAAAGGAAGAGAAACCTTTGGCTTGCTTGCCTAATTACTCTTTGGGCAGTTTTAGTACTATTTATTTAGTCATTTAATAAAGATAGTTATCATTATTAATTAGGATAGTTATAAGATAATTAGTAATGATAGTTAATACTATCAATAGGAGTTATGTCACTTAATTGTGACCTTTTGTTTTCTTTTTTCTTTTCCAATCAGCCTAAGGGCTATATGTACACAATTCTATGAATGAAAATTTAACTTGGATGTTCAATTGTGGTGTTTATACACTTTGAGAGTTTTGTGTCTCTCCTTGGTTCTGGATTGAACCACCCTTTTGATCTTATCAAGAATTAGTTCTTGTGGCGATCACTCAACTTGGCTTATCAATTCCTTTGGAATTGTGGCGCCTTCCATCTCTAATCTTATCCGCTGTTCTGTTTATTTCCCCTTTGTTCTTGTTCCATCAAATAGTGTTACTGAATTGTGAAAAGAAATTCAACCTAAGATCGTTATGAAAGACAACTCATTGTTAAGTTGTCATCACACATATTAAAAAAAAATACTATATTGTTGTAAACATGAAGTTTATTAGTATAAATAAATTTATTATTTGGTAAGTATTCTAAATTTTTAGAATATATCTAAGATGATATTTGTGCATTTTATAGTAAATCATGTGTACTATTTATATATTTATGGTCATATCGTCACGTATGTACTTATTATAAACTTGCAACCAGAAGTTTGCAAATGTCATTGAAGGCTCTAGAAGAGCTAATGTATTGCTGCATGGAGGAACAAGATTACGTAATGGTACTGCATTTTATTCTAAGCCTCATAGAAACTTATTAAGTTTCAACGATATCTGTCTAAATGGATATCATATCGAAACAAAAAATGAAGGAAATATTGAATATCTTTATCATGAGACTTATCCTTGATAAAAAATGGATATTGGAAAAATTATTTGTTTTTCCTCCAATTTGTACTAAACGCATATAATTAGGACAAGTGGAACACATATTACCATAAACCATAAGGATGGATGATGAGGAAGTTGTCTTCCGAGTTTTTTGATTCCTTGAAATCCCCTTCTAGTTTCCAATCTTGCAATTTCATTGATACTATAGATGAATCTGCACTAACATTTTCTGATTTACCGGGACATTTGCTTAAATACCCTTGGAGAGGATCCTAACATGAGGTGAAAGTAATCTCTCTGATTTAGAAGATATAAAAAATGAGGTTATGGCACTGGATGCAAGAATAGTGCCCGGTGGATAGAATGGAATGAAGCAATTTGAAAAGCTAGAAAGACGAGATCCAATGAAAGCAAAGTCATCCAATGAAGAGCCGCCGGAGCTTGAACTAAAACATTTACCTGCAAATCTTAAATATGTGTTTTTACATCCACCCTCTTCCTTACCTGTAATAATTTCATCCTCTTTGATCGGTTGCATGGAAGAGAAACTCCTACGAGTCTTAAGAGAGAACAAGGAAGCTTTTGGTTGGAGTATCCATAACATAAAAGGAATTAGTCCCTCAATATGTTCTCATAGAATTTATACGGAGACGAACCATAAACCAAAAGTGCAACCTCAGCGAAGGCTTAATCCAAATATGAAGGAAGTAGTAAAATAGGAATAAGTTATTTATCCTATTTTTGATAACTCTTGGGTGAGTTCTGTGCAGGTAGTGCCTAAAAAGGGAGGAACCACAGTGATGGAAAACGAACAAAAGGAATTGATCGTGGTGAGGAAAGTAACTGGCTGACGCATGTGTATCGACTGCAGGAAATTAAATGAAGCAACCATGAAAGATCACTTTTCCTTTCCTTTTACTGACCAAATGCTTGAAAAACTTTCTGGACATGAATTTTATTGCTGTTTGGATGGCTATTCTGGTTATATGCAAATTCCCATAGCTATGGAAGATCAAGAAAAAACCACTTTTACATGCTCCTATGGAACTTTTGCATATCAAAGAATGCCATTTGGTTTGTGTAATACCTCTACTACATTTCAAAGATGCATGATGGCTATTTTTTTTGATATACTAGAAAATTGCATAGAAATGTTTATGGATGACTTCTCTGTCTATGGGTCCACATTTGATTTTTGCTTACATAATTTAGATCTTATGCTGAAAAGATGCATAGAAACAAATTTAGTTTTAAATTGGGAAAAATGTCAATTCATGATTTCAAAATGTATAGTATTAGGACACAAGATTTCTAAAAACGACATTGAGGTCGATCCAGCGAAAATTAAAGTCATTACTAAATTGCCAATCCCAAATTCAGTCCGAGCAATTAGGAGTTTTCTGGGACATACAGGCTTTTATCGATGATTCAAAAAAGATTTTTCAAAAATTGCAAAACCACTTTTTAAACTTCTGGTTAAAGACGTACCTTTCGAATTCTTTAGTGATTGCTTAGAAGCTTTCAAGGCTTTAAAATCTCAGCTAATCAATGCCCCTGTTATTATAGCTCCTAATATGTCTGTACTATTTGCACTAATGTGTGATGCAAGTGATGTGGCAGTTGGTGCAAATTTAGGCCAATGAAAGGATAAAATCTTTCATATTATCTATTACGCCAGTAGGACTTTGGATGAAGCTCAAAGAAATTACATCAGTCACGACTAATAAGATGGATTCTACTGTTACAAGAATTTGATGTGGAAATCAGAGATAACCGAGGCGTGGAGAATGTCATCGCATATCACATCTCAAGAATAGACCCAGTAGTATGACCTCCCGTTGAAGAACGGATTGGAGAGACTTTCCCAGAGGAGCACTTATTTTCAATCTCATCAGTGCCATGGTATGCAGATTTTGTTAACTACTTGGCCGGTAAGGTGCTTCCACCTAATTTATCATATGTTCTGTGTAAGAAATTCTTTGCTGATATTAAAAATTATTTATGGGATGAGCCATACCTGTTTAAAATCTGTGCTGATAAGATAATTAGGAGTTGTATCCCAAAAATAGAATACCACTCTATATTAGAACACTGTCACTCCAGGGAGGTGGAAGGTCATTTTGGTTCTACAAGGATAGCCCAAAAAGTCTTACAATGTCGTTTTTATTGGCCTACTCTTTTTAAAGGCACTTATAATTTTGTTAGGGCCTGTGATCCTTGCCAAAGGAGCAGAAATATTTCTAGAAGACAATTGCCTTTAAATAATATCTTAGTATGTGAACTTTTTGATGTTTGGGGCATAGACTTTATGGGACCCTTTCCTAAGTCCTATAACAACATTTATATACTAGTAGTTGTAGATTATGTTTCTAAATGGGTGGATGCAGTTGCATTACCTACTAATGATGTCAGAAGGGTTATTAGAGTTTTGAAAAGAAATATTTTTACTAGATTTAGAATTCTGAGAGCAATAATTAGTTATGGTAGTACTCATTTTTGTAATAAACAATTTGAAAATCTTTTAGCAAAATATGGTGTAACACATAAGGTAGCCACACCGTATCACCCACAAACCAGTGGTCACATAGAAATTTTTAACAGAGAGATAAAGAATATGTTAGAGAGGACTGTGAATAGTTCAAGAAAGGATTGGTCATTAAAACTTGATCATGCGCTATGGGCATATAGGACTGCATTCAAAACTCCAATTGGTATGTCACCGTATAGACTAGTATTCGGGAAGGTATGTCACCTACCTGTTGAATTAGAACGTAGGGCTTATTAGGCTATTAAGTTTTTGAATTTTCAGATGCAGCCTGCAGGTTAGAAGCAGTTATTACAACTTAACGTAATGGATGAATTTCGTCTAGAGGCATATGAGAATGCAAAGCTCTATAAGGAGCGTACAAAAAGATGGCATGACAAGCGTATTCAAAAATGAAGTTTCCAAATTGGAGACAAGGTACTGATATATAATACGCATCTTTGTTTGTTCCCAGGAAAACTGAAGTCCAATTGGTCATACCCATATGAAGTAATGCAAGTATTCCCTTATGGAGCACTCGAAGTACGTAAAAATAATGGTCAAACAATTAAGGTGAACTGACAACGGGCAAAGTGCTATGTAGAGGTGTTATCACACCAATTTGTCTACTTTTATAGGGCATTTTTAGTACTTAAATATATTATTTTGCACTATTTAAAGCACAAAGGTATTCATTTATGTCAATTTTGCAGAATTATCATAAAGACACCACTCAAAGTAAAAGATGCGAGAATGGACAAAAAACCGGCAAGTTTTGGAGAGTTTTAGAACTATCGGACGAGCGTTACGACCTGACAGTCCTTCAGTACAGCCGTACCCAAATCAGAATTTCAGTAGGGACATACCCCCTTGGTCAGTACCACCTGGCACCGATAAAAAAGTCCAGTATGGCCCTGCCAAAGGTAGTACAGCCGTACACAGATCATGTCAGGAGTGCAATACGCACAAGTAGGGGCCAACGTCGCAAGCAAAGTTTGGTATAACCGTGTATATATCCGGTACGGCCGTACCCCATCCCAAAATGTGCAGATTTGAAAGCCAAATGACCTAATCCGCATCTCACTCTATAAATAGGCCCCCTTAGCCTATGTTAGAGACCTTTTGACGAATTCTCAAGTCAAGAGCCCCTTTTTGAGAGTTCTACATCTATTCTTTTGTCTTCCTATTGATTTAAGTTTTCCTTGGAGCTTGGTGCCAATCCCAATTCACTACTGGAGCTCATGAGGACTCGAAAAACGTGCTTAAGGACCGTCGTCATATCGAAAGGGTGTCCTGGTTTAGATTTTATTCTATTTGTCATGGATTTATATGGTTTTATGATTGTGTTTATGTTATTATCATTGATTATGAGTAGCTAAACCCATCACTAGGGGTGATGGGGGATCCTTTACAATACTTTTGTTATTTATCTAATTAATTCTATGTGTTCTTAATACTCCTTCCTTTAATTACCTTCTTGGATCAAACTGAGTAATTAGTTAGGAAGAAGGCTATTATAAACTGGGTAGTTCTTAGTAATTTAGAGTGGGTGATTAGCTATCAATCATCATAATATAGAATGCATAGTAATTAATTAGTGAATTCAAAAGTAGAGTATTGGTGAACCCGGTTCCCCTAGACCTCCCATAATATAGTTAATATGTTCTTGCATTTCGTTTAATTGTTATTTCTAGTTTCGTGACAACTTTTGCTATTCTCTAATTACAATTTTTGTTAGCCTAATAAAATAGATCCTTTCCTTCATAGGTAATCGTGCATTTCCTGTGGGTTCGGCATTCGGAGTCTTAAATATACTCCGCCATTATTACGAGTTACGATCAGGTGCACTTGCTTGAGCCGCAACAAGTTTTTGGCGCCGTTGCCGGGGAATGTTTTAGCGATATTGATTGAATAAGATTCTATTGTCATTAGGTATTTATTTTATTTAGTTATTTATTTTCTGTTTATTTTATAATTTTAAGAACATTCTATTTTTTTTTCCTTTGGTGTATGTAGAAAAGGTCTTAACATCCTGGATTGATATTTGACCCTGAAATTGAAAGAACACTTAGATTGTTGAGAAGACAGCAACTAGCAATGGATAACGAACTTACGTTGAACGAGTACTTCACTCCAACTAGGGATGTGGTAGACAACGTCAACTATCCGACAATTGAGGCCACAAATTTTGAATTGAAGCCAGCACTGATTTCTATGGTATCTGCAGTGCAATTCTCTGGCTTACTTTCTGAAGACCCAAATGCTCATCTCAAGAGATTTTAGAAAGTTGCTAATACCGTCAAGTGTCATGATGTGACACCGAAGGCCATCAAGTTAAGATTGTTCTCATTCTCACTACAAGGGAAGGCACAATTATGGTTGGATTCACTTCCACCAAATTCTATCACTACTTGGGAGACCTGAAAACCAAGTTCTTAAATAAGTACTTTCATCTTGCAAAATCTGCAAAGCTGAGAGCCAACATATCTGGGTTTGCTCAGGATGAAGGATAATCAATGCATGAGGCATGGGAGCGATTCCAGGTCTAATTAGAAGATGCCCTCATCATGGTTTCACCAAGTGGCAACTAGTCCAGATTTTATACAATGGTTTTACCATGCAAACTAGAGGTGTTGTTGATGCTGTTTGTGAATGATCTTTCGGAAAGAAGACACCCACTGAGGCTTATGATATAATGACTGAAACGACTCATAATAATGGTCAGTGGTCAGCAAGTGACAGACAAACCGGAAGGAAAAACCATCAAGCAGGAATTTATAAAGTAGAAGCCAACACAGCTCTTGAAGCAAAATTGGAGGCAATGACTAAAAAGATAGAGACTTTAATGGCAGCGCAAACCCAGTTCAATGCAACTTCAACTAATAATGACTGGGGATGCATCGCAATTGAAGGCCAATTGGAAGAAGTAAATGCTGTGGGACAAAAGGATTTTGATCCAAAGACAGGAATGCAAGAATCTATGTTAAAATTTATGCAAAGGCATGGACATCTGTGTATGGGAGTTTTAGCCGGTTTCATGGAGAAGACTAAAGAAAGACTTAAGGCTATAGAAACCAATGCATCTTGTAATTTCTGTGGAGTAACAGGTCATGATTCTAAGGACTGCACTGAGGATGTGAATTTTATTGGGAATAAGCAACATAATGACCCCTACTCAAGCACCTATAATCCCGGATGGAGGAACCACCCCAATTTTTCATGGGGAAGTCAACAGAGATCACAAGGCCAGAATCAGAATACTTACAAGCCTCCTCATTTACAGAACCGTGCTCAAAATGATAGAAGTCCCGGTGAGAATGACATCAACAACTTTATGGGACAAATGACCAAAAAATTCAAGAGCTTAGAAAATTAGTAACTACTAACACAGAAGATCAGAAATCGCTGAGAGAACAAATGTCAACCTTAATAAATGTGGTGACTCAAAGAGAAAAATGAGCACTTCCAAGTCAGTGGAACAAATCCAAATGAGAAGTGCAATGCAGTCTTTATGGCAAAGGAGGAATCAAAAGAGGAGAAGGCTCAAACTGAGCCTCAGTAGGTAAGTAACTCTTCTCCCCAAGGTTCTAAAATTTTTTATAAGGATAGGCAAGCAAGGAAATTGTTAGAAAAACTTAGAAAATTGCATGTCAATATTCCCTTTACTGAAATTGTCTCTGAAGTGCCTAAGTATGTTAAGTTCTTAAAGGAAATAATTTTTAACAAAAATAAATTCGAAGAGGTTGAGACAGTAAAATTAAATGAATATTGCTCTGCTATGTTATTGAATAAATTACCACCTGAGCTTAAAGATCCGGGAACCTTTGTTGTTTCTTGCTCAATTGGTAATAACTCTTTTAAGGCACTATGTAATTTGGGTTCAAGTGTTAATCTAATGCCTCTGTCTATTTTTAGAAAATTAAATTTGCAGGGACCACAACCTTCTAACACATATCCTTGCAGTTAGCTGACAGGACTCTTGTTTACCCAAGAGGGATAATAGAGGATATGTTAGTTAAGGGGGGAAAATTTATTTTCCCAGTTGACTTTATAGTTTTGGATATGGAGGAAGACAGAGATGTTCCTATTATTTTGGGAAAACTATTTTTGGCAACAGGAGATGCTACCATTCAAGTGAAAAAGGGAACAATGACTTTAAGAATTGAGGATTAACAAGAAATTTTTAATATTTATAATGCTAATAAAACTTCTTCCCTAGTTCTTCTTGTTGTTTCTTGCAGGATGTGGAACTTAAACCGGAAAAAGAAAAAGAAGAGCAAGTTGAGAAATAAGATAGCAACTCTATTGAGCAGGATAAAGACATAACCCCTTCCTTGATAGTGAAAGCACTTTTTTTGCCTAAATTCAAAGGACTGTATAGGGAGGATCCTATTCCTCATATATTAAATTTTTATGACTTAGTTAAGACTAACAATTTTGCAGGAACCACCACAGGTAGAATAAGACTTAAGTTATTCTCCCTTTTTCTTGGAGGATTGGCTAAGCAATGGTTCTCAATATACCCAAAATTTCACTTTTCAACATGGGAAGAACTAATGGAAGAGTTTTTAAGGACTTTCAAACTCATAGTTGAGGAAAAAGTGGATCGTATCCAAGGATTCCGACAGTTAAAGGATGATCCCCCTATAGAATTCGTCAGTTTTGAATTAGAACCATCCATTATCTCAGAGGTGTCAACTCTACAATTAAGGGAACAACAGGGCAAGATCCAATTAAGCACATAAGACAGTCCTGCAAAAAGATGAGAAAAGCAAAATATGAGAACTTGTCTCCAGATGAAGCAAAATTGAAGATTTTCCCATTCTCATTAGATGAGGAAGTCAAGATATAGCTATATCTCGTACCAGCTAAAGAAATAGAGATGTGGAATGACTTGGTAAAGAAATTTATTAAGACATTTTCACCCATCATAAGGGAGCCAATTTATATCTGTGAAGACTGTGGGTACGCAATGAACACACCAAAAAAGTGCTCCGGCCCTGCTTGGATAGATCACTCTGAAGAAAGCAATTACATTGTAGTCTTTTCCAATGGTAAGAAAACAAAAGGTAATGTCAAAGAAGGGACATTGTCCGCTGAGGACTAATTCTAAGTCCTCCGAATCGTCAGGCTCGGAACATTAAACAAGTGTTTACCAGGAGGCAACCTGTGTCTACTAACACTTTTATTTTTATTATTATTTGTTTATTTTATTATGGACTTTAATTTTTTATTTTTCTTACTAAAAATACAAAAAAAAATGAAATATTCTGAAAAACCAAAAAAAAAAAATTCAGGAAAACCAGTAGGTACGGGCGTACCTTTCATCAGGCACGGCCGTACCACACGGCTTTATCCTCAGAAACGCGGAGAATAGACAGGTATGACCGCACATATAACCAGGTACGGCCGTCCCCATGTCCAGAGGCTAAAGACATCACTATTTAAAGCACAAAGGTATTCATTTATTTACTATTTTGCAGAATCATCATAAAGACATCACTCAGGGCAAAAGATGCGAGAATGGACTGAAAACTGGCAAGTTTTGGAGAGTTTTAGCACTACTAGACGAGCGGTACGGCTTGACAGTCCTTCAGTATGGCTGTACCTAAGTCAGAATTTCAGTAGAGGCGTACCCCCTTGGTCAGTACCACCTGGAGCCGATGAAAAGGTCTAGTACGACCATGCCAAAGGGCGTACACAGATCATTTCAGGGAGTGTAGTAAGCACAAGTGCGGGCCAACGTCACAAGCAAAGTTTGGTACGACCGTGTATATATTTGGTACGGCCGTACCCCGTCCCAGAATGTGCAGATTTGAAAGCCAGATGTCCTAATCCGCATCCTACTCTACAAATAGGCCCTCTTAGCCTATGTTAGAGACCTTTTGACGAATTCTCAAGTCAAGAGCCCCTTTTTGAGAGTTCTACATCAATTCCTTTGCCTTTCTATTGATTTGAGTTTTTCTTGGAGCTTGGTGCCATTCCCAATTCGCTACTGGAGCTCGTAAGAATGCGAAGAACGTGCTTAAAGACCGTCGCCATACCAAAAGGATGTCCCAGTGTAGATTTTATTCTCTTTGTTATGGATTTATATGGTTTTATGATTGTGTTTATGTTATTATCATTAATTTTGTGTAGTTAAACCCATCACTAGGGGTGATGGAGAATTCTATACAATACTTTTATTATTTATCTAATTAATTCTATGTGTTTCTATTTAATTGATTGATTGTTTTATCCCTAGCATGCTTATTTCCATAAGGCCTGATCAACCTTTATTTAGTTAGCTTAATTAGCGATAACAGGACCATAGTTAGTTAACAGATCTATAGGAATAAAAGAACTTGTTTTATATGCCGGATAGGTTATTGCTTGTTTCTAATCAGTTATTAGATTAACAAACCCACATGTTCTTAATGATCTTTCCTTTAATTACCTTCTTGGATCAAACTGAGTAATTAGTTAGGAAGAAGACTATTGTAAACTGGGTAGTTCTTAGTAATTTAGAGTGGGTGATTAGCTATCAATCATAATATAGAATGCGTAGTAATTAATTAGTGAATTCAAGAGTAGAGTATTGGTAAACCCGGTTCTTCTAAACCTCCCATAATATAGTTAATCCATCATTGCATTTCGTTTAATTGTTATTTCTAGTTTCGTGACAACTTTTGCTATTCCCTAATTACAACTTTCGTTAGCCTAATAGAATAGATCCTTTCCTTCATTGGTACTCGTGCATTCCCTGTGGGTTCGACATTCGGAGTCTTAAATGCACTCCACTATTATTACGAGTTACAATCAGGTGCACTTGCCTGAGCCACAACAAGAGGCACTAATGGAGAAAAGGTAATTTACACCGATTAAATTTCACATTTAACACCGATTTTTGTGTCGGTGTAGATACTACCAGTGTTGTATGTCCCTACTTTTTACACCGAATATTAAACCGGTATAACATCACTTTTTACACCGATTTTAGATATAACGGGTGTAAAAAGTTGTTCCCAAAAGTCATTTTTGTTAAAAAAAAGACTTTACATCGGATATACATAAAACCGGTGTAAAAAGTCACCGTTTACACCAGTTATATATAAAAAATCCGATGTAAAAGGTGACTTTTTACACCGGTTGTACAAAAAACCGGTGTAAAATGTCACTATTTTTTTAAAATAAAAAATAGGACTATTTCTTATATATCATTTCTGACTTGTACAAAAGCTTGTTTGAGTACTTGTATTTAACATTCTTTATGATAGAAGCTAGAAGATCAACAAAGACGAATGAAAGTTAAAATACTAATTTATACATCCCACCCAGCTAAAAACCAATATCACAGAATGCCTCATTTAACTGAAATATGGAATCTCTTACACTTAAAACATAATTTGAAATACATATTTTTAAATGATTACATACTCTTGAACAATTAATAACTAATTAAAAGAATAAAATTCTAAAGACTAAGAAATCATTTACTTGAAAACTTAAGACATAAAACATCATCATTTTTCAACTCTTTTCTCAACACTTTAAGTTAAGGCTCCACTTGGTTTCTTGGGTCTCAAGGAACCCAATTTACCTAATGTGCTTCATAGCCTAAAAAAATCTCAAAACAAGTCCAAATTCAATCAAACCTTTTCCATAATTTTCAAAAGCCTAATCATACATCAATACAACTATTATAAACCAAAGAGCACAAAACAATTTTCCTTCCCACAACTCCTAAGGAGCTCGCAGCCATCATTCCCTTTTTCCCAAAAATTTGCAAACTTCCAATTTAAAATTAACAAACCATTTTATCAATTCATTTCCTTCATCAAACAACAATTCAATACCCATAACAAATCATTAACAAGTCTAAGAACAATCCACCATATCTTCAAGAATCAAAGATTTCCAATAAACTACTCAATCAAAGTTCTAGTTCAAAACTATCAACTAAAAACAACAACAACAACATCAAATAAGCTCAAATCACTAATTAATCTCTTTGACTCCCTCAAGATCACACCCATCCCTCTTTCTTACCCTTAGGGTTTCACCTAGGGTTCCAAGATTTGGGGATTTAGGTGCTCATTTCCATCATTGATCATGATCAAGCATTTATCAAGACACAAAAGCAAGAACAAAGCAAGAAAACTACTACCTCCTCCACTTAATAAGCTCGCGGCCAAGGGGCTATTTTGGGGGACAAAAATGTGGTTCCCAACTTGCTTGTATGAGGAAGTAGATGGAAGTGAAGAGAAGATGAATCAAGTTTCAAGAAGCATGGAAGAATGGAGGTGAAATGGCTCAAGAATGGAGAAGAAAGTTGCCATGGAAGCTCTTGAGCTTTCTCTCACTAGAAATGATGAAGATGAGTAAAATGAGAGTTAGAGAGTGGGGGGTGGCGTATGGGCTAATTAAGGGAGGGGAGGGTTTAATTAAAAAAAAAAACTTAAAAAAACACTAGGTGGAAAAATAGTCTAAGTAAAGTATTAAAAATACCAATCACACAAAATGTGACACCTCTCAATAAAGCAAGATTCTAAACCCATCAAAGAGTCTAACCCATCTAATCTCTCATCTCTCATGATTACCCTCTAATTCTAGAGTCTTACGCGTACTAAAAACACGACGTCGAATAATCGCGTTACCGATTAATTCTTTGCCGATTAATTCGCGAAAATTAATTTACCGAAAAATTAATTCACCGTGTGAAAATATTTTGTCATAAATAATACAAACAATTTAAAACACTCAACAATAATCACAATAAGTTACGATTCGATTTTCATCGAAATCGGGGTTCGTTTAGAATTTTAGTCGCGGATAAAAACTACCCGGTGATTCAAAACGCGACGAAACTTCGTTAGAATTTTTTGACGATATTCGAACCATGAATTAATATAAAATATTAATTCTCAAATTCAATTTGATCTTGATTTAATTCAATCACTTGTTTATCAAACAAGAACTGCTTATTATAGCATAAATACGGCAAAATACACTATAATAACGCTAAATAACGCATCGCGAAAATACGGATGTTACAATACTCCCCCTCTAAAAATATTTTTGTCCTCGAAACTACAAGATAGGTACGAGCTAAGAAAACAAAACTGGGTACTGCTCTCGCATCTTCTCTTCTAGCTCCCAAGTTGCATCACCTGTCTTCTGGTCCCAAACTACTTTGACAAGTTGAGTCTCTTTGTTCCTCAGTTGCTTGGTCTTCCTGTCGACAATCCTTACAGGGAATGCATCGAAAGATAAGTCATCTCTAAATTGAATCACGTTGGGTTCAATAACGTGAGATGAGTCAGGAATATATTTTCGCAACCGCGAGACGGGAAAAACGTCGTGAATATCAAACAAGGAAGGTGATAAAGCTATCTGATATGCAAATGGACCTATATGACGAAGAATTTATAGGATCCAATGAATTTAGGAATGAGTTTTTGGATTTGATCGCTCGACCAACTCCAATTATAGGTGTGACTCAAAAGAATACACGCTATCCTTCTATAAATTCTAACGGTTGGCGACCCTAGTCTGCATAACTCTTCTGTCAACTCTGAGATGCCTTCATCCTTGCTCTGATCCGTTGTACTTCTCAGTAGTATGTTGAATCAAATCACACAATAGAGCTTTCACCGTCTTGATGTCAACAAAAGGCGTCTGACGCTCGTGTCTATACAATGCTTCACATAATGTCACGCCAATGCTCGCACAAGAAAGTTGGCGTAACGTTGCTTCTCTCGTACAATCTGCAATACTTGTCGTAGACGCCCTTCACGTTCTCCTCTACCTCATGAGTAGATTAGGATATCATCCGTAAATACCATCGCGAACTGGTACATTCTTCAACTCGGTCACTTAGCAACTTCTAAACTAGCAAGGGAATATGAAGTCCTGAGCTCGCTCCTTCAAGAAACTTTGATGGAATTAATAGAAAGGGTATTTGAAAACTTCAAGATCGAGAAAACTACGATTTTTGGGTACAATCCGAAAGAATATGGTGGTACGAAAACCAATCCATCCGAAGAATAACGTTAAGACTTTTAAAAGGCAAGCAAATCAAATTAATAAGAACTTTCTACACTGAACAATCACCACACAACGAAGTCATGCAGCGTTGGAAGCTAAGGTCTTAGCAGTTGGAGTAGCCACTACTAAATCGAAAGATAAAATAGTCACAAGCAATTCCAATCCGCTCACACAATCCAAAGGAATAAAAGCGTGTGCAACATTAGAATCGAAGAATATGAGTAGAGAGTTACTCTAAATTCCGCAATTCCCCTGGATCAGATCATGTGATTGCTTTGCTTCTTTGACGCCCACACAAAAGTCTCTGCCCTTGGTAGCCAGACGCTTCCTCTTCGCCTTTGTTGCATTCACACTCGGTCCTGCCTTCGGAGCTTTGCAGTCCTTGACATGGTGCCCTGGCTTATTGCAATTGAAACACAACACCTCTCTTGTAGGACATTTGTTGGCAAAATGCCCCATCTTTCCACAATGAAAGCAGATTAGATCTTCACGGTCTTGACCTCCACCACCTAAATTCTGGGTCATAGGGTGATGTTGTCCCTGGTTGTTCTCCTGAGGTCTATTGTAAGGTTTCTCCTGTTGTTTCCCTTTCTGACCATTCCCCTGGCCTTGATTCTACGACCTGATAGGCCCACCTGAACCATTCTTTCTCTTGCCATTCCTCATGACTTCCACCTCGATGCATCTATCAACTAACTCTTGGAAGTTTCGAATCCTCAGGACACCACAGACTTCTGGATGTTGAACCTCAATTCCCACTGAAATCTATTGCTCAACCAATTCTGATCTGCCCGATCACGAAATGGACTGAAGTACCTTGAAAGCAACTCGAACTTGGCGGCATACTCCGATACTGTCATGTTTCCCTAATGTAAACGGAGCAATTCTTGCTCTTTCTCCATCAGTGCAGTCTCTGGAAAGTACTTCTCCAAAAATCTCCTGTCGAAAATCTCCCAGCTAATCTCCCGACGCTCAGCCATCAACATCTGTTTGACTCCCTTCCACCAGTACACAGCATCTCCCAGCAGTATTAAGAAGCATAATTCACCTTAACGTTCTCGGGACAGTGGAGCGCTTCAAAAATCTTCTCTATCGCCTGTAGCCACAGATCTGCCTTGTCCGGATTCGGTTCACCAAAGAACTTCGGTGGATCATGCTTACGAAAATCAGCAAATCCTCTAGCCTCTGCATTCCTCTCGGCACTCTGTTGTTGTTGCAGATTGTGTTAGTTCATGGCCGCAGTCTGTTGAGCCATTGCAGCAGATTGTTGCGTCGCAGCAGTAGATTGTTGTGCCATAGCCGCCGCCATCTCTGCGAGGTGGCATTAGATTCCTACAGTGCTCAAAAACCTGTCAAAACCTCACACTCAAGTGATGTGTTGACACACATTGCTTCAATTAAGAAACAATCCAAACAATTCTATGCAAGGTTGCTTCACTCATCAGACAACATCAACACTAGTACAACTAGCTACCCAACAAAACAAAACCCGACATGGTGACCAGCTTAGCTACCCAACACACAGTCCGGTTAGAACCGAACCGCTCTGATACCACTATTGTAACGACTCATTTCCGGAGCGCTACTAAACTAGGGCAACTCTAATGCAATGGAATTTTGTAAAGTGATACTCTTCTTGTCTTTTGGAAATTGCGGTAAATTTATTTTTCTTTTTTTATAAACAATGCCTTTCATAAAACACAATCAGAGTACCCACGACATTTCCGAAACATGATGAAATTCTAAATGTTTAAGACCATCATAACTGAACATAAACATCCACACAACTTTCCCAAAAGATATGCACTGACAAGTTTTGCATATAGAGAACGGTAAATAAATATGTACAAATAGGAATACACCTAAAGTATGAAGACCCTGACAAGAGTAGTCATACTTCTGAGGTACTCCCGGCAGTTACCCACGCAGGGGCTGCTCCAAAAGCATTAACCTCAACACCTAACTAACAACTGCCACAAAGGTCAAGCAAAACCGACAGACTGGTCACCAACCCAAAACTATATACCAAAGTAGACAAACGTCACCAACTACTCGACTACACATCACTACCCAGTCCTGCTGACGGGTCCTCCTCAGTCTCCTCCATCAGGTCGTCCGCATCCTCGTCAGTCCATCTACGCAAAAAGTCTCTAATGCGCCTCCTGTATATACATCTCAGCCAGAAGTGGGGCTGAACTCCAAGCCGAGGAAATTCCCATGTTTGAGAAGTCAAAGACCACCTCCGACGATGTCGTCATCGTCGAAATCTCCACCACGTCCATCATCGTCTGGGTTACCATCATCAATTAAAGGAACCACGGGCAAGGGTCAACTTCTTAAAATAAAGGAGATGGATACAAATACAACAACATATTCAACACAGATAAATTAACAGGTCATTGGCATTACAAAACAATTCAACAAGAATGCACCGACTCCCTATTGACGTAACTATATGCCAGTGTTTATGAATTCCAGATTTCCCCACGCAGCGGTCAATCGCTTGGTATACCCCAACCCGATAATGTTCCATAAGACACTGAACTCCCGCGTGATATACCTCACCCCAGAATATTCAGGTTTAGCACTAACGACGACACCGAACTCCCACGTGATATACCGCACCCCAGGATATTCAATTTGAAGTTACCCTATACTCAACAATGAACTACACCCCTAAACTCCGGCCGTAGACTTGGGCTTTTCCACTACCCTAGGATATTCAGGTCGAGTTCACAAACGACAGAACAATGCTTCCACAATCCCAATGAATAGATCACCCCATATGACAATTCAATCAAGCTTAATCAGTTAAATGTTATTTCACCATCCACATCAATAATATTCAACTAGCAGTATCTCAACAATACATCTCCAACCAACCACACATTTCAATCCAACAAAACCATATCACAATTAATCATCAGCATCAATAACATAGTTCATCCCTTTGAAACTCAGTAGAGTTAGCAATGAGATAATCAAACAAGTGTGGGGGGTTGGGGACAGCTGCCAACCTCTTGCAGACAAGCCCACTAAATAATCAATATAGATATCAGACAATAAAACAAACGAAGGGATACGAGACCCTCACTTCGAACCCTGAGGTTTTCAGACTTCTTCGCTTTAAGACTTAAAATTAAATCCTATGCAATATCTAAAGTTGCCTTTATGCTAACATACTGTACAAGTAAACACCGAGAATGTGAAGTGCCCTTATCGAAACGCCAAGTCACGTGTCGAAGCACGTCCCGAGCTCAAGTCGTACGAACTCGAATTATCAAGTCCTAAAACATAGAACAACCTTAGTAAAAATTCTAGGAACTTAGTCCTAATACCTTAGGCTCTCATAACCTAAAACCCTCTTACTAACCAAATCTCTTACACTTAAAACATAATTTGAAATACATATTTTTAAATGATTACATACTCTTGAACAATTAATAACTAATTAAAAGAATAAAATTCTAAAGACTAAGAAATCATTTTCTTGAAAACTTAAGACATAAAACATCATCATTTTTTAACTCTTTTCTCAACACTTTAAGTTAAGGCTCCACTTGGTTTCTTGGGTCTCAAGGAACCCAATTTACCTAATGTGCTTCATAGCCTAAAAAAATCTCAAAACAAGTTCAAATTCAATCAAACCTTTTCCATAATTTTCCAAAGCCTTATCATACATCAATACAACTATTATAAACCAAAGAACACAAAACAATTTTCCTTCCCACAACTCCTAAGGAGCTCGCGGCCATCATCCCCTTTTTCCCAAAAATTTGCAAACTTCCAATTTAATATTAACAAACCATTTCATCAATTCATTTCCTTCATCAAACAACAATTCACTACCCATAACAAAACATTAACAAGTCTAAGTACAATCCACCATATCTTCAAGAATCAAAAATTTCCAATAAACTACTCAATCAAAGTTCTAGTTCAAAACTATCAACTAAAAACAACAACAACAACATCAAATAAGCTCAAATCACTAATTAATCTCTTTGACTCCCTCAAGATCACACCCATCCCTCTTTCTTACCCTTAGGGTTTCACCTAGGGTTCCAAGATTTGGGGATTTAGGTGCTCATTTCCATCATTGATCATGATCAAGCATTTATCAAGACACAAAAGCAAGAACAAAGCAAGAAAACTACTACCTCCTCTATAATAAGCTCGCGGCCAAGGGCCTGTTTTGGGGGCAAAAATGTAGTTCCCAACTTGCTTGTATGAGGAAGTAGATGGTAGTGAAGAGAAGAAGAATCAAGTTGCAAGAAGCATGGAAGAATGGAGGTGAAATGGCTCAAGAATGGAGAAGAAAGTTGCCATGGAAGCTCTTGAGCTTTCTCTCACTAGAAATGATGAAGATGAGTAAAATGAGAGTTATAGAGTGGGGGTGGTGGCGTATGGGCGGATTAAGGGAGGGGAGGGTTTAATTAAAAGAAAAACTTAAAAGCAAGATTCTAATCCAACTAATCATACAAAATGTGACACCTCTCAATAAAGCAAGATTCTAACCCATCAAAGAGTCTAACCCATCTAATCTCTCATCTCTCATG
Organism: Calophaca sinica; assembly: GCA_037113605.1. Lineage (NCBI taxonomy): Eukaryota > Viridiplantae > Streptophyta > Magnoliopsida > Fabales > Fabaceae > Calophaca > Calophaca sinica. The sequence goes on from CM073734.1 coordinate 36,593,674, forward strand.
ATTACCCTCTAATTCTAGAGTCTTACGCGTACTAAAAACACGGCGTCGAATAATCGCGTTACCGATTAATTCTTTGCCGATTAATTCGCGAAAATTAATTTACCGAGAAATTAATTCACCACGTGAAAATATTTTATCATAAATAATACAAACAATTTAATACACTAAAAAATAATCACAATAAGTTACGATTCGATTTTCATCGAAATCGGGGTTCGTTTAGAATTTTAGTCGCGGATAAAAACTATCCGGTGATTCGAAACGCGACGAAACTTCGTTGGAATTTTTCGACGATATTCGAACCATGAATTAATATAAAATATTAATTCTCAAATTCAATTTGATCTTGATTTAATTCAATCACTTGTTTATCAAACAAGAACTGCTTATTATAGCATAAATACGGCAAAATACACTATAATAATGCTAAATAACGCATCGCGAAAATACGGATGTTACAGTAAATAAATCCATACCATTCTTTATTTATTCCAAGACATTATATACAACTTCAAAGGATTTTAATTTAACATGCATTAAGACCCCAATCTTTCAAATATATTCATTCACTTAATCATATAAACAAGGAAAACCACATATTCATATGAAACTTCACTCATAATATCAAGTTAAGAATTCATTTCAAAACAAGGACATAATCCCATTGAAGCTCTATGGAGCATTCAAGGGTTCAAACATCAAATAATAATTAGGGGGGTTGGGGACAGCATCCAACCCTATTTCAGTCAAACCTCATATAGTTTCATAACAATGGCCTTAAATTAAATTTAAAATCAAAGGGGTTAAAAACCCTAACTTTGAACCCTTTGGGGTTCAAAGACTTCTTTGAGAAAATTCCTATATGTGGGTTTTGTTGGTTGCCCATCACCTAAGGGATGAAGAACTCATCCTTGTTGTTCAAGGTCTTAAGCTAGAAGGGTGGAGCTTTGGCCTCTTGCTTTCCTTCAAGCTTTTCCCTCTTTGCTCAACTTAGGGCTTCTTCAAATACTCCTCAAATCTTGATCTACAACCTTCAATATTCTTTCTCAATCCAAGAACTTGAGCCATCCTTGCTGGAGCTGGGTCTTCTTCCCCTTCTTCTTCTCCAATTCGTGCTTCTTTTTCTTCCTCTTAGTTAGGGTTTCCCAAATCTTCAAAATACCCAAATCTTAACTCACTAACTTGGATTCAAGCTAAGATTTGAGGAAAATCTAGCATGACTCCATGAATTCCCTTTAGGATTAGTGAAACCCTAGGTGTTTCTCCTCTTTTCTCTCTTCCCTTTTCTTTTTTTCCTTTCCCTTTTTTCCTCTTTCTTGCGTTTCTGCTAGTTCTGCAGTGTTTTTAAGCATTTTACAGTGTGTGAATCGATTCACAGTTTTACAGTAAACTGTGAATCGATTCATCCACTTAAAATTGCATCTGCACTTTCATGAATCGAATCTGTGAATCGATTCACAGACTCCCAATTCGATTCACAGCATCATTTTGTGGTCTAGAATACCATTGTGAATCGATTCAAGCATGTGCGAATCGATTCACAATGTACTAAAATGTGAGAAATCAACTTTTAACATCAAATCTTCATCAATTAACTCCTAATTAACACTTCCAATCATCTTAAGATTAAATCCAACTTATTTCTTAACTCCAAATCAACAACTTAGCCATAAAAACTTTGTATAATCTTATTCACTCAATTTGAAACCAAATTAAGCTTGAATATAATCACACAAAACTTCTCATAACTTATTCTCAACTTAGCTTAGATAATTTGGGGTGGTACATATTTAGATTTGGTTTTGTTGGTTGTTTTTAGCTTTGTTTGGATTGATTTGGTATGTAGAGATAGGTGCATTGATGCCTTGAGTATGCATAAGAGGTGTTTGACAAAAGTCTTATGTGAAATTGTTTGAAATGTTGTGTTCTTGGTTTTTGTTCTTTGAGGAATTTATTCTAAATTTTCTTGTAAGTTTATAGGTACTCTGTTGTTTTTGTTACTTAATGTTAGGATTCCTTGTATAGATTCATAAATTTTTGTTATGAATAGAATATTGTTGTACAATTTTAGCCAGTATATACATAGAAATTCCCTAGGTATAGTTATGAAGAGAAAATAAGACATTATGTTTTTATCCATCTTAAAGTAAAGTTATACTTACCTTAGGTTTTAGTAGTTAAGGTTCTAGAATTTCTCTAAATTTGCTTGTGGTAAACTTTTCATGTTATGATAGGTACAAGAAAGGAAATTTGTTAATGAGTAGATTGAATAGTTTTGTATACAATTTCCTTGAGAGTCTCTTGTTTCAATTTATGGGCTTCTCATTTTTTCCTTAAAGTTCCTAAAATGTTGTTGTATTATTTTGATCAGCATTAAGTACCTTTATAGAAATTTTTTAGGTGTTCTCATGGTTGTGAAATTTAATTGATGAGTCTTATTGTTAGAAAAACAAGACATTAAGTTTTTACTTTCTTTTATAGAGGCTAAACCACCAAACCAACCCTGATACATTGGTTGAGGAACTTTGCAGTCCTGGGAGTAACTGGTTCTGGTCTGCTGAGGGGGTCCCTCTTAGGTTTAACGTCAAGGACCTTAAGCCACTCGCCCGAGCTTGGGCCTTGTTTAAGCACGACCCTATTGATATTTGTAGGGTGATTGCAAATGACATCGACCATTCTGCTAAGAACAAGAACTGGCTGGGTCATGCCAGTCTCAGTGGGTAGTGATGCAGACTCGAGATTTAATGGGTCGAATTATGAAATCGATTACCAGAGTTACCATCGATGAGTATCCCAACGGCCCGATCGAGGTGGAGAAGTAGCAGCAGCAGACTGGAGGAACACCTCCTCCTATAAGATAGGGTGCCACTCAGTTGATGGCCCAGCTATTGGAGAACTAGGCTATGTTGGAGGCACTAGTCTTGCAGAGCAGGGATGATGTTAGGGCAGATCTGGTTCGGTTGCAGGACAAGGTGGACATGATGGAGCATCACGTGGGTGTCTAGGTCTATTCCTATGATGTGGACATTAATCCTTAGTTTTATTTGTTTTTATGGACCTTTTGTTTGATTTTATGCACAGATTTGTGGATTTGTTTTTCTTGGTCTGTATGACTTTCTTTACTTATGCCTTTTTAATTTCCTTATTTCTTGTTATGTATTAATTGTGGCTTTAGATTAAAAACAATGATCAAATACTTTAAACAAGTTATATTTCATAAAACACCAAAGAGTATTTTAAAACATACATAGGACATGTCATAACGTAATTAAAACATATTTTACATAAAGCACACCATAAAGTACTGGTATTACTTTAAACATGTCATAAGCACATAGGATCATACGCACAACCATACAAGGAAGCCATCACACATATTATCCAATTCCAAGGAAAGCCATCAATTGTTCCACTATGCATTCGATCTCATCTTGAAGAGGGGCGGCCACAAATGTTGGTGGGGTAATAGATAAGGGCAAGGTGGTAGGAGTAGTGTGGGTCACGGGTGGGTTCCTTCTTCATTAGGGAATATCAGATTTTATTCTTCTTGGAGGAAGTTCAGATTCAGACTCACTAGGCTCATGTGCGGGATCCCCACACATGTAGCACCCGTTACCTGTGTCCTTATAGTCTACGGTGTAATGGTTTCCTCCACAGTTGAAATAGTAATGGCAGGTTAGATATGGTTAATCTCGGGCAAGGTGTGGCCTTGAACAATTATAACAACCTCTTCCACTAGCATTGTTCAATGAACGTTTCCACAGTTTTCTTCGGTGAGGGAGCGGAGGCACAACATGGGGTCTTTCCCAGCTAGAAGATGCCATTGATTCTTGAAAAAGTAATCAATGTGTCACAAAACAGATATATAGATCATATGTCATGCTTCCTAAGGGTAAGCAACTGACCATACCTTTACTCGATATAGACACTTCGCTTACCGGACAATCTAACCATGCCTATATTTACGTGGTTGGATTCGGTGGGAATCCAACATTACTCAGCCAGTGATGAACACTATAGACTCCACAGTTCGGTTAGGACCAAATTGCTCTGATACCACCAAAATGAGACGACCCATTCCCCAAATACCAAATATTGCTAATGCAATGAAATATTTATGTATACATTTATACACACACACACACACATATATATTATATTCATAGTTCACATAGAAGAGTGATTTGATGCGTTTATCGAGACCCATCCGTAGGATCTCCTTCTAAGTAAAAATGAGTGCGCAGTGTAGGAATACAAGCAACATACAATATGCTTATGTGGACTCCACCTTATAAAATCAGGTTCATAAGCTGATGATTCTTTCTGGTACATCCCTTCTGACTCTTCAATTGAATGTATGCAAAACAAAAGAATAAACAGGAGATTAGAACACACTATACACACTAATGAAATGGGAATAGTAGTAAGAAGAATCATGTATGAATAGGTCAAATATAGTTGTCACAACTACATCCATTCCAAGGTTGTTCGTTCTAGGGATCATTACCTATGATACCTGAGACACCCCTTGTCCCATTAAAGTAGCCTTTAATCAAATAGCCTTAATCGTTTATCTTAGCGTTAATAATTACGGCAGAAAACACGTAAAAATTTAAACCTTAACACACAACAGAATAAAGCAAACATAATATACACTAGATGTATCGGCATAAGGTTTTAGTGGCCCCTCCAACTAAAACAAAAGAAAAGATGGAAGCGTAGCAAGTAGTATAGTCATGTATATATACAACAAGGAGGCTAACACATGCCTTACCAAAATATCGGTCAACGCTATCCAAAACAAAGACTCCTGGCCATAACAAAAAGAAACAAAAAGGAAACCCCCGCCTACATGACAACTCCTCAGTAAGCAGGATAATGGGAACTCCCACTCCGCGATCTTGAATGCCTAGTGAAGAGTTAGCGATACTGCCTCACCGTCATGGGTCGAGATGGTCCAGGTGCATCCTCCTCTCTACGCCTGACCCTACTCCCCTGACTACCTCCCTGGGAATAGTTACCCATAGGCTGGGTAGGAACGTATGGTTGCCACGTCTGACCATACCCAGGAAAGTATTCAGGTGGAGGCGACCACATGCGGTGAAACGGTAGCCTCAAGCAGATCTGGAAGTTTCTGACCAAACTAGCAAATGGTGATCCAAGCAGATGAAAGTATACAGTCATTAATCCTGTATACAACACATATGACAAGAGAAGCCTATCTCCTAACCTACGTCATCCCAGTCAAGGAACTGTAGCTCAAAATCCCCCCAGATGGGGATCCTCGGCTCCGTCCCCATCCAGGGATGCACGAATTGAGACATCCTCTGCAGCAGTCTCCTCAACACCTGTGTCTAACATATACAACATATACACACAAAACACATATACAGGGAGATAAGAACAACATAATCACCATATAATGGGAAAGTAGCAGTAAAAGGAAATACAAAGTATACAGCAACACATAATAACTTTATGGGTTAATACCCCTTTTGGTCCCTGTAATTTGAGCAAAATTCGGTTTTAGTCCCTGTAAAATTTTTGTTTAGATTTAGTCCTTGTAATTTTAGATTCTTCCACTTTTAGTCCCTACCGCCAAATCCCTATTAAATTACAGGGACAAAAAGTGGAAGAAAACTCAACGTTTTTAATAGGGATTTGATGACAGGGACTAAAAGTGGAAGAATCTTAAATTACAGGGATTAAATCTAAACAAACAATTTTACAGGGACTAAAACCGAATTTCGCTCAAATTACAGGGACCAAAAGGGGTATTAACCCTAACTTTTTTCATGACTCATGCACCTAAATAAACGCTAATTATTCATTTCACTTATATTACCTAATTATAGACTCATGGCCACCAACTACACATGGCTTGCTGTACTCCTCACTACTCATAGTACAACCCTATGTCACAATGTACTCATCACCACTCAGAGTATCAGTCAGTTGTTCGAGCAACATATCCCACTCATCGTGACCTATAAGAGCACATCCCCGTAACCCTTATCACTCAGGGTTGGTTATCTAGGTGCACTCAGGATCGTTTACCAAGGATGTGAAGCACATAGTACTCATCGGGGTAAACGGGCACAAAACCGGAACCACGACACAATAGCGACCAAATTATTGGCCCCCTGTGGATCACATCAGTCCCCATGACATGCACCCCAAGGTGTATTTAACCTGCGCTGTTACCTCGTCCTCGTGCTCGAGTATCTCCTGACCTCGTGCACCATACACGGCTGTGACATAGCACCAACACATTCACTATATGAATCCTCACCACTCACATATCACTATGCACATATTTTCACTTTATTAATTTTATTCTTAGTTCACATCGTTCTTATTATCATCTCACTTAGGTCACAATATCACAAAACATCATACAAGACTATAACACTTAGTACAACAAATAAGGCACATAGAGCATATAACTCAGGCACATTGTCATATAAACACATATCATACTTTCCTAAGCATGTTTCTAATAATACACATAGCACATATATCCACTTCTAGATACTAAGCATGTTAAACATATATTTCAGAACGCTTAGTATTATCCCTATGTTAGTTGATAGGTCCACGACACCTGTCCTCAGATATCGTAAACCGTAACCCCTATCCTTTGGTGTTACTGAAGTCAACCTCTAGTAGGGTTTAGGTACCCTACGCATACAATGTATATAATTCTACACTAGAAATCCCGGTAAAAATGCATTCTTTCTCCCACGTAGATTCAAAAGCAGTCACTTCTAGCCCCACGAACTCTAACAACCCTGACCATGAACCCACAATCACTTTAATCACCCTTTCTCTCTAGGTCCAGGTTTTGTCCATATCAATTAAAATACCATGGGTTGCCCAAAAATTCCACCAAGCACACCAGCACGGCCCATATTTCACCGAAAACACAAAAATGCAGTCAGATTAGAATTAGGGCAAACTATGGAATTTATAAAATACCAAGGGTGTCACGGTTCATCTGTTGTGCTTAGGGTCCATGGACTACAACTTTTGGAAAGGTTTCACACGCGTTTAGTACCCACACTTGCACTAAAACCAAGAATAATTAATTAGGAACCAAGGCACAACTCAAAGACCACGAATTACACACTAAATACTCAGAGGGCTGTAAACCATTTCGAGAGTTTCGGCAAAACCCTAGCTCGTCCAGTACCCATATGGCTCAATCGGGGTCCAAAACACAATCTGATTAGGGTAAGATTGAGAACCTTAAATTACCATACCAAAATTAGAATGGAACAGAGAATTAAGTCACTAAGGTACTTAGGTTTACCTTGGCAAAACCTCGTTCGGAGATAAACCCTAGAAAGGACGAATGGTAACAGACCAATCGTTAGGATCGAATAAACGAACCGACACTTGGAATGGCTTGGGAATGGATCACCACACCTTAGAAACACTCCAATGGAGGTTCTCTAGTCTGAGGATTGATTCTTGGTCGTGGAGAATGAAGAAGAAGGTGAAAAGTTGAAGAAAATGGTAAAAATGGCCTTATATAGGCTTTTGACCCGACTGGGCGCGTGTCCCACGCTGCTGGGGCCTCCTCTGCGCGTGTCCCGGGCGCATGTGAGCGTGCCACATGCTTTGATCACCGTTTCTTCACGGTAAAGATTTCCCCTCCAAAGGCAGTCAAATCAGGGCATGCCACGTGTCATTCCCTTATTGGACCAAATGTTGGTCCAATCACAGAGTGCCACGTGTCATGTTAGGATAAGGATTTGACTGTCCATCCTAGTCCACGTGCGTCATGCACACACCCCAAGGCTATTCATACGCGCAAGACGCGCCCCTATGCGTCCCGGTCCGTTTTCACATGATTTATTTGATTCCAACGCTCGTACTATCCAGAACTTCATACCCTAACACTTAAACATCATTCTAAACACATAGAGCATCTAATTGACCTTAGAATTAAGGATTTATGATCCCAATTGGTCGCTCGAAAGCTCGGATTCTCGCTAGGTTACGAGTACATAAAACCCTAATTATGACTCCGATTGTTCTCAAATTTCACAAGGCTTCTAAGACTTATACTAAAACCCTAACAAGCACTTCACCACCTCCATTTAACATTCAAAACCTCGCAATTCTCATACTTACACATATACAATTGCACAGAAAGCGAATACACAACTGAACACTCAAATACACTGTCAAATTTGTAACACCCCGTTTCCGGAGCGCTACTGTGCAACCCAATCTAATGCTGAAAACATTTAATGCTTGTATGCTTTCAACAAAGAGTACTCTTCTATCTTTTGCAATGGAAAATAGGAGTAAATTTTTTTTTTCTTTTTCTTTCCTTTGAAACCCTTTTCAAAAATAAGACATAAAGAGTACTACAATTTTCTAAATAATGCAAAATCAGTCTTTTATAAATATCAGGGTATAACACATCACAATCAATACTTCTCATAACATAAAACATAACAAAATCGTTTTGTACTGAGGCGAGGTTTTCTGAAATAGAGTAATTACAAAACAACAAAGACAAAACCCTAAGCTAAGCTGGCCAACAACTATAACTCTTACTGAGAAACAGTTTAGCAAGATCAAAAAATGAAACATTCAGAGGAATCTTCCTCCACTGGCTCAATCTTCAACGCTCCTGGAAAGACGAAACTGCAGCAGCTATGGAGCTCCATCTGGAAGTGACATCCATAGGGATATCCAATCAAACAATAGTGCAAAGGTAAATTCTTTGTCCACGAGTTTATCATAGGCTATGTTGCATGCAAACAATATATACATATATAATACAAACAACATGCTTTTATATACATATACATACTTAATAGACCGCATGCATCATCATGGTATATCAAGCATTGCATGTGAGCAGACAACTCAACCAACAGATCAACAATCAAGTCACCACAATATCAAATAATTGCATGTGAACAACAATTCTATCAACAGATCAACGATCAAGTCATCACATATCATAAATGTGGTTAGCTATGCATGTCAATGTAGTATGACTAGTTTGTGTATACACCTGCAGTCCTAATAAGTCAGCAGTATGACGAGGAATTTATTTCCTAACGTCCGAACAAGATAGCCACACATTAGGCTTGACTCAATTTAGGCTTGCCACACATTAGGCAATGCAGTGACAACTCATCTTTTGAAGTCTTTAAGACCAATCAAACGCTCCGAGTGTAATGATAACTCGTCTTTTGAAGTCTTTAAGACAATTCAAACGCTCCGATTGTCGATGCTCAATGGTCAATATGCATCCAAACAAATTCATCAATATGGCATGCTCACCGTAGGGAGCACCCGAGTAATGTTTTAATTAATCAATGCGGATCGATAAACTTCAACTATGTTTCACATTCGAAATGGTGGAGGGAACTCAAAGTTTAAGCACTACAATGAGCAACCCATACTACTCAAGTAATGCCCAGGTATTCTTCATCACGCAGTGAACTGAGATGATGAGAAATACCCCTTAGAGTTCAAACACAGGACACTAGGTCCAGGTGTTCAACTGCGGAACGCTAATCTTAATCTTAGATCAAAACTCTAGGCACGTAATACGGAACACTAGGCTCAATTTTTATGTTGAGTTACTAGGCATGCCATACGGAACACTAGGTCCAATCCTTAATCAAGAAAATACGCACGCAAGCAGGACATTAAGTCCCAGCACAAGACACATGGCCCATATGCTCAATAGGAACACTAGGTTCCCCATATTTTATTCTTTCGTAATCTCGATATTTGAAATCTCTTTCTCAGTTCTTGTATCACTTCTATGTATTTGAAAATACTTTTTAGCTCTAGGTCGTTGAAACCCTAATTGTGCTAAATAATATGCTAGGATAATTCCCAAACACATTACTTAACTCAACCGTTTTCAAAATTTACAATGTTTTCTTTTTAAAAGAACCTCTTAAACAACTTCTAACCCTCTGATCCATAAAGCGTGTTTGTACACTGACTTATTTTAGAAGATACCTTTAGTTTACCATGAAAACATTTCTCGGCTCATGGAATCGCATCAGACTTACCATTGTAAGTCGTCAAACCAATAACAGTCGATCAACGCATTATTAATTAATCCATTATCATCAACAATATCTTGCATATTCCAATCAATATCAAGTTCCATTTAAATCCAACATGATTCAAGGAAAACAACACAATTCATAATGCCACGCAGGGCCAAGGACATGCTACAAAGATTTCATACAAAGACATAACAATTCAGTAAGCTACAACCTGCTACATACTTTCCCCAATTTCAAGTCCAATCAAATCAATCAAACATGATTTAAGTCACACAATACTATTCAGTCTTGCCACACGGGGCCAAATCAATACACAATAATTCATGCTACAACATCTCAACAACACATAGTAATACTATAAGTACTACCACACAATTTAATCAAACATCAAACCAACCAACACACAAGGCGAAAAGCCCAAACTCATTATATAAGAATTTCCCTTACCTTGGGTGCTTTAACAATCCATGCAAGGTAATTCCAAACTATCGTCAAGTTGTTCCGCGCACGAACCTTAACAATGCAAGTTTCAATCAATTAGAACCAAAACTCAACTCTAAAGCCCTTACGGAAGCCACGGCTTAGGACTTCCTAAAGCCTAGGAATTACTCGACTTAATCCCTAATTGGTTCTATCTAGCCATATGCCATGATACATATTCAAACCATGCAAGTTTTCAAGCTTTTACAAAAGCTACACACTTAGAAAAATACCTAAACCAAAATTTACCAATTGGAATAGTGTTTTACCACTTTGAATAGTGTTTTCCCAACTTTGAACCACTTTTCAAAGCACTAAAACATGTCACAAAATTTTAGAAACAATTTCATTACAAGTTCAAAACAATTCTTGAAACATAAACCAATTCTTTTCCCAAATTCATGCTCCTTTGAAATGTTTTGCTAAACCAAATCATCACCCACTTTTCACAACATTTTTAAGTCATAAAACAACTTAAGACAAGTTTCTAAACTAACTTAAGGGTCACGGCTTAGAACAACAAAAACTAACTTAAAATTTTGAACCATTTTCAATGTTTTAAACATACTAAACTTCAAAGATTCAAAGCCATAACCAAAAACCAAATTCTTTACCACTTTAATACACTTAAAACATGTTAAAATTCATCCTAAAACATGCTAAAAATTCTGTTTCGAAACAGCACCATCAAATAATTTTTCCATTATATAAAACAACTTGTTTTTTCAACATAAACAAGAAGATTAACCATCTATATTTGAATCAAGTTTTCACAACCACTTTATACTAAAACAAGTCACATATTTTCTCCAAATACAAGTTAAAACATCATCAAAAACTATCCCCTAAGTCACGGTTTTGACAGCACAAAAGCAAGATAAGATTTTGATCCATAAACTTCATTTTTATGACTAAATCATTCAAACTAGTTTAGGTACTAAATATATAAGCCAACATCTACTATCTTAACCACTTTTAAGCAACCAAATCATGTTCATAAAACTTAATCAAACCCAAATAAGTGGCTGTTTTAAGAAAGTAAAAGCAAACAAAGTTTTGATTTAACCAACTTCATGATTATGCATGCTTATGGCTAGATCCAACCTCTTAATCATTAATCCTTCCAAGATCCACCTTCTAAACAATTAAATCAACCAAAAATAACCCATAAACAGCCCCCTAAGATTCGGCCTCCCCAAAATGTTAGGGTTCCACAATTTTAAAATCCACAAAACCCATTTAATCAAGAAGGTAATGGGAGATCTAGGAGGTATTAAGCTTAAACATCAAGATCTAAGTAATTAATCAAAGAAAATAACACTAAAACCACAAAAACTCATCCATGGCAGCCATGGAGAAAAGGAAAGTGAATTAGAACACTTACTAACAAGATTGATGATGGTTGATTAGGGATTAAGAACATGGATTGAAGGTTGCAAGCTTAAACACCAATTTCCTTCACGAATCAACACTAAAATCATGAGGAACAACACTAATACCATGAAAACCCAACCATGGCAGCCATGAAGAAAAGGAAAATAAGCTTACCACAATGATGGAGATGATTGAACAAGAAGGAAGGAGAAAGGATTATGATTTAGCTTCCAAAATCTCAAGATTAAGCACCTAAATCAACTTTCTCTTTCTAGAATTTTTTCCAAGCTTTCCAACAATGGAAGAAGTGAAAGAATATAGTCTAGTTCAGCTTGGGAGCCACGAAAATTTTGGGGACAAGGATGGAATGAATTTGTTCATTTAGTTAGGAATTAACCAAACTAGTTACAAACTAACTATGCTAACTAACTACAATTACATAACCACCAATCCTATGCCTACACTTGTCAAAGAACATTCTAAGGATGATATTCAGCTCCCCTAGTTGCTGGATGCATCTCCCCTCATCCCAAAATATCTAGATATTTTGTTTCGTCGCGTTCTCGCTCAATCTGGTGCGCGGCGTTACGTGTATATTAGGGTTTTTCTACCAAAAACTCCAAAAATAAATCTAATAAATTATTCTATAATAAAAAAATTTAATCAACCAAAATGTCCCTAAAAATATTAGAAGTATTTCTATGAATGTCGCTTTCTCGATTTACGAGCTAAAACGCGACCGTAATGCAGTTCTGCGCATAGAAAACAACCCTATATTTTCCTGATGCCCAAAAATCCCATAAAAAATTCCAATAAATCATAAATATTGGAAAATTCTAAGATCTCAAATTTTATAAAATTTGGATCACGTTTGGGCATGTTTCAGTTAGAAACTCGCCCAATAGCCTAGTTACGGCAGAATTCAATAGAATTCTCGCAGCGTAATAAAAACTGTAAATTAGTGAGGATCACTAATTTCAATTTCTCTTATCAACTAAATATTGTTCAAACAATAAAATCATCAATACAAAATTATTAAAATAAAAGTCACCTTAAATACGACATAAAACCAACAATTAATAAAATAGCTCAACGTCAAAAATTTAAGGCTAAATTACAAAATTGGTCCTCTAAGTTTATTTTAGGTTTCAATTTGGTCCTTTACGTTTTATTTGTTTCGTTTTGTTCCTCTACGTTTTATTTTAGTTTTCAATTTGGTCCTTTTTGTCACTAAAAGTCAATTATCCGTAGCTAGAAATCCATTTTCCAAAATGTTATTTGGCTTTTAGTTACGGACAATTGGTTTTTAGTGACGGAAATGACCAACCTGTTGTAACTTTTAAAACGTAAGGGACCAAAACGAAATAAATAAAACATAGAGGACCAAATTGAAACCTAAAATAAACATAGAGGACCAATTTTGTAATTTAGCCAAAATTTAAACTGTGACTTAAAAATGCTTATTAAATCCCAAAAATTATTTCTCATTCAATAAAATAATTTTCTTTAATCAAACAACAATTTTTCACATTTTCAAGATTAATTCATATTAAAAACAGTATACGTCAACACTGTCTCTTAATCTGAATTAATTACTAAAACAGTAAATTGTTTACAACAAATGTAGCAGCTCTTTGTACTTTTCATAAATCATCAAGGTGATCAATCTCTATGATTTATTTCCAAGTAGTCGGAACTGTAAAATAATTTTCACAAAAATTGGGATGTTACAAAATTCCACAAAACACACTTAGGCATACACAATTACACTTATCCACACACAATCACACAATAAACAAGGTTAGAAAATTGAGGATGTTATATTACCACCCCCTTAAAAAGAGATTTCGTCCCCAAAATCACGTACCCAAAAACAGATGTGGAAATTGTTGTCGCATCTCCTCTTCACGTTCCCATGTCATATCACCTGTAATCTCATCCTATGCAACCTTAACTAAAGGAATGTGTTTACCACGAAGTTCCTTGATCCTTCGATCCATGATCCTCACAGGTAATGCTTCATATTCTAAGTTATCCCTTAGCTGTATTGACTCGGGTTCAATAATATGAGAGGGATCAGGGTAATACTTACGCAATTGAGACACATGAAAAGCATCATGAAGATTGGAAAGATTATGCGGTAAAGCAACGTGATAGGCTATTGGGCCAATCCGACGAAGAATTTGGAATGGACCAATAAACCTAGGAGTTAGTTTTCTAGACTTGATAGCTCTGCCAATTCTAGTCCTAGGAGTTACTCTCAGAAAAACGTGATCTCCCTCTTGGAATTTCAATGGTCTTTTCCTCTTATCACAATAGCTCTTCTTCCTATCTTGAGCTGCTTTCATCTTCTCTCTAATCTTTTTAACTTGTTCGGTAGTTTGTTGAATTATCTCAGGACCTAATACTTGATGGTCTTCGGTCTCAAATCAACACAACGGGGTTCTACACTTCCGCACGTACAAAGCCTCAAAAGGTGCCATATCTATACTTAAGTGGAAACTGTTGTTATAGGTGAATTCCACCAGAGGCAGAAACTCATCCAAACTTCCTACGTGCTCCAACACGCATGCTCTCAGTAAGTCTTCTAGGGATTGGATTATTCGTTCTGATTGACCATCCGTTTGAGGATGATAGGCTGAACTCAATCTTAATTTAGTTCCTATAGCTCTTTGCAGTTCATTCCAAAATCTAGCGGTAAATCTAGGGTCTCTATCACTAATGATGCTCAAAAGAACACCATGTAACCTTACTACCTCCTTAATATAAATCTAGGGTAATCTCTCCAAAGGGTATTTCTCTCCTATCAGAATGAAACAAGCACTCTTCGTCAACCGGTCAATGACTACCCATATAGCATCAAACTTCTTAGGAGTCCTAGGTAGTCCCACAAGGAAGTCTATTGCTATTCCATCCCACTTCCATTCAGGAATATCCAAGGATTGTAACAACCCTACCGGTTTCTAATGTTCTACCTTCGCCTTCTAACATATTAGACAAGACAAAACATAGTTAGCTATGTCCTTCTTCATACCAGGTCACCAAAACATCTTCTTCAAGTCTTGGTACATCTTAGTAGCGTCCGGATGGAAACTAAGCTTAACTTTATGGGCTTCTTCTAGAATAATATTTCTAATCTAGGTATCACTAGGTATACAAATCATGTCTTTGAACTTAAGGATACCCTCATCTTTTACAAGTGTGCATCTATCTCTTGTTTCTCCTTTACTAGCTTTAAGAATTCGCTAGTCATTACAATCTTTCCCAAACACATCCTACCTTTATACAGCTACACTCTGAGACCGAAGTCTCTAAACTGCTCCACTAACTCCAACTTCTTAATCATCATAGTGGACACATGTAGGGATTTCCTACTCAAGGCGTCAGCTACCACATTAGCTTTTCCTGGATGGTATTGCAACTCAAAGTCATAATCCTTAAGGAATTCCATCCATCTTCTCTGCCTCATGTTTAATTCCTTCTAATCGAATAAGTACCTTAAGCTCTTGTGATCATTGAATACAATGAACTTAGCACCATAAAGATAGTGCCTCCAAATCTTCAAAGTAAAAACTATAGCAGCTAGCTCTAGATCATGAGTAGGATAATTCCTTTCATGAATTCACAATTGTCAGCATAGGCCACTACTCTACCTTCTTGCATCAACATGAAACCTAACCCTTGATAGGAAGCGTCCCAATATACTACAAATTCTCCTAAGGGATCAGGTAAGACTAGAATAGGTGAAGTGGTCAATTTCTCCTTTAACTATTTGAAACTCTTCTCACATTTCTCTGACCACACAAAAGGTGTACCTTTCCTAGTCATTTGGGTCATAGGTAATGTTATCTTAGAAAACCCTTCTATAAATCTCCTGTAATACCCTGCTAATCCAAGGATACTCCTAATCTCACTTACGGTCTTAGGTCTCTCCCACTGGATTACTGCTTCGACCTTAGAAGGATCGACAGCTATCCCCTCCTTATTAATTATGTAACCCAACTAATATCCCCAATGATCATGCAAGATAAATAGAAGAGAAATCATTAAGCAACAATGAGATTGTTAATTTAATAACTTATTAGAAAGAAGCAATTATCCTTAATCCGGCATAATACGCGAGTTCAATTATTCCTAGAGTTTCGTTAACTAATCATGGTACAATTGCCTCCAATTTGACTAACTTGTTAAAGGGTGATCAGGCCTTATAGGATTGAGTACACTAAGAATAATACAATCAACATGATAATAGGAAACTCATAGAATTACTAAATAAATATAAAAAGCAATAAAAACCCATAATAGAAAGTATTAAAACTAAATCGGGACACCCTTTTGGTATGACGACGGTCCTTAAGCATGTTTTTTGTATTCCTCACAAGCTCCGATGGCACAAAAGGTCTGGGTAGGAAGCACTTAGGTCACCAATCAGCAAGGAGGATTCAAAAATTTATCAAGAGTCAAAAGTCTTTCCAAAGAGGGCTAAAAAATCCTATTTATAGGCTAGGCAGTGAACTAAGTCAATTGGCTTTAAGGTACGGCCGTACTGCGATTATACGGCTGTACCGCGCTTGAGTTAGGACATTGGCCAGTACGAATGCACTGGGTGAGATCGGACAGTAATTATGTATGGTCGTACTTCCTTTGGTACGACCGTACTGGACTTTTTCTTCCTTTGGTACCACTTGTCCAGAAACGCTAAAAATCTTCAAAACTTGCCAGTTTTTGGTCCAATTCCATATCTTTTGCTCCAAGCATTGTCTTTGTGATATTTCTGTATAATGGGACAATAGTGAGTACTTTTATACCTTAAATGGTGCGAAATAACATATTTTAGTACTAAAAATGCCCCATAAAAATAGACAAATTGGAGTGTTAACACATCCCCACACATGAGCTTTGCTTGCCCTCAAGCAAATTACTTGGGTAATTATAAGAGAAACTATTTTTCACTGAATAGGGGCAAAAACAAATGTGTGACAACAATGTGATATCATGAGAAGTACCAAAACATAGAATGCCCAATTAGAGGTGTAAGTTCAATAAGTCAATGCTCTGCGATTTAAAACTCACACTCCTCACCTCTTTCAAAGTGTTTACAGGTATAGTCATGAATGCTCAGATTTTTCCAAAGAAATACATTGCCATAGGCTTGTAAATCAATCGCCACTTGGTCATAATCAGTGGGTGCTGCTTATTAAGGCCAGAGCTTTCAGGAATGGCAAACCTGTCGGATCACATATGGGTTCTTCAATATGGCCTTCAATCAAATTCTACATCTCGCTAGTTAATGACAACACCTCTTGGCTGTTAGGTGATGGAAATAGTGTTCTGTTTTGGACCGATCCTTGGCTTGAAATTCCTCTTGCGGATGCCCTTAACATTCTTCAGAATATTCAGAATTTGCTAAAAGCTAAAGTTGGTGATTTTATTCACAATGGTTCTTGGCATCTCCCCCAATCTCTAGCTGTTCGATTCCCTGCTATATCAGAAATGTTGTAACAAAGTTTTGTTTCTGGTACAGCTAGCGTGGATCAAAAGGTGTGGAAGCACACTATTTTAGGTGGGTTATCTATGAAAGAAGCTTATTTTTTTTTCTGCAGCCTAGGGGGCAGCATGTCCCTTGGAGCAAGCTAATTTGGATTCCTAGCATTCCCCCCTCTAAGTCTTTCATTATGTGGTGTGCTCTTCACAATAAGATGCGTACGAATGAAAATCTTAGAGATCGGGGTTGTGTCACAATCTCAGTTTGCAGCCTTTGTCATCTAGACTCAGAATCAACAGAGCATCTCTTCCTTCATTGTAAGTTTGCCAAAGATCTGTGGGGTTGGTTGAGCTCCATCACGGATATTAACTTTACTTGTTCTACTCTGCCTGACATTTTAAAATCGTGCTATTCAAAAATAACATCTCAAGCCCGAGATATGATTATTGCTAGCATCATTAATGTAGTTTGGGGTATTTGGTACTGTCGGAATAAGTGGCGGTTTGATAACAAGCAAATTCCTCTTAGAACAATCCAAAGCATGATCTCCGATAATGTGGCTTTGGTTGGTAACCTCGGTCATGGTAATATGTCTCATGCTTCGGTATTGGATCTCACAATTTTGAAAGCCTTCTCTATCCCAAATAAGCTTTCGAAAGCTGAGAATATCAAGCAGGTTAACTTGATTCCTCCTGCTTGCTATTGGATTAAGTGTAATACAGACAGAGCTGCTAAAGGTTGTCTGGGCCCAAGTGCTTGTTGGGGTATTTTTCGTGATAAGAATGGTGCAACTTTGGGTTGTTTTTCAGCCGAGATTGGTAATTCATACGCTCTTTATGCAGAAATTATGGGGGCAATGCTAGCAATTGAGATTGCTCACAGGAAAGGTTGGCATAAGTTGTGGTTGGAAAGTGATTCTATCTTAGTGGTTCAAGCCTTCACCTCTTCAGGGATTGTCCCTTGGCAGCTGAAAAACAGGTAGTCCAACTGTTTGGGATTGATTTCTTGTATGGAATTTCATTGCACCCACATTTACAGAGAAGCTAATGTATGTGCGGACAAGCTAGCAAACTATGGTACTTATTCCTAAAGTCTTCTATGGTGGAATACCATCCCTACTTTTATTAGTGAGGATTTCTATAGGAATAGATTCGGCCTTCCTAATTACAGATTCAAATAATGTTTTGCATGGGCTTTGGTTTGGTCCTCCCATGGCTCCCACGTGTTTTTCCTTTTTTTTCAATAAAATAAAGGAGGGGTACTTTTTTTTCCTTCTAGGTGTTTTTTCCCTAAGGAGGGTTTTACGCCAGAAGGTTTTAATGAGGCCCATTTCCTCTTTTTGTCTAAAAAAAAAGGTTTGTACATCGACCAAAGCTCTACTATTAAAGTCTACTTATCATGCAAAAGAGGAACACGGGTCTTTCCTGGGTTATAATGGGGCCAAGGTAACAATGTTAGGTGGGATAAAAAGAAAGAAAATGTCATGCAAAGGGGTCAGAAATAAATTAACCAAAACAAGTAACCTTTTTCTTTTTCACTTAAAAAAGCAAGCAAGGATCTCTCTGATTTTGATCAATAAATTTTTCTTGTGTTTTCTGAAGGCAGTAACATAAAAATTTTCTATCTTTTTCTATTCTTTTCTTTTTCTTTCCTTTCCTCCTTCTATGCTTTTTTTAAGCATCAATTTAACATGTTATTAATTCTAGGAGGGGAGAATATTTTGCTAAGCCTTCTTCTTTTTGACACCCTTTTATGAGGGATTTCTAACGTTATAACTTGATTTTCTTATCACTAATTGCTCTGGTAAAAACATTTTCCAAGGTTACACCACAAAATAATGATCAATAATAACAAAAAGGGGTACCAAAGTAACATAACAATAGGCACAAAGTTGGGCAACTAGTGGTAAGATTTTCAAAACTATAGTGGCCTGCAAAATTCCTAAAAATTGCCCTTACCAAATTCACATTAAAATAAACTTTTATTTGCTTTGCAGTGATCTCAGCACAAGTTCTAAAATGCACAACCAGGAAAATTATTAATCTAGCAACATTCTCAGTTCAATTATAAGTTGTCAGAATTTTTTTTTTTGTAGCCCCTGAATCAGCAACATTATTTTGAAGTTCTCTATAATTATAAGCAACTATGAGCATAGCCAAGTAATAAACAAAAATATAATCCCTCCCCACGCTTATTTTTGGCACTGTCCTCACTGCTATTATGATAAAGCAAGCACTAAAAGAATACTAACAATAATAATGTGCTAAAAATAAAAGTTGGAAAGAGACTCCCCTCTGAAAAATTTCACAAGCAAATTGAATGTGGGTATGAGTCAAGATTGGTGTTACCTTTCCCAATACCGACGGAGCTGGTAAGCGGGCTCAGAACTGTGCATCAAACAACTAAAAACTTTAGAAACAAATTAAAAATAAATAAAAGAAAATAAGATAGCAAAATAAAATAACAATGCAATAAAATAAAATAGGTCCCTGCAAGTGTGCAAATATGTATAATCTTCTTTTTAATACACAAGCAAATAAAATGTCTAACTAGTAAAAGAAGAAAACAAAATTCCTGCATCACTGGTAGGTGGATGTGGCTGAAGCTGCTGGAGGAAACCCATAATGGTTGTGAGCCGCTCCCCATGAGTGGTAAGCTTCTGGTCTACATTGGCCCGGGGCTCCTGGAAACTAATCTGCATCTCGTCGAGATGCACCATGATATGCTGGTAGGAGTGAGCCTGGGGTGCTGGCCTTGCCTGCGGTGGTGGTGGTGCAGGGTGCTCCTCTGCTAGTGGCTCCATATGTGCAGCCTGCTCCTGGTGTTGTTGTTGCTCCTCGGGCCAAACAACCACGTAGTCCCTGTGGCCAAGTCTCTGCAGAACACGGATGTTGCAGAGAGTAGGCAAAGAGATAGGCTCCGTCTGGATGATTATGGCTCCCGCTCCGGCATGCACTCCAAGGTGAGAGGCGGGTCTGGAAATGAATGAGCCTATCACGAAGTGACCAGTGTTCTGCATCTGTAGGTGGAGGCCCGTCTGAATGCACGTGTATAGAGAAACATCCCACCGTCACATTTGTGTCCCTGGCCATCCATCATGGCCCATAAAAGAAAAAGGTCTGGCCGAGTGACTGTCCCATCGCTAAGGGCTCTCCCGTTAATGGAACGGGGGAGCCACCTGTGCACTATCCGCAACCCTGGACCTCTAATCTTGCTATCCTTAGCTCGGTTGGGGATATAGTGAACATCCCCTGTGAGAGCCCGCCAGCTCTCTGAATCTTGCCAACCTTCTAGTACCTCCAAGAGGGGTCCCAGATACTCCGGAATCTGGACTGTCTCCTTCGACTCAAATCCTAGCCTGATCTTAAACTCAACCAGGGTCAGCGTTGAACGTGAACACAAGAAGGGGGTTGAATTGTGTTGAAAACTTTTCACAAATTATAGGTTGAAACACTCTTAAAAAACAAGTTCTTTTGTAAAACGTTTGTAGCCGGATGATGAGAGAGTTCCAGACGCAAAAATAAAAATAGTGAAAACTTGGTTTTCTTACCAGATAGAAGTAAAGATAAAGCAATAGAGAAAGAGACACAGATTTATACTAGTTCACCACCAACCTGGTAGCTACGTCTAGTCCCTTCATTCCTAAAGGATTTGCCACTATAATCACGCTGATTACAATTTTCCTTAAGAGTATTTTACTGCCACAAACTTGACAATACTCTTAACTTCTCAAAACGACTCAGTACGTTTGATGACTATCATCCTCCATAGTAGCCTTTGAAACGATCTTAGGTTGAATTTTCAGACACAATTCAGTTTCAAATAATGAGTTTAAGCTAGGTGAAGAATAAAAACAAAAATGGACAAGATAAAGGGGTGGAAGGCACCACGATTCCAGAGGAATAGATAAGCCAATTCGAGTGATCGCCACAAGAAAGGATTCTTGATAAGATCAAAGAGATAGACGCCACAAGAAGGGTTGCTTCTTGATAAGTCAGAATATGGTTCAGTCCAGAACCTATGAGTGTAAACTCTCACCAAGTGTTAAAAAAACACAAGTAATTTTTCTAAACATTCAAGTCTATTTTTCATTGATAATATTGTGCTATATATAGCTTTTAGAACAGCTGAAAAATGTAAAACAAAAGGTCACAATTAGGTGACATAATTCCTATTGATAGTATTAAGTATCATTACTAATTATCTTATAATTATCCTATTTAAGTGGCTAATTGAATAACACTAGTGGCCAATTAAATAGCACTCAAGTTATGAAAGAGTCACCTAGGCATGCAAGCCATTTATTTAATTCCTAAAATACAAGCCATAAAATAACTGATATCTGAATTCCTTTCCCTTGAACGTGCAAGTGCTGGTAGTTGAATCATTGTCCAATAAAATGCTAGGAGAATAAAAAGCTAGTCACTGGCGTTGAGCTCATTTTGGTTGTCTTAAAGAATTAAGTTGCCAGCCAATCACAATTAGTTGTTGTGAGTTGCTGATCTCCAAATGATAATGGCCAGCCAAATATTGTCCCATGAAATATATTGATGTAGTAATCTTGATATTGGCCAAATTAATAACCACCAAAAATCTGATCAAAAGACAAGTCTGATCCCACACCTAACGTTGCCATTTTGGTAATTAAAATAATAAAATCCTTGTAGTTTTCCTTCCACATGCTTAATGAATTCAGGATCACATCATGCTCCCCTTCTTCAAAAGGATTTGTCCTCAAATCCTCATAGCACTCTTTAAACAAAAACCTGGAATTTGGACCCTCTTTTGGGTGAATGAGTCCATATCCATTTTCCTGGATCAAAGACAAGTCTTGCTTCCTCAACTTGATTGTCCTTCACCTCATCATAAAATTTAAGATCAGATTCAATAAATAATTTACCAACTTTGGGATCACAAAAATGTTTCAAGTGAGGACTTGGGACTAGAGCCATGGAAGTTCGAATGTAATATGCCTTCCATGTGATCAAACCATCCATTTTTGCATCATTCCCTCCTCTTGAAAGGAATTTGACCTCAAATCTGAACTCGCATCAAAGGATTGTGGGTTATGTAAAAATATTTCTCCTTTGTTCACCACTTTCTTTTCATCGAATCGAATATTTCCTCCTCCAGAAAATTTTCATCTTTCTCGATCTCCTCTTTTTCTAAGCTCTCATTTTTATCTTCTAACTTTCTGTCATGGCTCTCCTTTTTTTCTACAACACCCTCTTTCTTTTCTTCATGAATCAATCTCTCTTCTTTCTCATAACTTTCTTTTATATCTCTATTTTCCTCACTGTCTCTTTCCATATACATAGGATCTTTATACCCTTCTTTTTGCTCAAATGGCACAAGAGTGATTTTGGTATTTTTCAATAAAAAAGAGTACATGTTAGTGCTGCAGTCATGCTTTGCTTTCCGTTGAAGCTTCCATGGCCACCCAAGTGACAAGTGTCTCGTTTTTGTAGGCACCACATCACAAAGCACCTCATCTTCATATCCATCAACCTTGAATGATACTAGTACTTGTTTATCTACCATCATGCTGCCCATATCACTAAATTCTGGATCATCGAGACTATAGAGTGAATATGGTTGCTGATGCTTCAAAACATGAAGTGACAACTTCTCCACCAAGGTTGTGCTGACCATTTTGATGTAACTTTTCCTATCAATGGTCAAGCTACATATCTCGTCATTCACATATCATTTTGTGGAGAAAAGATGCTTCTTTTTCTCGACTTCCATGCGGGAGAGAATGAATAAAATCTAAAATTCCTCAATCTGAATTTTTTTTTCTCTCAGTTTTTTTTTTCACACCTTTTTTTTCTGGCAGAATCTCTTTCTTTTTTTTTCGAATTTTCTTTTTTTCTGCAATTTTTTTTTTGGTGATCAAAATGTAAAATAAAAAAAAATGTAAGAACAAATGATCAATTCAACCCCAACCTCTGCTTTGATACCACTTGATGGCTATCATCCTCCATAGTAGCCTTTGAAACGATCTTAGGTTGAATTTTCAGACACAATTCAGTTTCAAATAATGAGTTTAAGCTAGGTGAAGAATAAAAACAAAAATGGACAAGATAAAGGGGTGGAAGGCACCACGATTCCAGAGGAATTGATAAGCCAATTCGAGTGATCGCCACAAGAAAGGATTCTTGATAAGATCAAAGAGATAGACGCCACAAGAAGGGTTGCTTCTTGATAAGTCAGAATATGGTTCAGTCCAGAACCTATGAGTGTAAACTCTCACCAAGTGTTAAAAACACAAGTAATTTTTCTAAACATTCAAGTCTATTTTTCATTGATAATATTGTGCTATATATAGCCTTTAGAACAGCTGAAAAATGTAAAACAAAAGGTCACAATTAGGTGACATAATTCCTATTGATAGTATTAACTATCATTACTAATTATCTTATAATTATCCTATTTAAGTGGCTAATTGAATAACACTAGTGGCTAATTATATAGCACTCAAGTTATGAAAGAGTCACCTAGGCATGCAAGCCATTTATTTAATTCCTAAAATACAAGCCATAAAATAACTGATATCTGAACTCCTTTCCCTTGACCGTGCAAGTGGTGGTAGTTGAATCATTGTCCAATAAAATGCTAGGAGAATAAAAGCTAGCTCACGCATTGAGACCATTTTGGTTGTGCGCAAAGAATTAAGTTGCCACCAATCACAATTAGTTGTTGTGAGTTGCTGATCTCCAAATGATAATGGCCAGCCAAATATTGTCCCATGAAATATATTGATGTAGTAATCTTGATATTGGCCAAATTAATAACCACCAAAAATCTGATCAAAAGACAAGTCCGATCCCACACCTAACGTTGCCATTTTTGTAATTAAAATAATAAAATCCTTGTAGTTTTCCTTCCACGTGCTTAATGAATTCAGGATCACATCATGCTCCCCTTCTTCAAAAGGATTTGTCCTCAAATCCTCATAGCACTCTTTAAACAAAAACCTGGAATTTGGACCCCTCTTTTTGGGTGAATGAGTCCATATCCATTTTCCTGGATCAAAGACAAGTCTTGCTTCCTCAACTTGATTGTCCTTCACCTCATCATAAAATTTAAGATCAGATTCAATAAATAATTTACCAACTTTGGGATCACAAAAATGTTTCAAGTGAGGACTCGGGACTAGAGCCATGGAAGTTCGAACAGAATATGCCTTCCATGTGATCAAACCATCCATTTTTGCATCATTCCCCTCCTCTTGAAAGGAATTTGACCTCAAATCTGAACCTGCATCAAAGGATTGTGGGTTATGTAAAAATATTTCTCCTTTTTGTTCACCACTTTCTTTTTCATCAGAACTGAATATTTCCTCCTCCAGAAAATTTTCATCTTTCTCGATCTCCTCTTTTTCTAAGCTCTCATTTTTATCTTCTAACTTTCTGTCATGGCTCTCCTTTTTTTCTACAACACCCTCTTTCTTTTCTTCATGAATCAATCTCTCTTCTTTCTCATAACTTTCTTTTATATCTGTAATTTCCTCACTGTCTCTTTCCATATACATAGGATCTTTATACCCTTCTTTTTGCTCAAATGGCACAAGAGTGATTTTGGTATTTTTCAATAAAAAAGAGTACATGTTGGTGCTGCAGTCATGCTTTACTTTCTGTTGAAGCTTCCATGGCCACCCAAATGACAAGTGTCTCGTTTTTGTAGGCACCACATCACAAAGCACCTCATCTTCATATCCATCAACCTTGAATGATACTAGTACTTGTTTATCCACCATCATGCTGCCCATATCACTAAATTCTGGATCATCGAGACTATAGAGTGAATATGGTTGCCGATGCTTCAAAACATGAAGTGACAACTTTGAGACCAAGGTTGTGCTGACCATGTTGATGTAACTTTTCCTATCAATGGTCAAGCTACATATCTCGTCATTCACATAACATTTTGTGGAGAAAAGATGCTTCTTTTTCTCGACTTCCATGCGGGAGAGAATGAATAAAATCTAAAATTCCTCAATCTGAATTTTTTTTTCTCTCGGTTTTTTTTTTCACACCTTTTTTTTCTGGCAGAATCTCTTTCTTTTTTTTTTCGAATTTTCTTTTTTTCTGCAATTTTTTTTTTGGTGATCAAAATGTAAAATAAAAAAAAATGTAAGAACAAATGATCAATTCAACCCCAACCTCTGCTTTGATACCACTTGATGGCTATCATCCTCCATAGTAGCCTTTGAAACGATCTTAGGTTGAATTTTCAGACACAATTCAGTTTTAAATAATGAGTTTAAGCTAGGTGAAGAATAAAAACAAAAATGGACAAGATAAAGGGGTGGAAGGCACCACGATTCCAGAGGAATTGATAAGCCAATTCGAGTGATCGCTACAAGAAAGGATTCTTGATAAGATCAAAGAGATAGACGCCACAAGAAGGGTTGCTTCTTGATAAGTCGAATATGGTTCATCGAACCTAAGAGTGTAAACTCTCACCAAGTGTTAAAAACACAAGTAATTTTTCTAAACATTCAAGTCTATTTTTCATTGATAATATTGTGCTATATATAGCCTTTAGAACAGCTGAAAAATGTAAAACAAAAGGTCACAATTAGGTGACATAATTCCTATTGATAGTATTAACTATCATTACTAATTATCTTATAATTATCCTATTTAAGTGGCTAATTGAATAACACTAGTGGCTAATTATATAGCACTCAAGTTATGAAAGAGTCACCTAGGCATGCAAGCCATTTATTTAATTCCTAAAATACAAGCCATAAAATAACTGATATCTGAATTCCTTTCCCTTGAACGTGCAAGTGCTGGTAGTTGAATCATTGTCCAATAAAATGCTAGGAGAATAAAAGCTAGCTGCTGGCATTGAGCCCATTTTGGTTGTGCGCAAAGAATTAAGTTGCCAGCCAATCACAATTAGTTGTTGTGAGTTGCTGATCTCCAAATGATAATGGCCAGCCAAATATTGTCCCATGAAATATATTGATGTAGTAATCTTGATATTGGCCAAATTAATAACCACCAAAAATCTGATCAAAAGACAAGTCTGATCCCACACCTAACGTTGCCATTTTTGTAATTAAAATAATAAAATCCTTGTAGTTTTCCTTCCACGTGCTTAATGAATTCAGGATCACATCATGCTCCCCTTCTTCAAAAGGATTTGTCCTCAAATCCTCATAGCACTCTTTAAACAAAAACCTGGAATTTGGACCCCTCTTTTTGGGTGAATGAGTCCATATCCATTTTCCTGGATCAAAGACAAGTCTTGCTTCCTCAACTTGATTGTCCTTCACCTCATCATAAAATTTAAGATCAGATTCAATAAATAATTTACCAACTTTGGGATCACAAAAATGTTTCAAGTGAGGACTCGGGACTAGAGCCATGGAAGTTCGAGCGAATATGCCTTCCATGTGATCAAACCATCCATTTTGCATCATTCCCTCCTCTTGAAAGGAATTTGACCTCAAATCTGAACCTGCATCAAAGGATTGTGGGTTATGTAAAAATATTTCTCCTTTTTGTTCACCACTTTCTTTTTCATCAGAACTGAATATTTCCTCCTCCAGAAAATTTTCATCTTTCTCGATCTCCTCTTTTTCTAAGCTCTCATTTTTATCTTCTAACTTTCTGTCATGGCTCTCCTTTTTTTCTACAACACCCTCTTTCTTTTCTTCATGAATCAATCTCTCTTCTTTCTCATAACTTTCTTTTATATCCAGTAATTTCCTCACTTTGTCTCTTTCCATATACATAGGATCTTCATACCCTTCTTTTTCCTCAAATGGCACAAGAGTGATTTTGGTATTTTTCAATAAACAAGAGTACATGTTGGTGCTGCAGTCATGCTTTACTTTCTGTTGAAGCTTCCATGGCCACCCAAATGACAAGTGTCTCGTTTTTGTAGGCACCACATCACAAAGCACCTCATCTTCATATCCATCAACCTTGAATGATACTAGTACTTGTTTATCCACCATCATGCTGCCCATATCACTAAATTCTGGATCATCGAGACTATAGAGTGAATATGGTTGCCGATGCTTCAAAACATGAAGTGACAACTTTGAGACCAAGGTTGTGCTGACCATGTTGATGTAACTTTTCCTATCAATGGTCAAGCTACATATCTCGTCATTCACATAACATTTTGTGAGGAAAAGATGATTCTTTTCTCGACTTCCATGCGGGAGAGAATGAATAAAATCTAAAATTCCTCAATCTGAATTTTTTTTTCTCTCGGTTTTTTTTTTCACACCTTTTTTTTCTGGCAGAATCTCTTTCTTTTTTTTTTCGAATTTTCTTTTTTTCTGCAATTTTTTTTTTGGTGATCAAAATGTAAAATAAAAAAAAATGTAAGAACAAATGATCAATTCAACCCCAACCTCTGCTTTGATACCACTTGATGGCTATCATCCTCCATAGTAGCCTTTGAAACGATCTTAGGTTGAATTTTCAGACACAATTCAGTTTTAAATAATGAGTTTAAGCTAGGTGAAGAATAAAAACAAAAATGGACAAGATAAAGGGGTGGAAGGCACCACGATTCCAGAGGAATTGATAAGCCAATTCGAGTGATCGCCACAAGAAAGGATTCTTGATAAGATCAAAGAGATAGACGCCACAAGAAGGGTTGCTTCTTGATAAGTCAGAATATGGTTCAGTCCAGAACCTATGAGTGTAAACTCTCACCAAGTGTTAAAAACACAAGTAATTTTTCTAAACATTCAAGTCTATTTTTCATTGATAATATTGTGCTATATATAGCCTTTAGAACAGCTGAAAAATGTAAAACAAAAGGTCACAATTAGGTGACATAATTCCTATTGATAGTATTAACTATCATTACTAATTATCTTATAATTATCCTATTTAAGTGGCTAATTGAATAACACTAGTGGCTAATTATATAGCACTCAAGTTATGAAAGAGTCACCTAGGCATGCAAGCCATTTATTTAATTCCTAAAATACAAGCCATAAAATAACTGATATCTGAATTCCTTTCCCTTGAACGTGCAAGTGCTGGTAGTTGAATCATTGTCCAATAAAATGCTAGGAGAATAAAAGCTAGCTGCTGGCATTGAGACCATTTTGGTTGTGCGCAAAGAATTAAGTTGCCAGCCAATCACAATTAGTTGTTGTGAGTTGCTGATCTCCAAATGATAATGGCCAGCCAAATATTGTCCCATGAAATATATTGATGTAGTAATCTTGATATTGGCCAAATTAATAACCACCAAAAATCTGATCAAAAGACAAGTCTGATCCCACACCTAACGTTGCCATTTTTGTAATTAAAATAATAAAATCCTTGTAGTTTTCCTTCCACGTGCTTAATGAATTCAGGATCACATCATGCTCCCCTTCTTCAAAAGGATTTGTCCTCAAATCCTCATAGCACTCTTTAAACAAAAACCTGGAATTTGGACCCCTCTTTTTGGGTGAATGAGTCCATATCCATTTTCCTGGATCAAAGACAAGTCTTGCTTCCTCAACTTGATTGTCCTTCACCTCATCATAAAATTTAAGATCAGATTCAATAAATAATTTACCAACTTTGGGATCACAAAAATGTTTCAAGTGAGGACTCGGGACTAGAGCCATGGAAGTTCGAACAGAATATGCCTTCCATGTGATCAAACCATCCATTTTTGCATCATTCCCCTCCTCTTGAAAGGAATTTGACCTCAAATCTGAACCTGCATCAAAGGATTGTGGGTTATGTAAAAATATTTCTCCTTTTTGTTCACCACTTTCTTTTTCATCAGAACTGAATATTTCCTCCTCCAGAAAATTTTCATCTTTCTCGATCTCCTCTTTTTCTAAGCTCTCATTTTTATCTTCTAACTTTCTGTCATGGCTCTCCTTTTTTTCTACAACACCCTCTTTCTTTTCTTCATGAATCAATCTCTCTTCTTTCTCATAACTTTCTTTTATATCTGTAATTTCCTCACTGTCTCTTTCCATATACATAGGATCTTTATACCCTTCTTTTTGCTCAAATGGCACAAGAGTGATTTTGGTATTTTTCAATAAAAAAGAGTACATGTTGGTGCTGCAGTCATGCTTTACTTTCTGTTGAAGCTTCCATGGCCACCCAAATGACAAGTGTCTCGTTTTTGTAGGCACCACATCACAAAGCACCTCATCTTCATATCCATCAACCTTGAATGATACTAGTACTTGTTTATCCACCATCATGCTGCCCATATCACTAAATTCTGGATCATCGAGACTATAGAGTGAATATGGTTGCCGATGCTTCAAAACATGAAGTGACAACTTCTCCACCAAGGTTGTGCTGACCATGTTGATGTAACTTTTCCTATCAATGGTCAAGCTACATCTCTCGTCATTCACATAACATTTTGTGGAGAAAATATGCTTCTTTTTCTCGACTTCCATGCTGGAGAGAATGAATAAAATCTAAAATTCCTCAATCTGAATTTTTTTTTCTCTCGATTTTTTTTTCACACCTTTTTTTTTCTGGCAGAATCTCTTTCTTTTTTTTTTGAATTTTCTTTTTTTCTGTAATTTTTTTTTGGTGATCAAAATGTAAAAAAAAAAAATGTAAGAACAAATGATCAATTCAACCCCAACCTCTACTTTGATACCACTTGATGGCTATCATCCTCCATAGTAGCCTTTGAAACGATCTTAGGTTGAATTTTCAGACACAATTCAGTTTCAAATAATGAGTTTAAGCTAGGTGAAGAATAAAAACAAAAATGGACAAGATAAAGGGGTGGAAGGCACCACGATTCCAGAGGAATTGATAAGCCAATTCGAGTGATCGCCACAAGAAAGGATTCTTGATAAGATCAAAGAGATAGACGCCACAAGAAGGGTTGCTTCTTGATAAGTCAGAATATGGTTCAGTCCAGAACCTATGTAAACTCTCACCAAGTGTTAAAAACACAAGTAATTTTTCTAAACATTCAAGTCTATTTTTCATTGATAATATTGTGCTATATATAGCCTTTAGAACAGCTGAAAAATGTAAAACAAAAGGTCACAATTAGGTGACATAATTCCTATTGATAGTATTAACTATCATTACTAATTATCTTATAATTATCCTATTTAAGTGGCTAATTGAATAACACTAGTGGCTAATTAAATAGCACTCAAGTTATGAAAGAGTCACCTAGGCATGCAAGCCATTTATTTAATTCCTAAAATACAAGCCATAAAATAACTGATATCTGAATTCCTTTCCCTTGAACGTGCAAGTGCTGGTAGTTGAATCATTGTCCAATAAAATGCTAGGAGAATAAAAGCTAGCTGCTGGCGTTGAGCCCATTTTGGTTGTGCGCAAAGAATTAAGTTGCCAGCCAATCACAATTAGTTGTTGTGAGCTGCTGATCTCCAAACGATAATGGCCAGCCAAATATTGTCCCATGAAATATATTGATGTAGTAATCTTGATATTGGCCAAATTAATAACCACCAAAAATCTGATCAAAAGACAAGTCTGATCCCACACCTAACGTTGCCATTTTGGTAATTAAAATAATAAAATCCTTGTAGTTTTCCTTCCACATGCTTAATGAATTCAGGATCACATCATGCTCCCCTTCTTCAAAAGGATTTGTCCTCAAATCCTCATAGCACTCTTTAAACAAAAACCTGGAATTTGGACCCCTCTTTTTGGGCGAATGAGTCCATATCCATTTTCCTGGATCAAAGACAAGTCTTGCTTCCTCAACTTGATTGTCCTTCACCTCATCATAAAATTTAAGATCAGATTCAATAAATAATTTACCAACTTTGGGATCACAAAAATGTTTCAAGTGAGGACTCGGGACTAGAGCCATGGAAGTTCGAACAGAATATGCCTTCCATGTGATCAAACCATCCATTTTTGCATCATTCCCCTCCTCTTGAAAGGAATTTGACCTCAAATCTGAACCTGCATCAAAGGATTGTGGGTTATGTAAAAATATTTCTCCTTTTTGTTCACCACTTTCTTTTTCATCAGAACTGAATATTTCCTCCTCCAGAAAATTTTCATCTTTCTCGATCTCCTCTTTTTCTAAGCTCTCATTTTTATCTTCTAACTTTCTGTCATGGCTCTCCTTTTTTTCTACAACACCCTCTTTCTTTTCTTCATGAATCAATCTCTCTTCTTTCTCATAACTTTCTTTTATATCTCTATTTTCCTCACTGTCTCTTTCCATATACATAGGATCTTTATACCCTTCTTTTTGCTCAAATGGTACAAGAGTGATTTTGGTATTTTTCAATAAAAAAGAGTACATGTTGGTGCAGTAGTCATGCTTTGCTTTCCGTTGAAGCTTCCATGGCCACCCAAGTGACAAGTGTCTCGTTTTTGTAGGCACCACATCACAAAGCACCTCATCTTCATATCCATCAACCTTGAATGATACTAGTACTTGTTTATCCACCATCATGCTGCCCATATCACTAAATTCTGGATCATCGAGACTATAGAGTGAATATGGTTGCCGATGCTTCAAAACATGAAGTGACAACTTCTCCACCAAGGTTGTGCTGACCATGTTGATGTAACTTTTCCTATCAATGGTCAAGCTACATATCTCGTCATTCACATAACATTTTGTGGAGAAAATATGCTTCTTTTTCTCGACTTCCATGCTGGAGAGAATGAATAAAATCTAAAATTCCTCAATCTGAATTTTTTTTTCTCTCGATTTTTTTTTTCACACCTTTTTTTTTCTGGCAGAATCTCTTTCTTTTTTTTTTTGAATTTTCTTTTTTTCTGTAATTTTTTTTTGGTGATCAAAATGTAAAAAAAAAAATGTAAGAACAAATGATCAATTCAACCCCAACCTCTACTTTGATACCACTTGATGGCTATCATCCTCCATAGTAGCCTTTGAAACGATCTTAGGTTGAATTTTCAGACACAATTCAGTTTCAAATAATGAGTTTAAGCTAGGTGAAGAATAAAAACAAAAATGGACAAGATAAAGGGGTGGAAGGCACCACGATTCCAGAGGAATTGATAAGCCAATTCGAGTGATCGCCACAAGAAAGGATTCTTGATAAGATCAAAGAGATAGACGCCACAAGAAGGGTTGCTTGTTGATAAGTCAGAATATGGTTCAGTCCAGAACCTATGTAAACTCTCACCAAGTGTTAAAAACACAAGTAATTTTTCTAAACATTCAAGTCTATTTTTCATTGATAATATTGTGCTATATATAGCCTTTAGAACAGCTGAAAAATGTAAAACAAAAGGTCACAATTAGGTGACATAATTCCTATTGATAGTATTAACTATCATTACTAATTATCTTATAATTATCCTATTTAAGTGGCTAATTGAATAACACTAGTGGCTAATTAAATAGCACTCAAGTTATGAAAGAGTCACCTAGGCATGCAAGCCATTTATTTAATTCCTAAAATACAAGCCATAAAATAACTGATATCTGAATTCCTTTCCCTTGAACGTGCAAGTGCTGGTAGTTGAATCATTGTCCAATAAAATGCTAGGAGAATAAAAGCTAGCTGCTGGCGTTGAGCCCATTTTGGTTGTGCGCAAAGAATTAAGTTGCCAGCCAATCACAATTAGTTGTTGTGAGTTACTGATCTCCAAATGATAATGGCCAGCCAAATATTGTCCCATGAAATATATTGATGTAGTAATCTTGACATTGGCCAAATTAATAACCACCAAAAATCTGATCAAAAGACAAGTCTGATCCCACATCTAACGTTGCCATTTTTGTAATTAAAATAATAAAATCCTTGTAGTTTTCCTTCCACATGCTTAATGAATTCAGGATCACATCATGCTCCCCTTCTTCAAAAGGATTTGTCCTCAAATCCTCATAGCACTCTTTAAATAAAAACCTGGAATTTGGACCCCTCTTTTTGGGTGAATGAGTCCATATCCATTTTCCTGGATCAAAGACAAGTCTTGCTTCCTCAACTTGATTGTCCTTCACCTCATCATAAAATTTAAGATCAGATTCAATAAATAATTTACCAACTTTGGGATCACAAAAATGTTTCAAGTGAGGACTCGGGACTAGAGCCATGGAAGTTCGAACAGAATATGCCTTCCATGTGATCAAACCATCCATTTTTGCATCATTCCCCTCCTCTTGAAAGGAATTTGACCTCAAATCTGAACCTGCATCAAAGGATTGTGGGTTATGTAAAAATATTTCTCCTTTTTGTTCACCACTTTCTTTTTCATCAGAACTGAATATTTCCTCCTCCAGAAAATTTTCATCTTTCTCGATCTCCTCTTTTTCTAAGCTCTCATTTTTATCTTCTAACTTTCTGTCATGGCTCTCCTTTTTTTCTACAACACCCTCTTTCTTTTCTTCATGAATCAATCTCTCTTCTTTCTCATAACTTTCTTTTATATCTCTATTTTCCTCACTGTCTCTTTCCATATACATAGGATCTTTATACCCTCCTTTTTGCTCAAATGGTACAAGAGTGATTTTGGTATTTTTAAATAAAAAAGAGTACTTGTCGGTGCTGCAGTCATGCTTTGCTTTCCGTTGAAGCTTCCATGGCCACCCAAGTGACAAGTGTCTCGTTTTTGTAGGCACCACATCACAAAGCACCTCATCTTCATATCCATTAACCTTGAATGATACTAGTACTTGTTTATCCACCATCATGCTGCCCATATCACTAAATTCTGGATCATCGAGACTATAGAGTGAATATGGTTGCCGATGCTTCAAAACATGAAGTGACAATTTCTCCACCAAGGTTGTGCTGACCATGTTGATGTAACTTTTCCTATCAATGGTCAAGCTACATATCTCGTCATTCACATAACATTTTGTGGAGAAAAGATGCTTCTTTTTCTCGACTTCCATGCTGGAGAGAATGAATAAAATCTAAAATTCCTCAATCTGAATTTTTTTTTCTCTCGATTTTTTTTTTCACACCTTTTTTTTTCTGGCAGAATCTCTTTCTTTTTTTTTTGAATTTTCTTTTTTTCTGTAATTTTTTTTTGGTGATCAAAATGTAAAAAAAAAAAAATGTAAGAACAAATGATCAATTCAACCCCAACCTCTACTTTGATACCACTTGATGGCTATCATCCTCCATAGTAGCCTTTGAAACGATCTTAGGTTGAATTTTCAGACACAATTCAGTTTCAAATAATGAGTTTAAGCTAGGTGAAGAATAAAAACAAAAATGGACAAGATAAAGGGGTGGAAGGCACCACGATTCCAGAGGAATTGATAAGCCAATTCGAGTGATCGCCACAAGAAAGGATTCTTGATAAGATCAAAGAGATAGACGCCACAAGAAGGGTTGCTTGTTGATAAGTCAGAATATGGTTCAGTCCAGAACCTATGAGTGTAAACTCTCACCAAGTGTTAAAAACACAAGTAATTTTTCTAAACATTCAAGTCTATTTTTCATTGATAATATTGTGCTATATATAGCCTTTAGAACAGCTGAAAAATGTAAAACAAAAGGTCACAATTAGGTGACATAATTCCTATTGATAGTATTAACTATCATTACTAATTATCTTATAATTATCCTATTTAAGTGGCTAATTGAATAACACTAGTGGCTAATTAAATATCACTCAAGTTATGAAAGAGTCACCTAGGCATGCAAGCCATTTATTTAATTCCTAAAATACAAGCCATAAAATAACTGATATCTGAATTCATTTCCCTTGAACGTGCAAGTGCTGGTAGTTGAATCATTGTCCAATAAAATGCTAGGAGAATAAAAGCTAGCTGCTAGCGTTGAGCCCATTTTGGTTGTGCGCAAAGAATTAAGTTGCCAGCCAATCACAATTAGTTGTTGTGAGTTGCTGATCTCCAAATGATAATGGCCAGCCAAATATTGTCCCATGAAATATATTGATGTAGTAATCTTGATATTGGCCAAATTAATAACCACCAAAAATCTGATCAAAAGACAAGTCTGATCCCACACCTAACGTTGCCATTTTTGTAATTAAAATAATAAAATCGTTGTAGTTTTCCTTCCACATGCTTAATGAATTCAGGATCACATCATGCTCCCCTTCTTCAAAAGGATTTGTCCTCAAATCCTCATAGCACTCTTTAAACAAAAACCTGGAATTTGGACCCCTCTTTTTGGGTGAATGAGTCCATATCCATTTTCCTGGATCAAAGACAAGTCTTGCTTCCTCAACTTGATTGTCCTTCACCTCATCATAAAATTTAAGATCAGATTCAATAAATAATTTACCAACTTTGGGATCACAAAAATGTTTCAAGTGGGGACTCGGGACTAGAGCCATGGAAGTTCGAACAGAATATGCCTTCCATGTGATCAAACCATCCATTTTTGCATCAACGTTTGAGCCTTTGATGAAACAGCCTATTACAAGGCAATACAAGTTTCATAAAAAAGTTTTGAATATAATCAAATAACTCTCAGCAAGGGAGGGTGGAAAACTTAAGCATAGGAAAATAACTTTCTAAAAGAAAGAATAAGACGCTGATGTTCTGGTTCTGGTTCGCAAAGAACTTGGCACAGAGTTGAAGGTCAATTACTTGTAATAAAGTTCTGCAATTCATTTTCTAACCTTCTTCAATGGAGAGCTTGGAGTATTTATAGACTTCTTCCGAATATTACCGTTGCAGAAATAATCAGCTCCAAATCATTGAGTGAGGTAATTTCAAAATATCCTTTATTCCTTTTTTGAGAATATCATAATAGTACACTTTATGACCATTTATACTATTTGCTTTTCAATCATTTTAGCCTGGAACAAAGCGTACAAACTTTTATCTTATCCCAAAGGTGTCACCTTTGATTCCTCGTACCATAGAATTGAGCGTACAAATCGAATTTGAATTTACCTCAGGATTTGATGTGGTATTGAGCAGATAAGATAAGCGTGACTTGCACGTGATTCATTAAAGAACTAGATGCTCGCTTGAATGCGTAAGATGCTTGTTGTTAAGCTTAAGTTCCACGTGTCTCAATCTTTGATAACCGAAAGCTCACTTGATTGCATATATCAGATGCTAAGGGCCAACCGGAGGCAGACATAGCATTTAAGTGATGTTATGAATATGAATGATTTTATTTCCTACACACTTCAAGACTAATCAGAAGGTAAATTGTTCTCACACAGATACTTTATCATCATTAAAATTATTGAGGGTCTAAAATTTTCAATCGTTTAGGTTCCAACAAGCGTTTGGTGGGTCCCGTGGAGATAAAAAGTAACGACCAGATCCTGATCTGGCTCGTCATCCATGTTGGGATGCTCGGGCTCTCTGTCTCTCATATGGTAGCCACAAGTGGCTATGAAGTGCAGGACGGCCTACATGTGAGTGTGCTGTCGTACTGATGCAGCCCGAAGCTTTAACACCCCAATTTTCTAAAGTTTAGTAATTAAAGACCCTAATTAAAAAAGGGGATTTATTTATTAAGGATGAGTAGTTTAATTAATTAATTTACCTAAGGTTTTATTGAGGACCAATGAGTAAATTATGAAATTAAACTAGGATTTGTTAGCAAAATTTTATCAAACCATTTTTTAACCCCACCGTACACCACACTTCCATTGTTTCCACCTTAGCCCACTCTCTTTCTCTCATTTCACACACACACACACAGCAAAAGAAAGAAAAGGGGGGAAAGAAAAGAAAAAAAAATAAAGAAAGGAAGAGAAGAAGAAGAGAAAAGGGGAAAGAGAGCGAAGCATTAAATACCTTTTCAAGCATTAAAGGATCCTCATTGATGGCTCTTTAATGTACGAGGAATCGGAGGCCAAATGGAATGTCAACGAAAACAATCATTCAATCTTTCTTGCTCTGAAAGGATCCCATTTTCAAAAAAGATCACAAAAGGACTGATATTTTTATTGACAGCTGTGTTAGTGTATGGAATGGAAAGTTGAAAAGGACACGACGCAATAAAAGCCACAAAAAGCGGATCTGAAGTTTTATCCGCTAGTGAAGGACATGTTTAGGTCACAAAGACACTATTTGAATATCTTGTTGTAAATACCATTTTCGAATCAGTGAAGAAGGTCTAGAGAACTTACAAAAGACAAGTGAGCAACCAAGAAAATATTCCAAGTTTCTAAGACCAAGAGAACTGCACTCAATCATCTTATTCTTTCTTCAAGAAAGTTATTTTTGTTCTTATGCTTTTCATTGAATATTCTCTCGTGTGAGAGCTTGCTAATACTATTTTAAATCATTTTTTAATACACTTGTATTTAGCTCAATAGTGGCTGTATTTCCTCAGAGGCTTGACCGTACTAAGTCATTTTGAGAAGTTAAGAGTATAGCTAGTTTAGCAGTAGTATACTCTTGAGTTTGTAATCAGTTGATTATAGTGGAAAAATGCTTCAGTGTGATGAAGGGACTAGACATAGCTACTAGGTTGTAGTGAACTAGTATAAATCGCCGTGTCTCATTTCTCTCCTTATCTTTACTGCTTTTCAACATTATTTTTACTTAAGAGTTGTTTTGAAAATGGTTTTCAAAATCACAAGTATCTTGAAAAGATTTATAAAAGCCCAATTCAAACCCCCTTTTTTGTGTTTTTGTCACGTTCAGGTAGAGGGTGCTTGAGTTGAGAGGTTTTGGGCGTACGAGGGAAAGGTACGCCCTTACCTCTCACTGTTTATCTTTTATTTTCAGCCTCTGGACACGGGGTACGGCCGTACCTGGTTATATGTGCGGTCGACCGCCCTTTTCTCCGTGTTTTTCAGGTTGAGGCCGTTAGGTACGACCGTTCCTAAATGTATGTATGCCTGTACATACTAGTTTTCTAGAAAAATTTGTTTTTTGTTTTTTTATATTTTTCAATTTTTTTGTATTTTTAATAAAAATGAACTTAAAAAAATCATAATAAGGCAAATAAAAATAAGCAAAAATAAAAGAAAATTTAGTAAACACAGGTTACCTCCTGGTTAGCGCTTGTTTAATGTCCCGAGCTTAACGGTTCGGAGGACTTGAGATCAGTCCTCAGCGGACACTAGCCTTTTTTAGAAGCTCTTCTCCAGGAACTCTGCCAGACCATAGTAAGGATAGATGGAATTAGGTTCCTTTGTAACTGTCAAAAAGGTCCTTATCAATTTCCTCACTGCGATGTTCCAAGTTTCTACCTCCTCACTCGACAATAGGTAGAACCAAACTTTTGTTTCCTCATTGAGTGAGTAAAGGAAAATTTTTAATTTTGCAGAGTCTGGTAATATGTCTTTGTATTGAGCACTCCTGATTATTTTGCAGAATTTTCTCAAGTGCTCAATTGGGCCTTCTCCGGAGGTCCCATTGAAGTCCAATGCTTCTACTGCTTGAATGAGAAGGGGGTCTATTTTGAGCTTCTCTTGAGGCTCATTATTGCTTGTAGAATGATTCTCTTCAGGAGGATGCACATTCTCTATTTCTTTATTCTCTGGGATAACAATGTCCTGCAAGAAACAACACGATGCACTAGAGGAATAATTTTTATTAGCATTATAGATATTAAATATTTCCTCTTCATCTTCAATCTTCAAAGTCAAAGTCCCTTTCTTTACTTTAATGGTGGCATCCCCTGTTGCCAAGAATGGTCGTCCTAAAATTATAGGAACATCTCTGTCTTCGTCCATGTCAAGAATCACAAAATCTCCTGGGAAAATAAATTTCCCTACTTTAATGAGCACATCCTCTATTATTCCTCTTGGATATACAAGAGTTCTATTGGCTAATTACAAAGAAATATTAGAGGGTTGTGGTTCCTGCAAATTGAGCTTTGTAAAAATAGACAAAGGTATTAGATTCACACTTGAGCCTAAGTCACACAATGCATTAAAAGTATTATTACCGATTGAATAGGGAACGGTAAAAGTTCCTGGATCCTTAAGCTTAGGTGGTAATTTATTCATGAGCATCGCAGAGAAATCTTCATTCAACTTAACTGTCTCTATTTCCTCTAATTTATTTTTATTAAAAAATTATATCCTTTAAGAATTTAAAATATTTAGGAACTTAAGAGATAATTTCAGCAAAGGGAATATTGACATGCAATTTTCTAAGTTTTTTTAAAATTTTTATTGCTTGCCTATCATTATAAGAATTTTTAGAGCATTGATGGGAAGAGTTACTGACATGTTGAGGCTCAATTTTTGCCTTTTTTTCTTCACTCTCCTTAGGATTGCCCTTAGTTGTAAGGATTGGTTCCTCCCTTGCTGTAAAGACTGCATTGCTCTCCCCAATTGGGTTTGGTTCTACTTGGCTTGGAAGTGCTCCTTTCTCTCTTTTAGTCATCAAACTCACCAAGGTTGAGACGTGGTCCTTCAGGGAGTTCTAGTTCTCTGCATTAGTGCTCACCACTTTCTCTATAACTTTGAATCTCTCATCCACTTGTCCCAGGAAATTATTCATCTCATTCCAGCT
This sequence comes from Calophaca sinica, assembly GCA_037113605.1. Taxonomy (NCBI): domain Eukaryota; kingdom Viridiplantae; phylum Streptophyta; class Magnoliopsida; order Fabales; family Fabaceae; genus Calophaca; species Calophaca sinica. Next base: position 36,633,421 of record CM073734.1, read on the forward strand.
GAGTCCCCTGTCTCCTTGGGCATGAGTTGGAGTATGGGTCATTCTGTTGCTTGCTTCCCACAAAGTTGACTTCTTTAGAGCAGTCCTTTGAGTCATGTCTTGTGGTGGCCACAGAAATTGCAGGAAGCTCTAGTTGATCTATTTTCAATGGCCTTAAGCCTCTCATCAGTCTTTTCCCTGAAGCTAGCCAAGACTCCCATACACGGGTGTCCATTATCTCTGCATAAATTTTAGCATAGCCTCTTGCATTCCAACTGTTGGATTTAAGTCCTTTTGGCCTACAACATTGACTTCTTCTAATTGGCTCTCAATAGCCAAGCACCCCCAGTCATTACTAGTTTCTAACGGGTTAGACTGGGCTGTCATTAGAGTCTCTATCTTCCTAGTCATTGCTTTCAATTTAGCTTCTAGAGCGTATTAGTATCCACCTTGTAAATTCCTACTTGCTGAGCTTTTCTTCTGGTTTGTCTTTCTATAGCTGATCACTGAGCATTATTTTAAGCCATCTCGGTCATTATTTCATAGGCTTCAGTGGGTGTCTTCTTTTCGAAAGACCCAGCATCTATAGCACCTCTGGTTTGCATAGTGAAACCATTATATATAATTTGCACAAGCTGCCACTTGGTAAATCCATGACGACGACAACTCCTTAGTAAATCATGAAATCATTCCCAAGCCTCATGCATTGATTCACCTTCTTTTTGCACAAATCAAGATGTGTCAGCTCTCAGTTTTGCAGATTTTACGGGAGGGAAGTATTTGTTGAGAAATTTTGTTTTTAAATCTTCCCAGGTAATAATAGAGTTTGGATCTAAAGAGTCCAACCAGAGTTGAGCTTTCCCTTGTAGTGAGAATGAGAAAAGCCTCAATTTGATTGCCTCCAGTGTCACACCATGACACTTGACAGTATTCGCAATTTTCTGAAATCTCTTAAGATGAGCATTTGGTTCTTTAGAAGGTAAGCCAGAGAATTGAATCGATGATACCATTGATATTATTGGCTGCAATTCAAAGTTAGTGGCCTCAATCACCATATAGTCACTACAACAAATTATCTAAAAGATTGCACCACTTTAAACAACGCTTAACCTTTGAAGTGCTGTTTAAAATTAGGTAGAAAACCTTGTATATGAATAAGCAGTGCTTCCTTATTGAAGCGCTGTTTATTGTGCTTATTCATATGCAATAATAAGCAGCGCTTCCTAAATAAAGCACTGTTTAATGTCATTTTTCAGCAGTGCTTCATACACGTTGTTTTTTGGAAATACATTCAGCAGCGGCTTAATTTTCAGTGCCATTAAGCACTGTTTAAGGCAAAAATAGGCGTTGTTTATTGCCAAAACTGTTGTAGTGAGTTGACGCTGTTTGCCACATCTGTAGTTGGAGTGAAGTACTCGTTCAATGTGAGCTCATTCTCCATTGCTTTGTGCTGTCTTCTCAACGAACGAAGTGTTCTTTCAATTTCTGGATCAAACTGTAACTCAGGACGTTGAGAACGTGTCTGCATACACCAAATAGGAACCAAATTAGAATGACTCTTATAATTAAATAAATAAATAAAACTAATAATTCTTATAAGTGAAATTCAAACAAAATAAAAGAAAATAAATAGAAAAGAAACAAGTAAATTAAATGTCTAAAGTAACGAGAATCTCATTAGCTTAATATCGCTATAACATTCTCCGGCAATGGCGCCAAAAACATGTTACGACTCAGGCAAGTGCACCTGATCGTAACTCGTAATAGTGATGGAGTATATTGAAGACTCCAAATGTCGAACCCACAGGGAATGCACGGGTACTAACTTAATAAAGATCTTATATTATTTAGACTAACGAATGTAGTGATTTAAGGATTGCAATGGTTAACGCAAACAAAGTAAAAATAAACAATGCGCAAGAACGAGATAAGACAATTATGGGAAGCCTAGGGGAACCAGGTTCACCAATATTTAGTTCCTGAATTTACTAGTTAATAACTGTGAGATATATTTCCTGGTTGAAAGCTAATCTCCCACTCTAATTCTATTAATACACAATGATCATACAATATAAACAGTCTTCTCCTAATTAATATCCCTAATGATGATGCAAGATAAATAGAAGACAAAGCATTAAGCAACAGCGGGATTGTTAATTTAATATCTGATTAGAAACAAGCAATTATCCTTGATCCGGCATAATACACGAATTCAATTATTCCTAGAGTTCCATTAACTAATCGTGGTATGATCGCCTCTAATTAGACTAACATGTTAAATGGTGATCAGGCCTTCTAGGATTAAGCACACAAAGAATAATACAATCAACAGGATAATAGGAAACTCATAGAATTAACTAAATAAATATCAAAAACATAATAAAGGATCCCCCATCACCCCTAGTGATGGAATCAAGTACACATCGTAAGTGCAAGTAACTTAAATTCATACAAAAATCAATAAAAACCCATAATAGAAAGTATTAAAACCAAATCAGGACACCCTTTCGGTATGACGACGGTCCTTAAGCACGTTCTTCGTGTTCCTCCCAAGCTCCGGTGGCATATAAGGTCTGGGTAGGAGGCACTTAGGTCACCAATCAGCAAGGAGGATTCAAAAATCTATCAAGAGTCAAAAGTCTTTCCAAAGTGGACTAAGAAGGCGTATTTATAGGCTAGCCAGCGAACTAGCTGGCTTTAAATCGGGGCGATATGGGACTAGGTACGGCCGTACTGCGATTATACACGGTCGTACCGCACTTGAGTTGCGACGTTGGTTTGTACTTATGCATTGGATGCGACCTGACAACAATTATGTACGACCGTACTTCCTTTGGTACGACCGTACTGGACTTTTTCTTCGGCGCCAGGCCGTACTAGCCACGAGGTACGCCCCTACTGTTGGGCTTGGATAGGTACGACCGTATATAAAGTATGTCAGGTCGTACCACTTGTCTAGAAATGCCAAAAATCATCAAAACTTGCCAGTTTTTTTGTCTAATTTCGCATCTTTTGCTCGAAGCATTGTCTTTGTGATATTTCTGCATAATGGGGCAACAATGAGTACTTTTATACCTTAAATGGTATGAAATAACATATTTTAGTACTAAAAATGCCCCATAAAATTAGACAAATTGGAGTGTTAACAGTCACCACCACTGGATCACTCCCACCAAGTGTCCGAGATGTTAAACCCCCATTCTAGACTCGCCGCCTTATTGTCTCACAACCTCACTTAGTGTCTCTAAATCCTCGTCTTTATCAAAACTCCTATTAGTTACAAAACTTCGATGTTTGAAAACTCTGCTAAAAGTTCGAAAATAATTACTTTTAATTATTCTAACACTCACTTTATTCTTTTTAAGAAAAGGTAATTAATTCATTGCTTATTTAGGGTTTTTAGATAAATCCACATTAAGTGTCTCGTTTATTTTACTAAAATCCCTTTAGGTTTTTATTCGAAAAGCACTTAACCAACTCAATGGCGTAATCCATCATCCACATTTATTGAACATACACTCTCAAATGATATTCAACATTTACAAATATTAATCACCATCAAATCATACCAACATAACATTTTATCTACATATATCACAAATATGTTCAACCACACAACATCACCAAAGCACCACATCACATCAACAACTCAAACATTACTTAAAGGCTCTCGCTATCCACACACCCTTGTTTACTAACAACACCCCCCGTCAGGTTTTAAACAAGCAAAACGACCAAATTAACCCTGGCCCTATATTTAATTTTCAAACCCACAACCTCTCATTTCCCCTCACGTTTGCTGCACCCCCTCCCCTCCCTCCATCGTTCCCATTTCTGCTTCTCGTTCAAAACATCATCTCTCTCCCTCATTCCAGATTCTACTCTCACATGTAATCTTCTTCTTCTTCCTCACATATTCTGCTTCATGCCATTCGTCTCCTTCCTTCCTTCTTCTCAGTCACATTTTCGTTTTTTTTTTGTTTTGATTAGGTTGTATGAAAAGTTAGGGTGTATGATTTTTGTGTTAGGTTTAAGTTAGGTTGTATGATTTAGGTTGTTTAGGGATTAACTTTGTTTGATTTGGCTTACTATTTAGGGATGTACGTGAACTAAATTCACACAAAAATATGTGAATTCAATTCACGTATATTTTTTAGATTTCGTTCTAACATACGTGAACTAAATTCATGCAAATATATGTGAACTGAGTTCACGTAACTGTATGTGAATTGAATTCACGTGTGTTTGCGTGAATTCAGTTCATGTAGGTTAAATTGTTTTTATTTTTATTTTTTTGCTTCATCAACGTCATTAATTGTTGAATTGTGTGCAGCCATGGCCAAAACTCGTGGTCGACCTCGACCGACAGCTTCCAACAGAGCGGTCAGACATGCTAGTAGACTGCTTGGTGATCCGGAGGCCCAGCAAAAGGATGAGCAGCCCCAACAGGAGCTCGAGCCAGAGGAGGAGCAGCCCCAACAGGAGCCGCAGCTACAGTCACAGCCTTTAGAGCAGGATATAGGAGGCAGATGAGATCTCATCCGACTTAGTGATTGTATATCTTTTTTTTGGACTGGAGTGATTGTTGTTATTGTACTTATTATGGACTAGTTGTTTTACGTTATGTCCTTAATTATTTGACACATATGAGTGCACACAGTGATAGTCATTAATACATTCTGAGCGCACACAGTGAAAGTCATTAAAGCCTTCTGAAACATACTATTTTATATAAGATGAAATGTACTTAGTTATACATCATAATTATACAACAAAACAAGGTGAAATGTACTTAATTATATAAAATCGTAATTAACACGTAAAATTACAAACACTAATAAAAAATAATATCAGTCATCTACAGAAATATAAAGGTATTATGTACATGGAAATATTTGCAACCAATGCGCCATACGGTAAATATATGGATCCTCCTATGTGTGAGCTTCTTCGTAGTAGTTTTTCCTCCACAAGTTGTTTGCGGGAGGTATCGGTGCATTAGGCTTCAAGAAAATCTATCAAAGTGAGCCACGTACACAGAGTAAAATAAATTGAACAAAAAATATTGACAATTTTATAGACAATTAAATTTAAAATGTGAATTACTCGGACATAGTGGCATTCTTTGACAAAGGCGATCACAATCCACCAATTGTGAGCCCTTAGTACAATCCACATCATCGCGCTGTGCGTCATCATATTCTTGCTCAGAGTCCATTTACTGGGGTTAAACATTAACAAAATTGCGTCAGGAAAAATTAGCAAACATGCTGTACAAAACTGGTTTCCACAACAGTCACGTGAATTAAATTCACGCAAGGATACATGAATTAAATTCACGTATGTTTACGTGAATCCTATTCACGTACCAATATGTGAATGCAATTCACGTAAACATACATGAATTTAATTCACGTAAAACCTGTAAATTGCAAATCCATAGTTATGTACGTGAATTAAGTTCACGTAGGTGTACGTGAATTGAATTCACGTATGTATTGTGGACTTGAGAGTTATCGACGGTATGTGAATTGAAATCACGTACGTGTTGAAAACCAAAATATAATGTACGTGAATTAAGTTCACATACGAACCCAAAATGCAGAAAAAAATGCGCGAATGAGACACGAAAATGAGCACTTACCAAGGCTAATGGAAGTAGAAGGGAAGCCTTTGAGTCACTTTGAGTCACCTTCCCCGACATTCATGAGATAGAGAGAGTGGAGAAGGGTGTGGAGAAGCGAGGGGTGAAAGAAGGGTTGAGAGAGTGATGGTTTTTGATAAATAAATTTAAATATACGGGAAGGGCATTTTTGGTATTATGAATTTCATTAATGTGTCAGGGGGTGTCAACAGAAAACAAGGGGGTGTGGTTAGCGCCACCCTTACTTAAAATATTAAAATGGAAGATGCCCTTACCAACAGGCTTTCCTTCCAAGCTAACGCCACAAATACGGTCACAAACTGGACCCTGCACACACCCAAGACCTCCACAACCTTAAAACAATAATACAAGGTTTCATAAACAACTTCTAGACCACTAAATCTACTCCTAGGGCTACGGTTTTTAACCAAGTTACCAGGGTAACACAACTCTAAAATTTTCTAATTTGCAACTCACACTTAAACTACTAAACCAAGGTTGAAAACAATGTTTTAAAGGCTTTGCAACTTCTCAAAAACCTTCACACCTTTATCATCAAGAAACTTTTAATTTTTAAATTAACCAAAATCATTTCTTTTCAAACAAAACCAAGGATCTAACTTCCAAAATACCAAGTATCAAACCACTAACACTATAATCAAATAAAAGTTTCAAAATCAAACCCTAAAACCTAACAACTTCACAGTTTTCAACAACAAAAACAACCCCAAAAGTTTTCATTCTTTCAAACCTTTTCCAACAAGGAAACCCTGACAGAATATCGACGCACGTAGGAACCCTGGTTCACGCTAGGGTTTGGGTACGCAAATTTCCGTCGCCCTCCCTAGTCAGCACGGCCGGTGAACTTCCGGCGTTAGAGCGACGGTGCCTCCGACCAACCTCACCTCCAGCAACCACGGCGCAACCTCTCGGCGGTCCGGCGCACTCATCCCCGGCGTCCTCACGAGTGTAGTTGCACTCTGTTTTTGGCAACTTCTGCGCGGCTCTCTTTTCTTCGACTTGCATGCTTCAACTTGTCTGCGTCCAGCCTTCCTTCCACCTCTCCTTCCACGGCGTAATCTCTCTCTTTTCCAGCGCACACGTTTGCTGTGACGGCGCAGCGCCGCACGTTGGTTTGCGCCTGTTTCTTCTGCTGCGCCCTGGCTCTGTCGCGCCCTGTCTGCATTCTCTCGGTGCTGCCATCTACATGATTTAAGGTTGGGTACGTTGGCTTCCTCTCAGCGCGCTGCAATGGCGGCGGTTTGTCCATGGCCGTTCTTGAAGCCTCTGGCAATCACGGAGGCTGCCCCTCCCTCAGGTCCACGTAAAGATTTGTCACCACAACGCAAGTCTTTTGCAAAAGCCCTTGGCAACGTTTGTGACATCCCGGTCAGTCAATTGCCTCGCCCATGCATGAAGGGGGGTGCACTTGCGATCAAGATTCCAGAACAGGACTATCAACAAGGTCTTGAAAGATGCAAGACTCATTTGCATGGCCGTTTGTTGCTTCAGAAAGGAGACAAACCCTTGAAAGTGGTGGAATTGCACTCGAAGCTCTTGGAGTTATGGAAGCCATTGAAGAACTGGACTGTGATCCCTCTTGGTAAGGGATACTATGAGTTTGCCTTTGCTAATGTTGAGGACTTGCGTAGTGTCCTATCGAATGGATCTTGGAGCCTGAAACCGGGTTTTCTCCGGATGTTCTCATGGACACCTGACTTTAATCCTCATACGATGAAGCAAACTTCGGCACAATGTTGGGTTAAGATCTTTGGTTTGTCTCAAGAGTATTGGAGTCCAAATATCATCTTTGCCATTGCAGGTGGTTTGGGAATACCGATTTGTTTGGATGAGGCCACCAAGAACCGCACCTTTGGTCATTTTGCAAGGGTGTTGGTGGACCTTGATTTATCTATAGAGCTTCGTGAAAGCATTCTGGTTGAGAGGGAAGGATATGATTTTTATGTGGGGCTTGATTATGAAAACTTGCCGGCTTTCTGTTCTACCTGTCACTCCATCGGGCATATTACAAGTCAGTGCAAGCGAAATAAAGTCGTGGAAGATCGGCCTAAGCAGGCTCCTGCTGCTGTAACTTTTAACAAGCCTGTTATTCCGAAACCTATGAGGGCCAACCACGTAAACTCGACGCCGCAGCCTAAACAAAAGGAAGTGGTAGTTGACACTGCTGTTCAAGGTGAAACTAACGGGGAGGGTCCTAGTTATCATCGCCATAAGGATCCTGCTCAGAACAAACTCATGCGGGGAGAGTGAGGTGTCGATTCGATGCCGAGTCTTCCGGATCGACATTCAGGTGGAGGTGGTTCAAGAAACTACCGAGCACGCCATTATGAAACAGTAATCCCACGGTTGATCAAGAGCCTGGTTAGCAGCGTAGAGATATCTTGCAGCACAAACCGACGTCACAAAGAATAAATGGTCTGCTGCACATCCTAAGCAAGTGTTGGTAGCTCCTCATGTCCCTGCATTTGCTGCCTTAAGTTGGTCTAGCCCTATAAATGTCAATGAATCTGCTGCTTTACTCAAAGATATAAATGTTTTTCCTGTTATGGATGCTATAACTGCTGTAGATAATTATTTAAATAAGGTTGATGCTGTCACTATTTCATCAGAGGCTAATGCTTCTGCCAGTGGCATGGTTATTACTGATACTGCACCTGGCTCTTTGGTTGCTAAGGACCTACGAGTGATGGGTCGTTTCTGGGGGGATGCAGAGGATATTTCTGATGATGAAACTATAGACAGTGGGAAGGATAATGCCCTGAAAGTATCTGAATATATAGGAGAGGACAACAGGGATTTTACTAATGTTATTTCTAAGTCTCAGAAGAAAAAGATGAGAAAGCAACAGCTAAAAGTTCAACGTAACTCTGGGTATAGAACTCGCTCTAAGAGTGATTCTTTATCTCCATTATGTTAAAAGTCATTTATTGGAATGTCCGGGGTCTTGGAAATCCAGACACCAGACTTGCTCTCAAGAATCTTTGCAGATTGCATAAACCCGATGTTCTGCTCATTGCTGAACCTTGGGTTGCTTTTAGTCAAATTCCAGTTGATTTTTTTCGCTCTTTAAATTTATCGCTTTTTGCAGAAAATGATAGAGGTGTTCTCCCATCTAATCTGTGGTGTTTCTCTTCCGTTGAGTATGCTCCTGTTGTTACTCAAAGGGCACATCAATTTGTTGCTTTTACGATTGACTATGCAGGTCAAGTTTTGAATTTAGCTGCTGTTTATGCCTCTACTAGTTACATTTTACGCAGGGATTTATGGGCTGGCTTACACTCCTTCATGCTTCTCACTCAACCCCGATGCTATATTGGTGATTTTAATGCCGTTCTTGGTGCTCATGAGTGTCGTGGTGCGGTGTAAGCCCTCACGGATCTCTTGTTCGAAGTTTGGTGCTTGGTCCGACAATGATCATCTTATCCATCTCCCTACGAGTGGGGCACAATATACCTGGTCTAATGGTAGACTGGTCATCAATATAATGCCAAAAGGCTTGATAGGACTCTCTGTGATGATAATTGGATTGATTTCTGGACCTCTGATCGTTGCACTCTTACAAGGGATCGGTCTGATCATTTCCTTTGCTTCTTACTTTGAAGAAATCGATCGTCAATTTGCTTCTTCCTTTAAATTCTTGCAAATGTGGGCTAGACATCCTGATTGCTTACGGTCATCCGTAATATTTGGAAATCTCGTGTTCATGGTTGTCCTATGTATGTTCTTTCTCAAAAACTTAAAATTCTCAAAACCAAGCTCAGGGTTTGGAATAAGCAGGTTTTTGGTGATGTTCATTGTAAAGTCTCTAATGCTATGGCTGATTTAGACTCCATTCAATTAGATATTGACAGATCAGGCGGCTCTGATGATCTCTTCAGTAGGGAGAAGGAAGCTCAATTAATTTTGCAAAATGCTCTAGGTGTGGAAGATGATTTTTGGAGAGAAAAGGCTCGAATAATTTGGCATCTACAGGGTGACAGAAACACTGCTTTCTTTCATCGACTGGCCAAAATCAGGGGGACTACCAGGAAAATATCTGTTATTAAGAATGGTGATGATCTTTTATCTGAGGCAGAGGATATCGAGGCACCTATTTTAAATTATTATACAGATCTTTTTGTAGTGGGTAATTCTTGTCGTTCTAATGATCTTATTGATAAAGTTATTCATTCAATTGTGACTGCTACAGATAATGATTTGCTAACCAGGGTGCCATCCTTTGAGGAGGTTAAGCAAGCGGTTTTCTCTTTAAATGGTAACAACGCTCCGGGGCCTGACGGTTTTGGGGGTTTCTTCTATCATACTTATTGGGATATTATTGCCGAGGATGTTTATGCTGGGGTTACTCAGTTTTTCAGGCACGGTTGGTTACTTCCTAACTTGAACTCTAATTTGGTGGTCCTTATTCCCAAAGTCTCTGGAGCTGATAGGATTGACCAGTTCCGTCCGATAGCCCTAGCTAACTTTCAGTTTAAAATTATCACTAAGGTTTTGGCTGACAGGCTTTCAATTGTGGCTCCCAAGATTATTTCTGAGAATCAAAGGGGTTTTATAAAAGGTAGAAGTATTTCTGATTGTATTTGCACTGCTTCAGAAGCTGTTAATTTGCTCCATAAGCGATCCTTTGGAGGTCAGCTTGCTCTTAAGATTGACATTAAGAAGGCTTTTGATACTATAGACTGGCAGTTTCTTCTTAGAGTCTTGCAGGCTTTTGGTTTTGGTGATACTTTTTGCTCCTGGATCAGATTGATTTTAAATTCTGCTAAGCTCTCTATTTCTGTTAACGGTCATGCGGTTGGCTTTTTCAGTTGTAAACGTGGTGTTAGACAGGGTGACCCTCTTTCTCCTCTCTTATTTTGCATTGCCGAAGAAGTTCTTAGCAGGGGTATTTCTATGCTCGTCAATGAAGGCAAGCTTCAGTTGATGACGGGTCCTCGAGGTTTCAGGATGCCTAGTCATGTTTTATATGCGGATGATGTTTTGATTTTTTGTAAGGCGACTAAAAAATCGATTTCCGGTCTGTTGCGTCTGTTCTCTGACTATGAGGCTATTTCTGGTCAGGTTGTTAGCTCGGATAAATCTAAATTTTATGTGGGCAATGTCTCTCCTTCTCGTCAGGATGCTATTTCTAATCAGTTGGGATTTGCTTCAGGTACTTTTCCCTTCACTTATCTTGGTGTCCCCCTATTTAGAGGCACTCCTAGAAAATCTCATCTTATGCCTATTGCGGATGGAATCAAAACTAAGCTTGCGGCTTGGAAAGGTTCCTTATTGTCTATCATGGGTAGAGTGCAACTAGTCAAATCGGTTATTCTCGGTATGATGGTTTATAGCTTTCAGGTTTACTCCTGGCCCTCGAGCTTGTTGTCTCTGGTTGATCAGTGGATTCATAATTTTATTTGGTCTGGAGATGTTAATCAACATAAGTTGGTCACCGTTGCCTGGGACAAAGTGACTAGACCGTCTTTGGAGGGAGGTTTAGGCATCCGCTCTATTAAGTCTATTAATAAAGCTGGCATGCTGAAGCTTGCTTGGGATTTCAAAGTTTCGGACCTATATTGGACCTCTCTGTTGAAAGCTAGAGCGGTTAAGAATAATAGACTTGTAACTTACCATATCTCTTCCTCTATTTGGCCAGGTATTAAAACCTGTTTACCCTTTATTGACGAGCATTCTTCCTGGAATATTGGGGATGGATCTAAAGTTAACTTTTGGAGGGATAAGTGGTTGTCTCAGCCAATTGTGGACCTTCTGAACCTTCCTCCTTATTTGCGCCCTTTGCTGCATGCGAAGGTGAAAGATTTTATTGTTGATGGAGCTTGGTCTATCCCGCACAATCTTGCTGCTAGAGCCTCTAGCGTTATGGCTGAGATAAAAGAGATAGCTATTCCAAAATTTCAGACATCAGACGCTATTATGTGGGGGCCTAATGAAAAAGGTATTTTATCTTTTAAAGATGCTTACTTGTTTTTTGAACCCATTCGTAATTCTTTGCCTTGGTGTAAGATTATTTGGAGAAGTGCTATCCCTCCTTCTAAGTCTTTCCTGCTTTGGAGATTAATTCACAATCGTCTGCCCACTGATGATAATCTAAGAAAAGGTGGTGTTACTGTGGTTTCAGTCTGTAGCCTATGTGGCAATAATTCGGAAAGTTCGTCCCACCTGTTCCATGGTTGTACCTTTGCCTTGTCTCTTTGGCGCTGGCTTGAAAGCATCCTCGGCATTCATATTGACTGCTCCTCAGTTGGTACTATTCTAGAGGTTTGTAATAGAACTTGGAGCTCCTGTGTTACTGGATGTTGTTGTAGCCTGTGTGGTGAACATAGTCCGGCTATTTGGTTTTGCAGAATAAGTGAGATTTGATAATAAGGTGCTCCCTGGGATCTGTTATTAATCTCATTATTGCTAATGTTTATCTTGTTGGTAATTATAGCAAAGGCACTATGTTCCCATCTATAGAGGAGTTTTCCATTTTGAAAGCTTTCAAGATTCTGTGTCACCCTGCATCAGCTCCTATTATTAAAGAGATCTTTTGGATTCCCCTCAACCTTTGTTTTTAAATGCACATCGACTTGCCGCTGAAGGGTTGCCCGCCCCGCTTCTGTGGGGTATCTTTCGTGATTATAATGCAGCTATTGTGGGTTGTTTTTCTGCTAATCTGGGTATTAAAACCTCTTTTCAGGCAGAATTATTTGGCGCTATGTTTGCTATTGAGACTGCCTATCAGAAGGGTTGGCATCACCTTTGGCTGGAGTGTGATTCCCAGTTGGTTATTGGTGCTTTTAAGAATCAAAGTATTGTGCCTTGGCGACTTAAGAATAGATGGAATAACTGCATTGCTCTGACAAAGCATATGACTTTCCTTATGTCTCATATCTTTCGTGAAGGGAATAATTGCGCGGATCGTTTAGCCGCTCATGGCCTTGGAATATCTGGCTTCATCTGGTGGAATTCGCTGCCTAAGTTTCTTTATGAAGATTTCTTTAATAATAGATTGGGTCGTCCTTGTTATAGATTCAAGTAATTGTGCCTTGCTTTTGGCTTGTTTGCTTTTTGCAGTCTTTCGTTATAATTGTATCACCTTGGGGTTGGGTTTTACTTTGTCTCCCCTTGATGTGCTGCATATGATTGTTAATGGCTTTGGTGCCAACATAGTTGGGATGAAAGCCATTATTGTGATGCCTGTGCATGTCAAGCTTTGTTTTATCTTTTTAGGCGGGTGTTTCTTTCTTGCGGATTTCCATTTTGTTTCTGCTCATGGGTTTTGGTCTAGTCCCCCCATGTTTGTTTGTTTTTCCTTTTTTATTAATAAATTTTAGGCGGGGGTACACTTTTTCCTTCTTGGTGTTTTTTCCCTAAGGAGGGTTTTGCATCAGAAGGTTTTAACGAGGCCTCTCTCCTCTCTTTTGCCTAACAAAAAAAAAAGATCATCAAAATTTTCTTAAGACTCCATCATCTAAAGAAATACAAAGATCTCTTTAAGACCTAGGTGTTCATGGTCTTAAATCATAAGAACACATTTTAAATCGAAGATTAAATAAACCAAACTTTCTCCAAAACTTTCTTAAACAACAGCAACAAAACATAAAGAAACAAGGTTTTAAAGACTTAAAATCTTCTTTTTCTCTCTCTTATATGTCATGGCCTCTAGGGCTCAAATGACGAGAAAAGTTTTCAATTTTCTTCTTAATCAAAACAACAACCACAACAATAACAACAACAAATCCGTAAGAAAATCAAAAGAAACTTTCCCCAAAACTCTTTCTTTTGTCATAGCTTTAAAGCTCATGAGGAGAGGGAAAATTACTCTTTGATTTACCCAAAATCATCACCATTTAAAGCATGAAAAACTAGAAGAAAAAGAACTTAAAATCTCACCCACACAACACTTGAAGCTCGGCTTCAAGGATAAAAATGGGAGGAATTTCTTCTCAACTCTCAATCAAACTCTCACACACTCACACACAATGTTTTGATCAAGATTCAAGCAATGAAATTTGGCCCAAAAATGGTGAAGGCTCATGGTTTTAGAGAAGAGGAAGAAGGGAATTTTTCATGCTCTCAAAATACACCAACATTAAGCTTTTCTTCTAAATGAAAAATGAAATGAAGATAGGTGTGTTTAAGGGAGATGGTCGACGCTCTTTAGAGAAGAAAGGGAGAGAAATTTTATGTAAAAACTAGACTGAGTCACCAAATGTAGACCTATGAATCACTAGGTAAGCCATAACTTTAGGAGATCTTTTTCTCTAAACCAATCACATAATGCCACCTCATAATTTACCCGTAACCCTCTCAATCACTCCATGACCACTTTTGAATCTAGGTCAAATGTGTCTAGGCGTTGCAAAATCACAGCGTCGGTGATCGCGTTACAGATAGTTCGTTCGCCGTTTAATCGCGTAAATTAATTTATTGAGAAACTAATTTACCGCGTGACTAAGAAATTATCCGCCAATAAATTCTTCACCAATAAATCATAAATCCAATTTAAAACATTCACATACTATCACAACAAGCTACAATTCGATTTTCATCAAAATTGGAATTCGTTATAAATTTTATTGCAGATAAAAATTACTCGATTATTCAAAACACGACGAAATATCGTTAGAATTTTTCATCGAGGATTGAATCATTGATTAATAATAAATATTAATTCTCAAATTTAACTTTATCTTGATAAAATTCATTCAATTTATTAACAGACAAAAATTGCATATTTATTGCATAAATACAACAATTACAATACAGTAATGTTTAATAACATACAGTGAAACTACGGATGTTACAATACTCCCCTAAAATAGTTTCATCCTCGAAACTACAAGTTAAGAAAACAGCTCTGGATGCTGATCTCTCATCTTATCCTCAAGTTCCTATGTTGCATCCTCAGTCGTCTGATTCCAAATTAACTTGACCAGCAGAATCTCCTTGTTCCTTAGCTGCTTGATCTTTCTGTCTGCAATCCTTACAAGGGGTACTTCAAAAGATAAGTCATCCTTCAGCTGAATCACGTCAGGTTCAATGATATGAGACGGGTCAGGAATGTATTTTCGCAATTACGAGACATGAAAGACATCATGGATATTTGAAAGAAAAGGAGGCAAAGGTATCTGATAAGCAACTGGCCCCACACGACGAAGAATTTGGTAGGGTTCAATACACTTTGGTGTGACCTTCTTGGATTTGATCGCTCGACCAACTCTAGTTGTAGGTGTGACATGAAGAAATACAAGATCACCCTCTTCAAATTTCAACGGTTGGTGACGCTTGTCTGCATAACTCTTCTGTCGACTCTGAGTTGCTCTCATCTTCTCTCAAATTTGCTTCACCTTCTTAGTAGTCTGTTGAACCATGTTGGGTCCTACGATCATGCTCTCGCCATCTTGACACAACAAAGTGGTGTCTGACACTTGCGTCCATACAAAGCTTTATACGGCGCCATCCTTATGCTCGCGTGATAACTGTTATTGTAGGTGAATTCGATCAGCAGAAGTAGATCGTCCTAACTTCCACGGTTGTCTAGAGCACAAGCTCTCAGTAGATCTTCACGCACTTGAATTGTTCTCTCCGTCTGTCCATCGGTCTGTAGATGATAAGCGAAACTGAGTCTCAGCTTGGTTTCCAAAGCTTCATGTAGTGTTCCCCAGAAATGAGAAGTAAACTTCGGATCTCTGTCGGAAACAATACTTTAAGGCACTCCATGTAGTCGAACAATCTCCGAAATATAGATCTCAGTCAGCTTCACCACATTATACGTCGCTCTTACAGGCAAGAAATGAGCGGATTTGGTTAACCGATCGACGATTACCAAAATTGAATCTTATCTATTTTGCGATCTGGGCAAGGCTACGACAAAATCCATGGCGATGATGTCCCACTTCCATTCCGATACGTCCAACAGTTGCAACATCCCTGCAGGTCGTTGATGCTCTACCTTCGCCTTCTGACACATTAAGCACAATGTTGCGTACTCCACCATTTGCTTCTTCATCCCAGGCCACCAAAACTTCTGCTTCAGATCTTGATACATCTTGGTCGCTCCTGGATGAATACTTAATTTGCTCTTGTGTGCGTCTTCTAAAATCGTCTTCTTAATCTTCGCCACATCTAGTATACACACACGTATATTACACCTCAAGATGTTGTTCGAGCCAACTTTAAACTCTAGTGTTTTCCCTTGCACAGTTAAGTCTCTCTTCTCCTATAGTAGCTTATCATTCGCTTGTTTTTCTTTAATGTCGTCTAGAAACCCACTGGAGATAGTGATCATTCCAAAGCTCAGCTTCCCAGGTGATAGCTCCACATCCAAATGCAAGTTCTGAAACTTTTTCAGTAACTCCATCCGTCTTCTCTGCCTCATGTTGAGCTCCTTATGATTGAACAAGTATTTCAAGCTGTTGTGGTTGCTGAAAAATGTAAATGTACTCCCATACAAATAATGTCTCCAGATCTTCAATGCGAACACCACCGTAGCTAGCTCCAAATCATGTGTCGAGTAATTCCTCTTGTGTGTCTTCAATTGTCTGGAGGCATAAGTCACCACCTTCCTATTTTACATCAGCACGCATCCTAGTCCTTGATGAGGGGCGTCACAAAAGACTTCATAAGGTTCTTCTAGTTGCGGTAGCACCAAAACAGGTGAAGTCGTCAAGCGATCCTCTAGCAGCTGAAAACTAGCTTCATACTCTTCCGTCCAAGCAAACAGTTGATCATTTCTTGTAAGCTGAGTAAGCGGCGCTACAAACTTTGCAAAGCCTTCAATAAATCTTCTGTAATAGCCTGCTAATCCAACAAAGCTTCTAATGTCTGAAACGGTCTTTGGTGGTTCCCAAGCTAGCACAGTTTCAACTTTAGTTGGATCCACAGCTATTCCTTCCTTTGATATCACGTGCCCCAAAAAGTTCACTCCTTCCAGCCAAAACTCGCGCTTAGAAAGATTGGCATACATCTGCTTCTCCCATAGGATCTACAAAACCTGTCGCAAATGCTCCTCATTTTCTTCGCTTCTCTTCGAGTAAATCAGAATGTCGTTGATGAATACCACTACAAACTGATCCAGAAACGGGTGGAAGATCGTATTCATATAGTCCATGAATACTGCTGGTGCATTGGTCACTCCAAACGGTATCACTAGATACTCGTAGTGTTAGTAACAGGTCCTGAATGCAGTCTTCGGAATGTCTTCAGTCTTCACACATATCTGATGATATCCTGACTTCAGATCAATCCTCGAAAGGACAGCAGCTCCCCTCAGTTGATCCATCAAATCGTCACCACGCGGTAAAAGGTGTCGATTCTTGATGGTAACCTTTTTTAGTTACCTATAATCCACACAAAGTCTTGATCGTCCATCTTTTTTCTTCACTAGTAGTACTGGTGCTCCCCACAGCGAAGCAGTTGGTCGAATGAACTGCTTCGACAACAAATCTTCTATCTGCAGCTTCCGCTCAACTAATTCGGATGGAGACATCCTATAAGGAGCTATCGAAATTGGGTCTATTCCAGGAAGTAGGTGATAGAAAATTCGATTTCCCTCCTTGGCAGAAAACCCAGAGCGTCATCCGAAAAGACATCAGGAAAGTCCTTCACCGTAGCTACATCCTTCAACTCAATCTCTCGAGTGACCTTCAAACTAGAAAGTGATATGTATTAGGGAAACTCTGACAGGATTGGCAGATAGATACTTGGAAACTCCCGGGTCGGGAAAAACTACAGTCTTATGGGCACAGTCCAGAAGGACATAGTGGCATGACAACTAATCCATCCCAAGGATAACATCCAATTGTTTCGAAGGAAGGCATATCAAATTGATTATGAAGACATCCAGTATTAGCAACTAATGTCTTAGCAGCTGCAGTAGCAACTACTAATTCGAAAGGCAATGCAGTCATAGACAATTTCAAACGGTTCACATGATCCATGGCAATGAAAGAATGTGTTGTAGTGGAATCAAAGAGTACGGATAGAAGATTACCCACAATCTCGCACTGCGCCTAAATCAGATCATCAAAATGCTCTGCTTCCTCTCCACTCGCTCAGCTTCTTTTCGCACAATCCATGGGAATGAAAGAATGTCTTTGCAGCATTCACAGTCGGCTCCACCTTTGGTGCCCTACAGTCCATGTGTTTGACATCATCAAAAAGGGGGAGATTATTGGAATCAAGTGGATTCAGAAACAATGACCCTTAATTGTTTTGATGATAACAAATATTGAATAGAATAATTTATCCTCTGATGTGTTTGTTAGTGTGCAGAACTTAGTGAGAAAGTCACTACTCATCAGATGGAAGAGTCTTAGAAAGTGTGCCTCTATGCGCATTTCAACCTCTGGCCCATTCATCTGAGTTTGGCATTGATCGTCAGGTAAGTGATGATGATATCATCATCTTATAGCGTCACTCCAAAGATCATGCTCTGATAAGAGTCAACACTCTGATGGTCGTCAATGCTTTGGTAGACCATGCTCTGGTAAGACTATGCTCTGATAAGACTACATAGTTGGAACCCTTTGTCTGGTTCTATAAGACTCTGGTATATGAAAGGCCATTAAATTCTGTACTGAAGAACTTGCCTCTGGTCCATGCTTACTATGGTAAGAAGAGTATATCAATAACAAGCATCATTTGGTAGAAGACACCTCTGGTTGGAAACTGTAACATCCCAATTTTTGTAAAAATTATTTTACAGTTCCGACTACTTGGAAATAAATCATAGAGATTGATCACCTTGCTGATTTATGAAAAGTACAAAGAGATGTTACATTTGTTGTAAACAATTTACTGTTTTAGTAATTAATTCAGATTAAGAGACAGTGTAGACGTATATAGTTTTTAATATGAATTAATCTTGAAAAATGTGAAAAATTGTTGTTTGATCAAAGAAAATTATTTTATTGAATGAGAAATAATTTTCAGGATTTAATAAGTATTTTTAAGTCACAGTTTAAATTTTGACGTTGAGCTATTTTATTAATTGTTGGTTTTATGTCGTATTTAAGATGACTTTTATTTTAATAATTTTGTATTGATGATTTTATTGTTTGAATAATATTTAGTTGATAAGAGAAATTGAAATTAGTGATCCTCACTAATTTACAGTTTTTATTACGCTGCGAGAATTCTATTGAATTCAGCCATAATTAGGCTATTGGGCGAGTTTCTAACTGAAACATGCCCAAACGTGATTCAAATTTTATAAAATTTGAGATCTTAGCATTTTCCAATGTTTATGATTTATTGGAATTTTTTAATTGGTTTTTTGGGCATCAGAAAAATATAGGGTGTTTTCTACGCGCAGAACTGCATTACAGTCGCGTTTTAGCTCGTAAATCGAGAAAGCGATATTCATAGAAATACTTCTAATATTTTTTGGGACATTTTGGTTGATTAATAATTTTTTATTATAGAATAATTTATTAGATTTATTTTTGGAGTTCTTGGTAGAAAAACCCTAAAATACGCGTAACGCCGCGCACCCGATTGAGCGAGAACGCGATAAAACGAAATATCTAGATATTTTGGGGCAAGTAGCGATTGAGATAAGGGTTAGGGGAGCTGAACATCATCCTTTAGAACCTTCCTTGACAAGTGTTGCAAGATGATTGGTTAAGTTGTAATTGTAGTTAGTTAGTTTAATTAGTTTGTAACTAGTTTGGTTAGTTTCCAACTAAATGAACAATTTTTGTCCCTTCCATGTCCTCAAATTTTCGTGGCCTCTCCTTCAAGTGACCAGCACCCATTTCATTTCTCCATTGTTGGAGAACTTGGAAGAAATTTTAGAAAGAGAAAGTGTGAGAAAACTTGATAAATTTGTGATTTTGGAGTTCAAACTTCCATCCTTGTTCTTGATCTTGTTCTATCATCTCTAATCTTGTTGGTAAGTGCTCTTGATCACTTTCCTTTCTCCATGGCTGCCATAGGTGATTTTTTAAGATTTTTGTTTCTTATGATTTTGGTGTTGATTCTTGAAGGAAGTTTGATGTTAAGCTTACAATCTTCCATCCTTTCTTCTTAATCCTTGATCCATCACCTCCAAACTTCTTGGTAAGCTCCATATCCATTCCTTTTCCCTCTCTTGAGTTTCATGAATGGGTTTGGTTAGTTTTAGAGTTATTTTTGCTTAAAAGTTGTTAGATTTTGTTAGATTAGCATGATTAGTTCCTTGATCCCTTGATTTCTTCCATGATTAAGCATGTTAGAGTATTTAAAAATTGGAAAACCCTAACAATTGGTTCTGGTTGAATTCATGGGTTGTTGTGGGGGCTCGATCTTGATTTGGTTTTGGTGGTTTTGGAGTTAGATAATTGGGGGTTTTGGTTTAGTATGCTTAAACTAATCATATATGTATGTTTTACGAAGTTTTGTGAAATTAAATTGCTTAAAGTTTGGGGCTGGAAACCGTGGCTGATTTATAAGTATTTGGGGATGTTTTAATTTGTTTTTAAAGTGTGTTAAGTGTTGAAGAAGTTGGTTTTTGATTAGGACTTTAAATCTATAAGGATTTGTAAGTTTAAAGCTTTGAAAAATTGTTTGAAACAAAATAAATTTGGGGCTATTTTGGGACCTTAAAAACAGTAACTTATAATCGTGATTTGTGTGAGTTTCAACTTGTTTTTAGTTGTATTAAAGTGGTAAAGAAGTTTGATTTTGGTAAGATGTTTGGATGTACCAAAGTTTGTATGATTTAGGAGTTAAAGATTTGAAAAATTGGAATTGTTTTTGAACCCTAGAAACCGTGGCCTCTAAGGGAGTTTTGTAACTTGTTCTTGACTTGTTTTATGCTTAAGAATAGTTGTAAAAGTGGTTGATGATTTGATTTAGCAAAGCTTTTCAAAGAAGCATGATTTTGGGAAAAGATTTGGGTCATGTTTCAAGAATTGTTTTGAACTTGTAATAAAGTTGTTTCTAAAATTTTGTGACATGTTTTAGTGTTTTAAAAAGTGATTCAAAGTTGGAAAAATACTATTCATTTGGTAAAAACACTATTCCAATTGGTAAATTTTGGTTTAGGTATTTTCTAAGTGTGTAGAGTTAGTAAAAGTTTGAAAACTTGCATGACTTAAACTTGTATCATGTTATGTGACTAGATGTGAACCATATGGGATTAAGTGAGTAATTCTTAGGCCTTTTAGGGACCTAAAACCGTGGCTGTCCTAGGGGTCTAGGATTTGTATTTTTTGGGGTCTAATTGTATTAAATTTGTGTTGTTAAGGTTCGTGCTTAAGATACGCGCGAGGTGTAACTTGACGATAGTTTCGAATTATCTAGCATGGATTGTTAAAGCGCCCAAGGTAAGGGAAATTCTTATATAATGAGTTTGGGCTTTTCGCCTTGTGTGTTGGTTGGTTTGATGTTTGGTTAAATTGTGTGGTAGTACTTGTAGTATTACTATGTGTTGTTGAGATGTTGTAGCATGAATTATTGTGTATTGATTTGGCCCTGTGTAGTAAGACTAAATAGTATTGTGTGACTTAAATCATGTTTGATTGATTTGATTGGACTTGAAATTGGGGAAAATATGTAGCAGGTTGTAGATTACTGAATTGTTATGTGTTGTATGAAATGCTGTAGCATGTTCTTGGCCCTGCGTGGCATTATGAATTGTGTTGTTTTCCTTGAATCATGTTGGATTTAAATGGAACTTTATATTGATTAGAATATGCAAGATATTGTTGATGATAATGGATTAATTAATAATGCATTGATCGACTGTTATTGGTTTGACAACTTACAACGGTAAGTCTGATGCGATTCCATGAGCCGAGAAATGTTTTCATGGTAAACTAAAGGTATCTTCTAAAATAAGTCAGTGTACAAACACACTTTATGGATTAGAGGGTTAGAAGTTGTTTAAGAGGTTCTTTTAAAAAGAAAACATTGTAAATTTTGAAAACGGTTGAGTTAAGTAATGTGTTTGGGAATTATCCTAGCATATTATTTAGCACAACTAGGGTTTCAACAACCTAGAGCTAAAAAGTATTTTCAAATACATAGGAGTGATACAAGAACTGAGAAAGAGATTTCAAATATCGAGATTACGAAAGAGTAAAATATAGGGAACCTAGTGTTCCTATTGAGCATATGGGCCATGTGTCCTGTGCTGGGACTTAATGTCCTGCTTGCGTGCATATTTTCTTGATTAAGGATTGGACCTAGTGTTTCGTATGGCGTGCCTAGTAACTCAACCTAAAAATTGAGCATAGTGTTCCGCATTACGTGCCAAGAGTTTTGATCTAAGATTAAGATTAGCGTTTTACAGTTGAACACCTGGACCTAGTGTCCTGTGTAACACCCCATTTCTACCCAACGAATAATATAAAAATCAGAGTTGCAAAATTTCCATCAAACATATGGAATGTTACACTTTCAACTTAGAACAACGACATTCAATCACCTGTAGTTCAGATACATAACACATAAAATTCGGATGAACCGATAACAACCTGTTTAGTCTTTAAAAATCAAACAACTTTCATTATTACGCAGCGGATCCATAAATTCAACTGAAAATACCATAACATCTTGTCCAATTCAAAACAACTTTAAGACATCAAGTCTTTTAATGAAAACAACTTGAAAATTCAGCAACATAATAAAATTCAACAATAAAGAAATCATCGCTCATCCCCGAAAGTGCTACGTATCAGAGCGACGACACCGACTCGAACTAATGAAGGTAAGCAGCCTTCATTTTTGATTACCTGCACGTTACCAACAGAGGGTAACATTCAAACACAAGGGGTGAGATATCGAACTATATAATCGAGTGTATGATAAATATTATATTAGAATCAGATTATATAAAATCACCACTTCACAACTTTCAAACAACACCTATCACCACAATTGATCAACACAACAACTTAAATATGCAACACGGAGTGCGACTCGTTACAATGCACATGCATGTGGTACCATTGGAGCAGAACTCCCAACTTAAAATATACGGAGCAAAACTCCCAGCGTAAAAATACGGAGCAAAACTCCCAACGTAAAAATTGCCAATCCAGGCCAACTTAACAGAGCGTAAGCTCCCAACATGACATGCTATGTATGCATCAATAATTATGAAGTTCAACAACACAACAACAGCAACAGCAAACATAATTATTTGCAACCAAAAATCTGCATAAAGAATGAACAACAACTACGCAAATTCTGCCGAAAAACAGCAGAATTCGCTACATTAATATATATACAGAAACAGAAACAGCATGCAGAAAAATTCTGCACAACAAACAGAGACAGCATGCAGAAAAATCAAACAGGAACAACATGCTTAAAGATTCTGCACAACAAACAGAAAAGTGAAATGCTATAAATTAAATGTAAACGAGACAAGTTAATTTATTTACCTAATTCAGTTATCAATAACTATAAAACTTCGTCCGTTTAAACTTCTTATAAAATCCTAAAATTTACAATTTATCAACTAATTTATTAAGAGACATATGAACTTGGAACTTTAACATTTCAGTAATATCCTAAGTCTCAAAATTGAATTTTTTAAGCACTTATAACATACATATACAACCATTAAACAAACTTATTGACCAATTAAATTGTGTGCACAATTTCAACCATCAGGCATGGACACATAGTTTAAGCACTAATAAAATGCAAAATGTGATGAAAACCAATTCAAAAAAAAACATGACCTGCTTAGTATTTTAATAGCTTAACCAATGAAAACATTTTCATTATGGCATTACCATATACACGGACCCATGCCCTTTTCTTTTAATTAATTAATAAAAAGATTAATTCCCATGTTTTTTTTTGATTTCCAAGGGAACGTAAATAGCCAAACGAAATTCGTAAAATGGACCAATCAAATGCATATAAGCTACGCATGCTTTTCTTGAGGAGATTTCTAGGCGTAAAACCAGTTTGTGCACTAACCAAATATAAGGATAGATGAACCAATGAAGAACGGAACACAAATTTTACCAAGTGATCGAAAATATGTTTCACACAGCTCTAAACAAACCAAATTTATATTTATCACACAAATAGGAAAATCAAACAATGGGGTTCAAGGACAACCCCTTCACCTATTCCCTCAAATATCTCCAACCACAATAATCTCCCCCCTTACTACTTATCATACAACCCATTAGAAGTCGGAACCCCACCCTTACCTTGGATTGAAGGTTGCTCTAACTCTCCGATTGACTCCTAGATTTCTCCTTGCCGGCAACTTTACGTATCTCCTCCCAAACCCTTATTTTCTTCTTTCATTCTACTGATATTTTTTTTTTAAAAAAAAAAACTAATATAATAACACTATTATCCTTATTATGTCTTATTGGGCTTAAATTCCTACACCCCCTTTCTACTACTTCTAACATTAAAATAAGCCCATAACAAATAATAGTATTAATCTAATATCATTCTACAACTTAATTCAACTAAATTAATCCAACTAAAACCAACACCACTTAAATCAATATTTCACAACTTCGAAAACTTAATCGGAAAAATATTCGAAAATATTTAATTAAATAAATAATTAAATATTGGGCGTTACAACTCTCCCCCATTTAAAATATTTTCGTCCTCGAAAATTTACCTGGTTCGAACAACTCGGGATAGGATTCCCGCATCTTGCTCTCCAACTCCCACGTCATGCTTTCTCCGGCAGCCCCTAACCGCACTACTTTCACCAAAGCAATCTCCTTGCCTCTTAGAGTCTTCATTTCACGATCTGCGATCCGCACAGCATCGTTCCATAGTAAGATTATCCCGCACTTGCACATCATCCATATGAATCACATGAGATGGATCTGAAATGTACTTCCGGAGTTGTGACACAGGAGACACGGCATGCAAATTCGAAAGGTTAGGCGGGAGAGCCACTCTATAAGCAACATTTCCAACTCTGTCCGAAATCTGGTACTGACCAATAAAACGAGGAGTGAGCTTCTTAGACTTCAATGCACGCCCAACACCGGTCCCCGGCGTGACTCTCAAAAATACATGATCACCAGCTTGAAATTCCAAATCTTTCCTTCGCTTGTCATGATAACTCTTCTGTCTACTTTGAGAAGTTTTCATCTTTTCTCGAATTAGCTTCACCTTCTCCGTAGTCTCGAACAATTTCAGGTCCAAGCACTACACTTTCCCCATTCATGCCAACATAAAGGAGTTCTACATCTCCGAGCCATACAACGCTTCAAAAGGTGCCATTCCAATACTCGAATGGTAACTGTTATTTATAAGTGAACTCTATTAACGGAAGATAAGTGTCCCACGAACCTCCCTGCTCAAGAACACATGCCCTCAACAAATCCTCTAATGACTGAATAGTCCTCTCTGTCTGTCCATCCGTCTGAGGGTGATACGCCGAACTCAACCTCAACTTGGAACCCAACGCCGCTTGCAAACTCTTCCAAAAATCAGAAGTAAACCTCGGATCTCTATCCGACACAATACACAAAGGAACACCATGCAGCTTTACAATTACACTGGTATAAATCTCTGCCAGCTTCGATACCGGAAAACTGATGTTAATAGGAATAAAATGAGCCGACTTCGTAAGCCTATCAACAATCACCCAAATCGAATCATGTCCCCTTGAAGTATTAGGTAATCCCGTCACAAAGTCCATTGAAATGCTATCCCATTTCCATTCTGGAACTTCCAACGGTTGCATCAATCCTGCAGGCTTCTGATGTTCAACTTTCGACTTCTGACAAGTTAAACATGCATACACAAACTGCGCCACATCACGCTTCATCCCAGGCCACCAAAACAAATTCTTCAAATCTTGATACATCTTTGTGGCTCCCGGATGAATACTCAAATTGCTTCTATGACTCTCCTCAAGAATCACTTTCTTCATTTCCGCATCATCAGGAATACAAATTCGATTACGGAATCTCAACACACCTTTGCGTCTAACTTGAAATCATTATTCTCGATTGATCGATTCCGACCATCGAATCTACTAATTTCACATCTAACTTCCGAGCTTCTTTGATCTTGGCCCGGAAAATCATTGTTAATCTTCAACATTCCCAACATAACACTTTGCGGTGTCACTTCGCAAACTAGACTCATATCTCTGAACTGTTCAATTAATTCCAACTCCTTAACCATCATTGTCGACATATGTAAAGTCTTTCGGCTTAAAGCATCAGCCACAACATTAGCTTTACCTGGGTGATAATTCAAACCGAAGTCATACTCTTTTAACAACTCCAACCATCTTCGTTGTCTCATATTCAATTCCTTCTGATCAAATAGATATTTTAAACTCTTATGGTCACTAAATACTTCAAATCTAGAACCATAGAGATAATGTCTCCAAATCTTCAGCACAAAAACAACTGCAGCAAGCTCTAAATCATGCGTAGGATAGTTCTTTTCATGAGTCCTCAACTGCCTCGACGCATAAGCAACTACCTTATCATTCTGCATAAGTACACCTCCTAAACCCATTTTAGAAGCATCACAATATACCACAAAAGGTTCTCCTGGATTAGGTAATGTCAAAACCGGAGCCGACGTCAATCTCTTCTTCAATTCTGTAAAACTTTCTTCACATTGAACGTCCCACACAAAAGCTCTACCCTTACAAGTCAACTTAGTCAATGGAAGTGCCAACTTAGAAAAACCTTCGATAAACCTTCTATAGTAGCCACCTAGTCCAAAAATGCTTCTAATCTCTGTAGCCGATTTTGGAGTTTCCCATTGCAACACGGCATCTACTTTAGATGGATCCACAGCAATGCCACTACCCGAAATGACATGACCAAGAAAACTAACCTCCTTTAACCAAAAGTCACATTTAGACAGCTTTGCATATAGCTTCTTCTCCTTCAAAACTTGCAATACTAGTCTTAAGTGTTCTGCATGTTCTTCTTCCGATTTAGAGTAAATCAAAATGTCATCAATGAATACCACCACAAACCGATCCAAATAAGAATGAAAGATACGGTTCATGTACTCCATGAATACTCCCGGCGCATTAGTAACACCGAAAGGCATCACCGAATACTCATAATGTCCATATCGTGTTCTGAAGGCCGTCTTCTGAACATCTTCATCCCTCACCTTAATCTGATGATAACCCGACCTCAAATCAATCTTGCTAAACACACGAGCACCCACCAATTGATCCATCAAGTCATCTTGGAAGCGGATACTTGTTCTTAATCGTTACTTTATTCAATTGTCTATAATCAACACAAAGCCTCATACTTCCATCTTTCTTTTTTACTAGTAGCACTGGAGCTCCCCACGGCAACACACTTGGTCTAACAAACTTCTTTTCAAGTAAATCTTCCAATTGCTTCTTTAATTCTGACAATTCAGATGCAGACATCCTGTATGGTGCCATAGAAGCAGTGCGGTACGGTACAAGATCAATAAGCGAATTCAACTTCTTCTTCTGGTGGTACATCAGAATTTCATCGAGGAAAACTTCAGGAAATTCGCGCACCACTTGTAACTCCTCAATTATAGCTTGGTTCTCAATAGATAACGACGCCATCAACGAGAACACCTGAGCTTCCTCTTGCATCAACCGCCCTAACTGCCTAAAAGCCAACAACCCAGCTTCCTCCTCTTCGGGAGTAGAAAACCTCACGGACTTGCTATAACAATTGATATGAACATAGTTATATTCTAACCAGTTCATGCCCAAGATCACATCCATCCACTTAACGGCAAACAAACCAAATCAACAGCAAAGTCTCTGTCGAAAATCGACAAAGGACACTTTAAACACACAAGAGAAGTAGTCACCGATCCCTTAGCTGGAATCTCGACGACCATCTCTCCATTCATAGAAGACAACGTAAGACCCAATCTTTTAACACAATCAGCAGCAATAAAGCAATGAGTAGCGCCAGTATCAATAATAGTAATTAAAGGAGTACTATTAATGAAACATGTACCTCCGATGAGTCTGTCCTCATTAGCTGTCTGAGTCCCAGCCAAAGCGAACACTTTTCCACTAGTTTGCGCCTTCTTTGGTTTCTGACACTGACTACCAATGTGTCCTTCTTCACCACAGTTGAAACAAATCATCTCTTTATGCTTGCATTCAGATATTGCATGCCCAGTCTTGCCACAACGGAAACACTTCTTTACCTTAGCAGTACACACATTACTCTTATGGCCAGGTTTCCCACATTTGAAACAAACCACACCAGCAGGAGCATCTCCCCCACTAGTCCTCTTACCATCAGCCACTTTCTGTTTACCTTTACCAGCTGGAGCATCATAAGGCTTGCCACGATTCTGTTGGCGCTTGCTCTTCCTCTCATTAATGATCTTATAATGAGCATTGTTATCCTCTTCATAAATCCTGCAGCTGTCAATCAAATTAGAGAAGACACAAATCTTTTGGTATCCAACTGCCTTCTTGATTTCTGGGCGCAACCCGTTCTCAAACTTGATGCACTTTGAAAACTCAGCAGTTGCCTCGCTATAGTGCGGATAAAACTTAGCCAACTCAACAAACTTTGCAGCATATTCAGTAACCGACATATTTCCTTGCTTCAGCTCAAGAAACTCAATTTCCTTCTTACCACGAACATCCTCTGGATAATACTTCCTCAGGAACTCCCTTCGGAACACATCCCAAGTGATACCTTCACCTGCAGCTTCCAACCTCTGACGAGTCTCTAGCCACCAGTCATCAGCCTCGACTGCTAGCATATGAGTCCCATATCGAACCTTCTGTGCTGGAGTGCAGTTCATCACACGGAAGATTCTCTCCATCTCTTTCAACCAATCCAACGCTCCATCAGGATCATACTTACCCTTGAAGGTAGGCGGATTCTCCCTCTGAAAAGTCGCCAAACTACGAGATCCAGCATTCTCGTCAGCATTCGGCTGATTTTGCAAAGCCTGAGCCATTGCGTGTAAAGCAGCAGCAATTGCAGCATTGTTCCTTCCAGCCATCTCAACTTGTCACTATAACATAAACAAAGGTTAGAGCTAATTAACAATACTCAATTGTTAAATAAAACTACGACTCGACAACTTGGCCGGACGGACCAACCTGCTCTGATACCACTAATGTAACACCCCATTTCTACCCAACGAATAATATAAAAATCAGAGTTGCAAAATTTCCATCAAACATATGGAATGTTACACTTTCAACTTAGAACAACGACATTCAATCACCTGTAGTTCAGATACATAACACATAAAATTCGGATGAACCGATAACAACCTGTTTAGTCTTTAAAAATCAAACAACTTTCATTATTACGCAGCGGATCCATAAATTCAACTGAAAATACCATAACATCTTGTCCAATTCAAAACAACTTTAAGACATCAAGTCTTTTAATGAAAACAACTTGAAAATTCAGCAACATAATAAAATTCAACAATAAAGAAATCATGCGTTCATCCCCCCCGAGTGCTACGTATCGGGCGACGACAGGCTTCGAACTAATGAAGGTAGCGACCTTCATTTTTGATTACCTGCACGTTACCAACAGAGGGTAACATTCAAACAGAAGGGGTGAGATATCGAACTATATAATCGAGTGTATGATAAATATTATATTAGAATCAGATTATATAAAATCACCACTTCACAACTTTCAAACAACACCTATCACCACAATTGATCAACACAACAACTTAAATATGCAACACGGAGTGCGACTCGTTACAATGCACATGCATGTGGTACCATTGGAGCAGAACTCCCAACTTAAAATATACGGAGCAAAACTCCCAGCGTAAAAATACGGAGCAAAACTCCCAACGTAAAAATTGCCAATCCAGGCCAACTTAACAGAGCGTAAGCTCCCAACATGACATGCTATGTATGCATCAATAATTATGAAGTTCAACAACACAACAACAAAGAATAAAGAAATGTAATTATTTGCAACCAAAAATCTGCATAAAGAACAGAACAACAACTATGCAAATTCTGCCAAAAAACAGCAGAATTCGCTACATTAATATATATACAGAAACAGAAACAGCATGCAGAAAAATTCTGCACAACAAACAGAGACAGCATGCAGAAAAATCAAACAGGAACAACATGCTTAAAGATTCTGCACAACAAACAGAAAAGTGAAATGCTATAAATTAAATGTAAACGAGACAAGTTAATTTATTTACCTAATTCAGTTATCAATAACTATAAAACTTCGTCCGTTTAAACTTCTTATAAAATCCTAAAATTTACAATTTATCAACTAATTTATTAAGAGACATATGAACTTGGAACTCTAACATTTCAGTAATATCCTAAGTCTCAAAATTGAATTTTTTAAGCACTTATAACATACATATACAACCATTAAACAAACTTATTGACCAATTAAATTGTGTGCACAATTTCAACCATCAGGCATGGACACATAGTTTAAGCACTAATAAAATGCAAAATGTCCACCATGAAAACCAATTCAAAAAAAAACATGACCTGCTTAGTATTTTAATAGCTTAACCAATGAAAACATTTTCATTATGGCATTACCATATACACGGACCCATGCCCTTTTCTTTTAATTAATTAATAAAAAGATTAATTCCCATGCTTTTTTTGATTTCCAAGGGAACGTAAATAGCCAAACGAAATTCGTAAAATGGACCAATCAAATGCATATAAGCTACGCATGCTTTTCTTGAGGAGATTTCTAGGCGTAAAACCAGTTTGTGCACTAACCAAATATAAGGATAGATGAACCAATGAAGAACGGAACACAAATTTTACCAAGTGATCGAAAATATGTTTCACACAGCTCTAAACAAACCAAATTTATATTTATCACACAAATAGGAAAATCAAACAATGGGGTTCAAGGACAACCCCTTCACCTATTCCCTCAAATATCTCCAACCACAATAATCTCCCCCCTTACTACTTATCATACAACCCATTAGAAGTCAGAACCCCACCCTTACCTTGGATTGAAGGTTGCTCTAACTCTCCGATTGACTCCTAGATTTCTCCTTGCCGGCAACTTTACGTATCTCCTCCCAAACCCTTATTTTCTTCTTTCATTCTACTGATATTTTTTTAAAAAAAAAAACTAATATAATAACACTATTATCCTTATTATGTCTTATTGGGCTTAAATTCCTACACCCCCTTTCTACTACTTCTAACATTAAAATAAGCCCATAACAAATAATAGTATTAATCTAATATCATTCTACAACTTAATTCAACTAAATTAATCCAACTAAAACCAACACCACTTAAATCAATATTTCACAACTTCGAAAACTTAATCGGAAAAATATTCGAAAATATTTAATTAAATAAATAATTAAATATTGGGCGTTACATCCTGTGTTTGAACTCTAAGGGGTATTTCTCATCATCTCAGTTCACTGCGTGATGAAGAATACCTGGGCATTACTTGAGTAGTATGGGATGCTCATTCTAGTGCTTAAACTTTGAGTTCCCTCCACCTTTTCGAATGTGAAACATAGTTGAAGTTTGTTGATCGGCATTGATTAATTAAAACCTTACTCGGGCGCTTCCTATAGTGAGCATGCCATATTGATGAATTTGTTTGGATGGATATTGACCATTGAGCATCGACACTCGAGCGTTTAAATTGTCTTAAAGACTTCAAAAGACGAGTTGTCATTATACTCGGAGCGTTTGATTAGTCTTAAAGACTTCAAAAAGTGAGCATGCCATATTGATGAATTTGTTTGGATGGATATTGACCATTGAGCATCGACACTCGAGCGTTTAAATTGTCTTAAAGACTTCAAAAGACGAGTTGTCATTACACTCAGAGCGTTTGATTAGTCTTAAAGACTTGAAAAGACGAGTTGTCGCTGCATTGCCTAATGTGTGGCAAGCCTAAATTGGGGCAAGCCTAATGTGTGGCTATCTTGTTCGGACGTTGGGAAATAAATTCCTCGTCATACTGCTGACCTATTAAGGCTGCAGGTGTATACACAAACTAGTCATACTGCATTGACATGCATAGCTAACCACATTTATGATATGTGATGACTTGATCGTTGATCTGTTGATAGAATTGTTGTTCACATGCAATTGTTGGATATTGTGGTGACTTGATTGTTGATCTATTGGTTGATTTGTTTGCTCACATGCAATTATTCGATATTGTGGTGACTTGATTGTTGATCTGCTGGTTGAGTTGTCTGCTCACATGCAATGCTTGATATACCATGATTATACGTGCGGTCTATTAAGTATGTATATGTATATAAAAGCATGTTGTTGTATTATATATGTATACATTATTTGCATGCGACATAGCCTATGATAAACTCGTGGACAAAGAATTTACCCTTGCACTGTTGTTGGATTGGATATCCCTATGGATGTCACTTCCAGATGGAGCTCCATAGCTGTTGCAGTTTCGTCTTTCCAGGAGCGTTGAAGATCGAACCAGTGGGGGAAGATTCCTCTGAATGTTTCATGTTTTGATCCATATACCTATGAATGTTTTGTTGTTTTGTAATTACTCTATTTCAAGAAACCTCACCTCAGTGCAAAATGATTATGTTATGTTTTATGTTATGAGAAGTATTGATTGTGATGCGTTATACTCTGATATTTGTAAAAGACTGATTTTGCATTATTTAGAAAATTGTCTTATTTTTGAAAAGGGTTTCAAAGGAAAGAAAAAGAAAAAAAAATTACTCCTATTTTCCATTGCAAAAGACAGAAGAGTACTCTTTGTTGAAAGTATACAAGCATTAAATGTTTTCAGCATTAGATTGGGTTGAACAGTAGCGCTCCGGAAACGGGGTGTTACAATAGTGGTATCAGAGCAGTTCGGTTCTAACCGGACCGCTTTGTCTAAGCTGGCCTAGATTGTTGGGAATTGTCGGGTATAAGTTTGTTATGCCTAGGTTATGTGAACTTTGTTTGCGATTGTCTGTAATGTTTCCTAGTTGAAACAGGCATGACATTGTGTGAAATTGTGTGCAATCATCCCAAATGATTGATTTTGTTGTGGGCTTCTAGTTTGTTTAATCTGTCGAAATTCGATGCCTTAGAGACGAACAAGTCTTTCTACTAGAGCTAGTAACTTAGACGTGAATCACGTAATCCGAGTGATAGCCTGGATAGCAACTACTGTTGTACAACAGATTACCAAAGAGAATCAACACGATTTGCTAAGACAACAAACGGAGGAGCGAGCTATTGGAGGGTCAGTTAGGCCAGATTATTGGAACCAAGGACAAAGTGTAAGACAACAACAAGGAACATCTTATCTCCATCCTCAAGGAAATGAACACAATCTGAATTGTTCTGTGGCGTTGGCTATTGGGAATGGCTAGGAGTTGAAGTGGAACTGTCACCAATATGGAAGCAAGGAATAGTTAGCCGATGAATGCTCATTGAAGGACCGACTACGCTATAACTGCAAGAAGTCAGGACATATTTCTAAGGACTATCAATTTCCAAAGGTGGATCAACTGCAGATGCTACGAAGGTTGCGTGCCCAGCTATTGGAGGATATGTCTATGTGATAGGCAGAAGGGGGAATCACAAGCATCGATAGCCGAAGACGCACTACTTCAACGGTAAAGATGAAGGGCACAAGGCTAACCAATAACCAACCAAGGAAAGGTTGTGTCTTAACTGCAAGGAACCGAGACATTTGTCCAGAGACTGCGAAATACCACGAGCTGAGTCTGCTGTCAAAAATGTTAGAGCTGTAAGATCAACCAATAAGGGACATGTTTACACACTAAGCGAAGCGGAGAACTCATCATCTGAAGGCTTCATTCCAGGAAACGCGACACAATGGAGTTGAGTGGGCAGAGTTTTACAAGGGAGATTATCCGTAGGAGATGCTATAATTATCATATTATATGTATTATGGTCTGTGCGTGGTTCTAAGTATAGACCACATAAGTGTTTTGACCTTGTGACATATTTTATTATTGTATTAAATTCCAAAATCCAAATTTTCAATATACTTTTGGTATTACGATGTATGTTCTTGTAATTGTTGTATGATTAATTGTGATTTATGCTGATGTTGATTTTGTGGTTAATAATTTTTAGAATTTTCCTTTCATTTTGATGTCATAAAATCGTGGGTTTTTGAAGAACTTGTGGGTGAGTATTTCAAATTACTTAAGCTTTTGATTTTGGGTTGTTTTAAATTATTTTGTTGATGGCTTTAGAAAATTTTTCCTTTCTTTCGTTGCATGAAAACAGTGAGTTATTTCATGACTTTTCTAGTTGATCTGTTGTGGATTTTGTTATTGTTGTGGTTTAGGAGTTTTAAAGCAAAGCTTGGTGTTGATCTTTTGTTAAAAAGCTTTTGAGAGTGTAGGTGTGCAAGCCGTGAGGCTCTTGGAGAGAACTAAAATGATTTTATGCTTTAATACTTGATTTTTAGTGATTTTGTTGTTGGTGTTGGATGCAAGTTTTAGTTTTTGATTAGAATGTGTCTTGATGATTTTAAGTCAATGAAAAACCTAATCTCAAAGGAACAATAATGTTCTTGAGAATGGTTGAGTCTTGAATATATCAAATGGGATTTAAGAAAAGTAATTCTTGCTTTAAGTTATTTTAGAAGTTAGACTTTTAAAAATAAAAGAAATTTGACCTTAGGTTTTGTTTTGAAAACGTGGTTACGTAGGTGTATTTGTGTTAGTACAGTTTTATTGTTATTAGCATGTAGCCGCGACTCAGTGTTACTGTGACTGTGTTTGTGATCGTGATACAGTAGAGATCGTAGTTGGAATAAGGCGTCATTCGCGAGGACTTCTTCGACATGGACGCAGAGTATTGTATTTGTAGACGTTTAAGTTAATAGATGTAGTGTTTTAACTTGTTATGATGTATGAATGAAATGTACGCTTTGATAATGCCTGCTTGAATGTAATAACTTTCAAGTCGTATTAGTTTTCAAAGTCCAAAGTTTATGATATGCTTTTAGTGTTAAGTTATGATTTTTCAGATATCCTGATTTTGTTTTGGTCTGTAAATGAATTTTTGGGGACGAAATTTTTTTAAGGAGGGTGGTAATGTAACATCCCAATTTTTGGGAAAATTATTTTACAGTTCCGACTACTTGGAAATAAATCATAGAGATTGATCACCTTGATGATTTATGAAAAGTACAAAGAGCTGCTACATTTGTTGTAAACAATTTACTGTTTTAGTAATTAATTCAGATTAAGAGACAGTGTAGACGTATACTGTAACATCCTAAATTCCCTAAGCTTAATTATTAGAAATCCTAAGTGAAAAAGGGGTTTAATCCCTAAGGATTAAATACAGTTCATAGACTTAAATTAGTAGTTTAAAACCAATTTGGAACTAAAGGGTAAAATAGTAATTTTACTCAATAAAGTAGGAAATGTGGGACTAATTAAT
This sequence comes from Calophaca sinica, assembly GCA_037113605.1. Classification (NCBI taxonomy): domain Eukaryota; kingdom Viridiplantae; phylum Streptophyta; class Magnoliopsida; order Fabales; family Fabaceae; genus Calophaca; species Calophaca sinica. Next base: position 36,668,394 of record CM073734.1, read on the forward strand.
TAGGAGTAGTTTTAGTTGATTAAAATTACCTAAGAATAATTAGGGGTTTTAAATAAGACTTAGAAGTCAAATCTAGCAAAACCTTGACCTAAGCCCCACCATACTCCATGTTTCACTTACTTCCACCCTAGTACCCACTCTGATGAGGACATGGATCACCAAGAGGCCATTCAAAGCTTAGGAGGACCAATGACTAGGGCAATGGCAAGAAGGGTCCAAGAAGGCTTAGTCCAATTCATGACTAAGACAATTGCAAACAGAGGCAAAGATGTAATTGCACCAAAAACCATGCTTGTCATACAAGCCATGGAGGAGACGCAACTTGCATAAAAGAAGGCAGCCAAGTTATTTTATTTTAATTGAATAAAAGTGCAAGTGACCAATTGATTTATTTGGGACCAAGGCACTAAGTTATTTAATTTCTTTTGGTGTGTTTAATCCACTTCAAGTGGCTGTGTGGCGCAAAGAGTAGGGGGCCCCACACCTCTCAACCACTCTTTATGTAGTTTTAATGGGTGAATAATCTTGCTACCAAGGAAAGACAAAGACATTCAAAGCAATCAAGGCAAAGAGGAGTTACACAAGACAAGGTGATGAATGCTAAGATAAAGACATTCAAAGCAAAGAGGAGTTACACAAGACAAGGTGATGAATGCTCCAACAGCACAATAAAAGCGCATCCATCCACTTAATTACATTTAATGAGTGGTTGTGAAACCTTCACCTGGTCATGAAGAGCAATCAAAGCGAGAATATGAAGCATAGAGCTTTACTTCACCAATTTGCCACTTAGGCCATGAGGCAAAGAACAATTATTTTTGTTTGTAATTTCCTTTAATCATTTTGCTTGTAACCCTAGAAAGGAAGGACTTTGTCTCTTTACTCTTTGTAACAGCAAGAACCTCCCTCATTATATATAGAGGGCGCAAGTTTCAATAGAGGTCAACAAAGATTTTAGTAAAATATTGAGTTCATACTCTTTGGTTCTGGATTGGACCAGTTTATCGATCTTATCAAGAAACTCTCTTCTTGTGGTGATCCTCACATTCATAGGCTTATCCTTGTCTTTGATTAGACTAAGGTGGCGCCCCTGCCTCCCAATCACCCATCTTCTTCACTTACTCATAAACAGATCCTTTGAGACCTTGTTTGCTTCCTGTTTTATTTTGTGTTTTCACAATCTGTCCCCTTAATTCTCTACCACCAAAGCCACGAAATTCCATTCATTCTCTATCCAATTTTCATTCATTTTATTTCAAAAATACAAAAACAAAAGTCACAACCAGATTCTATGTTGAAAATCAAGCAAATGGCCAATTTCTACAACAAGGAGGCCATCACTTGGTAATCAGAGCAAGGTTTCGACTTTGTTCAAAAGAATCCCAGGTTTCTCTATTCTTATCTTTGAGTTCTGAATTCTTTAAAAAAAAATATTGCGAAAATTCATAAAAAAAAAAATCTTGAATTCTGGTTGTGTTTCTTCGTTGCTGCTACACTCTGAAATTTTTATTTTATTTCTTTCTTTTGAGTGAGTTCTTTCTTGTTCTAGTCTCACAAACTTTGTGTTCAATTTTTGTTTCTTACCTTTCCTTTCCAAGCTGATTGGGTGTGTGGATTATTATTTGAATTGATTTCTTGTATTGATAATTTGCTGGTTTCTTTAAAGAACTGACAGAGTTATGGATCCTCAAAATCGTTTGCTATTTGATGCCCTCACGGCAAAAATGAGAGAACTTTTGAAAGAGGAAGTGGAAGGTATAAATGAGAGAATTGACGCATTAGAAAACAGACAAAATAATAGTGATGAGGAGGAACGGAGGAGAAGGAGACGTGATGAACCTAGAGAAGATAGGTTGGGTGGTATAAAAATAAAAGTACCAAAATTTGTCGGGAAAAATGACCCGAGACGTATTTGGAATGGGAAACTAAAATTGAACAAATTTTTCCTGTTCCAATTACACTGATCTTCAAAAGGTGCAGGTTGCTTCTATTGAATTTACAGATTATGCCTTAGTGTGGTGGGACCAATTGACAAAGGAGAGGAGAAGGCACAATGAGCCAGCCATTGCCACATGGGAGGAGATGAAGAGGCTCATGAGAAGGAGATTCATCCCATCTTACTACAACAGAGAGTTGCACAACAAATTACAGTGACTCACCCAAGGCAATAAAAGTGTTGATGAGTACTACAAGGAGATGGAGGTGGCGAAAGTTAGAGCAAATGTGGAGGAAGATGATGAAGCAACCATGGCCAGGTTCTTGCATGGCCTAAATCGTGATATAAGTGATATAGTGGAACTACAACACTATGTTCAATTAGATGATTTGGTACATCAAGCCACAAGGGTAGAACAACAACTCAAGAGGAAGGGTCAGATAAGAAGAAGCACTACCACTTCCAATCCTCAAAATTGGAAGAGCAATATTAAGAGTGAAGGTACTTCATCAACCAAAGAAGCCGCTGACAAAAGGTAAAAACACTACAACTAGTCCTTCTCAAGTTGTTTCAACTAACCGGGCTGTTAAGTGTTTCAAGTGCCAAGGCTTAGGACACATTGCATCTCAATGTCCTACCAAGAGAATTATGATTGTAGAGGAGGTTGAGGAGGAAGATGAAGGGGTTGAAGAGTATGATGAGGATTGTGTTGAGGAGGAGGCCCAAATACCCAGTGGAGAGCTACTTATGATAAAAAGGTTGTTGGAAGCCGTGGTAAAGGAGGAAGATGCGACTCAAAGGGAGAACATATTTCACTCAAGATGCCTCATACAAGGCAGGGTATGTTCCCTAATTATTGATGGTGGGAGTTGCACAAATGTTGCTAGCACAAGGTTAGTTTCCAAACTCCAACTAGAAACTAAACCACATCCCAAGCCATATAAGCTTCAATGGCTTGTTAATGATGTTGAGATGATTGTTGATGAACAAGTAGAAATTTCTTTTCAATTGGAAAATATGAAGATGTGGCTGTTTGTGATGTAGTTCCTATGGAGGCCAGCCATGTCTTGTTGGGAAGGCCTTGGCAATTTGACAAAAAGGCAAGCCATGAAGGGCATACCAACAAGTACTTTTTGTTCATCATGGAAAAAGAATTGTATTGGCTCCTTTGAGCCCAAGTGAGGTGAGAGATGATCAAAAAAAATTGAGAGAAAAATGTGAAAAAGAAAAAGAAGAAAAAGAAGAAAAAGAAAAGATCGCCAAAGAAAAAGAGAGAAAAGAGTGACAAAAAAGATTGATGAAAAAGAAAGAAAATTTGATGGCGACAAAAGGAGGTTAAAAGCTATTTTCTCCAATCAGCCCCTATATTTGCTTTTTAGCAAAGAGGTGGCCTTGCTGAAAAATTTACCTAACACTCAAGAATTGCCAAATTGCATAAATTCTCTTTTGCAGGAATTTGAGGATTTGTTTCCTAAGGAGGTACCAAGTGGGCTGCCACCCCTGAGAGGGATTGAGCACCACATTGATCTCATCCCAAGCGCCACTTTGCCTAATAGGCCAGCCTACCGGAGCAACCCACAACAAACGCAAGAGATACAAAAGCAAGTGGCTGAATTGGTAAGTAAAGGTTGGGTAAGGGAAAGTTTAAGTCCATGTGTTGTCCCTGTTATTTTAGTCCCTAAGAAAGATGGTAGTTGGAGAATGTGCACTGATTGTAGGTCATAATAATATTATCATAAGTATAGGCATCCAATACCTCGGTTAGATGACTTGCTTGATGAACTGTTTGGTGCGTGCTTGTTTTCCAAAATTGATTTGAAAAGTGGATACCATCAAATTAGAATAAGGGAAGGGGATGAATGGAAAACTGCTTTCAAAACTAAATATGGTTTATATGAGTGGTTAGTTATGCCTTTTGGATTAACTAATGCACCTAGCACTTTCATGAGATTAATGAACCATGTTTTGAGGGAATTTTTGGGAAAATTTGTTGTTGTATATTTTGATGATATCTTGATATATAGCAAAAATTTAGAGGACCATTGCATTCATCTAAGGGCTGTTTTAAATGTGCTAAGAAAAGAAAACTTGTATGCAAACTTGGAAAAATGTGTGTTTTGCACGGATCAAGTCGTTTTTCTAGGCTTTGTCATAAGCTCTCAAGGAGTACATGTGGATGAAGCAAAGGTGAAGGAAATCCAAGAATGGCCAGCACCTAAAAGTGTGACAGAGGTAAGAAGTTTCCATGGTTTAGCAAGTTTCTATAGGAGGTTTGTTAAGGATTTTAGTACTATTGCTGCACCTCTTAATGAAATTGTTAAAAAGGAAATTGGTTTTAAATGGGGTGAGAAACAAGAACAAGCTTTTTCAATTCTTAAAGAAAAGCTCACCCAAGCACCAATTCTAGCATTGCCTAATTTTTCAAAATCTTTTGAAATTGAGTGTGATGCTTCCAATGTTGGAATTGGGGCTGTTTTGATGCAAGAAGGTCATCCAATTGCTTATTTTAGTGAGAAATTAAAAGGGCTGCCCTAAATTACTCCACTTATGATAAGGTATTGTATGCCTTAGTAAGGGCATTGCAAGCGTGGCAACATTACTTGCTGCCAAAAGAATTTGTCATTCATAGTGATCATGAGTCCTTGAAGTATTTAAAAGGACAAGGTAAGTTGAATAAGAGGCATGCTAAATGGGTTGAATTTTTGGAGCAATTTCCTTATGTGATTAAGCATAAGAAGGGTAAAGCCAATGTTGTGGCTGATGCATTATCAAGAAGGTACGCATTACTCTCTACCCTTGAAACTAAAATTTTTGGTCTTGAGCACATTAAGGAATTGTATGAGCATGATCTTGATTTTTCTGGTAAATATGCTGAATGTGTGCATGCTGCCCATAATGGATTTTTTAGGCACAATGATTATTTATTTAAAGAAAAAAGGTTGTGTGTGCCAAAAGGATCCATTAGAGAACTCTTAGTCAAAGAGGCGCATGAGGGGGGCTTAATGGGACATTTTGGTGTTCCTAAAACTTTGGAATTTTTGCAAGAACATTTCTATTGGCCTCACATGAAAATTGATGTGCAAAAATATTGTGAAAGATGCATTGTCTGCAAAAAGGCCAAATCCAAAGTTATGCCCCATGGTTTATATACTCCATTGCACATTCTGAATATCCCTGGATTGACCTTTCCATGGACTTTGTCTTAGGGTTACCTAGAACAAAGAACGGGAAAGATTCTATTTTTGTTGTTGTGGACAGGTTCTCAAAGATGGCACACTTCATTCCATGCAAAAAGGTGGATGATGCTTGCCACATTGCTGATTTATTTTTCAAAGAAGTGGTGCGCCTACATGGCCTACCAAAAAGTATAGTGTCGGATCGCGACACTAAATTTCTAAGCCACTTCTGGAGAACTTTGTGGGGTAAGGTGGGAACTAAGTTACTATTCTCTACAACTTGTCATCCCCAAACCAATGGGCAAACTGAGGTAGTAAACATAACTCTCTCTACTCTTTTAAGGGCTGTGCTTTCAAGAAATTTGAAAATGTGGGAAACATGGTTGCCACATGTTGAATTTGCTTATAATAGGGCTGTCCATAGTACCACAAACCATTCCCCATTTGAGATTGTGTATGGTTATAATCCTTTAACTCCTCTTGATCTATTACCTTTACCTAACACATCTCTTTTGAAGCATAAAGATGGCAAAGCAAAAGCTGAATTTGTGAAAAGTTTGCATGAGAAAGTTAAGTTGCAAATTGAGAAGAAAAATAAAAGCTATGCCAAAAGTGCTAATAAGGGGCGCAAACGGGTTACTTTTGAACCTGGAGATTGGGTTTGGATCCATATGAGGAGAGAAAGGTTTCCTTCACAAAGGAAATCTAAGTTAATGCCTAGGGGCGATGGGCCTTTTCAAGTGATTGCCAAAGTTAATGATAATGCTTATAAAGTTGACCTCCCAGGTGAGTATGGTGTTAGTGCGACTTTCAACGTTGCTGACTTGTCTCCATTTGATGTAGGTGATGAAGATTTCAATTCGAGGTCGAATTCTCCTCAAGAGGGAGGGAATGATGAGGACATGGATCACCAAGAGGCCATTCAAAGCTTAGGAGGACCAATGACTAGGGCAATGGCAAGAAGGGTCCAAGAAGGCTTAGTCCAATTCATGACTAAGACAATTGCAAACAGAGGCAAAGATGTAATTGCACCAAAAACCATGCTTGTCATACAAGCCATGGAGGAGACGCAACTTGCATAAAAGAAGGCAGCCAAGTTATTTTATTTTAATTGAATAAAAGTGCAAGTGACCAATTGATTTATTTGGGACCAAGGCACTAAGTTATTTAATTTCTTTTGGTGTGTTTAATCCACTTCAAGTGGCTGTGTGGCCCAAAGAGTAGGGGGCCCCACACCTCTCAACCACTCTTTATGTAGTTTTAATGGGTGAATAATCTTGCTACCAAGGAAAGACAAAGACATTCAAAGCAATCAAGGCAAATAGGAGTTACACAAGACAAGGTGATGAATGCTAAGATAAAGACATTCAAAGCAAAGAGGAGTTACACAAGACAAGGTGATGAATGCTCCAACAGCACAATAAAAGCGCATCCATCCACTTAATTACATTTAATGAGTGGTTGTGAAACCTTCACCTGGTCATGAAGAGCAATCAAAACAGAATATGAAGCATAGAGCTTTACTTCAGCTGCGCCACTTAGGCCATGAGGCAGCAACAATTATTTTTGTTTGTAATTTCCTTTAATCATTTTGCTTGTAACCCTAGAAAGGAAGGACTTTGTCTCTTTACTCTTTGTAACAGCAAGAACCTCCCTCATTATATATAGAGGGCGCAAGTTTCAATAGAGGTCAACAAAGATTTTAGCAAAATATTGAGTTCATACTCTTTGGTTCTGGATTGGACCAGTTTATCGATCTTATCAAGAAACTCTCTTCTTGTGGTGATCCTCACATTCATAGGCTTATCCTTGTCTTTGATTAGACTAAGGTGGCGCCCCTGCCTCCCAATCACCCATCTTCTTCACTTACTCATAAACAGATCCTTTGAGACCTTGTTTGCTTCCTGTTTTATTTTGTGTTTTCACAATCTGTCCCCTTAATTCTCTACCACCAAAGCCACGAAATTCCATTCATTCTCTATCCAATTTTCATTCATTTTATATCAAAAATACAAAAACAAAAGTCACAACCAGATTCTATGTTGAAAATCAAGCAAATGGCCAATTTCTACAACAAGGAGGCCATCACACTCAAAACCCTCTTCTCTCCCTTTTAATCGAGCAACAGCAGAACAGAAGAGAAAAAAAACAAAAGAAAGAAAGAAAGGGAGAAGAAGAGAAAGAAGGAGAAGGAAGGAAGGGGCTCGATGGAGAAGAGGGAGGAGGTGGCCGCGACGGCCACCGCGACGGCATCTCACGGCGGCGAGGCCACCACCGCGGCGGTTGGAAGGAGGTGGTGACGCCACTGTTCTTGAGGGGAGAGAGAGAGACGAACCGAGAGAAAGAGGGAGGGAGAGAAATCGAGAAAGGGGCCGAGAATTTGGAGAGCCATAGAGAGCTCGAAGGAAGCTGGAAATGGAAGGATGAGGAAGATTCAATCTTTAGTTTCAGCATGGTTGAAGAAGATTGGGAGCTTGGTTCAAAGCTTCCATGGAGGTTAGGGTTTGGGAACTACAAATAAAGGACTTGCATGTATGTCTCAATCGTTGGAGAAGATGATTCTGAGCTCAAAAAGATGGAAGAAGAGGAAATGGGATTTTTGGAGCTCAAATCCCTAACTTGGGATTGCTCAGGTAACATAGACTTCCCCCAAAACCTCCCTTAGAGTGTGCTAGGTTTTATTATTAATTTTATTAGTTCAATAATTAGCTTATTAGTCATACTGAATGGTCTTGTATGGGGTTTGACTGAAATAGGGTTGACTACGCCCCAACCCCTAAACCAATGTTTGATGTTTGTTCTGTTGTGAGCTCCATCGAGCCTCACTCGGATTATTTATGTGATTGCTATGTTTGCTAAAATGTATGAATTAGATTCTGAAATGGCTCGACACCCGAGCTACCCTATTTGTATGAGTTTGGGCTCCAAGACACCTATTTTAGGTGCAATGAATGACATATGATGAATTTAATCTTGTGAGTGTTGTCCTAGGTGTGAGGATTATTGTTGATGTTGCTGTTGAACCTAGAAGAGTTTGATTCCTGAATTTGTGAAATAACATGTTAAAAGTTCTATTAGTTTGGTCCCTTGTTGTGCCTTTGATTCATGGTGCATTTATATGTAATTTTGTCTTAAAACTATTCCATTGGTGTTAGGATTGGTTATTGTTGGCATGTGTGTGTTTACACAGACATCCATTATAATTTTAAACTTCAGTGTGTTGTCATCTTTTGGGTGCATATGTAACAACAAAGGAAATCTTTCAAAGAGGTGTAGGCTTGACTCTTTCTCTTATGTCAGTCGAAATAATTTTGGGATAATATTATTGGACTGTTTCTTTACTACATTGTTGGAGCTTCATCTTCTACCGTAACCAACTATAAAAGATGATATTTGCTATAATCAAAATTACCAACATCTGACAGTTCTTGGATCCTTTAAGCATGTGGTCTTGGATTTGAACTTATATCTCTGACTTTAGTGCCTGATAGTAGTCCATGAGATTAATTTCTTGCCTACCAGTTGGGAGGATATTTTAGGTCATCCAAAAATAAAAATTGACCTCTATATCATTTACGTCCATGGACTATGTCACTATCATCATTCATCACATTGCAATCATAAATCATAATGCATGTTAGCATCCTGCTTTAAAGACTTGCCTTTTCTCTCTCTTATTATTGATTGTGCCTATTTCGCACATAATTTTAATTACAACTTATCCATATTCAATCTAAGTACGATTCTATCCGGAATTCAAACAGAGCTCTCAAGTTTGATTCTACATGGATTCAAGTGGTCCCAGTGGCTAAAATTTAGAGAATTTTGTCTAGTTTAAGTGGCCACAAGAATCACTCAATTCCAGTAAATACATATTGAGTTATGCACGTTTTAATAACAGGGGTTCAGGTGGGCTAACTTTATTCAACCTGCCACTTGTGACCCTAGGAGTCATATCGTTTGTCAGTCAATTTGAGTGCTTATGAATGCTTAGTTATGATGTGCTTGTCTATTCCTTGGCTTGACTTTGATTTTTCTATGGTCTTGAAATTATGATTTGATTCTCCTAACCATTTGTGAAGGATGAAGGAATCGCTTACATTATAACATAGCATCCAAATCTTAGGATAGTCTATGTCTGGAGAAATACCATATTTCCCTATAAAGGCTAGCTATCATGGGCCAAATATATGTGGGTGAGACCCAAACTGTTTTGGTAAGTCCTTTCTATTTGAAAGGCTAGGATATGGTATTCGCGGTTTAAAGAGACGTCTAACCGTGGTCACCGAGCTCTGACTGCCGTATCAAAATTTTTAAACTGGTGTGGTTAAGTTCCTCACACTTAACTACCTAGTGAGTTTTCTTAAAAGATGAGGATGCCTATGCTATGATGTATGACGAATAAGGTTTGATGTCATGTATTACGAATTACATGTTTGGAATTGTCTGATTTGCATAGGCACTGATGGGTGATGTGTCATTGCGGGCTCACCAGTGGGGTAAGCCACTGGGCTGGACAGTAAAGTCCAGTAACCCGGGTGTTGCGATAAAAGACTTACAAAGAGGCCCATTATGTTTGATTTGATTGTTTATGGAATATTGGTTCGTCCGAAGGTGCACCTAGGCGGCCGGTCCGTCGGTTGTGAATCCTTACAAGCGTATTCCGACGGGGACTCCCTTGGTCAATCATCATAAATCGAATCATTGCTCAGTTGCAAATGAGTTTAGGTCCAAGGGGGTACATTCAAAATCAGAAACTTGTATGAATTATGTGATTGTATGTTATGTGTATGAATTATGTTACCTTGCAAATGAATGCTCTTGAAGCAAGTTATGTTTGAGGTTGACTGAATGACTGAAGATGATGTTAAGATTAGGCCATAGTATTCGTATATGTTAAGTATATGTTGTCAGGGAGGATTTTCCATACGTAGCACACGCGTATGGCTGGAAACAACGGTAAAAGCATTTTTCTTCTAAGTCTATATTATTGAGTTTTATAAACTCACCGTTGGGGCGTTGTTTTCAGGTACACTTGATGGAGGAGGTTTAGAGCACGAAGCGTGTTCGGTCTCGCCCTCGGCAAGACATTGAGTCACCGGATCACGAGTCAGAGTCCTTATCTCTAGGATGAGTCCTTTGCAATTAGAAAATAATGTATAGGTTATATTTGTTTTATCTTGTGGTCATTTTATAAAATGAGATGTAAATGATAAAGTTATTCCGCTTTTGAAACTCTGATAGATATATGTGTCATGTTTGGGACTTTGAAATATTTCTTTCCAAGTCAAACAGGTCTTTTAAACAAGGTTTTATTTATATCTTAAGGTTGTTATATTTGAGAAAATTTTCCAGGTGAAGTTTTCAATCTTTAATTAGTAAGTAATCCCCTAATTAGAGTTAGGGTGTTACATATACTGTTTTTAATATGAATTAATCTTGAAAAATGTGAAAATTGTTGTTTGATTAAAGTAAATTATTTTATTGAATGAGAAATAATTTTCAGGATTTAATAAGTATTTTTAAGTCACAGTTTAAATTTTTGATGTTGAGCTATTTTATTAATTGTTGGTTTTATGTCGTATTTAAGGTGACTTTTATTTTAATAATTTTGTATTGATGATTTTATTGTTTCAATAATATTTAGTTTATAAGAGAAATTGAAATTAGTTATCCTCACTAATTTACAGTTTTTATTACGTTGCGAGAATTCTATTGAATTCTGCCGTAACTAGGCTATTGGGCGAGTTTCTAACTGAAACATGCCCAAATGTGATTCAAATTTTATAAAATTTGAGATCTTAGCATTTTCCAACATTAATGATTCATTGGAATTTTTTATGGGATTTTTAGGTATCAGAAAAATATAGGGTGTTTTCTACGCGCAGAACTGCATTACGGTCGCGTTTTAGCTCGTAAGTCGAGAAAACAACATTCATAGAAATACTTCTAATATTTTTAGGGACATTTTGGTTGATTAATAATTTTTGATTATAGAATAATTTATTAGATTTATTTTTGGAGTTTTTGGTAGAAAAACCCTAATATATGCGTAACGCCGCGCACCCGATTGAGGGAGAACGCGACGAAACGAAATATCTAGATATTTTGGGGCAAGTGGCGATTGAGATAAGGGCTAGGGGAGCTGAACATCATCCTTTAGAACCTTCCATGACAAGTGTTGCAAGATGATTGGTTAAGTTGTAATTGTAGTTAGTTAGTTTAATTAGTTTGTAACTAGTTTGGTTAGTTTCCAACTAAATGAACAATTTTTGTCCCTTCCATGTCCTCAAATTTTCGTGGCCTCTCCTTCATGTGACCAGCACCCATTTCATTTCTCCATTGTTGGAGAACTTGGAAGAAATTTTAGAAAGAGAAAGTGTGAGAAAACTTGATAAATTTGTGATTTTGGAGTTCAAACTTCCATCCTTGTTCTTGATCTTGTTCTATCATCTCTAATCTTGTTGGTAAGTGCTCTTGATCACTTTTCTTTCTCCATGGCTGCCATGGATGAGTTTTTAAGATTTTTGTTTCTTATGATTTTGGTGTTGATTCTTGAAGGAAGTTTGATGTTAAGCTTACAATATTCCATCCTTTCTTCTTAATCCTTGATCCATCACCTCCAAACTTCTTGGTAAGCTCCATATCCATTCCTTTTCCCTCTCTTGAGTTTCATGAATGGGTTTGGTTGGTTTTAGAGTTATTTTTGCTTAGAAGTTGTTAGATTTTGTTGGATTAGCATGATTAGTTCCTTGATCCCTTAATTTCTTCCATGATTAAGCATGTTAGAGTATTTAAAAATTGGAAAACCCTAACCCTTGGTTCTGGCCGAATTCATGGGCTGTTGTGGGGGCTTGATCTTGATTTGGTTTTGGTGGTTTTGGAGTTAGATAATTGGGGGTTTTGGTTTAGTATGCTTAAACTAGTCATATATGCGACAAAGTTTTATGAAATTAAATTGGTTAAAGTTTGGGGCTGGAAACCGTGGTTGATTTATAAGTATTTGGGGATGTTTTAATTTGTTTTTAAAATGTGTTAAGTGTTGAAGAAGTTGGTTTTTGATTAGGACTTTAAATCTATAAGGATTTGTAAGTTTAAAGCTTTGAAAAATTATTTGAAACAAAATAAATTTGGGGCTATTTTGGGACCTTAAAAACAGTAACTTATAAGCGTGATTTGTGTGAGTTTCAAATTGTTTTTAGTTGTATTAAAGTGGTAAAAAAATTTGATTTTGGTAACATGTTTGGATGTACCAAAGTTTGTATGATTTAGGAGTTAAAGATTTGAAAAATTGGAATTGTTTTTGAACCCTAGAAACCGTGGCCTCTAAGGGAGTTTTGTAACTTGTTCTTGACTAGTTTTATGCTTAAAAATAGTTGTAAAAGTGGTTGATGATTTGATTTAGCAAAGCTTTTCAAAGAAGCATGATTTTGGGAAAAGATTTGGGTAATGTTTCAAGAATTGTTTTGAACTTGTAATGAAGTTGTTTCTAAAATTTTGTGAAATGTTTTAGTGTTTTAAAAAGTGATTCAAAGTTGGCAAAATGCTATTCATTTGGTAAAAACACTATTCCAATTGGTAAATTTTGGTTTAGGTATTTTCTAAGTGTGTAGAGTTAGTAAAAGTTTGAAAACTTGCATGACTTGAACTTGTATCATGTTATGTGACTAGATGTGAACCATATAGGATTAAGTGAGTAATTCTTAGGCCTTTTAGGGACCTAAAACTGTGGCAATCCTAGGGGTCTAGGATTTGTATTTTTTGGGGTCTAATTGTATTAAGTTTGTGTTGTTAAGGTTCGTGCTTAAGGTACGCCGAAGGTGCCACTTGACGTCAGTTTCGAATTACCTAGCGTGGATTGTTAAAGCGCCCAAGTTAAGGGAAATTCTTATATAATGAGTTTGGGCTTTTTGCCTTGTGTGTTGGTTGGTTTGATGTTTGGTTAAATTGTACTATGTGTTGTTGAGATGTTGTAGCATGAATTATTGTGTATTGATTTGGCCCTGTGTGGCAAGACAGAATAGTATTGTGTGACTTAAATCATGTTTGATTGATTTGATTGGACTTGAAATTGGGGAAAGTATGTAGCAGGTTGTAGCTTACTGAATTGTTATGTGCTGTATGAAATGCTGTAGCATGTTCTTGGCCCTGCTTGGCATAATTGTGTTGTTTTCCTTGAATCATGTTGGATTTAAATGGAACTTGATATTGATTAGAATATGCAAGATATTGTTGATGATAATGGATTAATTAATAATGCGTTGATCGACTGTTATTGGTTTGACGACTTACAACGGTAAGTCTGATGCGATTCCATGAGCCGAGAAATGTTTTCATGGTAAACTAAAGGTATCTTCTAAAATAAGTTAGTGTACAAACACGCTTTATGGATTAGAGGGTCAGAAGTTGTTTAAGAGGTTCTTTTAAAAAGAAAACATTGTAAATTTTGAAAACGGTTAAGTTAAGTAATGTGTTTAGGAATTATCCTAGCATATTATTTAGCACAACTAGGGTTTCAACGACCTAGAGCTAAAATGTATTTTCAAATACATAGGAGTGATACAAGAACTGAGAAAGAGATTTCAAATATCGAGATTACGAAAGAATAAAATATAGGGAACCTAGTGTTCCTATTGAGCATATGGGCCATGTGTCCTGTGCTGGGACTTAATGTCCTACTTGCGTGCGTATTATCTTGATTAAGGATTGAACCTAGTGTTCCGTATGGCGTGCTAGTAACTCAACCTAAAAATTGAGCCAAGTGTTCCGCATTACGTGCCTAGAGTTTTGATCTAAGATTAAGATTAGCGTTTCGCAGTTGAACACCTGGACCTAGTGTCCTGTGTTTGAACTCTAAGGGGTATTTCTCATCATCTCAGTTCACTGCGTGATGAAGAATACCTGGGCATTACTTGAGTAGTATGGGATGCTCATTGTAGTGCTTAAACTTTGAGTTCCCTCCACCTTTTCGAATGTGAAACATAGTTGAAGTTTGTCGATCTGCATTTATTAATTAAAACATTACTCGGGCGCTCCCTACAGTGAGCATGCCATATTGATGAATTTGTTTGGATGCATATAGACCATTGAGCATCGACACTCGGAGCGTTTGAATTGTCTTAAAGACTTCAAAAGACGAGTTATCATTACACTCGGAGCGTTTGATTGGTCTTAAAGACTTCAAAAGACGAGTTGTCACTGCATTGCCTAATGTGTGGCAAGCCTAAATTGAGGCAAGCCTAATGTGTGGCTATCTTGTTCAGACGTTGGGAAATAAATTCCTCGTCATACTGCTGACCTATTAAGGCTACAGGCGTGTACACAAACTAGTCATACTGCATTGACATGCATAGCTAACCACATTTATGATATGTGATGACTTGATCGTTGATCTGTTGATAGAATTGTTGTTCACATGCAATTGTTGGATATTGTGGTGACTTGATTGTTGATCTATTGGTTGATTTGTTTGCTCACATGTAATTATTTGATATTGTGGTGACTTGATTGTTGATCTGCTGGTTGAGTTGTCTGCTCACATGCAATGCTTGATATACCATGATGATGCGTGTGGTCTATTAAGTATGTATATGTATATAAAAGCATGTTGTTATATTATATACGTATACACTGTTTGCATGTGACATAGCCTATGATAAACTCGTGGACAAAGAATTTACCTTTGCACTGTTGTTGGATTGGACATCCCTATGGATGTCACTTCCAGATGGAGCTCCATAGCTGCTACAGTTTCGTCTTTCCAGGAGCGTTGAAGATCGAGCCAGTGGGGCAAGATTCTTCTGAATGTTTCATGTTTTGATCTTGCTGAACTGTTTCTCAGTAAGAGTTATAGTTGTTGGCCAACTTAGCTTAGGGTTTTGTCTTTATTGTTTTGTAATTACTCTATTTTAGAAAACCTCGCCTCAGTGCAAAATGATTATGTTATGTTTTATGTTTTATGTTATGAGAAGTATTGATTGTGATGCGTTATACTCTGATATTTGTAAAAGACTGATTTTGCATTATTTAGAAAATTGTAGTACTCTTTATGTTTTATTTTTGAAAAGGGTTTCAAAGGAAAGAAAAAGAAAAAAAATTACTCATATTTTCCATTGCAAAAGACAGAAGTGTACTCTTTGTTGAAAGCATACCAGCATTAATTGTTTTCAGCATTAGATTGGGTTGCACAGTAGCGCTCCGGAAATAGGGTGTTACAGAAACTAGACTGAGTAAAGCATTAAAGGCATTATCAAGCATTAAAGAATCCTCATTGATGAGTATTTTAATGTACGAGAAATCAAAGGCCAAAGAGAATGTCAACGAATATAATCATTAGAAATAACTTGCTCTGGAAGTGTCTCATATTCAAAAAGATCACAAAGGACAAGATCCTGTAAATGCCTACTGTGTCAGCGTACAGGAGCAGAGTAGAAAGTGACATGACTTGCTAAAAGCCACGAAAAGCGGATCTGAAGTTTTCCCATTAGTGAAAGAGTTGTTAGTCACAACGGCACTATTTGGAACCCTAGCTATATATATCTTACTTTATTCACTGAAGTAGGTTAACGATTCTATTACAACAAACTAAGACAGTGAGCAACCAAGAAATTATTCCAAGTCTCTGAGACCAAGCAAACAAGCACTTAATCATTTTATTCTTTCTGTTAGAAAGTTATTCTTTGTGCTTAAGCATTTCATTGTAAATCCACTCTGTTGAGAGTTATTGTTATTGTTTCAAAGTATTTATAAACACTTGTGTTAAGCCCAGTAGTGGCTGTATTCCTTAGAGGTTTGACTGTATTAAGTCGTTCTAAGAAGTTGTGAATATAGCCAGTTTGGCAGTTGTATACTCTCAAGTGTAATCGTTTGATTATAGTGGAGAAATTCTTCAAGTGTGGTGAAGGGACTAGACGTAGCTATCAGGTGATAGTGAACTAGTATAAATCACTGTGTCCTCTCTTCTCTTCTCTTTACTTATTTATATTACTATTTTGTTAAAGAGTTGTTTTGAAAAGGTTTTCGAAAACACACAAGTATTTCGAAAAGTTTTATAAAACCCAATTCAAACCCCCCCTTTCTTATGTTTTTGTCACGTTCACATACTAATCATTGTGCATCGATACTCGTAGCATTTGACAGTTTGCATGACTGGTTTCAAAAGGCGGGTAGTTGTTTTAACCAGAAACCCGAAGGTCCTTATGGCGACTAGTGGATGTGGGTGGCAATACAGTCTAATGCGGTTGCAATTAGATTGTAATACCATTGATAGGGGAATTTGTTTGGACTTAGAAAAGGAGTTCCAGTGTCTATTGTTGTCCTTGTTTAATGCTGCAAGTGTATACACAACTTGTTCTTATGCACTGGCATGCATAACAGACCACATTGATGATATGTGATGATTTGATTATTGATTTGTGGATTGATTTGTCTGCTCACATGCAAATACTTGATATACCATGATGATGCTTGCAGTTTATTAAGCTATATGTAAGGCATGTTGCTGTATTATATGTGTGTGTATATATATATATATATCTTGTTTTCATGCGACTAGCCTGTGATGAGCTCGTGCATAAGGAATTTACACTTGCATTTACTTTGTTTTATGATTGTGTTCCGGATTCGTTACTTAGAGGATGCCGATACCGATGAGGTATGTGGGGTGCACAAAGTATGAGTTCCCTCAGGGGAAAATACCCACAGCATGGGTCGTTGAACCCATTACCGGACGTTTGTCTCAGTGAAAGCTATTATGATGCATACACATATATATATATATATGATGGTATCTTTTTATGATGTTAGTGGTTGTTAACAGATTTTACTATTCCTCGTTTTGAAAGTTCGTTACACTTCTATTGTTGTTTTAAAAAGAAAAAAGGTACTGCTGCTTTCAGAGAAAACCTTTTGTACAAATGATTCTTCCGCATTTAGTTTAATCTAGGTAACAACAGTAGCGCTCCAAAAACGGGGTGTACATTAGTGGTATCAGAGCAGTTCGGTTCTAATCGGACTGCTTTGTTTAAACTGGCCTAGAATGTTAGGAATTGTTGGGTATAATTCTATTATGCATAGGATATATGAACCCTGAGCTTGATTGTCTGTAATGTTTCCAAGTTGAAACATGTGTGACATTGTGTGAAATTGTGTGCGATCATCTCAGATGATTGATTTTATAGTGAGGTTCTGATTGGTTTCACCTTGTAGGAACCTATGGTGTGAAACCTCTATTCCTGGAGCTAGGAACCAGGATATGGATCGAGTTGTGGAAGTAATGGCCGACATGGTCGCTGCTGTTGCACAACAGGCAACATGCAAAGCAACAACGAAATCTGCAAAAGCAGCAACGTGAGGAACAGGCTGCTGAGGCAAAATGTCTGATCGATTTTTGCCGTCATGATCTGCCAAAGTTCCATGGGGATTCTAATTCGGAAAAGGCTGATCTCTGGCTGCAAGAGATAGAGAAGATATTTGTGGTACTACACAGTCGCACTGAAGTAAAGGTGAATTATGCCGCCTATCTATTGTTGGTGATGCAGAGTATTGGTGGAGAGGAACGAGACTGATGATGGAAGCTGAGCATCAGGAAGTCACGTTGGAAGCCTTTAGTGCAAAGTTTCTGGACAAGTACTTTCCTAAGAGTGCTCGTATCGAGAAGGAACAGAAATTTCTGAGGGTGTACCAGGGAAACTGGTGTGTTGGGGAGTATGCTGCGAAGTTTGAGTCGCTAGAAAAGTACTTTCGTTTTTTCCAACAGCGTGTGGATGAAAAGTACATGTGTGAATGCTTTGTGAATGGTCTGAGGAGTGACATCCAAGATTCGGTGTTGCTGGTTGAGAAAAGTAGGGAGGTTGAGGTGATGAAGAACAACAAACTGAAAAGAGCTGGTGGACCATCCAGACAGGGAAATCAGGGTCGAGGAAACAAGGGGAAGCAGCAACAGAACAAGCCATATTCCCGTCCTCATGGGAATAATCGCATGTGTGCAGAATATATACAGAAGGAGCTGGAGGACGAGGGAGAGGACTGGGAAGGCATGGAAACACTAATGAGGCTCGATGGTTGGAGATGATGTAGAGATGTGGGATCAAGCTACTGCAACCAACAACTTGGTGAATCATTTCATCCAAACATCACAGCAGCCTCCACAATAACCTCCCAGTATTGGTTGGAGGCAATGGAGAAGATTTTCAAGGTGGTCCAGTGTACAGAGGAACAGAAGGTTACTTTCGCAACGCACATGTTGAAAGAAGAATCAAAGAATTGGTGGAATGGGGCATAGGCTCATTTGTTGGCTGAGGGGATATCCTTGGATTGGGAACACTTCTGAACTACTTTCCTGGATAAGTATTTTCCCTAGACCATTAGAGAAAAGAAGGATAGGGAATTTACTCATCTATAGCAAGGGGACTTAACCGTCACTAAGAAGTGGCTAAATTTGAAGAATTGGCGAGGTATTCCTCTCATGCCCGATATGCACTGTGACATCCCAAGAATTTTAAATAAGTATTAATAATTTTAATCTTAAATTTTATAAGAATAATTTGGTAAAAGGAATATAAATATCTTAAGAAATTATAAATGAAAAGCATGAAATAAAAGAAATACTAATAAGTAAATTAAAATGCTTTATGAAATAAAAAAAATTAATTTAAGTTAAATAAAAATAGGGTAAATACCGCTTTTAGTCCCTGTAATTTAGGCAAAATCCGGTTTTTGTCCCTATAAAATTTTTTATTTAGATTATGCCCTGTAATTTAAGATTCTTCCACTTTTATTCCCTACCGTCAAATTTCTGTTAAAAAACGCTGACATGGCTAATAAAGAGGTGTAACTGGAGGGACTAAAACTAAAAGAATCTTAAAATTACAGAGACAAAAAATCAACGTTTTCTAACAGAGATTCGACGACATGGACTAAAACTGGAAAAATCTTAAATTACAGGGACAAAATCTAAACAAAAAACTTTTCAGGGACTAAAACTGGATTTCACTTAAATTATAGGGACCAAAAGCAGTATTTACCCATAAAAATATTAATAAGTATTATATGAAAATATTGAGTGCTAAAATAAGTAGTTTATGAAATGCTAATAATAATAATAATAATAATAATAATAATAATAATATTAATCTGATAACAAAAATAATAATATAGGGTCTAGAATCTCATAGAGAGATATAGAACCCAATTAAAATAAAATAAAAATGTATATACGATCACGATGCGATGAGCTTAAGCCTAGGATATCTCGCGACACGATGGACCCTGTTAGAACTCCTCCTCACATGTGTTGACACGTGTAAAGGTGATATGTGCCTCAGGACGCGATGGTATAAGCGCGATGCGATGGAGTCGTTTCCTCGCTTATAAATAGGTGGTCCTACCACCCTTTCAAACCAATCAGAACCTTCAAGTCCTTTTCTCTGCTATAGTGCTGGCCTTCTAGGGTAGCGGATAACTAGGAGTTGGAGCAAGGAAGAGCGTGAAGGTAGGATCGATCTTCTAATTAGGTAAGGGAGACAGAACCCTATTAGAAATTGCCCTTACCCAATCCACCACTACTGCTTTAACTGTGGCGGAAATCACTACACCATTAACTGCAAAGAAACCGGTAATGGATATTTCATGTGTGGAGACCCCACTCATGAACCTGGACAGTGTAACCCCAACCTTCCCTCTAGGCAAAGAAGATCCAATCTCCGTCCACGACTACAACACCCAGTAATGAGTCAACTTATAACCATTATCCCGTTACCGTCCATTACCCCACCAACACCTGAAGCCGCCTAACTCCAAGAGGAAATCGAACTGATGGGGGAACAACTAATGGCTTTCCTCGGAATAGAGTGATATGTGGGAATGTGTGGTTATCTGTGAATTGCTCTGTATATATATATATATATATATATATATATATATATATATGTGTGTGTGTGTGTGTGTGTGTGTGTGTGTGTGTGTGTGTGTGTGTGTGTGTGCGTGTGTTTGTTAGTTTTTTTATGGATATATATATATATATATTTATATTAGACGGTTTCATCTCTATGCTTTTGTGAATGTCTAAAAGTGTGCTTTAATTTTAAAGATTCGTAAAATATGCTTACGTGCTATGTTGGTAAACTATATATGATTATAAACTAACGCAAGAAAAATTTAAAACATAAACATAAATAATGTCATACGCACCCACGAGGAATAATCCACCCCGAATCCAAATCCCAAACATAATAAATAAAACAGTCCATAAAACCAAAGAAATCACATATCAAGATCCGGAGGAGAAATCCAGACCCCCACATCATGCTCCAGCTTGCCTACCTTCTCTTGTAAACGAGTTATGTCCTCTCTGTTTCAGGCTATGTCCGTCCTAATCTCATCCTTACCCTGTAGAAATAATGCGTCCAGTCTAGATTGATTCTCTAGTAGCTGAACCAATAACTGGTTCGCTCCCAACCCTACTGGAGGAACACCTCCAACCTGCTGAGGCTGCGGCTGCTGCTGCTGCTCTGGCTGCTCCACTTCTACTGGGCCTACAGGAAATCATCAATGATAACTCTAGAATCTAATCTGTAGAATCCATAGCCTGTATGTCTACCCCCTGAGACTGGTAGAGCCGACAAATTAGGACGGGATGACTCAACTAATTCTTGTTCTTAGCAGCACAATGAATGTCATCAGCAAGCACACTACAGATATCAATAGGGTCATGCTCCAAGATGGAGTAGACCAGCTCCACCCTCATAGCTATTAGGTCATTTTTGTTGGAGCAGGCAAAGAGGGAATAGTGCATAAATAGAGCCCAAGCTCGAGCCAACCGCTTAAGGTGTTTGACATTAAACCTAAGTGGGACTCCCTCTGTAGACCTAATCCAAGTACCTCCAGGTCTGCAAAGTTCCTCCTCCATCACAGTCGGGTCAGTATGGTGGTTTGACCTCGCCATAAAATAGCAATTCTCAACCAGAGGAATCTCCAGCTGAGTGCTAATAGCACTTGCACTGAAATCAATCTCCACTCCCCTCATACTGCTCCTATAGGTAGCAGTCGTACCAGAAGGAAGATAGCCATTCGCATAAAACTTGCGAACTGCCTCCATGCTAAACCTTCCGGTAAGCCCCAGTAAACTCTGCCACTGCCTATCATGAAACTCCACAGTAATTTCTGGATATTCATCCGTCTCTAGCTGGAAAACTCTCTCACTGTAGATATCGCGAGAATCGAAGCAAGAATAATACATTCTCGGGTGATCTAGGGATCTGAAGCAACGATCCTCTAGTCTTTCTTCAGATGTTGACCCTATGCGTACTCTTTTTGTATTATGACGAGACATCCTACAAGAATAACTCTGGTAAGATTTAAAACTCGGTCATAAAATTTACATATTTAATCAATAATGGAAGCGAAAATAGAAGTCCCTATACATTAAATTTTCAACATTCAAGTATTTTATGCACAATCCCTATTAAATTCTACATAACTTTAGAAATAAAATATTTTACTTACGCGTAAAATTTTGACTCTTCTTATTTAACTCTTGAATTGATTCCTTAACATTAAAAATTTAAAAGAAAATAATGACATTAAAATTTCTCAGTAATCGACCTTTTGGATTAAAGAATTTATAAAACTCAATTATTAAATTATTCCTCAATAAATACTTAAGTCTTATAAGAATCTATATTGTGAGAACTTTGACATCCTTGCAAAGAAAGTTTCTGTAAACTCTATGTAACACCTGCACCTCAACATAATTGAAAGTACGACAAATTACATTAAAGCACAGGAATTTCTAATAATTTACAAACTTGATTACAGCAATCCAAGTCATAAATTAAACTCAAATCATTAATCTAATAAATAGATTACAACTTATATAATACTTGGAATACAAAATTCCATTACAATATAAAACTAGTCTATGAGTCCCAAGCTTGGAGCTTTGCCTCATCAATCTTCGGTGCCTGTTTATCTAAAAAACAAATAGAAAGAACGGGGTGAGACTATAAATCTCAGTGAGCCCTTCACAGACTCCTCACCATTCTCTTGTCGATTCTTACTAGCCTAGAAAGACTAACTAAGCTTTACAGATCAAGACTTATCTTTTACTAATCAAAACTAGCTTTAAAACATAAAACTTATTAGGCACCTTAAGTTAGAAACCCTAGGATACACCAACTTGGACTCAAATTTAGTATGAAACTAAACATAAAATGCATATTAAAACACATCATACATATAAATATTCTTAAGACTTATACTTTGCTCTGTTGTCGGATTTGATCATATGCTTAATTCCATAGGCCCTGCTCAACTTCGCTAAACATAACATAAACATTCCTTTTTATGTTGTTATAACAGCCGTGACTATTCTCCACTGGACTATTGACCACTGGCCTTGTACCAAGTAGCTACCAAATGACTACCCGTACTATTGTAACAGTCGGGACTATTCACCACTGGACTATTGACCACTGGCCTTGTACCAAATGGCTACCAGATGGCTACCCGTACTACCACTCAACATAACTAAGCATCATACAAACAAACTAGGATTCTTAATCTCACACTCATTGAAACAATTCCAAAAGTTCACATGAAACTCAAGGAATCAAGCATAACATGTGCTAAGAACCTTATTTTATTCCAAGACATGCATCCTTAATGTTCATATGAACAAGGAAACAAAAGATCACATGAATACAAACATAATAGCCTTGTACTAACTACTCACTTAGTCATGAAAGTATCACATATTCAGAATAAGAATCATAACACTCATAACTAACATATTTGGACGTATTTTATTCATTAACTCTTATTGTCTTATAATTTATTTAATTACATCTCAGGCATTATCAACACACATACATAAAGAAATAAATTCTAAGGAATCCTTCATTTTATGTAGTTAGGCCTCTTGGACTTATGCATTCTTCACTTAACCAAACTATCACCAATGACATCTAACTAAATCAAGGATTTAAGTTTAATAACCAAAAGAGAGCATTACATACATGAAACTCACATTATTGACCATATTATGGCCAAAACATCAATAGGCTCATATAGAATTGAACAACTCACTTGAGTCTAATTCCTTAGGAGCCACATATTCATCTCCATTGAAGCTCTATGGAGCTATCAAGGAACCAAACATCAAATACACATTCATGTGTGGGGGGTTGGGGGCAGCCATATAAACTCTTGCAGTCAAGCCCACTATAAAATCATAACCATAATAACTCCATTGCATAAAAATATTTAAAACCTAACTTGAACCTAAGATTCACATGTTACTAAAGGAAGGGAAATTCCTATATGTGGGACAAATGGGTGCCTATCACCTAAGGGGTGAAGAACGCACCTTTATTCTCCAAGACTGAGCTAGAACGGTTGAACTTTGCCCTCTTTGATCAACTTAGGGTTCCTTCAAATCTTCCCAATCTTGAGCTATAACCTTCAATCTTCTTCTTCAAATCCAAGAGCTTGAGCCATCCTTGAAGGAGCTTGGTCTTCTTCCTCTTCTTCTTCTCCAATTTGGGCTTCTTCTTCTTCCTCTTGGTTAAGGTTTCCCAAATCCTCCATTGAAGCTCAAACTCACTCTCTAAGTCTCATTCAAGTAAGAGATTGAAGAAATCCAACATGAATCTATTTAATCCTTCTCAAACCATGAAACCCTAGCTCACTTCTCCTTTTTTCCCTTCTCCTTTCTCTCATTTCCTTCTCTTTTTCTTTCTCTTTCGCGTTTTGCCCAAACTGCTGCATTTTTAAGCAAAAACAAGCCTGTGAATTGATTCACATGATAAGTGTGAATCGATTCACACAGTCAGAAATGTGCCTGCGTGAGTTTAAGTGAGTGAATCGATTCACTGCAGCTCCCAATTCGACTCCCAGTGACTTGTTTTTGTGTGAATCGATTCACAGGGTGTGTGAATCGATTCACAACTGCTCAAATTTGATTCACACTATGTAAAAGTCAAAGAAACTCAATTCTAACACCAAATTAACACTTCCAATCATCTTAGGATTAAATCCAACTTATTTCTTAACTTAAAATCAATAACTTACCCCTTAAAACTTTGTGTAATCATATTCTCTCAATTTGAAACCAA
The DNA here is from genome assembly GCA_037113605.1 of Calophaca sinica. NCBI lineage: Eukaryota > Viridiplantae > Streptophyta > Magnoliopsida > Fabales > Fabaceae > Calophaca > Calophaca sinica. The sequence goes on from CM073734.1 coordinate 36,692,618, forward strand.
ATTAAGCTTAAATATAATCACACATCTCCTCATACTTATTCTTAAATTAAGCTTAGGGAATTTAGGGCGTTACGTTACTATCCACCTTTTAAAATTTTCGTCCTCGAAAATTGCTACGTCTTACATTGGAACTTCAACTACAACTTCCTTTCATAGCCCATTCCATCCATTGGAAAACCTAGAGATGATTAACTCTTACAACATGATAACATTAACCGGTTGCAGACTAGATCCTAACCGAGAAATATAATTTAATCGGTTGGAACGAAGTGTGTAACTGGTTAAGTTGAATCACTCTAAGCACTAATCGACGAAATACTTGTAATCGTGAATAATTTTAGATATCCGCTGAATTGGTGGCAACTTACATCCTCACTAACTTTAAATTCTTCCCATGAAACAAATTTTTAACTTCAAGACTGCCTCTGTGGAGCTAAAAGAGTAGGAACTCTGTAATAACATCAGCGTGGGGTGAGGTCAGAAATTCACCTTTATGGAATTTCGTCCCCAAACTTCGCCTACCTCCTTATCTCGTCCTTCTGTAGGATTGGCTTTCGGTGCTTCTGCTACGAACTCTGTAACATCCCAATTTTTATGAAAATTATTTTATAGTTTCCGACTACTTGAAAATAAATCATGGAGATTGATCACCTCAATGGTTTGTTAAAAGTACGAAGAAGAACAAAGATTTATTGTAAACAATTTACTGTTTTAGTAATTAATTCAGATTAATGCATGCCGTAGACGATATCTGCTTTTAATATGAAGTAATCCCGAAAAATGTGAAAGATTGTTATTTGATTAAAGAAAATTATTTTATTGAAAGAGAAATAATTTTCAGGATTTAATAAATATTTTCAAGTCATAGTTTGATTTTTCATGGTTTAGTTATTGTATTAATTGTCTGTTTTATGTCATATTTAATATGACTATAATTTTAAAGATTTTGTCTTGATAATTTTATTATTTGAATAATATCTATATGATAAGAGAAATTGAAATTAGTGATCCTCACTAATTTACAGTTTTTATTACGCTGCGAGAATTCTATCGAATTCTGCCGTAACTAGGCTATTGTGTGTGTTTCTAACTGAAACATGCCCAAACGTTATCCAAATTTTATAAAATTTGAGATCTTAGCATTTTCCAATATTTAGGATTTATTTTAATTTTTCTAGAATTTTTGGGCATCAGAAAATATTTAGTGTATTTTCTATGGCTAGAGACTGCCTAATTGCGACGTTTCGGGTCACATTTCGAGAAAACGAGATACGTGGGTACTTTTCTTGTGCCGCGAGGAACATTTGTAATTTTTGGGTGTGGGGTTATAATTAGAATTATTTTTGGGAGTTTTTAGTATTAAAAACCTAATATACGCGTAACGTCGTGCACCCGGTTGAGCAAAAACGCGTCGTAGCGAAACCCTGAGATATTTTGAGCAAATGGCTGCCACACATGGACCAATGGGAGGCCAGCCATGTGCTTATAGCCTACAATTTTGAAGGAAGCATTTTGATTGGTTTAGGAAATAATGAGTAGTTAGTTTGTTAAGTTAGTTTGGTTAGTTTGTAAGTAATTAGTTAAATTCCAACTAAATGAACAAAATCTATTCCCACCTTGTCCTCATTATTTTCGTGGCCTCCTCCCTTGCCCAAGATCATAACCATTTCATTCTCCATTGTTGGAGAACTTGAGAAAAAAATTTGAAAGAGAAAGTGTTGGTTTTGAAGGATTTTGGAGTTAAAGCTTTCACCTTTGCTTCCTTCCTTCTCAATCCTTGTTCTATCACCTCTAATCTTCTTGGTAAGGATTCTAATCCCTTCTCCTTTCTCCATCGCTTCCATGGATGAGTTTTCATGGTATTTATGTTGTTTCTCATGATTTTAGTTTTCATTCTTGAAGGAAAGTGATGTTTAAGCTTCAATCTTCCATCCTTTCTTCTTAATCCTTGATCCATCACCTCCAAACTTCTTGGTAAGCTTCATACCCATTCTTTTCTCTCTTGACTTTCATGATATGGGTTTGGTTGGTTTTAGGAATTATTTTTGGGCAAAAGTGTTAGATTTTGCTAGATATGCATGATTAGTGTTAAAGCCCTTTGTTTTCCTCCACGATTAAGCATGATTAGAGTATTTGAAAATTTGGGAACCCTAACCTTGAGGCATGGCCGAACCTAGGGGCTGTTTTAAGCTTTGGTTTTGTTTGGTTTTTAGTGTTTTAGAGTTGATTCTTGATGGGTTATACTTGCTAAGTTTGGAAACTAGTCATATATGCATGTTTACAAAGTTTTGAAAAAAATAAATTTGGATTGTTGAGGGGCTGGAACCGTGGCCCATTGATATAGTTTTGATGATGTTTTTATTTTTTCTTAAGTGTATCAAAGTGATTTGGAAGTTAGTTTTTGGTTAAGGTTTTAAATCTATAAGGATGTGCAAGTGTAAAGCTTTGAAAAATTGTTTGAAACAAAATTAATTTTGGGGCTGTTTTGTGGTTTTGAAAACAACAACCTTTGTAGTGTTAAATGAGTTTTATGAACTTGTTTTTATGGCTTAAAGGTATTACAATTAGTAGATATTAGCTTATGAGTTAAAGGCTAACAAGTTTGCATGATTTAGGAGTTAAAGATTTGAAAACCTTGAAGTTGTTTTGAACTTCCAAAAATCGTGGCCTTCAAGAGTGTTTTGTAACTTGTTCTTGACTTGTATTTATGTTTGAAAATAGTTGTAAAAGTGGTTGATAATTTGATTTAGCAAAACAATTCAAAGAAGTATGATTTTGGGAAAAGTTTGAGTTTATGTTTCAAGAATTGTTTTAAACTTGTAATGAATTTAATTCTAGAATTTTGTGACATGTTTTAGTGCTTTGAAAAATGGTTCAAAGTTGGCAAAACACTATTCATTTGGTAAAACACTATTCCAATTGGTAAGTTTTGGGTTTCAGTATTTTCTAAGTGTGTAGCTTTTGAAAAAGTTTGAAAACTTGCATAGTTTGAACTTGTTTCAGGATATGTGACTAGGTGTGAACCAAATGGGATTAAGTGAGTAATTCTTAGGCCTTGGGAACCTTAGAACCGTGGCTGCCCTAGGGGTATTAGGACTTGAGTTTTAGATCTAACTGATTGAAACTTGCGTTGTTAAGGTTCGTGCCTAAGGCTCGTGCGGGGAACGACTTGACGATAGTTCGAATCTACCTTGCTTGGATTGTTAAAGCGCCCATGGTAAGGGAAATTCTTACATAATGAGTTTGGACTTTTCGCCTTGTGTGTTGTTTGTTTGATTGTTGATTGATTGTGTGGTAGTACTTGTAGTATTACTACGTGCTGTTGAGATGTTGTAGCATGAGCTGCTGTGTATTGATTTGGCCCTATGAGACAAGACTGAATTGCATTGTGTTGCTTAAATCATACTTGATTGATTTAATTGGACTTGAAATTGATGATAATATCTAGCATGTTATTGGCCCTGCGTGGCATTATGATTTGTATTGTGTTCCTTGAATCACCTTGGATTTCATTGGAACTTGGCATTGAATTGGAATATGAAAAATGTTATTGTTGATAATGGATTAATTAACAATGCGTTGATCGACTGCTATTGGTTGACGATTTACATCGGTAAATCTGATGCGATTCCACAAGCCGAATTCTGATTTCGTAAACAAATTATTAAGGGCATTTTGATTTAAAAGTAAGTGTGAGGGTTTTAGTACAACTAGGCAAAGCTTGCAAGGAGATTTCAATGGAATAATAGTAGAGAAAAGAACTTGAAATAAATAGTACAATTTGCGGAAATGGTTAAGTTAAATGATGCGCCTGGGAATTCTTCCAGTGTGTTATTTAGCACAACTATGGTTTCAACGACTAGTGTTAAAAAGTATTTTAAGATACATAGGAGTGATATAAGAACTGAGAATGAGATTTCAAAGATCGAGTTTTTGAAAGAATAAGACATAGGGAACCTAGTGTTCCTATTGGGCATATGGGCCATGTGTCTTGTGCTGGGACTTAATGTCCTGTTTGCATGCGCATTTTCTTGATTAAGGATTGGACCTAGTGTTCCGTATGGCTTGCCTAGTATCTTAACCTAAAAGTTGAGCCTAGTGTTTCGCATTACGTGCCAAGAGTTCTGATCTAAGATTGGGACTAGCATTCTGTAATTGAACACCCGGACTGATATGATCATGGATGGCCACAAACATATTCGATTACAATTCAATTTTTTAAAAGTGAATCTAACGTAAAAATCTCTTTTTCATTGTACAAAGGGTTTTTTCTCTTTTTGATTTCTTTGTTTTATTCACAAAAACTATCTATCAAAAATTAGATAGAATAGCTTCAACCTTCTCAACCGAGAATGAGAAAATGAAATCTGGATAAATACCAATACCTATTACGGGTATAAGGATAGAAATCGAAATAAATAATTCTCTCGGCCCAGAATCAAAAAAATAAGAGTTTGGTGGCCACCTTTGACAAAAGAAGAGCAAAATTGGGAATTCTTGAAATTCATTGGAAATGACAGTCTGGATTGTTTTAGCAATATCTTGAGCTGTAGAAGTCCGAATAATGTGTTCTTTGATGCGTTGGAAAGATAAGACATTATCTACAAATCGTATTTCATACTACTTGACCAGATTTGGCTTCTATCACGGTGAAAAACGGGCTACAAGTTGATGACATTTTTCTGGACGAAAATATTTTATTTACTTTAGTTTTTTATGTTGTGTGGGCTGCACTATTTTGATGTTTGGGCCAGATCCAATTGGAATAAGGGAGTCCATGTTTTTTTAGGCTGAAAAGGAGGGCAACTTTTGGCTTGCATGCCTAGGTGACTCTTTAGTAGCTTGGGTGCTCTTTGAATGATCCACTTATTAGAGAATTATGTCTAGTACTAGTAGATAGTTAAGTCTAGCACTACGAATTAAGTCACTTAATAGTGACCTTTGGTTCTGTCTGTCCAGCAGCCCAAGGGCTATATATACCCCTTTTCTATGAATGAAATGGATAACTTGGATGTTTAATTTTGGTTTATACCATTTGTGAGAGAAAATTGTTTCTCTTTGGTTCTGGATTGAACCACCCTTTTGATCTTATCAAGAATCAGTTCTTGTGGCGATCCTCATTCTTGGCTTGTCAATTTCTTAGGAATTGTGGCGCCTTCCATTTCTTACTCATCCACCTTTTTGTTTTATTTCTCCTAATTTTCTTGATCATAAAATCTGAAAACTATATTGTTTTCTAAAAATTCAACCTAAGATCGCTTAAAAGGCTACTATGGAGGTTGGTAGTCATTAAGTGGTATCAGAGCATAGGTTTTGGTTGAATTGATCTTCTTTTTTTTGTTCATCTCTTCTTATCTATCTTGTTATCTTTTTTTCGTTCTTTGCAACATGTTGAGATTTGGTTCTAGAGATTGGCACTATAAAAATGAATTTATTGTTGAGAAATATCAGGTTGGTATGTGGCTAAGAAAAAGGCAAGAGAGGGTAGCTAATGAAAAGGAAGCAAGTAGAGAAAAAGAAAGAAGGTGTAGAGAAAATGAGAGGAAGGATAAGGAAAAAGGTAGAAAAAAAGAGAGTGAAAAGATCAAGTGTGTCTTTGAGAAGAGTTGTATGCAAATTACTGAAGAGTTCAAAAAAGAGTTGAAAAACATAGAGAGAAAATATTTGAGAGAAAAGAAGAGTGTGGAGGAGAAGGAAACACAAGAAAATGAGGTAAAACTTCAGAAAACAAAAGATAGTGAGGAAATGTTTGAAAGAAACATTGAGGATGACCATATTAAAAATCCAGTAGTCCTCATTCCAAGTGCTCCCTACTCATTAAGCCATCTTATGAAAGTGAAGAGAAGACAAAAATCATGGTTACTTGTTTTGATCCTAACTGTTTGCCAAATTGTGTAAATTCCTTTGAGAAACAGGTTGCAAACAAAATTACAAAGGAAGCTTGCAAGAAAATCCATGTAATTGAAGAAGTGCTTCCAAAGGAGCAATGTCAGGTAGAGAAGAATTTGAATGAAAGAGAGTGGCCTCAAGGAGTGGCTACCATTTGTGAACTTTGGAAAGATGAATATGTTTTGGAATCTAAAGGAAAGAAGGATCAAGCAAAACCTTTCAATGAACATGCAAATTTTCCTTATATGCAAGTCTCATGTGATGGGTTCTGTAGAATTATTTTTGACCCTGGAGGCACTGGATCAAGAAATTCGAGGTCGAATTCTTTTGAAGAGGGAGGGTATGATATGATCATGGATGGCCACCTTTGACAAAAGAAGAGCAAAATTGGGAATTCTTGAAATTCATTGGAAATGACCGTCTGGATTGTTTTCGTAATATCTTGAGCTGTAGAAGTCCGAATAATATGTTCTTTGATGCGTTGGAAAGATAAGACAATTATCTACAAATCGTATTTCATGCTACTTGACCAGATTTGGCTTCTATCACGGTGAAAAACGGGCTATAAATTGATGGCATTTTTCTGGACGAAAATATTTTATTTACTTTAGTTTTTTATGTTGTGTGGGCTGCACTATTTTGATGTTTGGGCCAGATCCAATTGGAATAAGGGAGTCCATTTTTTTAGGCTGAAAAGGAGGGCAACCTTTGGCTTGCATGCCTAGGTGACTCTTTAGTAGCTTGGGTGCTCTTTGAATGATCCACTTATTAGAGAATTAAGTCTAGCACTAGTAGATAGTTAAGTCTAGCACTAGGAATTAAGTCACTTAATAGTGACCTTTGGTTTGTATCTGTCCAGCAGCCCAAGGGCTATATATACCCCTTTTCTATGAATGAAATGGATAACTTGGATGTTCAATTTTGGTTTATACCATTTGTGAGAGAAAATTGTTTCTCTTTGGTTCTGGATTGAACCACCCTTTTGATCTTATCAAGAATCAGTTCTTGTGGTGATCCTCATTCTTGGCTTATCAATTTCTTAGGAATTGTGGCACCTTCCATTTCTTACTCATCCACCTTTTTGTTTTATTTCTTCTAATTTTCTTGATCATAAAATCTGAAAACTGAATTGTTTTCTAGAAATTCAACCTAAGATCGCTTAACAGGCTACTATGGAGGTTGGTAGTCATCAAGTGATGACTACCAACCTCCATAGTAGCCTTTTAAGCGATCTTAGGTTAAATTATAACATAAAAATCCAGTCTCACAATTTGTAAGAATAAGAACAAAGGAGAAACAAACATAAAAATGGATAAGAATAGAGATGGAGGGCGCCACAATTTCAAGAGAAATTGATAAGCCAAAATGAATGATCGCCACAAGAAATCTGATTTCTTGATAAGACCAAGGTTAGCTCAATGAAGAACCCAAGAGAAGCAATTTTCTCTCACAAATGGTTTACACCAAAATTGAACATCCAAGTTATTCTTCTCATTCATAGAATTATGTACATATATATAGCCCTTAGGCTGCTACTTGATAGTTACAAACCAAAGGTCACCATAAATTCATATAACTCCTAATAACACATTTAACTATCCTAATAATAATCATAACTATCTTAATTAATTGGCTAATTAAATAGAACTCAAGCTATCAAAGAGTCACCTAGATATGCATGCCTTATTCTATAAATAAAGAAATAAAATAAAACAAATATTAAAACGTTAAAAATTAAAACCTAATAAATAAAATGCTGCCGTGGTTACATCAGCCCCCCTATTTTCAAACGTAAAATGCCAAGATATTGGGATGATAAAGAATCACGTAACAAATGCATGAAACTCTTCCATGGCTGCAGCCTTCAATTTGTGCAATCAATAACCAATAATGTTTTCCGTTGCACTAATTCACCATGCCCTTAAGATGCATTTTTTTAGAATTAAAATATTAAAATCCTTGTAGTTTTCCTTCCACATGCTTAGTGAATTCAGGATCACATCATGCTCCCCTTCTTTAAAAGGATTTGTCCTCAAATCCAAACCTGCATCAAAAGTTAGTGGATTATCTAAAAATAATTTTTCTTTTTGTTCTCCACTTTGTTTTCCAAGTTTGGGTCTTTTCTCTTCCTTCCTCTCAAATCTCTCATTTTTATAAACAAAAACATCATTATTTTCTTTTCCATCTTCTTTTCTCTCAATGTTTTCCTTCTCAACTTCTTTCTCTAAGCTCTCCTTTTTTTCTTCTTTTCCCTCTTTTCTCTCTTTTGTTTTCTCCTCACTTTCTTTTACCTCTCTATTTTTATCACTCTCTCTTTTCATATACATATTGTCTTTATACCCTTCTTCTTGCTCTAATGGTACAAGAGTGATTCTGACATTTTTAAATAAAAATGAGTACTTGTTGGTGTTGGCTTCATGCTTTGCTTTCCGTTGAAGCTTCCATGGCCACCCAAGTGACAAGTGTCTCGTTTTTGTAGGCACCACATCACAAAGCACCTCATCTTCATATCCATCAACCATGAATGATACTAGTACTTGTTTATCAACCATCATGCTGCCCATATCACTAAATTCTGGATCATCGAGACTATAGAGTGAATATGGTTGCCGATGCTTCAAAACATGAAGTGACAACTTCTCCACCAAGGTTGTGCTGACCATGTTGATGTAACTTTTCCTATCAATGGTCAAGCTGCATATCTCGTCATTCACATAACATTTTGTGGAGAAAAGATGCTTCTTTTTCTCAACTTCCATGCTGGAGGGAATGAATAAAATCTAAAATTCCTCAATCTGAATTTTTTTTTCTCTCAGTTTTTTTTTCACACCTTTTTTTTTTCTGGCAGAATCTCTTTCTTTTTTGAATTTTCGTTTTTTTTTTCTGCAATTTTTTTTTGGTGATCAAAATGTAAAATAAAAAAAAATGTAAGAACAAATGATCAATTCAACCGCAACCTCTGCTTTGATATCACTTGATGACTACCAACCTCCATAGTAGCCTTTTAAGCGATCTTAGGTTAAATTATAACATAAAAATCCTAGTCTCACAATTTGTAAGAATAAGAACAAAGGAGAAACAAACATAAAAATGGATAAGAATAGAGATGGAGGGCGCCACAATTTCAAGAGAAATTGATAAGCCAAAATGAATGATCGCCATAAGAAATCTGATTTCTTGATAAGACCAAGGTTAGCTCAATGAAGAACCCAAGAGAAGCAATTTTCTCTCACAAATGGTTTACACCAAAATTGAACATCCAAGTTATTCTTCTCATTCATAGAATTGTGTACATATATATAGCCCTTAGGCTACTACTTGATAGTTACAAACCAAAGGTCACCATAAATTCATATAACTCCTAATAACACATTTAACTATCCTAATAATAATCATAACTATCTTAATTAATTGGCTAATTAAATAGAACTCAAGCTATCAAAGAGTCACCTAGATATGCAAGCCTTATTCTATAAATAAAGAAATAAAATAAAACAAATATTAAAAAGTTAAAAATTAAAACCTAATAAATAAAATGCTGCCGTGGTTACATCAGCCCCCCCCCCTATTTTCAAATGTAAAATGCCAAGATATTGGGATGATAATGAATCACGTAACAAATGCATGAAACTCTTCCATGGCTGCAGCCTTCAATTTGTGCAATCAATAACCAATAATGTTTTCCGTTGCACTAATTCACCATGCCCTTAAGATGCATTTTTTTAGAATTAAAATATTAAAATCCTTGTAGTTTTCCTTCCACATGCTTAATGAATTCAGGATCACATAACTTGAAATAAATAGTACAATTTGCGAAAACGGTTGAGTTAAATGATGCGCCAGGGAATTCTTCCAGTGTGTTATTTAGCATAACTAGGGTTTCAACGACTAGTGTTAAAAAGTATTTTCAGATACATAGGAGTGATATAAGAACTGAGAATGAGATTTCAAAGATCGAGTTTTTGAAAGAATAAGACATAGGGAACCTAGTGTTCCTATTGGGCATATGGGCCATGTGTCCTGTGCTGGGACTTAATGTCCTGTTTGCATGCGCATTTTCTTGATTAAGGATTGGACCTAGTGTTCCGTATGGCTTGCCTAGTATCTTAACCTAAAAGTTGAGCCTAGTGTACCGCATTACGTGCCTAGAGTTCTGATCTAAGATTGGGACTAGCGTTCCGCAATTGAACACCCGGACTTTGTGTCCTGTGTTGAACTCTTAGTTAATTGAGATTTGGAAACCCACTAAGTTGAGTGAGTGAGGCTTCGCTGATCCGCATTGATTAATTAAAGCATTACTCGGGCGTTCACTATAGTGAGCATGCCATATTGTAGAATTTGTAGGATATCACTTGTAGAATTTGTTTGGATATCACTCGCGCGTTCACTACGGTGAGCATGTCATATTGTTGAATTTGTTGGATATCACTCGGGCGTTCACTACGGTGAGCATGCCATATTGTTGAGTTTGTTTGGATGCGTACTAACCATTGAGCATCGACACTCGGAGCGTTTGATTGGTCTTAAAGACTTCAAAAGACGAGTTGTCATGTCACTCGTAGCGTTTGATTGGTCGTACAGACTTCAAAAGGCGAGTTGACACTGCATTGCCTAAGTAGAGGCACGCCAAAGTAGTGGCCAACCAAAGTAGTGGCAAGCCTAAGCAGAGGCTATTTTGTTCGGACGTTGGGAAAGTAGTCCCCGTCATACTGCTGACCTATTAAGGCTGCAGGTGTATACACAACTTGCCATACTGAATTGACATGCATAGTTAACCACATTTATGATATGTGATGAATTGTTTGATGAATTGGATATTGTGATGACTTGATCACTTATCTGTTGATAGATTTGCCTGCTCACATGCAATAGTTTGATATTGTAGTGACTTGATTGTTGATCTGTTGGTTGTTTTGGTTGCTCACATGCAATGCTTGATATACCATGATGATGCGTGCGGTCTATTAAGTATGTATATGTATATAAAAGCATGTTGTTGTATTATATATGTATACATTGTTTGCATGCGACATAGCCTATGATAAACTCGTGGACAAAGAATTTACCCTTGCACTGTTATTGGATTGAATATCCCTATAGCTGTTGCAGCTTCGCTTTTCAGGAGCATTAAAGATTGAGCCAGTGGAGGAAGATTCCTCTGAGTACTTCGTGTTTGGTCTTGCTGAGCTGTTTCTCAGTAAGAGTTGTAGTTGTTGGCCAACTTAGCTTAGGGTTTTGTATTGATTGTTTTGTAATTATTCTTTTCAGAAAACCTCGCCTTAGTGCGAAATGATTATGTTATGTGAAGTATTATTTTGTGATGCATTATACTCTGATAATTGCAAAAGTTTGAATTGGCATCATTTAGAAAACTGTAGTACTCTATGTCTCATTTTGAAAAGGGTTTCAAAGGAAATAAAATGAAAAAAAAAAATTACTCCTATTTTTCCGTTGCGAAATACATAAGAGTACTCTTTAACTGAAAGCATACAAGCATTTAATGTGTTCAGCATTAGATTGGGTTGCACAGTAGCGCTCTGGAATCGGGGTGTTACAAAGGTGGTATCAGAGCAGTTCGGTTCTAACCGGATCGCTTTAGGTTAAGCTGGCCTAGATTGTTGGGAATTGTCGGGTATAAGTTTGTTATGCCTAGGTTATGTGAACTTTGTTTGTGATTGTCTGTAATGTTTCCTAGTTGAAACAGGTGTGACATTGTGTGAAATTGTTTGCAATCATCCCAGATGATTAATTTTATTGCGGGCTTCTAGTTTGTTTAATTTGTAGAAATTCGGTGCCTTCGGGGCGAACGGGTGTTTTTGCTAGTGCTAGTAACTTAGACGTGAATCACGTAATTCAGGTGATAGTCTGGATAGCAACTACTGTCGCACAACAGATCGCCATGGAGAATCAACATGATTGGCCGAGACAGCAAACGAAGGAGCAAGCTATTAGAGGTTCAGTTAAGCTAGATTGTCAGGGCAAAGGACAAAGAAGAAGACAACAACAAGGAACATCTCATTTCCATCCTCAGGGAAATAAACACAATCAGAATTGCCATGTGGCGTTGGCTATTGGGAATGACCAGGAGTTGAAGTGGAACTGTCACCAATGTGGAAGCAAGGAACAGTTAGCTGAAGAATGCTCATCGAAGGACCGACTATGCTGTAACAGCAAGAAGTCAGGACATATTTCTAAGGACTATCAATTGCCAGATGTGGATCAACTACAGATGCTGCGAAGGTTGCGTGCCCAACTACTGGAGGATTGTCTACATGATAGACAGAAGAGGGAATCACAAGCATCGATAGCCGAAGACACACTACTTCAACGGTGAAGATGAGGAGCACAATGGTAATAGCAACAAACCAAGGAAAGATTATGCTTTAACTACAAGGAATTGGGATATCTGTCCAGAGACTGCAAAGTACCACGAGCTGAGTCTATTGTCAACAATGTTGAAACTACAAGACCAACCACTAAGGAACATGTCTACACCCCAAGTAGAGCAGAGAACTCATCATCTGAAGACTTCGTCTCAGGAAATGCGACACAATGGAGCTGAGCGGGCCGAGATTTACGAGAGAGATTATCCATAGGTGACGCTATAATTATGGTACTATATGTATTATGGTGTGTGCGTGGTTCTTGTTGGAACCTAAACGATTGAGAAGTTTAGACCCTCATTAATTTTGATGATAACAAAGTATTCACAAGAGAACAATTTATGTTCTAACAATTCTTGAAGTGTGCAGATACTAATATTACATATACTTCTAAGCCACTTAAGCAAGAAGGAAGAAGTTCACAAGAGAAGGATACACTCCATGTGTCAGCATCTGGCTCATCCTAGTATATTGTCTTCGTGAGCGTCTGGAATTATCTTTTTGTGACATAAGGCTTATCCATTTGCTACGAGCGTCTGACCTTCCTATTCTAAGCGAGCGTTTGAACTTCATTTTAAATCACGTGATGGTCACATAGTTGCTCGTCCTCTCAGAAGCTTCTGGAACGGATTTCGAATTTGATCTTATGCGCTCAAATTGTTGTACGAGGTATCAAAGATGACACTTTTAGCTAAAGACAAAAATCGTACAAGCATTTGTGAAAAGCAAGGTAGTACGAAAACGGTAATGTGTACCACTGAGATATTCTCTAGAAAGGAAGAAAGAGACAGCTTTTTTTTGAAATCACCTCACTCAATAGAAAGGAGCCATTTTTACTGTAACGGTAATATCCTTTAGAACTCCTATAAATACCCCATGGTATCCATTGAAGAAACTACCGAAACTATATTGCTTCATTTACTGAGAACAAGCACTGTTGCTATACACTACAAAGAGTCAATACTCTGAAAGCACTGCTTCTGTGAGCAATCAAGTTTCGTGCTAAGTCTCTGGACTACAAGATGAAACACCCTGGCTCCAGAGTGCTACTAAGTGAATATCCTGACAACAGTTGACATATTTCCAAAAGGTGGAATACTCTGCTCGTAGGGTTTTCGAGAAATATGGCCCTATTTTTTTTTTAAAAGGTTCTTTAAAGAAGCAGTCAGAGCATCACATCGACTTTTAGAAACATGGCGGAAATAATTTAAGACATCACATAGACCACATTCATTTATTCTGTCAAATCATATATAACAACGTGTCATGAAACATAACAGAGATTTATTACAACACTGAAATGAATGACAAATATCCTATAGCTGGTCGACAAGTTAAACTCCTTACTAGACTACTAGTAAGTTCCATAACATAATACAGATAGAAGGTCGGATGACTATCCTCAGCTGCTCCTCCCTGCAGTTCCAAATCCTCTGCTTACTCCGCTTTCTGGGTTACATTCATTAAATTGAAAGAACCACTGGCAAGGGTCAACTTCTCAACAGATCATGATAACCAAAACATAAAGCAATAAGCAACCACAGTTTATACAATTCACAAGCAATAAGCAAACAACAATGCAACAGTTCACAAGGTTCAATTCAAAATGCTCACTCAAGACTCAACTCACAACTCATCTCACGACTCATCTCACGACTTATTCTCTCTCGACACTTCGACAACTTCCGGAACAACGAACAACGCCCTTGAATTCCGGCCTTAACCTTGAGCTCTTCCACTACTCTAGGAGATTCAAGTCGAAGTTACCCAACGCCACGACAATGGACCACGCCCCTGAACATCCAGCCGAAGCTTTGAGCTCTTCCACTACTCTAGGATATTCGGGTCGAAGTCACCCACTACACGACAATGGACAACGTTCTTGAACATCCGGCCGAAGCCTTGAGCTCTTCCACTACTCTAGGATATTCAAGTCGAAGTCACCCAACGCCACGACAAGGAACGACGCCCTTGAACATCCGGCCGAAGCCTTGAGCTCTTCCACTACTCTAGGATATTCAAGTCGAAGTTCAAAAACGACACGACTAGCTCTCACACTCGATGAACAGTTCGCCGCATACGATATTCACAGAGTTATACGCAAGATTATTCGACCGCATATCAAATAATAAGAGCATGCTTAATATGAAGAAACGCAATTCAACAATTTAAGCAATAAAAGCAGTTTGCATGAAGAAACGCAATTCAACGATACAAACAGCACAAACAATTCACAGCTCAATAACAACCGACTCATAGAATTCATCCCTCTGCAACTTAATGGAGTTCACAAAGAGGAACAAACAAGTGTGGGGGGTTGGGGACAGCTGCCAACCACTTGCAGACAAGCCCACTAAATAATCATCATAATGCTTAAACAATAAAACGAAGGGGTACGAGACCCTCACTTCGAACCCTGAGGCTCTCAGACTTCTTCGCGTAAATACTTGAAATTAAATTCCTATCGTATCTAAAAGTTGCCCCTACACAAGGACATATAACAATAAAAGCCTACAAATGTCTAGAAGTGCCCTTACCGAACCCCAAGCTGCACGTCCACGTGTTCCTCGATCCTACGCCGCACGATCTCGGATTTACTCAAAGCCTAACCAAATAAATAACTTAGCACAATTCTTAGCTAACTTAAGCTCTCAAGTCTAACCCTTTTTCTAACCAAAAGCAAGCATTTAAACTACTAGCTAATTGAAAAGAATAAGACCTTTGAAAATAAAAAAGTTTTCTTGCATTTTAAGTAACACCAAACCATTTCCATAAGTTTTCAAAACCTTAACACATATTCATTTAGAGCACTATCTTACTTCTTGAAACTTTAAGCATAAGCATAGAAATTAATCATTTTCCATAAAATTTCTAAGGCATAAAACCTATCACATACAAGTATTAAATCTAAGTCCACAAAATAGTTTTTCCTTCCAAAACCTCCTGTTAGGCTCTCGGCCATCTCCCTTTTTCCTAAAAAAAAATTTGCAAAACCTTTCCTTTTAAATGTGACAAACCATTTCCAAATCATTTTCAGAACTAGTTCACAAGTCAACTAACTCAACTAAATTTTCACAACTTGTTTTCAAAACATTTCAAGACAACAAAGCAAAACACCATAACCAACACATAGTTCAAGCATATTCTAAAACATTTTCCAAAATAAAAGTTCCAAGAGACTTTCCAAATTCTTTTGGGTTCCAAAACATTTTTATCATGGCCATAATCATGCTAATTAATCAAAGAACAAGTCAAATAATTTTCACATGCCATTCTAGTCCCTCAAGAATCAAATTTTCACAAAACATGCACTATCTTTACTACTAACTCATGCATAATCATTCCAATAGCCATTACACTACCCAAAACATAACCCTCATCAAATAATTACATGAATTACAACATAAATACAACTAATCCCCTTCCTCAAGAATAGTTTTTTTTTTAGCAAAAACAATACCCAACAATTTCTAGTTCCAACTATCAACCAATATAACAACAACAACATCAATTCAGCCCAAATCACCATTTAATTTCCTTGATTCACTAGGATTACATCCTTTCCCTCTTTTCTTCCCCTTAGGGTTTCAAGAATTGGAAATATGATGCTCATATCCATCATTGATCACAACCAAGCAATTATTGAGACACAAAATAAGACATAAGAACAAGAAAGGGTAAGAAAATCACATCCTACCCACATATAGGCACCCCACGGTTTGGCTTAGGAAAGACAAAAGGGGAAAACTTGATCTCATACTTACTTGCTAGGCCAAGGTATTAGTGCTATTTAGGAGAGGAAAATGAAGGAATATGGTGGTGTTAAAAGAAGGGGAAGCTACGGCCGCCAGGAGGGAAGGAAAGAAAGGTGTCTTGATCTTTTCATTCCTCACCAACATTTGTACACTTAAGAAAGGAAATAAGACAAATGGATGGAGTTGGAAGAGGGATGCTTCGGCTGCAGCATAAAAAAAAAGGAAGA
Source organism: Calophaca sinica (assembly GCA_037113605.1). Lineage (NCBI taxonomy): Eukaryota > Viridiplantae > Streptophyta > Magnoliopsida > Fabales > Fabaceae > Calophaca > Calophaca sinica. Next base: position 36,708,872 of record CM073734.1, read on the forward strand.
AAGGATTGAAACATTGGCTTTTGTTCTTCTCATCACCCACAAGTAATTTGAGGAAGAAATGGAAATGAGTGGTAACAAGAAGAGGGCTCACGACCTGCACTTTTAGGAGGAGAAGGGAAATAATAAAATGGTGTTAAAGAGGGAACATGGCTGGAAGTAAAAAAAAGAGGAGAGAAAAATAATTGGTTCTCATTTTCACACTTTCAGACAATTTTGGAGGAAATAATAAAAAAAGAAGTGAGCAAGACAGGGGGAGGGAATCACGCTGACCATAAAAAAGAAGAGGGAAAATAAAATTTAATAAAAGGAAATTACTTGGTTATGAATAACTTAGGAAAGACGTCTCCTAATTAACCACCACAACAAGAACACCTAACACTAAAGCAAGATGCTAATCCCATCACAAGTCTATCCCATCTAATCTCTCTCATCCCTCATCATTACCCTCTAATCCTAGAGTCTAAAGTGTACCAAAAACACGGCGTCAAATAACCGCGTTACCGATTTATTCTTTGCCGATAAATACGCGAAAATTAATTTGCCAAGAAATTAATTCACCGCGTGATAATAAATTATCATAAATAATAAAAGCAATCTAAAACACCCAAAAATAATCTCAACAAGTTACGATTCGATTTCCATCGAAATCGGAGTTCATTTTAAATTTTAATGCAGATAAAATTTACCAGGCGATTCGAAACGCGACGAAACTTCGTTAGAGTTTTTCGACGATTTTCGAACCATGAATTAATATAAAATATTAATTCTTAAATTTAATTTCATCTTGATTTAATTCAATCATTTTCTTAGTCAACAAAAATACGCGTTACCGCGTCACACCGAAAACTTACATAAAGTTTAAATTGACGAATTCGCATTAACGCAGCATACGTCTACGCTGTCTATTAATTTGAATTAACATCATAGATAATAATTATTTATAATAAATAAATTATTTCAAATTTGTCAAAATAATTCCACATACCCTCAGTAAATCATTGAGGTGATCAATCTCTATGACTTATTTTTCGAGTATTCGGGATTTTATCGTTAAATCACTATTCAAAAAAATTGGGATGTTACAATACCACCCCCCTTCAAATAGTTTTGTCCTCGAAACTACAAGGATAGTAAAATATGGAAAATTACTTTACTTAAATCCTTAAAATAATTTGCACACAAGGACACTCTTAGTACATATTAATGTAAGTAGTACTATATTAGTTATAGTTACATAACATAGCATGCGATAATAATAGTCACAAGGCATATACACATATCACACCGTAAGGTAAGCGCAGTCAATAAACGAAGAATCCCTTGCGACTGACTGATGCTTCATTCCCGACCACAACATCTGCTCATCCATTATCACGAACACGAACTCGAGCGCGAACACGAACACGGTTACAGCTACGCGTCAATAGTAAGAAAATTAATATTATTCTATTCACATGCAACTACGGTTACAAATACCAAGAATACAAAAACCACTTAAAACATTCAAAAGGATTACAATTCTTTTCTCCGGTCAACATTTTTCTAAACCAAACCCTAGATGGAAATAAAAATTTTAGTAATCCAACTTTCCCTTTAAGACACAACCATTCTCATGGACAGCAAAGTTCCTTTGAGATTAGGTTCTCATTGTCTCAAAATCATTAAACATACTTCAGTTCAAAGATTAAAACAAACTTAATAACTCTCTCTTGTCTTTAAAATCCTTTTTAACCAAAGCTTTTTCTAAAAAATTTCACACACCAATAGCTAAGTGCTCAAAACTTGAAATCATTTTTCTCTTCTCAGAGAACTATATCTATAAATTACACACTCTCTCAAAATTTTCATAACCAAACTTTTAACTCTAAAACACTAGAAATTCATTTTCCTTTCAAAACCAAAGCAATTATTGAACTTCTAGAATACCTAATTAACAACACTAACAGGTAATCAAGGAAAATTTTAAAATTAATTCCAAGACATTAAATACTCCCTCGATTTCAAATAATAAAATAATATCCAAGAATTTTCTTCTTTCAAGTTTTTGCAATCATAAAACTCGCACTAAGACTCAAGAACTTTAAACACTCAATTTCCTAAGACTCCACCTTGTTTAGGAATACAAAGATTCCCTTAAACATTAGGTTTTTCATTGTCTTAAACACAATCAATCAAAACAACAAATATACTAAAACTTTTAAATCAATAGCCCAACTTAAAGTCCAAAAATCAATTTCCTGCCATGCTTGGTTCAAGTGCAAGGATTTCAAAATCAACTTTCTTTTCAAAAATTCTCCAACTTGGCAACACTTACAACAATTTTAACTTAAATCTAAATTTTCAAAATTCCTAGACTATGACACTAACCGAACTATGAAAGAAACAAGTTGGAAATCACGAAATTATCAAGGATTGGAATCAGGAAGATTTGAAATATATCTCACACCTAAATATAGGTGGCCACATGTGGTCACTTCAATTTAACTACACCAAAAAAAAATATTTCAACAATACACACTCATAAAAACTCGGTTTCCCATGAGAAGATAAGATCAAGAACGTCTTTAAATCAAAGTTCAGTTAAGATACCTTGAAATCATCTTTTTCAACAAAAGAGATCAAAATCATTTTCAAACTTTTACTACTAAATCATGATTTAACAAAATCATCTAAAACTTAGGATCATTTTCAACAAGTTCGTTAACAAACAATACAGGAATTGAAAACAAGAATTTAAATACTCACCTAGAGCTCCTCCAAGAACTCGCGGTGCTAAGATATTAATGTATGTAACATCAACACCCTCAGTATTATCAACATTAACAATAGCTCCCACATTAACAAGTAACAGGAAACGAAGAGGGGATCTTCCTCCCAAATCATCCTAAGGCTCTCGGTTTTCTAAGAGGGAAGTAGAAGGAAATGCAACTCTCTAAGCCTCTCAAGGTCCCTCACACTACTCACCACCACACGGTTTTGTATATTTATGAAGAGGGTTGAAGAAAATAGGCTTCTGGAGCATGAGTGGCTTGCGTCGCACCCAAAAGGAAGGATAAAGGGAATCAATTTTATTTCCACTCAATCACTCCCCACTAGACCAATTATTCCCCCACTATTTTTCTTTTCGTTCGTGGCCGACAGGGCAACAAGAGGATCACCCACTAACACTAAGGCTAAATGGAATATGCTCTGCTCCACCTATTGTGGACGAGTAACCGGTCACATAAGGAAGAGAAGTGGAAATGAGTCATCTAACTATACTTGGTTTCCACCTAAAGTAAATCTCCTAAGATATGAAAAATCAGGGCAAGGTTTGGAATGAGAATTTTGGATACTACCCAATGCTAGCTACATAACTTTCCACGTACTAAAACTATGACCCGCAATTCCCACTATCCTTCTAAATTCCATCCAACTAGGTCAAATGGATCTCGCGCGAATTAAAATATCATAAGATATTTAATTAATGCTTGCTAAAAATAATCGCGTATAATATTTTCGTTGGGAAAATAAAGATACGCTCACGCAAATAATCAATCACACCATCAGTCACACATATTCGCGGTAGTGCAAGAATCGACTACTGTGAACACACAAATGTTAGTGCCAAACAGGTCACACTCAGAAAATCGTAAATTAGTTTTGATTTTCAAATTTAGTATGTATCAAAATAATTCAAACAACAAACATTGTGGCCTATACTTAGAACCACTAATACTTCAAGGATCACATATATGCAATAATGCTAATAACATCTCCTATGAACTATCTCTATTCCAAATCTCCGTCTAAGCATAACGCCTTATTGTTGTGTTCCCTGAGATAAATTCTTCAGCTGCTAAGCTCTCTCCTTTGCTCCATCTGCGACTAATCTGCTTTAACAGAAAGAATCACTCATTCATGAGATATTGGATTTCCGCGAGGTTTTACAACCAAATAAAAATCCCACAATAGGTTTGGTGTGTCTCAGCACACGTTGTTTCAATTAAGGAACAATTTCAAACAATTACAAGTTGAATTACTCCACTTGGGGAACAAGCACACAAGCATGGTTTGACTCACCATAAGACCCAGTTTAACCTCTAACAGTTGTTTTCTATAAAACCCGACATATGACCAGCTATATTTTCCCAACTCATAGTCCGGTTAGAATCGAACCGCTCTGATACCACTATTGTAACACCCTGGCTCCAGAGTGCTACTAAGTGAATATCCTGACAACAGTTGGCATATTTCCAAAAGGTGGAATACTCTGCTCGTAGGGTTTTCGAGAAATGTGGTCCTATTTTTTTTTTTTTTAAAGGTTCTTTCACCATAAGGAAAACCGGGATTACCGACGGACATTCACCGACGGCCTGAGTCCGTCGCTAAAAAATCGGGATTTTCGACGGCCTAATCCGTCGGAAAACGCATCCGTTGTATTCTGGATATTACCGATGGGTTAAGCCGTCGGAAAACCGCTTTTTTTAGAGACGGACTCATACCGTCGGTTAATGTCCATTGGTAAACCGTGAATTTTGGAAAATTCCCGCTTGTTTTTGAATACCAACGGCCATTGACCGTCGGTAATGTGTAGCTTTTCCGACGGGTTGGTCCGTCGGTAATCCCGTGTCGTTTACCGACGGGTTTGACCGTCGGTAAGTTTAAAATGGCTGTCGGTAAGCTCTTTATTTGGCCAGAACAGAATCCTTCTTCTTCATTCACTCGCTTCTTCTACCCTTCTTCTTCATCTCCGCCGCAGCCCCCCTCCGCCTCCCTTCTTCATCTCAATCGTCGCATTTCTCTTCTCTGAATTCGCAAATCCCAGTCTCTCCTCTCTTGTCACAGCTTTGCAAGACATTCGAGAAGCTTAGAGCCACCGTCGGTTGCAAGAACCACGTGATTGGAGCTTGAAGCTGAAGCTTGGAGATTGAAGCTTGAAGATTCGAGAAGCTTCAGCTTGGAGCTTGAAGCTTGGAGCCACCGCAGACTCACCGATCGTGATTTTGAATTTGGTTGGAGCCACCGCAGACTCTTCCTCCGTCGCATCGTATCTATCTTCTCCATCTTCGATTATTGAAGTAGCGACCGCTCGTCGATTTGATTATCAAGTAAGTAGCAGCCACTTCTCCATATTCAAATTGAATCGCCTTTTGTTTTTCCCTAAAAGGCGTAATCACATTACGAGAAAAATTCCATTCCTCACCACGATATCGCACCGTGGACCCATTCAGCATCGCCGCAGCCAAGACCGTTTCCTTGAGCGCTACCGAGATTTCTTCCAACCCCATGGTCGCGGCATGTGCATCAGGTACTGCTTCCAACTCGCTGGATTTTCCATTTCTCTTTTCCCCCCCTTAATTTTGTGTATGCGTTTTAGGCTTTTAGCTTACTGAAAAATCGGTTTCTTCCTCGTTGAATCAGGCTACTGAGGCTTGTATTCGGGAGCTTGAATAAGAAGTGAAGCTTCCCAACCAAGAATATTAAGCATCTGATTGCCTATTGTGAGTGTAGTCTTATTATGTGAGTCAATTTTTATTGCAATGTGATTTGTAGTTTCCCTATTTTGTGATTAAGGAGTCCTAAGTTCTATTGATACTTCATGTCTATGTTTTGATAGATTTGTGTGGTTTATGGGGTTGTCTGACTAATTGTTTCAATGGGCTTAAGCTATCTGATGTATTCTTACCAATCTCTTTTGAGCATAGGGTGCTTCTTTAATGTATTCTTCCATTGTGGCAAGAAAATATGGTGGTGGCTGTTTATTGCATGAAAGAACTTTGTTAGAAATCGTTTATGATATCAAAAGAAATATTGGTATTAATGAGCAACAAAGGACCTGTCTCAAGATTGGAAATTGAAAATTTCTAGCTAGGTCCAAGCCTTTGCAGTATTCATAGAAGTCAGCAAGATTTTCTGCCTGCATAGTAAGAAAAATCATCAATTCAGTAAGTAGGAAAGCCTTGTTGAGCATAAAACACAATTCAAATTAGATACAATAACATGTGTTAAGTAAAGCATCATTGTAAACCTGTATGCCAGCTCTTTTATAAATGTGCAAAGCCTTTACTGCATCATATCTTGGCATATCAAAGAACTGCAACTTTAATTAGTTAGTACAGCTTATGATTCAAGTGGAGTGATCAAAATAACAAATTAAACTGAGATAGACACTAACCACATCCACAAGTTTTATGATTCCATCATTGAGGGCACAATATATTTTGAAGCTCTCTTTCAATACCTGAATGATACAAGTTTTATGCAGTCATACAATTGACACAAAATACTTTCTAAGGTAATACTTAAAACTGCTATTATGTGAAAAAGTACAAACTAAACATTCATACCAGGGCCAATGCATACTGTATTAGATAATTGTTAAAAGCTGATCCTTCAGGCTGTAAGACATTAAATCAAATTAAATGTCATGTAAGGGAAAGAAAATGCATTATTTTTTTTTTATTTTTAGAGATATGGCATAACATAATAGGAGCGTGCAGATACCAAACATAAGTTTTTCCAATAAACTCTTACCTGACAACCAATAAGTCTGTAAAGAACTTGTCGCAAGGTCGGCAACGCTCCAACAACTCATCGCTGTTTAACGTTCTTGTTCTGCTATGTGCCTAGCCTTATTTTCTAAGCTTTTTAGTCCAAATTAGAGCTTGTGCTTTTTCAGGTTGCGTTGTTGAATTGTCTTAACACATGGCGTGTAGGACCCACTTGGTGGCTGATTTCTCCTCTTGAAATTTTGACCATATACAGGGCTCTCACCAATATAATTCTCTATTTCATTTTTCGTTTTCATTTTTGTTACCAACTGAATTTATAGGCAAGTTTCCCAATGAATATTGCATTACTTGCGCTTCTGTTACTCAATTTAAGTAGGCCACGTGGCACGTAACGTTTTCCTTTAAGTACTTTGTCTTAATTATGCTATTTTTGAGGTATCAAATAGAGAGAGGCATGTAGATCTGTTGACCAGGAAAGCTTTCTTTACTATTTTAAGGATTCAATTTTCAAGCCAATACACAATATTGTAGCATATGCTCGTATAATATATTTTCAAGAGATTAAAAATTCTTATCCTTCTCTCTTCTATTTCAGTAACTAACTCTCCTCATTCCTCCAATTGAACCTGATTCAACTACCTTTGAATCTATTTCTGCCACAATAGATTTTATTGCAAACTTCCCCTTTTGTAAACCGATCCAAGCTTGTAATTCTCTGATATAGTGGATTGTGCTCTCTTCACGTAGATGTAGGCTTTCACACTGAATTACTGTAGACCACGTATATCCGGTGTTGATCTTCTTCCCTTTAATCTCTTCTAGATTGACTGCTTGTCTCAATTCTATTTACATTTGCTTGTTAAGTTTCTCTGTATTTCGATTCTTCTATTCTGCTACTGTGTGCGCTGTGTTCATTCTTGGTTGCAGGATCTTAATTGTGCATAACATGCACTTTCGAAAAGTTGTAATTTTGATGTTGGAATGATTGTAATCAGATTTGTATATATTTCCTTTACCCTGTCACCGACTGAAACAATGTTGATGATCATGATCCCCATATCAGGTGCTTTGTACTGCTTATATGATCCCCATATCTATACTAATCATGAATATGTTCGCTTGTTGAATAGAACTGAGCCAAATGGATTCAGGACTGAACCGTGATGCTAAAATTTTGGGTTCTAGAGTTATTATGATTGGTGAAGTTTTTAGGGTCCTACTCTATCTCTTCCATCTTCATGTGTATCACAGCCCTTCAAAGTTTCTCAAGTCTTTCTAATTGTTCATATCAGAAAATTCATAATTGACTAAAGTATGCTTTTGAAGTTGTAAAGGTTTAAGCATAAGTGGTGGGAGTAGTATTTCTTAGTCATAAAACAAGCTATAGATGTTTGACGGGGTGGAGTGGGGATTCTTTTTCTTGTTCTATACTTAGGTAGCGCTTGGCCCAGTTTTTTTTTAGCTTAAAAGCTACTTTAAAATTAAAGTTTAAAATATGAGCTTTAAAAATAAAGTAAAAGTCGTTTGGTAAGTTTCATATTTTGTTTATTTTAAAAGCTACTTTTAAGTTATAAGTTGTTTGGTAGAATATTTTCATAAAAGTACTTATTTGAAGAATACCTAATTGCAAATAATTTATTACTAATGAATGAAATGTATATAAACCAAAAGGTAAATTCTTTAAAATAATCCACAGATAAGGATAAATAATTTTTTTTATCATACATATAAAAATTCATAAAAAAAATATAATAGAAAGGTGATAAATGCTAGGTTATTTTCTATAGTTGTAATATTTTTTATTTGTAAAAAAAATATAATATTTACAATATAGCACGCTTCACAATATCTGCAACTAGTCAGATTAAAATTATTTTCTAATATTCCCACTTTTGCTTTTCTTTCTCGATTTTTTTCAGTTCGCAGCCTTCAAATTCTCGTGAGTCGCTTTTAGGTATGTTGCATTCGAACTTGTTTGAATTCTATCCTTATTTAGATTCTGGTGTGGTTTTGATATTCTTGTTTATATCTTATTAGTTTCTGCTAACACAAAAATCTCTGTTTCATAGGCGTCTGAGTTCGCCACCTCCACCAGTTCGCCACTTGTACCACTAGGTATGCACTCTAACGAAATGTCGGTTAACTCATTGGGTGGAAAAAGGGCTGTCTGTTGACCCCCACACCGACATATTTCTTTGCATTCGCTCATAGTTCTCTCCACAGAGGGGATTTTGAAGTGTATTGTGTAATTGTCTAAATGATATGTACGTGTAATTGTTCCGCCAGTTCTTTTATCACTCATCACCACAATGCTTGTGAGTAAAGAGTGCAATTTTAATTTATGCTTGCCATTTCATTCATGGATATGGATATTGGTGATGTTGCTTGCCTGCAATTTTGCTTTGCACATCTCTATGTACTTCTTTCCTTGCCACTTCGCTTGTCTAATTCTATCCTCTTTAAATGACCAAGTCGATTTTCTAATTCCAAAGGTTGTTAATCTAGGATCGCTAAAATAGCGTAAAATCGGCAGGATAGCGTAAAATAGCGGGCGAGATAGCGTAAGCTAAATAGCGGTGAAATACATAAAATTATAAAATTATATATTAAAAAGTGACATATAATATTTAACGTTCAGCACAAAATCTGAAATGACATAATAAAATATTTATTTAATGAGCTATTTTTAGAAACTTAAGTGATTATTTATTCATAAATTACTTTAGAGGCTTATTAAAATAAAATGAAGAGAGCATATGAATATTTTTTATGTTGATATATTTGAATATTAATATCAGCATTTATTTTAAGTGATGTAAAATACGTTTAAATAAACCCTGAATGAAATGTAAAATAAGTTTAAATATTTGCTCTATGTGAATAAGTAGCTCTTCCGTTTTAAGAAAATAAAATATATAAAATATTTTTTATTATATATGGCGGAAAGAAGAAGGGTCGCCTATATGGTGCTGGCGACCTTGCCAGCAACTACAAAAAAGGGGCCCGCCGCCTACACGTTGGAGCGTCGTCGAGTAGTAGTGCTGCCACTGGTCGCTCTGCCGCGGATGACCAGGAGATAGCCGAGTTGAAGCGCACCGTGGCCCAGCAGCAGGAGGTTTTGACTCAGGTGCTGCAGCGCCAGGAGCAGATGTACCAGATGCTAGCTCGCCAGCAGCCTACTCCATCGACTCCGCCTCCGCCTCCGCCTTCGCCTCCGCGTACTGATGGTCATGTCGATGATGCAGATGATGTAGAGCATCTCGATCATGATCAGGAGTACCAGGACTATTAGTTCTGTTTGTACTTATATTTTTTCATATTTTTGGATATCATTTTTTTTTCGTTTCGGATATTATTTTAGTTACTGATTTTTATTCGTCAAATTTTTTTATTTATTATGTTTTCTTTTTTTAATTTACTTTTTAGTTTACGTTATCACATTTTTATATATGGAAATCAATTAATAATTAAATTAAATTAAATTACAAGTAATATTTAATTAAATTAATAAATAAATATTTTTTAATATGAGAATAAATTATTTTTATAATTAAACAAATAAATAATTAAATTAATTAATTAATTAATTAATTAATTAAAGAATCAAATTAATTTGGTTATTAATTAATAATTTTTTTTATTTTATTAATAAAATTAATTAAAGTAAATATTTTATTAATCAATTTATTTTTCTGAAAAAAAACATTCTGATTACCGACGGCCTAAGCCGTCGGAAACTTTTCAGATTTACCGACGGTCAACACCGTCGGAAATTTAACGAAGGCTTTGCCCGTCGGAATCCACCATCATTTTCTGACGGGTGTAGCCGTCGGTATTACCGACGGTAAAGAACAGTCCGTCGGTAATCCTTTGCGATGACCATATTTCCGACGGGTTTTTGGCCGTCGGTTATCCGTCGGTAAAACTGGATTACCGACGGCTTTTATGTATTACCGACGGCTTTAGGCCGTCGGTAATCCCGTGTTTTCTTGTAGTGTTTAAAGAAGCAGTCAGAGCATCACATCGACTTTTAGAAACATGGCGGAAATAATTTAAGACATCACATAGACCACATTCATTTATTCTGTCAAATCATATATAACAACGTGTCATGAAACATAACAGAGATTTATTACAACACTGAAATGAATGACAAATATCCTATAGCTGGTCGACAAGTTAAACTCCTTACTAGACTACTAGTAAGTTCCATAACATAATACAGATAGAAGGTCGGATGACTATCCTCAGCTGCTCCTTCCTGCAGTTCCAAATCCTCTGCTTACTCCGCTTTCTGGGTTACATTCATTAAATTGAAAGAACCACTGGCAAGGGTCAACTTCTCAACAGATCATGATAACCAAAACATAAAGCAACAAGCAACCACAGTTTACTCAAAGCCTAACCAAATAAATAACTTAGCACAATTCTTAGCTAACTTAAGCTCTCAAGTCTAACCCTTTTTCTAACCAAAAGCAAGCATTTAAACTACTAGCTAATTGAAAAGAATAAGACCTTTGAAAATAAAAAGTTTTCTTGCATTTTAAGTAACACCAAACCATTTCCATAAGTTTTCAAAACCTTAACACATATTCATTTAGAGCACTATCTTACTTCTTGAAACTTTAAGCATAAGCATAGAAATTAATCATTTTTCATAAAATTTCTAAGGCATAAAACCTATCACATACAAGTATTAAATCTAAGTCCACAAAATAGTTTTTCCTTCCAAAACCTCCTCTTAGGCTCTCGGCCATCTCCCTTTTTCCTAAAAAAAATTTTGCAAAACCTTTCCTTTTAAATGTGACAAACCATTTCCAAATCATTTTCAGAACTAGTTCACAAGTCAACTAACTCAACTAAATTTTCACAACTTGTTTTCAAAACATTTCAAGACAACAAAGCAAAACACCATAACCAGCACATAGTTCAAGCATATTCTAAAACATTTTCCAAAATAAAAGTTCCAAGAGACTTTCCAAATTTTTTGGGTTCCAAAACATTTTTATCATGGCCATAATCATGCTAATTAATCAAAGAACAAGTCAAATAATTTTCACATGCCATTCTAGTCCCTCAAGAATCAAATTTTCACAAAACATGCACTATCTTTACTACTAACTCATGCATAATCATTCCAATAGCCATTACACTACCCAAAACATAACCCTCATCAATTAATTACATGAATTACAACATAAATACAACTAATCCCCTTCCTCAAGAATAGATTTTTTTTTAGCAAAAACAATACCCAACAATTTCTAGTTCCAACTATCAACCAATATAACAACAACAACATCAATTAAGCCCAAATCACCATTTAATTTCCTTGATTCACTAGGATTACATCCTTTCCCTCTTTTCTTCCCCTTAGGGTTTCAAGAATTGGAAATATGATGTTCATATCCATCATTGATCACAACCAAGCAATTATTGACACACAAAATAGGACATAAGAACAAGAAAGGGTAAGAAAATCACATCCTACCCACATATAGGCACCCCACGGTTTGGCTTAGGAAAGACAAAAGGGGAAAACTTGATCTCATACTTACTTGCTAGGCCAAGGTATTAGTGCTATTTAGGAGAGGAAAATGAAGGAATATGGTGGTGTTAAAAGAAGGGGAAGCTACGGCCACCAGGAGGGAAGGAAAGAAAGGTGTCTTGATCTTTTCATTCCTCACCAACATTTGTACACTTGAGAAAGGAAATAAGACAAATGGATGGAGTTGGAAGAGGGATGCTTCGGCTGCAGCATAAAAAAAAAGGAAGAAAGGATTGAAACATTGGCTTTTGTTCTTCTCATCACCCACAAGTAATTTGAGGAAGAAATGGAAATGAGTGGTAACAAGAAGAGGGCTCACGACCTGCACTTTTAGGAGGAGAAGGGAAATAATAAAATGGTGTTAAAGAGGGAACATGGCTGGAAGTAAAAAAAAGAGGAGAGAAAAATAATTGGTTCTCATTTTCACACTTTCAGACAATTTTGGAGGAAATAATAAAAAAAGAAGTGAGCAAGACAGGGGGAGGGAATCGCGCTGACCATAAAAAAGAAGAGGGAAAATAAAATTTAATAAAAAGAAATTACTTGGTTATGAATAACTTAGGAAAGACATCTCCTAATTAACCACCACAACAAGAACACCTAACACTAAAGCAAGATGCTAATCCCATCACAAGTCTATCCCATCTAATCTCTCTCATCCCTCATCATTACCCTCTAATCCTAGAGTCTAAAGTGTGCCAAAAACACGGCGTCAAATAACCGCGTTACCGATTTATTCTTTGCCGATAAATACGCGAAAATTAATTTGCCAAGAAATTAATTCACTGTGTGATAATAAATTATCATAAATAATAAAAGCAATCTAAAACACCCAAAAATAATCACAACAAGTTACGATTCGATTTCCATCGAAATCGGAGTTCATTTTAAATTTTAATGCGGATAAAATTTACCCGGCGATTCGAAACGCGACGAAACTTCGTTAGAGTTTTTCGACGATTTTCGAACCATGAATTAATATAAAATATTAATTCTTAAATTTAATTTCATCTTGATTTAATTCAATCATTTTCTTAGTCAACAAAAATACGCTATCGTTAAGCATAATCAAAACTTACATAAAGTTTAAATTGACGAATTCGCATTAACGCAGCATACGTCTACGCTGTCTATTAATTTGAATTAACATCACGGATAATAATTATTTATAATAAATAAATTATTTCAAATTTGTCAAAATAATTCCAAATACCCTCAGTAAATCATTGAGGTGATCAATCTCTATGACTTATTTTTTGAGTATTCGGGATTTTATCGTTAAAATCACTATTCAAAAAAATTGGGATGTTACACAAGAACTGAACTCAGCGTCCGACACTTTCTTTTAGAAAGCATTTCTGTATTGAGCTTAATCTTTTATCCTCTCTGTGAGAGTTATTTCTGCTTGTATTCAACTTACTTGTAAAAGTTGTTTTGGCCTAGTTAAGGCTGTACCCTCAAAGGCTCGAATGTACTGAGTCGTTTTGAGAAGTTGAGAGTATTGTCAAGGTTGTGACAGTAGAATACTCTTAAGGTTTTGTAATCAGTTGATTATAGTGGAAAATCCTTCAGGAACGAAGGGACTAGACGTAGCTACCAGTTTGGTAGTGAACTAGTATAAATCTCTGTGTCTCTTGCTTTACTGCTTTCTATTTATCTTTATCTTGTTCTGTTAAAAACAAGTTTTCACAAACTGCTTTTCCAGCGTCCGGTTTATTTATAGCTTCTGATACACAAGCTGTTTTGAAAAACCTGTGTTCTAAGTGTTTTTAACTTAAAGTTTGCGAAAAGTTTTCAACACAATTCAACCCCCCTTCTTGTGTTCACGTTCAGTTGGTACCAGAGCTCGGCCTCTTGGTTGAGCACTTAACAGTGTTAAGAGTAAAGATCCTACTGTGAACATGTCTGCTGAAGGTGGTCATATGAACCGTCCTCCTCTATTCAATGGAGAAAAATTTGATTACTGGAAAGATAAGATAAAAGCATTCTTTGAGGCACAAAATCTTGATTTGTGGGATATAGTTGAAAGTGGATATATTTCTCCCACTGATGCCCTTGGTGTTGCAATACCTAGGGAAAACTGGACCGATGATCAGAAAAAGAGATATCAAACCAATCAGAAGGCTAGATTTATCCTCATCTGTGCTATGACAGAAAGAGAATATGATAAATGTGGTAAGTTTGATACTGCCAAAGAAATCTGGGATTCTCTTGTTTTGTCTTATGAGGGTTCTGCCCAAGTAAGAGAAACAAAGGCTAGCATGATGGTTCGCCAGTATGAGCTATTCAAAATGGAAGATGGAGAAAACATTGAAACTATGTTTGGAAGGTTCCAAACACTTGTTCATGGGTTGCAGGCCTTTGGAAAAAGTTATACTACACCTGACCATGTGAGAAAGATCTTGAGAAGTTTGATTAAGCAGTGGAGACCCAAAGTCACTGCTATTAAAGAAGCAAAAGATCTAAATGTCCTTCGGCTTGAAGATCTTATGAGTTCTTTGAAAGCTCATGAACTTGAGCTAAATGAAGAAGAACCTACCAAGAAGAGTAAGTCTATTGCTTTAAAAGTTAATCAACATAAACCTAGTACTTCTAAAACTTTTCAGTCAAGAAGAAGAATCGGATGATGAAGCTTCGTAAGGAGATTATGATGGATCGCACGATGAGCTAGCGTTCATATCTAAGAAGATCCAGAGAATGTGGAAGAAGAGAAACTTGAAGGAGGTTTCTAAGAAAGATACAAAGGACAAGAAGGAAAGCAAAGACAAGGACAAAGCCCAAGTCATTTGCTATGAATGTAAGAAGCCTGGACATTTCAAGTCCGAGTGTCCTAATCTTAAGGAAAAGTCCACAAGAAGCTCCTTCAAGAAAAAGAAGAAAGGTCTCATGGCAACATGGGAAGATCTTGACTTATCCTCCTCTGAGGAAGATAAAGAAGAAGAAGCTCACATTGCCCTCATGGCAGACACTGATCTTGATTCAGAAGAAGAAGTTGAAGAGGTAATAATATATGATTCTTATTCTGAACTTCAACTTGCATTTGATGATCTGTTAAAGGACTCTGCCACTCTCTATTGAGTATAAGAATTTGAAAAAGAAATTTTCAAAACTATCACAAGATTTTCATTCTTTATACAATGAAAACTCTGTACTCAATGAAGAGAACCAGAAGCTGAAAACTGAAAATCAGCGTCTGGTGGATAACCAGCGTCTGGAAGCTAACAAGCAACCAGAAGCTGAGAGCTCTCAAGTTAAAAGCTCTGTAGTTACAGGCAATCCTAACTGCAAATCAAATGACTATGAACATGCATTTCAAAAGTTTCTTGCAGAGAGTGTAACTCGAAGCAAGCAAGCTTCTATGATTTGGGGTGTCAGTAAAACGACAACTCATGGTCTTGGTTATATATTAGATAAACCTCCTTTAGAAAATGATTCAGCATCTGATGACACTAATGATCATAGTGAATGCTTGCATTGTACTTACTACAATAAATCTGGTCATTTGAAAAATGCGTGTACTGTGTTTACAACTAAGAAGGACAAGTATCCTTCAAGAACTAACAAGAAAGGACCCAAAAAGATATGGGTACCTAAAGATAAAATAGTCTATGTTGCAGACTTGCTTAGCAACAAAGTCAACACACCTATCTTGGTACTTAGACAGTGGATGCTCGCGTCACATGACGGGAGAAAAGCATATGTTCCAAGAACTAAGACCTAGAGAAGCTGGATTCGTTGGTTTCGGAGGAAACCAGAAAGGTAAAATAGTTGGAATTGGTCGCATAGGTAAAGGCTCTCTTCCTTCTATTGATAATGTTTTATATGTTGAAGGACTGAAACATAATCTATTGAGCATAAGTCAATTATGTGACAATGGTTATAATGTTGTCTTTACAGAAAATGGATGTTTAGTAAAAAGCAAAAATGATGGATCTATATTCTTTACAGCAAAGAGGAAACAAAACATTTATAAAGTTGATCTTTCTGAACTTGCAAAACAAGATGTCAAGTGTCTTATGTCTGTTGAAGATGAGCAATGGATTTGGCACAAAAGATTGGGTCATGCCAATTTGAGGTTAATCTCAAAATTAAACAAGCACAATCTTGTTAGAGGCTTACCAAATCTTAAGTTCCAATCTGATGCCCTGTGTGAGGCTTGTCAAAGAGAAAAACAAGTTAAAACTTCCTTTCATTTAAAAAATGTTGTTTCAACCTCTAGACCACTTGAACTTTTACATCTTGATCTTTTTGGTCCCACAAGGACAACCTTTTTAACTGGAAAGAAATATGGATTAGTCATTGTTGATGATTTTACTAGATGGACATGGGTTAAATTCCTTGCCCACAAGGATGAGTCTTTTAAGGTATTTATCAGATTCGCAAATCAGTTCAAAATGAAAAAGGCATATGTATTTCTTCTATTAGAAGTGATCATGGGGGAGAATTTGAAATTGAAAACTTTCAAAAATTTTGTGAAGAAAATGGCATCTCCCACAATTTCTCCTCTCCTAGAACACCTCAACAAAATGGTGTTGTAGAAAGGAAAAATAGGTCCCTCCAGGAAATGGCCAGGACCATGATCAATGAAGCTGATATTGTGAAATATTTTTGGGCAGAAGCAGTAAACACAGCTTGTTATATTCAAAATAGAATTCTTATAAGACCTATTTTGAATAAGACTCCTTATGAATTGTGGAAAAGTAGAAAACCAAACATTTCTTACTTTCATCCTTTTGGTTGTATTTGTTATATTTTGAATACTAAAGATCAGCTTGGTAAGTTTGATTCCAAGGCTGACAAAGGAATCTTTTTGGGATACTCTGAAAGATCTAAAGCTTTTAGAATATACAACAAAGAAACTTTGACAGTTGAAGAGTCCATTCATGTCAAGTTTGATGATAAGAAGTCTGACACTGCTATGTCAGAGCTAGATGAGTTATTTTCAGAATTAAACCTCGGTGACAAGTCAGACGGTGAACGTGCATCTTCATCATCCGGTGGTGACAAGACAAAGAATTTTACTCAAGCAGAAGCTGAAGCAAGAAAAAGCTGGAAGTACAAAACCAATCATCCAAAAGATCAAATCATAGGAGAACCTGGTGATAAAGTACGAACCAGATCCTCTTTCAAGGAGCATGCTGATTTTTCACTTCTCTCTGAAATGGAACCTAAGATGATTGATCAAGCATTGGAAGATGAAGGGTGGATTCTAGCAATGCAAGATGAGCTAAATTAATTCCAAAGAAATGATGTATTGAAGGTAGTCACTCTACCAGAAGATAAGCAAGCTATTGGTACTAAATGGGTATTTAGAAATAAGCTTGATGAAGATGGTAAAGTTGTGAGAAATAAAGCAAGGTTAGTTGCTCAAGGTTACTCACAAGAAAAAGGTATTGATTTCACTAAAACTTTTGCACCTGTTGCAAGACTAGAAGCTATTCGCATTTTACTTTCATTTGCAGCACATCATGAGATAACTCTATATCAAATGGATGTGAAAATGGTTTTATAACTGAGGAAGTTTATGTTAAACAACCTCCTGGTTTTGAAGATATTGAATTTCCAGAACATGTTTTTAAACTTAAAAAAGCTCTATATGGTCTTAAGCAAGCTCCCAGAGCATGGTATGATAGAATATGTTCCTTTTTAATGGAAAATGGATTTACAAGAGGTTTAGTTGACACTACTCTTTTCAGAAAATCATCTAACAAGCATTTCATACTTGTTCAAATCTATGTTGATGATATCATTTTTGGAGCCACTAATGAAAGCCTTTGCAAAGAATTTTCTAAGCTTATGCAGGCTGAATTTGAGATGAGCATGATGGGAGAATTAAAGTTTTTCCTTGGAATACAAATCAAGCAATGCAGTGATGGTATCTATATACATCAAAGCAAATATATCAAAGAATTATTGAAGAAATTCAAGATGCTGGATTGCAAGCCTATGTGTACACCTATGCATCCTACCTACACTCTTAGTAAAGATGAAATTGGTAAGAAGGTAGATCAGAAAATGTACAGAGGTATGATTGGATCTCTACTTTATCTTACGGCTTCAAGACCTGACATTATGTTCAGCGTCTGCCTGTGTGCTAGATTTCAATCAGATCCCAGAGAATCACACCTGAGTGCTGTTAAAAGAATATTCAGATATTTGCAAGGAACTACTAATCTTGGTTTGCTTTATAAGAAATCTAAAGATTACAAATTAGTAGGTTTCTGTGATGCTGACTTTGCTGGAGACCGAATTGAAAGAAAGAGCACAAGTGGAGGGTGCCAGTTCATTGGAGCTAATCTTGTGTCTTGGTCAAGCAAAAGACAAAGCACTATTGCACTCTCAACAGTAGAAGCTGAATACATCTCAGCAGCAAGTTGCAGTTCTCAACTTCTGTGGATGAAGTATCAACTTGAAGACTACTTGATAAAAGAGAGTAAAATTCCTATCTTTTGTGATAATACATCTGCCATTTGTCTTACTAAAAATCCTATATTGCATTCTAGAGCAAAACACATTGAGATTAAACATCATTTTATAAGAGACTATGTTCAGAAGGGGACACTTGAAATCAAATTTGTAGACACTGATCACCAGTGGGCTGATATTCTTACAAAACCCCTTGCTGAAGATAGATTCAATTTTATAAGAAGAAATTTAAATTTCCATCTTATAAAAGAATGATTAGTCTCAGCGTCTTATGATAGATATCATTTGAGCATCTGGTATGACATCATCATCATACGAGTAAGCATTTTTATATGCCAACTGCATCATAACTCATCAGCATCCGATGAATCAGCTATGAGCATCCGAAACACACACGTGGTAAGCTCGTGTGGAACTTAAGCGTCTCATCACACCTAATCTGAGTCATGATTATTTACGTTTTCAATAAAATCTTTTACTTTATTTTGGCAACTGCATTTAATGAAAAGAGGTATCTTTATTTTAATTTCTTTTTAAATTTATTTTTATTACTCGGATAATGAAGAGGTTTTTGAAAAGTAACTGTACCAATTACAAAACCTTCCTACTACTCCTTCTTTTTCGCTCCACAATCACTCGCTCTGTTTTCAGTCTGAAAAACAGTTTTTTTTCTTCTTCGTGGATCGCTGAAACCCTAAACCTCCATTTCTCTATCTCTCAACTGCAATCATGTCTGGTGTAACAACCTCTGAGTATACTGCTATTTACGACACCATGGCTGAAGGAAAGGTTCTGTTGGAAAATCGAATTGATTTAAAGAACTTCAAACTCTATGGCTTCGATTTCTACAGTGGTTTCAAGGCAATTGGTTGGGAACACTACTTCTTTTGGAAACAGGTTGAGGTTCTAATTACTGCTATCAAGGAATTTTGGGGTAATGCTCGTTTACACCAAGGTACCTCTTTGAAGGAACTGTGAGAGGCTACAAGTTCATTTTTACCATTACCAACATTTCTGAAGTCACTGGTTGTCCCTGTGAAGGTATCGTTTACTACACAGATTGGGCTGATGCATTTCATGGCCTTGAGAAGGTCAATGAGGATTTGTTTGAGAATTATAAACAGCTGAAAGAATCTGGTGAAACCCTTACTGCAAAGCATTTGAAGAGTCATTACAGAGTTCTTCACAAGATAATCACTAAGAGCATCTGGTTGAAGGCTGGTTCTAGTGACATAGTCAACTATGAACAGAAGTTCATTATGAGGCACTACATGGCTGGTCACAAGGTAAACCTGCCAAGATTGATCTACAACAACCTGATTAATGCACTGGTTAATTCGAGGAAAGGTGTTGCTGACAAGAAAAACACCTACAAGTGCATTCCTTATGGTGTTCTTCTCACTAAGATGATGGCCAAGAATCTGGTTGTAAACAAGCTGACTGCTTTGCCAGATCAAGAAAAGGTGAAGTATTTTGGCACTGAGAGTGTTGTGATTCCTGACACCTTTGGAGTTAACAGCTTGGTCAGAATGAAATTGATCACTGGTGAACAGATGAAGAAGGTGAAAAAGGAACAGGGAGTAGAATCTGGTCCCTCTCTTACCAAGAAGTCTACTACTAACAAAACCACCAGAAGCTCAGTAACTGGTGTGAAAAGGACTTCTGATTCTCCAGAAGAGGAGACAAGAAGCAAGAAGCAGAAGGTGGCTCCTGCACCTAAAAGAAAGACTGAATCAGAAGATGAGGACCGCGTTCCCATCAGTCATATTCTGAGGAAAAGAAGCAAGCCAGAAGTTGAGAAACAAGTTTCAGCGTCCGGTGCACAGAAGAAGGCAATTCAACGTCCGCCTCCAGCTGCTGCCCCTAGACAGAAGCTGAAGAGATTGGTCAGGCAGTCTGAGCTTGCACCAAAGGTACTGAATTTTACTGATGATTCTGTATCTGTTTTTGAAACTGATGATACCATTCCTGCTCCACCTATATCAGTTGCACAATCATCAACCATTCAAACCCGTGCACAGAAAGCCAGAAACACAACCATAGCCCTCAAACAACCTACCCAAACACAGACCAATACACTCACCATCTCCTCACCTCAAACCTCCATATATACCTCCCTCACTTCATACATTTCGAAACTTCATTCTCATCCTTTTAACCTCATTTTCAAAGTCCCTCCATTTAATCCTTTCAAACCCTACATTTCCCCCAAGTACAATATCACAGTAGTGACACCAAAAACTACTGCCCTAATTCCAAAGAAACCTGTCCCTCTTGACATTAGACCAAAATTTGTTAGATATGAGTCATATAACTCTATCTACGATCACCCATCTTTATGGCACTTAAAGACCTTCACCTCTGGAGTTTCAAGACTGGAGATACCCCCTCCAATGAATGCTGTCTTCAAGGATGGCAAAGACAATGTTGAGATGTCCTTTAAAGGAAGGCTGAGACCCAAACCAAACAGCAGGGCTATTCCCTTTTCTGTTGATGTACCAAGGTTCCTGCCCCAGAATGAACCTCTTACATTAGAGGAATGTGGTAGGTGGATCACAAAAGCTGAAGCATGTATGATGGCTCATTGTTATGAGCAGAAAAGGCTTGAAGTCATTGGCGAATATAGAGACCCATCATCTGTCTTTATAAAGATTGTTCCAGATAAGTAAAGGTGGTTACCTTGGTCTATTCCTGGTAAAAGAAAGGAAGCTGCACCTGGCAAAATTCCATTCAGTAAGATAGGCCCTATGGAATATGAGAAAGCTCCCAGAGACTACAAGTTCAAGGAGTTCACCCAGCTTCCGGTAAAGAAAATTTCTGAAGATCATGCCAGAAGGTATTATCTGAGTGCTCTGAAGAAAGATCAATGGAGAACTGGATCTTCCAACTGCTGTAATGCAGAGAAGGCAACAATCCCTACTGTTGGTATCATCGAGAAGGTACCTGAATCCAATCTTGGAACTGCTTATTTTAAAGATATGTTCATGTGTTCTGTGATTAGACTGCTCAACTTGGTGAAGCTATATGCCCCATGGGATCTAGTCTGGAAACACTTTTACATTGGATTTGGCTGGATGCAATGGTCTGTGTCTTGGAAAGACAAAGCCATTATGCCTTGTTTTGAGCCCCTGACTATTGACAAAGATGACAGAGAAATTTTGAGGAGACTATTTATTGCTGAAAATGAAGGCCTCAACTTCTCCTTTGATGCTCTAAGTGTCTTCTTAGGCAATATGTTTGGAGAAGCTGCTACTGAACAATTTGATGGGTATGCCAGAGACATTCTTCAACATAGAGAAATGATCTTCAATTATCTTCTGTTTCCTGATATTGTTGAGCAAAGAAATGAAGCCCTATATGAGTCTGAAAGAAGAAAACTTGGAACTATTATCAAATGGTTTCCACCAGAAGATAAAATCTGATTTGTCTCAAACTGTTCTTGAAATCCATAAGAAGATGAATTCAGAAGCTGCAGGTGTTGCTAGTGTGCCAGAAGCTGAATCTGCTCCCTCCACATCTTCAGTGGAAATGGTTACAATTCCTAAGGAGGAATTTGAAACCATGAAGGCAACCTGTTTGAAAGTTCCTGAGCTTGAAATGCAGCTGAAACTCATCATGGAACGAATCAACCTGCTACCTCAAAACCCTTAAACTTTGTTTTGTTTTAAATTTTGTTTGGTACTGAGTGATATTACTTAATTTTTGGTACAATTATATTGTGAATTTATTACTCAAATTTTTCTTCTATTTTGTTTTTTTGACTATGATGTGTTTTTACACTCTTTTTGTCTGATGACAAAAGGGGGAGTAAAAGAAAAGCTTGATGAACGCTAAGATAAACACGCTAAGGATAGATATACATGCTAATCAATCATTCATAACATCATTTCAGCATCCGATCTCAGCGTCTTTTATTGCTATACTTATCTAAGTTGTTGAACTCAGGGGGAGACCCTTAAAACTCTTATTTGAAACTTAAAATTGTTCATCAACCTTGGATATTTGTCATCATAAAAAAGGGGGAGATTGTTGGAACCTAAACGATTGAGAAGTTTAGACCCTCATTAATTTTGATGATAACAAAGTATTCACAAGAGAACAATTTATGTTCTCACAATTCTTGAAGTGTCCAGATACTAATATTACATATACTTCTAAGCCACTTAAGCAAGAAGGAAGAAGTTCACAAGAGAAGGATACACTCCATGTGTCAGCATCCGGCTCATCCTAGTATATTGTCTTCGTGAGCGTCTGGAATTATCTTTTTGTGACACAAGGCTTATCCATTTGCTACGAGCATCCGACCTTCCTGTTCTGAGCGAGCGTCTGAACTTCATTTTAAATCACGTGATGGTCACGTAGTTGCTCGTCCTCTCAGAAGCTTCTGGAATGGATTTTGAATTTGATCTTATGCGCTCAAATTGTTGTACGAGGTATCAAAGGTGACACCTTTACAAAAATCGTACAAGCATTTGTGAAAAGCAAGGTAGTACGAAAACGGTAATGTGTACCACTGAGATATTCTCTGGAAAGGAAGAAAGAGACAGCTTTTTTTTGTAATCACCTCACTCAATGGAAAGGAGCCATTTTTACTGTAACGGTAATATCCTTTAGAACTCCTATAAATACCCCATGGTATCCATTGAAGAAACTGCCGAAACTCTACAAGAGAATATTGCTTCATTTACTGAGAACAAGCACCGTTGCTATACTCTACAACGAGTCAATACTCTGAAAGCACTGCTTCTGTGAGCAATCAAGTTTCGTGCCAAGTCTCTAGACTACAAGAACTGAACTCAGCGTCCGACACTTTCTTTGAGAAAGCATTTATGTATTGAGCTTAATCTTTTATCCTCTCTGTGAGAGTTATTTCTGCTTGTATTCAACTTACTTGTAAAAGTTGTTTTGGCCTAGTTAAGGCTATACCCTCAAAGGCTCGAGTGTACTGAGTCGTTTTGAGAAGTTGAGAGTATTGTCAAGGTTGTGACAGTAGAATACTCTTAAGGTTTTGTAATCAGTTGATTATAGTGGAAAATCCTTCAGGAACGAAGGGACTAGACGTAGCTACCAGTTTGATAGTGAACTAGTATAAATCTCTGTGTCTCTTGCATTACTGCTTTC
Organism: Calophaca sinica; assembly: GCA_037113605.1. NCBI lineage: Eukaryota > Viridiplantae > Streptophyta > Magnoliopsida > Fabales > Fabaceae > Calophaca > Calophaca sinica. The sequence goes on from CM073734.1 coordinate 36,732,461, forward strand.
TATTTATCTTTATCTTGTTCTGTTAAAAACAAGTTTTCACAAACTGCTTTTCCAGCTTCCGATTTATTTACAGCGTCCGATACACAAGCTGTTTTGAAAAACCTGTGTTCTAAGTGTTTTTAACTTAAAGTTTGCGAAAAGTTTTCAAAACAATTCAACCCCCCCTTCTTGTGTTCACGTTCAGTTCTAAATATAGACCACATAAGTGTTTTAACTCTGTGACGTATTTTATTATTATACTAGATTCCAAAATCCAAATTTTCAATATACTTTTGGTATTACGATGTATGTTCTTATAATTCATGTATAATTATTTGTGATTTATGCTGTTGTTGATTTTGTGGTTAATGATTTTTAGAATTTTCCTTCTTTTAATGTCATAGTTCTTTTGCTTTCCACTCTTGTGTCTTTGTTGATGATCTCGTTGAAAATGATTTTATGTTTTAAATGGTACTTGTTAAAACTATGATTTTGTAGTAGAAGTTTGGAAAGATTTTGTTTTCTTTGTTGTAAAAGATAATTCAAAATTTTTAGTCCATCTTGTCTTGTTGGGAAACGCTTTTGAACTTGTTTTCTTTTGGAAAACTAAGTTTTATATGTGTGAGAATAGATTTCAAGTTTTAATAAAAGGTTCGTAGTAATTTTGTTTTGTTGGTGTTTGATTTAAATTTTAGACTTTGAATTAAGTGTGTCTTGATGATTTTAAGACAATGAAAAACCTAATCTCAAAAGAATCATAGTGTTCTTGAGAGGGTTGAGTCTTGAAGATATCAAATGGGTTTTAAGAAAAGTAATTCTTGCTTGGGGTTATTTTTAGAAATTAGATGTTTTAAAAATAGAAGGAATTCGATGTTGGTTTTTGTGTTAAAACGTGGTTGTGTAGGTATATTTGTGTTAGTGCGGTTTTATTGTTATTAGCATGTCGCCGCGACTCAGTGTTGTTGTGATCGTGTTCGTGACTGTGATGGAGTAGAGATCGTCGTTGGAATAAGGCGTCGTTCGTGAGGACTTCTTCGACGTGGATGCGGAGTATTGTATTTGTAGACTTTAAGTTAATAGATGTAGTGTCTTACTTTAGTAAATATATATGAATAAAATGTATGCTTTGTGTTTGATTGTTTGCATGTAATAACTTTCATGTCATATTAGTTTTCAAAATCCAAAATTTATGATATGTTTTTAGTATTTAGTCACGACTTTTCATAATTTTGATTTTGTTTTGGTTTATAAGTTAATTTTCAGGGACGAAATTTTTTTTAAGGAGGGTGGTAATGTAACATCCCAATTTTTATGAAAATTATTTTATAGTTGACGACTACTTGAAAATAAATTATGGAGATTGATCGCCTCAATGGTTTGTTAAAAGTACGAAGAACAACAAAGATTTATTGTAAATAATTTACTGTTTTAGTAATTAATTCAGATTAACAGACAGTGTAGACGTATATTGTTTTTAATATGAATTAATCCCGAAAAATGTGAAAGATTGTTATTTGATTAAAGAAAATTATTTTATTGAAAGAGAAATAATTTTCAGGATTTAATAAATATTTTCAAGTCATAGTTTGATTTTTCATGGTTTAGTTATTGTATTAATTGTCTGTTTTATGTCATATTTAATATGACTATTATTTTAAAGATTTTTTCTTGATAATTTTATTATTTGAATAATATCTATATGATAAGAGAAATTGAAATTAGCGATCCTCACTAATTTACAGTTTTTATTACGCTGCGAGAATTCTATCGAATTCTGCCGTAACGAGGCTATTGTGTGTGTTTCTAACTGAAACATGCCCAAATGTGATCAAAATTTTATAAAATTTGAGATCTTAGTATTTTCCAATATTTAGGATTTATTGTAATTTTTCAAGAAGTTTTGGGCATCAGAAAATATTTAGTGTATTTTCTATGGCCAGAAACTGCCTAATTGCGACGTTTCGGTTCGTATTTCGAGAAAACGAGATACGTGGGTACTTTTCTTGTGCCGCGAGGAATATTTGTAATTTTTGGGTGTGGGGTTATAATTAGAATTATTTTTGGGAGTTTTTAGTATTAAAAACCTAATATACGCGTAACGTCGTGCACCCGGTTGAGCGAAAACGCGTCATAGCGAAACCCTGAGATATTTTGAGCAAATGGCTGCCACACATGGACCAATGGGAGGCCAGCCATGTGCTTATAGCCTACAATTTTGAAGGAAGCATTTTGATTGGTTTAGGAAGTAATGAGTAGTTAGTTTGTTAAGTTAGTTTGGTTAGTTTGTAAGTAATTAGTTAAATTCCAACTAAATGAACAAAATCTATTCCCACCTTGTCCTCATTATTCTCGTGGCCTCCTCCCTTGCCCATGATCAGAACCATTTCATTCTCCATTGTTGGAGAGCTTGAGAAAAAAATTTGAAAGAGAAAGTGTTGGTTTTGAAGGATTTTGGAGTTAAAGCTTTCACCTTTGCTTCCTTCCTTCTCAATCCTTGTTGTATCACCTCTAATCTTCTTGGTAAGGATCCTAATCCCTTCTCCCTTCTCCATGGCTGCCATGGATGAGTTTTCATGGTATTTGTGTTGTTTCTCATGAGTTTAGTTTTGATTCTTGAAGGAAGTGATGTTTAAGCTTCAATCTTCCATCCTTTCTTCTTAATCCTTGATCCATCACCTCCAAACTTATTGGTAAGCTTCATACCCATTCTTTTCTCTCTTGAGTTTCATGATATGGGTTTGGTTGGTTTTAGGAATTATTTTTGGGCAAAAGTGTTAGATTTTGCTAGATATGCATGATTAGTCTTAAAGACCTTTGTTTTCCTCCACGATTAAGCATGATTAGAGTATTTGAAAATTTGGGAACCCTAACCTTGAGACATGGGCGAACCTAGGGGCTGTTTTAAGCTTTGGTTTTGTTTGGTTTTTAGTGTTTTAGAGTTGATTCTTGATGGGTTATACTTGCTAAGTTTGGAAACTAGTCATATATGCATGTTTACAAAGTTTTGAAAAAAATAAATTTGGATTGTTGAGGGGCTGGAACCGTGGCCCATTGATATAGTTTTGATGATGTTTTTATTTGTTCTTAAGGGTATCAAAGTGATTTGAAAGTAGTTTTTGGTTAAGGTTTTAAATCTATAAGGATGTGCAAGTGTAAAGCTTTGAAAAATTGTTTGAAACAAAATTAATTTTTGGGGCTGTTTTGTGGTTTTGAAAACAGCAACCTTTGTAGTGTTAAATGAGTTTTATGAACTTGTTTTTATGGCTTAAAGGTATTACAATTAGTAGATATTAGCTTATGAGTTAAAGGCTAACAAGTTTGCATGATTTAGGAGTTAAAGATTTGAAAACCTTGAAGTTGTTTTGAACTTCCAAAAATCGTGGCCTTCAAGAGTGTTTTGTAACTTGTTCTTGACTTGTATTTATGCTTGAAAATAGTTGTAAAAGTGGCTGATAATTTGATTTAGCAAAACAATTCAAAGAAGTATGATTTTGGGAAAAGTTTGAGTTTATGTTTCAAGAATTGTTTTAAACTTGTAATGAATTTAATTCTAGAATTTTGTGACATGTTTTAGTGCTTTGAAAAATGGTTCAAAGTTGGCAAAACACTATTCATTTGGTAAAACACTATTCCAATTGGTAAGTTTTGGGTTTTAGAATTTTCTAAGTGTGTAGCTTTTGAAAATGTTTGAAAACTTGCATAGTTTGAACTTGTTTCAGGATATGTGACTAGGTGTGAACCAAATGGGATTAAGTGAGTAATTCTTAGGCCTTGGGAACCTTAGAACCGTGGCTGCCCTAGGGGTATTAGAACTTGAGTTTTAGTTCTAACTGATTGAAACTTGCGTTGTTAAGGTTCGTGCCTAAGGCTCGTGCGGGGAACGACTTGACGATAGTTCGAATCTACCTTGCTTGGATTGTTAAAGCGCCCAAGGTAAGGGAAATTCTTACATAATGAGTTTGGGCTTTTCGCCTTGTGTGTTGTTTGTTTGATTGTTGATTGATTGTGTGGTAGTACTTGTAGTATTACTACGTGCTGTTGAGATGTTGTAGCATGAGCTGCTGTGTATTGATTTGGCCCTATCTGGCAAGGCTGAATTGCATTGTGTTGCTTAAATCATACTTGATTGATTTAATTGGACTTGAAATTGATGATAATATCTAGCATGTTATTGGCCCTGCGTGGCATTATGATTTGTATTGTGTTCCTTGAATCACCTTGGATTTCATTGGAACTTGGCATTGAATTGGAATATGAAAAATGTTATTGTTGATAATGGATTAATTAACAATGCGTTGATCAACTGCTATTGGTTGACGATTTACATCGGTAAATCTGATGCGATTCCACAAGCCGAATTCTGATTTCGTAAACAAATTGTTAAGGGCATTTTGATTTAAAAGTAAGCGTGAGGGTTTTAGTACAACTAGGCAAAGCTTGCAAGGAGATTTCAATGGAATAATAGTAGAGAAAAGAACTTGAAATAAATAGTACAATTTACGAAAACGGTTGAGTTAAATGATGCGCCTAGGAATTCTTCCAGTGTGTTATTTAGCACAACTAGGGTTTCAACGACTAGTGTTAAAAAGTATTTTCAGATACATAGGAGTGATATAAGAACTGAGAATGAGATTTCAAAGATCAAGATTTTGAAAGAATAAGACATAGGGAACCTAGTGTTCCTATTGGGCATATGGGCCATGTGTCCTGTGCTGGGACTTAATGTCCTGTTTGTGAGCGCATTTTCATGATTAAGGATTGGACCTAGTGTTCCATATGGCGTGCCTAGTATCTTAACCTAAAAGTTGAGCCTAGTGTTCCGCATTACGTGCCTAGAGTTCTGATCTAAGATTGGGACTAGCGTTCCGCAATTGAACACCCGGACTTTGTGTCCTGTGTTGAACTCTTAGTTAATTGAGATTTGGAAACCCACTAAGTTGAGTGAGTGAGGCTTCACCGATCCGCATTGATTAATTAAAGCATTACTCGGGCGTTCACTACGGTGAGCATGCCATATTGTAGAATTTGTTGGATATCACTTGTAGAATTTGTTTGGATATCACTCGGGCGATCACTACGGTGAGCATGCCATATTGTTGAATTTGTTTGGATATCACTCGGGCGTTCACTACGGTGAGCATGCCATATTGTTGAATTTGTTGGATATCATTCGGGCGTTCACTACGGTGAGCATGCCATATTGTTGAATTTGTTGGATATCATTCGGGCGTTCACTACGGTGAGCATGCCATATTGTTGAATTTGTTTGGATGCGTACTAACCATTGAGCATCGACACTCGGAGCGTTTGATTGGTCTTAAAGACTTCAAAAGATGAGTTGTCATGTCACTCGTAGCGTTTGATTGGTCGTATAGACTTCAAAAGGCGAGTTGACATTGCATTGCCTAAGTAGAGGCACGCCAAAGTAGTGGCCAGCCAAAGTAGTGGCAAGCCTAAGCAGAGGCTGTTTTATTCGGACGTTGGGAAAGTAGTCTCCGTCATACTGCTGACCTATTAAGGCTGCAGGTGTATACACAACTTGCCATACTGCATTGACATGCATATCTAAGCACATTTATGATATGTGATGAATTGTTTGATGAATTGGATATTGTGATGACTTGATCACTTATCTGTTGATAGATTTGCCTGCTCACATGCAATAGTTTGATATTGTAGTGACTTGATTATTGATCTGTTGGTTGTTTTGGTTGCTCACATGCAATGCTTGATATACCATGATGATGCGTGCGGTCTATTAAGTATGTATATGTATATAAAAGCATGTTGTTGTATTATATATGTATATATTGGTTACATGCGACATAGCCTATGATAAACTCGTGGACAAAGGATTTACCCTTGCACTGTTGTTGGATTGGATGTCCTTATGGATGTCACTTCCAGATGGAGTTCGGTAGCTATTGCAGCTTCGCTTTTCAGGAGCATTGAAGATTGAGACAGTGGAGGAAGATTCCTCTGAGTACTTCGTGTTTGGTCTTGCTGAGCTGTTTCTCAGTAAGAGTTGTGGTTGTTGGCCAGCTTAGCTTAGGGTTTTGTATTGATTGTTTTGTATTTTGTAACACCCTGTTTCCGGAGTGCTACTAAGTGAACATTCTGACAAGAGTTGACATGTTTCCGAAAGGTGGAATACTCTGTTCGTAGGGTTTTCGAGAAATGTCATCCTATTTTTTTTAAAGGTTCTTTAAAGAAGTAGTCAGAGCATCACAGAGACTTTTAGAAACATGGCGGAAAATAATTTAAGACACCACATAGACCACATTCATTTATTCTGTCAAATCATATATAATAAACGTGTCATGAAACATAACAGAGATTTATTACAACACTAAATTAAAAGACAAATATCCTATAGCTGGTCGACAAGCTATACTCTTTACTAGCCTACTAGTAAGTTCTACAACATAACACAGGTAGAATGTTGGACGACTATCTTCAGCTGTTCCCTTCTGCAATTCCAAATCATCCGCTTGCTCTGCCATCTGGGTTACATTCATCAATTGAAATAACCACTGGCAAGGGTCAACTTCTTAAAATAAAATAGACAGGTAAACATATTCGACAACACACTCGGCAACAAAGCATGTAATAGCACAACATATTACAGGAATTAGCAAAACATGACAATAGGCAAAACAACAATATGCACAATTCTCAAGACACAATGCAAGACTCACTCACGACTCATTCTCTCTTGATACTTCGACAACTTCCAGAACAACGAAAAACGCCCTTGAATTCCGGCCTTAGCCTTGAGCTCTTCCACTACTCTAGGAGATTCAAGTCGAAGTTACCCAACGGCACAACAATGGACCACGCCCCTGAACATCTAGCCGAAGCTTTGAGCTCTTCCACTACTCTAGGATATTCGGGTCGAAGTCACCCACTACACGACAATGGACAACATCCTTGAACATCCGGCCGAAGCCTTGAGCTCTTCCACTACTCTAGGATATTCAAGTCGAAGTTAAAAAACGACACGACTAGCTCTCACACTCGATGAACAATTCGCCGAATACGATATTCAAAGAGCCGTACGCAACATAAGCAATTTGCATGGTGAAACGCAATTCAACAAGCATAAGCAATTCGCAACATATATTCAATCACATATTAAATATTTGCATAACTCAATAATATCGGCAAACATCACATACTTGACACGTAAATCAAGGAATCCATCCCTCTGTAACTCGATGGAGTTGACAGAGAGGTACACAAGGTGGGGAGTTGGGTTCAGGAGACCAACCACAAAGTTTTCACCCACGAATGACTCGGAAAATGGACGACCGCATGACAATAAAATAAACGAAGGGGTTCAGAAACCCTAACCTCGAACTCGGAGAGTTCTCGGACTTCTTCGTATCTAAATAAGCATTTAAATAACCAAAAGCCTAAAAATATCTAAGTTGCCCTTACGCTAACATACTATGAAAAGTATAAATGTGAAGCGCCCTTACACAAGGACATACAACAATAAAAGCCTACAAATGTCTAGAAGTGCCCTTACCGATCTCCAAGCCTCAGGTCCACGTAGTCCTCGATTTCTATGCTGCACGGTCTCGGATCCCTCGAGCCTAATACACAGAGCACACTTAGCACAACTCTAAAACTACATTAACACCTTAGGCTCTCAAAATCTACCCCTTTCTAACCAAGCATTTCCATTCAACATCTAATCTACTTGCTACTTGAAAAAAAATAGGGTTTTAGAATCAAAACCAATTCTTGAAAGATTATCATAACATATATTAATTCGGAAATACTAACTTACTTGAAAAGAATAAGATTTTGACTCAAAATAAATTTTCTTGCAAAGTTAACACATAGCACCTAATTTAAGAAAATACTAACTTTTAAAGAGCCATTTTCTTGAAACCTTAAGCATAACACAAAATCAATTAAATACTTTTCATAGAATTTCTAACGTCTAAAAAATTTCACATACAAGTGTTAAATCTAAGTTCACAATTAAAACTTCCTTCCCTACACCTTTGTAGGCCTCTCGGCCACAACCCCTCTTTCCTTAACAAAATTTTCAAAATCTTCTTTTAAATAGATAACCATTTCCATGCATGATTTCTAAACTCAAACAATCATCAAATAGCATTTAATCCACCTAAGACAACTTATATCAACAAGTATAGGCATGTTATACAACACTTCAAGAATCTCAAAATTCTAAATAAATACCTAATCATATTTTTCAAGACCAAACTATTAAGTTCCAAAAACCCATTTTCAAACTTTTCAAGAATAAGTTTTTCCCCAAAAATTCTTTCAATCAAACCAATTCAAGAATTCCAAAAATATTTAAATCATAGTCATAACATGCTAAAAATTAAAGAATAACTCAATCAAATCTTACATGCCATTCTAGTCCTCCAAGCTTCAATTTTGCACAAAACATAACCTAATACCACAACAAAACTTAGTGCAATCCCAAGCCACTCAAAATAACCCCTTAGGCTTAGACTTGGTTCTAATTCCTAGGTTCTCAAAACCCAAAAACCTCTTAGATAACCAAAACACTTTCACTTAGAAACATAATTTAAAATACTAGTCTTTAATAAATTACATACTCATGGAACATATTTTACTAACTAATTTAAAGAGTAAATTTCCAAAACTATAACCATTTCTTGAAAAAGACTAAAACATAGAACATCATTATTTTCTTGAAAGCTTAAGGCAACAAATAACATCAATTAACCACCTATCTTCTCAAACATTAACATCAAGGCTCCACTTGGTTTTTCTTGGGTCTCAAGGAACCCAATTTACCTAATGTGCTTCATTGCCCCAAATTCTCAAAACATTCTAAATGCAATCAAACCTTTTCTATAATTTTCCAAAGCTTGAACACAATTCCATACAACCATATAGTGCTAAAAACTCAAATTTATTTCCCCCTCAAACCCTAGGGAACTCGCGGCCTTCATCAAAAAACAAGGGAACAATTGCAAAATTCCTAAACTATTTTAACCACACCATTTCATATAAAATTACTATCACAAAACAACAACTATTACGCAAAAGAAAGCTTAATCAAGACCCAAAAATCATTTTTCAAGTCCCTCAAGAACAAGGGTTTTCAACAAAAATCCACTAACTCTTTTTACTCAACAATTTCAACAATGTCAATAACAAATATACTAACTAAGAAGCAAGAACCATCAACCAAGTACATGATTCACAAAATAATTACTACTAATCCCTCTTTCAAGAATAGGTTTCCATAAAAAACAATACCCAAAAAAAATGTTCTAGTTCTAACTATCAATTAAAACAACAACAACTACATCAATTAAGCTCAAATCACAATTTTATTCCTTTGATTTCCTCAAGATCACACATATCCCTCTTTTCCCCCTTAGGGTTTCACCTAGGGTTCCAAGGATTAGGGATTTTGGTGCTCATCTCCATCATTGATCATGATCAAGCACTTGAATAGACACAAAATTAAGAACAAAAGCAAGAAATCACTACCTCCTTCCTTCCTATAGTGCTCGCAGCCAAGGGCTGTTTTGGTGGAGAAGATGTTGCCCTTAAGCTTACTTAAATGAAGAGATAAGTAGTAGCAAGAAGAAGAAGAAGTTGGTTGCAAGAAATGTGGAAGAATGGAAGTGGAATAAAGCTCAAGAAATGATGAGAAAGATGGCTATGGAGTTCCCAAGCTTTCTCACACTAGAAATGGAGAAGAAGAACAAGTGAAAGGTAGAGAGTGGGAGGGTGGGGGGCGTGACCCTGTTCTTAAAAAAAAGAAAGGATTAAAACCTTTAATTAAATAATAAAACACTACACATGATTTAGTGACTAACTAAAAAAAATATTTGAATAAATAGAGAAAAGGGGAGGGTCACGCTGGTAATGCAAGAAAAGGGAAGGATCAGATTTTTTTTTTAAAAGCCAAACACTTGGTTAATTAATCAAAGAGTAAGCATAAAAATAAACCACCACTTAAGTGACACCTAAATCCATAAAGCAAGATTCTATCCCATCACAAGTCTATCCTATCTAATCTCTCATCTCTCATAATTACCCTCTAATCCTAAAGTCTAAAGCATGCTAAAAACACCACATCGAATAATCGCGTTACCGATTAATTCTTCGCCGATTTAATTCGCGAAAATTAATTTACCGAGAAATTAATTCACCGTGAGATAATATTTTATCATAAATAATAAAAACAATTTAAAACACTAAAAAATCATCACGACAAGTTACGTTTCGATTTCCATCGAAATCGGGGTTCGTTTTAAATTTTAATGCGGATAAAAATTACCCAGCGATTCAAAAAACTGCGAAACTTCGTTAGAGTTTTCCGACGATTTTCGAACCATGAATTAATATAAAATATTAATTCTTGAATTTAACTTTATCTTGATTTAATTCACTCACTTTCTTAGTCAACAAGAATACGTGTTACCGCGTCACGCTGAAAATTTATAATAAGTATAATTAATGAATTCGCCTTAAAAGCAGCATATGTCTACGCTGACTATTAATTTGAATTGACATCATGAATAATAATTATTTATAATAAATAAATTATTTAAAATGAGTCAAAATAATTCCACGTACTCTCAGTAAATCATTGAGGTGATCAATCTCTATGACTTGTTTTTCGAGTATTCAGGATTTTATCGCAAAAATCACTTTTCTTAAAAATTGGGATGTTACAATACCACCCCCCTTAAAATAGTTCGTCCTCGAAATTACATGGATAGTAAAATACGAAAAATTACTTTACTCAAAACCGTAAAATAATTTGCACGCATAAGCATTCACAATACTTATTATTGTACGTAGTACTATATTATTTATAGCTACATAGTATAGCATGCAATAATAACAATCGTACTCGAAGTCACTAAGCATATGTACATATAGCACACCGGAAAGTAAGCGTAGTTAGTGGACGAAGAAATCCTCACGATTGACTGATGCTTCATTCCAGAGCCACGATCTCTGCCCATTCACGGTCACGCACCTGAACTCGAGCACGAACACGAACACGATTACGAACTCGACTACGGCCACACACCATTACCACGAGAATAATTCTAACATATTCGCAGGCAATCATGATTACACATACTAAATGTAACACCCCAAATTTCTAAGCTAAGTTGAGAATAAGTTATGAGAAGAATTGTGTGATTGTATTCAAGCTTAAATCAACTTTAAAGTGAGTGAATATAATTACACAAAGTTTTGATAAGAAAGTTAATGGGTTTGAGTTGAGGAATAAGTGTGGATTTAATTCTAAGATGGTTTAAGGTGTTGATTTGTAGCTATGGAAGTTAATTTGAGAAGAAAGTCTCAAGGTGTTAGAACTAAGTTTTCTGGGTTTTTCTGCAGTGTGAATCGATTCACAGCATTAAAACTCCATTGGCATCAAATTCTAGCAGTGGGAGTCGATTCACAGAAGCCAGGAATCGATTCACATAAGACAGGCCACTGGGACTCGCATGCAGGAATCGATTCACTCATTAAAGCTGCAATTCAGGCGTTTTTACACTGTGGGAATCGATTCACACTATGCTGTGAATCGATTCACAGCTGCAGAATTGTTTAAAAACGCAGTTTCAACGAGCAGAACGCAGAAGAGAAAGGGAAAGAAGAAAGAGGAGAGGAGAGCTAGGGTTTCACCCTTTAAGAAGGATTGAAGAGATTCATGTTGGATTTCTTCAATCACTTGCCTAAATGGAGAGTTTGAGAGTGGAGATTTGAGTATTTGGAAGATTTGGGTTTGAACCCTAGAGAGGAGAAGAAGAAGCACGAATTTGGAGAAGGATAAGGGGGAGAAGACCAAGCTCCAGCAAGGATAGCTCAAGTTCTTGGATTGAGAAGGAAGATTATTGATTGAAGATCAAGATTTGAGGAGTATTTGGAGAAGCCCCAAGTTGAACAAGAGGGAAAAGCTTGAAGAGGAGCAAAGAGTCCAAAGTTCAACCTTCCTAGCTCAATGTCTTGAAGAATAGAGGTGAGTTCTTCAACCCGTAGGTGATGGGCACCCATAAGTTCCACATATAGGAATTTCCCTTCCTATAGCAATATGTGAACCCTAGGTTCAAGTTAGGTTTTAAATACCTATGATAGATTGAGTTGTTATTGTGATGATTGTTATGATTGTTATGAAAGTATATGGGGTTTGACTGAAATAGGGTTGGATGCTGTCCCCAACCCCCCTAATTATTATGTGATGCTTGAATCCTTGAATGCTCCAAAGAGCTTCAATGAGATTATGTATGATTGATGTTTTTCTCTTGAGAACTCCATAGAGTTTCAAGGGATTAGTTAATGTATGTGTTGTCCATTAATTTGGCAAATTGTGAGGCTTGTCTAAGAGCCATAAGCTTAAGTCATAGAGGTCAAGAAAGGACCCTAGGAAAAGGATGTGATAAAATGAATGTGTGAATTAGTGTCCATGATTTGGATTAACTAGATGAAAAGGGATGTTATTAATGTAAGCTTGATTCATTGAAATGATTGTAGTTTCTTTGAATAGTTAAGTAATGATGATGAATGTATTTCTATGAATATGCATGCAAGCATAAGCATAATCATAAGCATAAGCATAAGCTAAAGTCCATGGCAAGTCTCCTCTATTTATAGGAGTAGATCGTTTGGTTAGCCAAGTGGGACGCCCTTGGAGGGTTATGACGTCTAACCACCATTCCGAAAGTGTGTAATTGGGGTCTAGGGACCTAAGCCTACGACACTACCCAATAACACAAAGTGCATTACATGCAAAGCATCATATTATACATCTCTTATGAATGGTATAATATGTGAAGTGAAGTTAAGTTTATGAATGTTAATGAATTCCTTGTATGTATTTATATATATGTACTCGGAATTAGCTTAGTTAGTTGTATGAAATCTTGGATAGCACACCCATAGTCGCTTAATTATGATATAGTACTGAGCATTGTGATTAGATCACTTAAAGGATAAGCAAGCTAGATTGATTGGGATTTGTGGTATAGAGCATAAGGCAAAGCCCAATAGCATAAGAGAAAGCAAAGATGTGTTAAGCACAAGCGAGTAAGTAAGAACAATATGTTCTTAGTTAATAAAGTTGTAATTTATATTGTATTAAGGTTAGTTGAGCTAAACAAAGGTTAAAGAATGGACATTTGTAGGATTGATGTGGATTGCTATACATTTATGTGTTTAGTTAATCACAAGTTGAAAAGTGGCATATTGGCCCTAGGATTACCCTATTTGATTATATGCTAAGTTTTTAACTCAAGCTAGCGCCTTCTAAAGCGTCTTAGCTTAGGGATATCAAGAAGTTGTAAGACAAGTCCCTATGGTACACAGAGAGAGTATGCCTAAGTTTGAAATGTCTAAGTTAGCCTTCTCAGCCTAGAATGTTCCGAGGAGAGAATGGTGAGGAGTCCGTGAAGGACTCACTGAGATTTTATAATCTCACCCTTTTCCTTTTGTTGTTTTTCAGATAAGCAGGTATTGAAGACGATGAGTCAAAGCTCCAAGTTCAGGACTCATAGGCTCGTTGATATTGTAATGGGAATTTTATATTCCAAGTTATGTACAATTTGTAATCTATTTAGTAGAGTAATGAATTAAGTTTAATTTATGACTTGGATTACTGTAATCAAGTTGTAAATGCTTAGTAATTCCTGTGCCTTAATGTAATTTGTCGTACTTTCAATTATGTTGAGGTGCGGGTGTTACATTATGGTATCAGAGCAGTTCGATCTTATCGGACTGTGAGTCACTAGTTTAGTAATGACTCAATTTAGGAAGTGTCAGTTTAGTCCTTTGTGGACTGTAGTTAGTTAGCCGGGATTTTTCCTTGTTCGAGAACTTCTCTCTATATTCTTATGCTTAGTATGGAATATTAAGCCTGATCAACTTAATACTCCATACCGTGTACGAAGAATGTAGTAGATGGAGCTGACGGACGAGGGAGAAGACCGAATAGGAGCGCGAACTCTGAGGAAGTTTGATGGATAAGGATGATGCAAACAAGGGTGGAGCGGATGTAAGAGCTCTCAGTAAGTGAGAACCTTCGGAATACGGAAAAAGGGAAACAAGTTCCCACCTTTCCGGAACCAAGAGTTAAGGAATATTTCAAGAGTGGTCGGAACCATAGTGGTGAGGGTTCGGCTAGGCAAGCGTGTAATTCAGGTACTGTCAACCGAGATGCTATGGAAGTGATTGGAAATGACGAGCAAGTAAGGAGTATTAATTGTGAGGTTTCAAATCAATTTAGGATGGGCATTTGTAATCGGTTAGGGTTACAACACTGGTTATGCTATCAAGTTGTTTCGCCAAATCCATTATGAATGGATCCTAGAATGATTGATATCTTATGATGATTCCCAAGTTAATTCAAGTGCCCTTCGTGGTTAACAGTAAGTGCTCTTAATTGTAGGTTTTCAATCGAGTAGGATGGTCGGTTATAATCGGTTAGGGTCTCAACACTTGTTACTTCAGCAGGATTGGTTAACCTAGCCAATTATAAGTGGATCCTAGGTCGATAGAAATCCTATGCTAATCCTTGAGAGAACCTTAGCGTTCCGAATGGTAACGGTAAGGGTAAGGAACAAGATGGAGTTAGGCGATATGCTACAACGCCCAAATGGTAGTATGAGTCCTTAAGGGTGATCTTGCCCTAGTGAAGCAGAAAAAAACTCTAAGTCTTCAAGGAACGGTGTCCTTAGTGGAACAACAAACTCCAGAGGATCAGATGAGATGTAGTCTTCAAACTATAGAAGTTTCAAGAAAAGCTGAGTCAGCGGAAACCTGAAGTTATTGATGTCTACTTTCGACCTAATTGTTCGTCGTAAAGTGAATTCAATTGACCAATTATAGACTTTGCCTTAACCAAGTAAGAATACTAGTTGGAATAAGACTTAGTCTATGATTGGGTAATGAGATCACTTAATCTCCTGAGCAATTAGTTCCTCTATAGAGATTAATCCTTTTTAGGGTTTCTAATGATTCAAATTGGGTAAGGAGGATAAGACGGGATCAATAAGGTAAATTGTTCCCAAGGATATCGAGGATTTATTTTCTGGATACTTGTTGGTCCATTGGTTATTAAACGCGTCGATCTACACCAGCATCGGATAGAGAAGTGTGAGTTCTGGTTTAATTCCGGAACATCAAGAAAAGGAGTTCCACCATCAAGCGAAGGAGAGCAGTAGTAAAGTTTATTTAAGAGTATAGATGGTGGACATTTGAGACTATAAGTCACTGTGAGTCAAGTCGTTAAGTTGAGTGTGATGTGATTCTAATTAGCCACTTGCAAGCTAAGTCTCCAACCAAGTGAGGCTTAGACCTCGTGTGAGACAAAGGTTGCAATCAACTAATGAAATACAAGTCAGTTTACCCACCGGATCCCCCCCAAGAGTTGAGCAACCCTAGAGTTTCAAGTTTCTAGGCCAAGTCGGTTGCAAGAACAAGTATAGCGAGCTAAATATGTGTAGCAACTCCGTAGTTGCAGAAGAGGCCTCTAAGAAAGGATTTCCATTGGTAACATAAGAGTGAGCGTTACGAATGGGAAAAGTTTGTTCAAGGTATGTATTAGTCACCTCTAGGTGACAATTTTATTTGATAGGATGGTTGCCCAACGATGGGTTGAAAACCCGAATCGAGTTAAGAATGTCGTGTGGTAATTTCATGAGGATGGCTATGCGAGATCGTGGGTTACTCTGAATTACAAAGGAAGCACCGGTTATCTTATGGCGTAATGTTTAGTTAAGTAGTAGATGATGATAAGTAAGCATAACAATTTCCATCACCAAGAGCAACCGAAAGATAGAAACGACACGAGTTAAACTCTCGGATCGCAAGTAAAGTATTCCATCCGATGGAGATAAGGCGAAAGGAGTTCATTCATTTGAAAAGACGTAAGATCGAGTGCGCGTGAAGCACCAAAAGCCAATTTATTATCTTTGAAGGATGAGGTAAGATAGAAAGGCGTGGTTAGGGGCGAGATTCCATGGAGGTGAATCTCTGTTAGCATTCCATCTTTGTCAACGCTAAGAAGTTCCTACACCCTTAACTCCACATAAGAAGTCTGGAAGTGAGAACCTATCTCATGGGAGAAAGATTTGAAGTTAGTAGGGAGGTGAAGTTACCACCAAATCGGAGGATACCTAGAGTTATTCACGATTGTAAGTATTCTATCGATTAGTGCTTAGAGTGATCTCACTTAACGATTACACGCACCATTTCAACCGATTGAATTATATTCATCGATTAGAGCTTAGTATGTGGATCGTTAACGCTATCGCAACTAAGCTAATCGATTAATGCTTGGTGAGAGTTAATCGTTTCAAGGTTTTTCCAATGGATGGAATGGGCTATGAAAGGAAGTTGTAGTTGAAGTTCCAATAAGAGATGCCGCAATTTTAGGGCGAAAATTTTTAAAAGGTGGGTAGTAGTGTAACACCCCAAATTTCTAAGCTAAGTTGAGAATAAGTTATGAGAAGAATTGTGTGATTGTATTCAAGCTTAAATCGACTTTAAAGTGAGTGAATATAATTACACAAAGTTTTGATAAGAAAGTTAATGGGTTTGAGTTGAGGAATAAGTGTGGATTTAATTCTAAGATGGTTTAAGGTGTTGATTTGTAGCTATGGAAGTTAATTTGAGAAGAAAGTCTCAAGGTTTGGTGTTAGAACTAAGTTTTCTGGGTTTTTCTGCAGTGTGAATCGATTCATATAGCTTAGGAATCGATTCACAGCATTAAAACTCCATTGGCATCAAATTCTAGCAGTGGGAATCGATTCACAGAAGCCGGAATCGATTCACATAAGACAGGCCACTGGGACTCGCATGCAGGAATCGATTCACTCATTAAAGCTGCAATTCAGGCGTTTTTACACTGTGGGAATCGATTCACACTATGCTGTGAATCGATTCACAGCTGCAGAATTGTTTAAAAACGCAGTTTCAACGAGCAGAACGCAGAAGAGAGAAAAAGGAAAAGAAGAGAAAGGGAAAGAAGAAAGAGGAGAGGAGAGCTAGGGTTTCACCCTTTAAGAAGGATTGAAGAGATTCATGTTGGATTTCTTCAATCACTTGCCTAAATGGAGAGTTTGAGAGTGGAGATTTGAGTATTTGGAAGATTTGGGTTTGAACCCTAGAGAGGAGAAGAAGAAGCACGAATTTGGAGAAGGATAAGGGAGAAGACCAAGCTCCAAAGCAAGGATAGCTCAAGTTCCTGGATTGAGAAGGAAGATTGATGATTGAAGATCAAGATTTGAGGAGTATTTGGAGAAGCCCCAAGTTGAACAAGAGGGAAAAGCTTGAAGAGGAGCAAAGAGTCCAAAGTTCAACCTTCCTAGCTCAATGGCTTGAAGAATAGAGGTTAGTTCTTCAACCCGTAGGTGATGGGCACGCATAAGTTCCACATATAGGAATTTCCCTTCCTATAGCAATATGTGAACCCTAGGTTCAAGTTAGGTTTTAAATACCTATGATAGATTGAGTTGTTATTGTGATGATTGTTATGATTGTTATGAAAGTATATGGGGTTTGGTGAAATAGGGTTGGATCAGTCCCAACCCCTAATTATTATGTGATGCTTGAATCCTTGAATGCTCCAAAGAGCTTCAATGAGATTATGTATGATTGATGTTTTTCTCTTGAGAACTCCATAGAGTTTCAAGGGATTAGTTAATGTATGTGTTGTCCATTAATTTGGCAAATTGTGAGGCTTGTCTAAGAGCCATAAGCTTAAGTCATAGAGGTCAAGAAAGGACCCTAGGAAAAGGATGTGATAAAATGAATGTGTGAATTAGTGTCCATGATTTGGATTAACTAGATGAAAAGGGATGTTATTAATGTAAGCTTGATTCATTGAAATGATTGTAGTTTCTTTGAATAGTTAAGTAATGATGATGAATGTATTTCTATGAATATGCATGCAAGCATAAGCATAATCATAAGCATAAGCATAAGCTAAAGTCCATGGCAAGTCTCCTCTATTTATAGGAGTAGATCGTTTGGTTAGCCAAGTGGGGCGCCCTTGGAGGGTTATGACGTCTAACCACCATTCCGAAAGTGTGTAATTGGGGTCTAGGGACCTAAGCCTACGACACTACCCAATAACACAAAGTGCATTACATGCAAAGCATCATATTATACATCTCTTATGAATGGTATAATATGTGAAGTGAAGTTAAGTTTATGAATGTTAATGAATTCCTTGTATGTATTTATATATATGTACTCGGAATTAGCTTAGTTAGTTGTATGAAATCTTGGATAGCACACCCATAGTCGCTTAATTATGATATAGTACTGAGCATTGTGATTAGATCACTTAAAGGATAAGCAAGCTAGATTGATTGGGATTTGTGGTATAGAGCATAAGGCAAAGCCCAATAGCATAAGAGAAAGCAAAGATGTGTTAAGCACAAGTGAGTAAGTAAGAACAATATGTTCTTAGTTAATAAAGTTGTAATTTATATTGTATTAAGGTTAGTTGAGCTAAACAAAGGTTAAAGAATGGACATTTGTAGGATTGATGTGGATTGCTATACATTTATGTGTTTAGTTAATCACAAGTTGAAAAGTGGCATATTGGCCCTAGGATTACCCTATTTGATTATATGCTAAGTTTTTAACTCAAGCTAGCGCCTTCTAAAGCGTCTTAGCTTAGGGATATCAAGAAGTTGTAAGACAAGTCCCTATGGTACACAGAGAGAGTATGCCTAAGTTTGAAATGTCTAAGTTAGCCTTCTCGGCCTAGAATGTTCGAGGAGAGAATGGTGAGGAGTCAGTGAAGGACTCACCGAGATTTTATAATCTCACCCTTTTCCTTTGTTGTTTTTCGATAAGCGGTATTGAAGACGATGAGTCAAAGCTCCAAGTTCAGGACTCATAGGCTCGTTGATATTGTAATGGTAATTTTATATTCCAAGTTATGTACAATTTGTAATCTATTTAGTAGAGTAATGAATTAAGTTTAATTTATGACTTGGATTCTTGTAATCAAGTTGTAATAGCTTAGTAATTCCTGTGCCTTAATGTAATTTGTCGTACTTTCAATTATGTTGAGGTGCGGGTGTTACATTATGGTATCAGAGCAGTTCGATCTTATCGGACTGTGAGTCACTAGTTTAGTAATGACTCAATTTAGGAAGTGTCAGTTTAGTCCTTGTTGGACTGTAGTTAGTTAGCCAGGATTTTTCCTTGTTCGAGAACTTCTCTCTATATTCTTGTGCTTAGTATGGAATATTAAGCCTGATCAACTTAATACTCCATACCGTGTACGAAGAATGTAGTAGATGGAGCTGACGGACGTGGGAGAAGACCGAATAGGAGCGCGAACTCTGAGGAAGTTTGAAGGATAAGGATGATGCAAACAAGGGTGGAGCGGATGTAAGAGCTCTCGATGGTGAGACCCTTCGCAATACGGAAAAAGGGAAACAAGTTCCCACCTTTCCGGAACCAAGAGTTAAGGAATATTTCAAGAGTGGTCGGAACCATAGTGGTGAGGGTTCGGCTAGGCAAGCGTGTAATTCAGGTACCGTCAACCGAGATGCTATGGAAGTGATTGGAAATGACGAGCAAGTAAGGAGTATTAATTGTGAGGTTTCAAATCAATTTAGGATGGGCATTTGTAATCGGTTAGGGTTACAACACTGGTTATGCTATCAAGTTGTTTCGCCTAATCCATTATGAATGGATCCTAGAATGATTGATATCTTATGATGATTCCCAAGTTAATTCAAGTGCCCTTCGTGGTTAACGATAAGTGCTCTTAATTGTAGGTTTTCAATCGAGTAGGATGGTCGGTTATAATCGGTTAGGGTCTCAACACTTGTTACTTGGCGGATTGGTTAACCTAGCCAATTATAAGTGGATCCTAGGTCGATAGAAATCCTATGCTAATCCCTGAGAGAACCTTAGCGTTCCGAATGGTAACGGTAAGGGTAAGGAACAAGATGGAGTTAGGCGATATGCTACAACGCCCAAATGGTAGTATGAGTCCTTAAGGGTGATCTTGCCCTAGTGAAGCAGAAAAAAACTCTAAGTCTTCAAGGAACGGTGTCCTTAGTGGAACAACAAACTCCAGAGGATCAGATGAGATGTAGTCTTCAAACTATAGAAGTTTCAAGAAAAGCTGAGTCGTGAGCACGAAGTTATTGATGTCTACTTTCGACCTAATTGTTCAGTGCGTAAAGTGAATTCAATTGACCAATTATAGACTTTGCCTTAACCAAGTAAGAATACTAGTTGGAATAAGACTTAGTCTATGATTGGGTAATGAGATCACTTAATCTCCTGAGCAATTAGTTCCTCTATAGAGATTAATCCTTTTTAGGGTTTCTAATGATTCAAATTGGGTAAGGAGGATAAGACGGGATCAATAAGGTAAATTGTTCCCAAGGATATCGAGGATTTATTTTCTGGATACTTGTTGGTCCATTGGTTATTAAACGCGTCGATCTACACCACTGTCAGATAGAGAAGTGTGAGTTCTGGTTTAATTCCAGTAACATCAAGAAAAGGAGTTACACCATCAAGCGAAGGAGAGCAGTAGTAAAGTTTATTTAAGAGTATAGATGGTGGACATTTGAGACTATAAGTCACTGTGAGTCAAGTCGTTAAGTTGAGTGTGATGTGATTCTAATTAGCCACTTGCAAGCTAAGTCTCCAACCAAGTGAGGCTTAGACCTCGTGTGAGACAAAGTTTGCAATCAACTAATGAAAATCAAGTCAGTTTAACCAACGGATACCTCCCAAGAGTTGAGCAACCCTAGAGTTTCAAGTTTCTAGGCCAAGTCGGTTGCAAGAACAAGTATAGCGAGCTAAATATGTGTAGCAACTCCGTAGTTGCAGAAGAGGTCTCTAAGAAAGGATTTCCATTGGTAACATAAGAGTGAACGTTACGAATGGGAAAAGTTTGTTCAAGGTATGTATTAGTCACCTCTAGGTGACAATTTTATTTGATAGGATGGTTGCCCAACGATGGGTTGAAAACCGAATCGAGTTAAGAATGTCGTGTGGTAATTTCATGAGGATGGCTATGCGAGGTGTGGGTTACTCTGAGAATTACAAAGGAAGCAGGTTATCTTATGGCGAGAATGTTTAGTTAAGTAGTAGATGATGATAAGTAAGCATAACAATTTCCATCGACCAAGAGCAACCGAAAGATAGAAACGACACGAGTTAAACTCTCGTGATCGCAAGTAAAGTATTCCATCTGATGGAGATAAGACGAAAGGAGTTCATTCATTTGAAAAGACGTAAGATCAGAATTGCGCAGCGGAAGCACCAAAAGCCAATTTATTATACTGAAGGATGAGGTAAGATAGAAAGGCGTGGTTCGGGGACGAGATTCCATGGAGGTGAATCTCTGTTCGCATTCCATGCTGTCAACGCTAAGAAGTTCCTACACCCTTAACTCCACATAAGAAGTCTGGAAGTGAGAACCTATCTCATGGGAGAAAGATTTGAAGTTAGTAGGGAGGTGAAGTTACCACCAAATCGGAGGATACCTAGAGTTATTCACGATTGTAAGTATTCTATCGAGTAGTGCTTAGAGTGGGCTCACTTAACGATTACGCACCATTTCAACCGATTGAATTATATTCATCAGTTAGAGCTTAGTATGTGACTGGTTAACGCTATCGCAACTAAGCTAATCGATTAATGCTTGGTGAGAGTTAATCGTTTCAAGGTTTTTCCAATGGATGGAATGGGCTATGAAAGGAAGTTGTAGTTGAAGTTCCAATAAGAGATGCAATTTTCGAGGCGAAAATTTTTAAAAGGGGGGTAGTAGTGTAACACCCCAAATTTCTAAGCTAAGTTGAGAATAAGTTATGAGAAGAATTGTGTGATTGTATTCAAGCTTAAATCGACTTTAAAGTGAGTGAATATAATTACACAAAGTTTTGATAAGAAAGTTAATGGGTTTGAGTTGAGGAATAAGTGTGGATTTAATTCTAAGATGGTTTAAGGTGTTGATTTGTAGCTATGGAAGTTAATTTGAGAAGAAAGTCTCAAGGTTTGGTGTTAGAACTAAGTTTTGTGGGTTTTTCTGCAGTGTGAATCGATTCATATAGCTTAGGAATCGATTCACGACATTAAACTCCATTGGCATCAAATTCTAGCAGTGGGAATCGATTCACAGAAGCCGGAATCGATTCACATAAGACAGGCCACTGGGACTCGCATGCAGGAATCGATTCACTCATTAAAGCTGCAATTCAGGCGTTTTTACACTGTGGGAATCGATTCACACTATGCTGTGAATCGATTCACAAAGCAGAATTGTTTAAAAACGCAGCTTCAACGAGCAGAACGCAGAAGAGAGAAAAAGGAAAAGAAGAGAAAGGGAAAGAAGAAAGAGGAGAGGAGAGCTAGGGTTTCACCCTTTAAGAAGGATTGAAGAGATTCATGTTGGATTTCTTCAATCACTTGCCTAAATGGAGAGTTTGAGAGTGGAGATTTGAGTATTTGGAAGATTTGGGTTTGAACCCTAGAGAGGAGAAGAAGAAGCACGAATTTGGAGAAGGATAAGGGGGAGAAGACCAAGCTCCAGCAAGGATAGCTCAAGTTCCTGGATTGAGAAGGAAGATTGATGATTGAAGATCAAGATTTGAGGAGTATTTGGAGAAGCCCCAAGTTGAACAAGAGGGAAAAGCTTGAAGAGGAGCAAAGAGTCCAAAGTTCAACCTTCCTAGCTCAATGTCTTGAAGAATAGAGGTTAGTTCTTCAACCCGTAGGTGATGGGCACCCATAAGTTCCACATATAGGAATTTCCCTTCCTATAGCAATATGTGAACCCTAGGTTCAAGTTAGGTTTTAAATACCTATGATAGATTGAGTTGTTATTGTGATGATTGTTATGATTGTTATGAAAGTATATGGGGTTTGACTGAAATAGGGTTGGATGCTGTCCCCAACCCCCCTAATTATTATGTGATGCTTGAATCCTTGAATGCTCCAAAGAGCTTCAATGAGATTATGTATGATTGATGTTTTTCTCTTGAGAACTCCATAGAGTTTCAAGGGATTAGTTAATGTATGTGTTGTCCATTAATTTGGCAAATTGTGAGGCTTGTCTAAGAGCCATAAGCTTAAGTCATAGAGGTCAAGAAAGGACCCTAGGAAAAGGATGTGATAAAATGAATGTGTGAATTAGTGTCCATGATTTGGATTAACTAGATGAAAAGGGATGTTATTAATGTAAGCTTGATTCATTGAAATGATTGTAGTTTCTTTGAATAGTTAAGTAATGATGATGAATGTATTTCTATGAATATGCATGCAAGCATAAGCATAATCATAAGCATAAGCATAAGCTAAAGTCCATGGCAAGTCTCCTCTATTTATAGGAGTAGATCGTTTGGTTAGCCAAGTGGGACGCCCTTGGAGGGTTATGACGTCTAACCACCATTTCGAAAGTGTGTAATTGGGGTCTAGGGACCTAAGCCTACGACACTACCCAATAACACAAAGTGCATTACATGCAAAGCATCATATTATACATCTCTTATGAATGGTATAATATGTGAAGTGAAGTTAAGTTTATGAATGTTAATGAATTCCTTGTATGTATTTATATATATGTACTGAATTAGCTTAGTTAGTTGTATGAAATCTTGGATAGCACACCCATAGTCGCTTAATTATGATATAGTACTGAGCATTGTGATTAGATCACTTAAAGGATAAGCAAGCTAGATTGATTGGGATTTGTGGTATAGAGCATAAGGCAAAGCCCAATAGCATAAGAGAAAGCAAAGATGTGTTAAGCACAAGTGAGTAAGTAAGAACAATATGTTCTTAGTTAATAAAGTTGTAATTTATATTGTATTAAGGTTAGTTGAGCTAAACAAAGGTTAAAGAATGGACATTTGTAGGATTGATGTGGATTGCTATACATTTATGTGTTTAGTTAATCACAAGTTGAAAAGTGGCATATTGGCCCTAGGATTACCCTATTTGATTATATGCTAAGTTTTTAACTCAAGCTAGCGCCTTCTAAAGCGTCTTAGCTTAGGGATATCAAGAAGTTGTAAGACAAGTCCCTATGGTACACAGAGAGAGTATGCCTAAGTTTGAAATGTCTAAGTTAGCCTTCTCAGCCTAGAATGTTCCGAGGAGAGAATGGTGAGGAGTCCGTGAAGGACTCACTGAGATTTTATAATCTCACCCTTTTCCTTTTGTTGTTTTTCAGATAAGCAGGTATTGAAGACGATGAGTCAAAGCTCCAAGTTCAGGACTCATAGGCTCGTTGATATTGTAATGGGAATTTTATATTCCAAGTTATGTACAATTTGTAATCTATTTAGTAGAGTAATGAATTAAGTTTAATTTATGACTTGGATTACTGTAATCAAGTTGTAAATGCTTAGTAATTCCTGTGCCTTAATGTAATTTGTCGTACTTTCAATTATGTTGAGGTGCGGGTGTTACATTATGGTATCAGAGCAGTTCGATCTTATCGGACTGTGAGTCACTAGTTTAGTAATGACTCAATTTAGGAAGTGTCAGTTTAGTCCTTTGTGGACTGTAGTTAGTTAGCCGGGATTTTTCCTTGTTCGAGAACTTCTCTCTATATTCTTATGCTTAGTATGGAATATTAAGCCTGATCAACTTAATACTCCATACCGTGTACGAAGAATGTAGTAGATGGAACTGACGGACGAGGGAGAAGACCGAATAGGAGCGCGAACTCTGAGGAAGTTTGATGGATAAGGATGATGCAAACAAGGGTGGAGCGGATGTAAGAGCTCTCAGTAAGTGAGAACCTTCGGAATACGGAAAAAGGGAAACAAGTTCCCACCTTTCCGGAACCAAGAGTTAAGGAATATTTCAAGAGTGGTCGGAACCATAGTGGGGAGGGGTCGGCTGAGCAAGCGTGTAATTCAGTGCATCACAACCGAGATGCTATGGAAGTGATTGGAAATGACGAGCAAGTAAGGAGTATTAATTGTGAGGTTTCAAATCAATTTAGGATGGGCATTTGTAATCGGTTAGGGTTACAACACTGGTTATGCTATCAAGTTGTTTCGCCTAATCCATTATGAATGGATCCTAGAATGATTGATATCTTATGATGATTCCCAAGTTAATTCAAGTGCCCTTCGTGGTTAACAGTAAGTGCTCTTAATTGTAGGTTTTCAATCGAGTAGGATGGTCGGTTATAATCGGTTAGGGTCTCAACACTTGTTACTTCAGCAGGATTGGTTAACCTAGCCAATTATAAGTGGATCCTAGGTCGATAGAAATCCTATGCTAATCCCTGAGAGAACCTTAGCGTTCCGAATGGTAACGGTAAGGGTAAGGAACAAGATGGAGTTAGGCGATATGCTACAACGCCCAAATGGTAGTATGAGTCCTTAAGGGTGATCCTGCCCTAGTGAAGCAGAAAGAAAACTCTAAGTCTTCAAGGAACGGTGTCCTTAGTGGAACAACAAACTCCAGAGGATCAGATGAGATGTAGTCTTCAAACTATAGAAGTTTCAAGAAAAGCTGAGTCAGCGGAAACCTGAAGTTATTGATGTCTACTTTCGACCTAATTGTTCAGTGCGTAAAGTGAATTCAATTGACCAATTATAGACTTTGCCTTAACCAAGTAAGAATACTAGTTGGAATAAGACTTAGTCTATGATTGGGTAATGAGATCACTTAATCTCCTGAGCAATTAGTTCCTCTATAGAGATTAATCCTTTTTAGGGTTTCTAATGATTCAAATTGGGTAAGGAGGATAAGACGGGATCAATAAGGTAAATTGTTCCCAAGGATATCGAGGATTTATTTTCTGGATACTTGTTGGTCCATTGGTTATTAAACGCGTCGATCTACACCACTGTCAGATAGAGAAGTGTGAGTTCTGGTTTAATTCCAGTAACATCAAGAAAGGGAGTTACACCATCAAGCGAAGGAAGCGATAGTAAAGTTTATTTAAGAGTATAGATGGTGGACATTTGAGACTATAAGTCACTGTGAGTCAAGTCGTTAAGTTGAGTCTGATGTGATTCTAATTAGCCACTTGCAAGCTAAGTCTCCAACCAAGTGAGGCTTAGACCTCGTGTGAGACAAAGTTTGCAATCAACTAATGAAAATCAAGTCAGTTTAACCAACGGATACCTCCCAAGAGTTGAGCAACCCTAGAGTTTCAAGTTTCTAGGCCAAGTCGGTTGCAAGAACAAGTATAGCGAGCTAAATATGTGTAGCAACTCCGTAGTTGCAGAAGAGGTCTCTAAGAAAGGATTTCCATTGGTAACATAAGAGTGAACGTTACGAATGGGAAAAGTTTGTTCAAGGTATGTATTAGTCACCTCTAGGTGACAATTTTATTTGATAGGATGGTTGCCCAACGATGGGTTGAAAACCCGAATCGAGTTAAGAATGTCGTGTGGTAATTTCATGAGGATGGCTATGCGAGACTGTGGGTTACTACAGAATTACAAAGGAAGCACCGGTTATCTTATGGCAGAATGTTTAGTTAAGTAGTAGATGATGATAAGTAAGCATAACAATTTCCATCAGTCAAGAGCAACCGAAAGATAGAACAGCACCAGAGTTAAACTCTCAGACTGCAAGTAAAGTATTCCATCTGATGGAGATAAGACGAAAGGAGTTCATTCATTTGAAAAGACGTAAGATCAGAATTGCGCAGCGGAAGCACCAAAAGCCAATTTATTATACTGAAGGATGAGGTAAGATAGAAAGGCGTGGTTCGGGGACGAGATTCCATGGAGGTGAATCTCTGTTCGCATTCCATGCTGTCAACGCTAAGAAGTTCCTACACCCTTA
This sequence comes from Calophaca sinica, assembly GCA_037113605.1. Lineage (NCBI taxonomy): Eukaryota > Viridiplantae > Streptophyta > Magnoliopsida > Fabales > Fabaceae > Calophaca > Calophaca sinica. Next base: position 36,759,230 of record CM073734.1, read on the forward strand.
ACTCCACATAAGAAGTCTGGAAGTGAGAACCTATCTCATGGGAGAAAGATTTGAAGTTAGTAGGGAGGTGAAGTTACCACCAAATCGGAGGATACCTAGAGTTATTCACGATTGTAAGTATTCTATCGATTAGTGCTTAGAGTGATCTCACTTAACCAGTTACACGCACCATTTCAACCGATTGAATTATATTCATCAGTTAGAGCTTAGTATGTGACTGGTTAACGCTATCGCAACTAAGCTAATCGATTAATGCTTGGTGAGAGTTAATCGTTTCAAGGTTTTTCCAATGGATGGAATGGGCTATGAAAGGAAGTTGTAGTTGAAGTTCCAATAAGAGATGCCGCAATTTTCGAGGACGAAAATTTTTAAAAGGTGGGTAGTAGTGTAACACCCCAAATTTCTAAGCTAAGTTGAGAATAAGTTATGAGAAGAATTGTGTGATTGTATTCAAGCTTAAATCGACTTTAAAGTGAGTGAATATAATTACACAAAGTTTTGATAAGAAAGTTAATGGGTTTGAGTTGAGGAATAAGTGTGGATTTAATTCTAAGATGGTTTAAGGTGTTGATTTGTAGCTATGGAAGTTAATTTGAGAAGAAAGTCTCAAGGTTTGGTGTTAGAACTAAGTTTTCTGGGTTTTTCTGCAGTGTGAATCGATTCATATAGCTTAGGAATCGATTCACAGCATTAAAACTCCATTGGCATCAAATTCTAGCAGTGGAAATCGATTCACAGAAGCCGAAATCGATTCACATAAGACAGGCCACTGGGACTCGCATGCAGGAATCGATTTACTCATTAAAGCTGCAATTCAGGCGTTTTTACACTGTGGGAATCGATTCACACTATGCTGTGAATCGATTCACAGCTGCAGAATTGTTTAAAAACGCAGTTTCAACGAGCAGAACGCAGAAGAGAGAAAAAGGAAAAGAAGAGAAAGGGAAAGAAGAAAGAGGAGAGGAGAGCTAGGGTTTCACCCTTTAAGAAGGATTGAAGAGATTCATGTTGGATTTCTTCAATCACTTGCCTAAATGGAGAGTTTGAGAGTGGAGATTTGAGTATTTGGAAGATTTGGGTTTGAACCCTAGAGAGGAGAAGAAGAAGCACGAATTTGGAGAAGGATAAGGGGGAGAAGACCAAGCTCCAGCAAGGATAGCTCAAGTTCTTGGATTGAGAAGGAAGATTGATGATTAAAGATCAAGATTTGAGGAGTATTTGGAGAAGCCCCAAGTTGAACAAGAGGGAAAAGCTTGAAGAGGAGCAAAGAGTCCAAAGTTCAACCTTCCTAGCTCAATGTCTTGAAGAATAGAGGTTAGTTCTTCAACCCGTAGGTGATGGGCACCCATAAGTTCCACATATAGGAATTTCCCTTCCTATAGCAATATGTGAACCCTAGGTTCAAGTTAGGTTTTAAATACCTATGATAGATTGAGTTGTTATTGTTATGATTGTTATGAAAGTATATGGGGTTTGACTGAAATAGGGTTGGATGCTGTCCCCAACCCCCCTAATTATTATGTGATGCTTGAATCCTTGAATGCTCCAAAGAGCTTCAATGAGATTATGTATGATTGATGTTTTTCTCTTGAGAACTCCATAGAGTTTCAAGGGTAATATTAGTTAATGTATGTGTTGTCCATTAATTTGGCAAATTGTGAGGCTTGTCTAAGAGCCATAAGCTTAAGTCATAGAGGTCAAGAAAGGACCCTAGGAAAAGGATGTGATAAAATGAATGTGTGAATTAGTGTCCATGATTTGGATTAACTAGATGAAAAGGGATGTTATTAATGTAAGCTTGATTCATTGAAATGATTGTAGTTTCTTTGAATAGTTAAGTAATGATGATGAATGTATTTCTATGAATATGCATGCAAGCATAAGCATAATCATAAGCATAAGCATAAGCTAAAGTCCATGGCAAGTCTCCTCTATTTATAGGAGTAGATCGTTTGGTTAGCCAAGTGGGACGCCCTTGGAGGGTTATGACGTCTAACCACCATTTGAAAGTGTGTAATTGGGGTCTAGGGACCTAAGCCTACGACACTACCCAATAACACAAAGTGCATTACATGTAAAGCATCATATTATACATCTCTTATGAATGGTATAATATGTGAAGTGAAGTTAAGTTTATGAATGTTAATGAATTCCTTGTATGTATTTATATATATGTACTAGAATTAGCTTAGTTAGTTGTATGAAATCTTGGATAGCACACCCATAGTCGCTTAATTATGATATAGTACTGAGCATTGTGATTAGATCACTTAAAGGATAAGCAAGCTAGATTGATTGGGATTTGTGGTATAGAGCATAAGGCAAAGCCCAATAGCATAAGAGAAAGCAAAGATGTGTTAAGCACAAGTGAGTAAGTAAGAACAATATGTTCTTAGTTAATAAAGTTGTAATTTATATTGTATTAAGGTTAGTTGAGCTAAACAAAGGTTAAAGAATGGACATTTGTAGGATTGATGTGGATTGCAATACATTTATGTGTTTAGTTAATCACAAGTTGAAAAGTGGCATATTGGCCCTAGGATTACCCTATTTGATTATATGCTAAGTTTTTATCAAGCTAGCGCCTTCTAAAGCGTCTTAGCTTAGGGATATCAAGAAGTTGTAAGACAAGTCCCTATGGTACACAGAGAGAGTATGCCTAAGTTTGAAATGTCTAAGTTAGCCTTCTCAGCCTAGAATGTTCCGAGGAGAGAATGGTGAGGAGTCCGTGAAGGACTCACTGAGATTTTATAATCTCACCCTTTTCCTTTTGTTGTTTTTCAGATAAGCAGGTATTGAAGACGATGAGTCAAAGCTCCAAGTTCAGGACTCATAGGCTCGTTGATATTGTAATGGGAATTTTATATTCCAAGTTATGTACAATTTGTAATCTATTTAGTAGAGTAATGAATTAAGTTTAATTTATGACTTGGATTACTGTAATCAAGTTGTAAATGCTTAGTAATTCCTGTGCCTTAATGTAATTTGTCGTACTTTCAATTATGTTGAGGTGCGGGTGTTACATTATGGTATCAGAGCAGTTCGATCTTATCGGACTGTGAGTCACTAGTTTAGTAATGACTCAATTTAGGAAGTGTCAGTTTAGTCCTTGTTGGACTGTAGTTAGTTAGCCGGGATTTTTCCTTGTTCGAGAACTTCTCTCTATATTCTTATGCTTAGTATGGAATATTAAGCCTGATCAACTTAATACTCCATACCGTGTACGAAGAATGTAGTAGATGGAGCTGACGGACGAGGGAGAAGACCGAATAGGAGCGCGAACTCTGAGGAAGTTTGATGGATAAGGATGATGCAAACAAGGGTGGAGCGGATGTAAGAGCTCTCAGTAAGTGAGAACCTTCGGAATACGGAAAAAGGGAAACAAGTTCCCACCTTTCCGGAACCAAGAGTTAAGGAATATTTCAAGAGTGGTCGGAACCATAGTGGTGAGGGTTCGGCTAGGCAAGCGTGTAATTCAGGTACTGTCAACCGAGATGCTATGGAAGTGATTGGAAATGACGAGCAAGTAAGGAGTATTAATTGTGAGGTTTCAAATCAATTTAGGAGGGGCATTTGTAATCGGTTAGGGTTACAACACTGGTTATGCTATCAAGTTGTTTCGCCTAATCCATTATGAATGGATCCTAGAATGATTGATATCTTATGATGATTCCCAAGTTAATTCAAGTGCCCTTCGTGGTTAACAGTAAGTGCTCTTAATTGTAGGTTTTCAATCGAGTAGGATGGTCGGTTATAATCGGTTAGGGTCTCAACACTTGTTACTTCAGCAGGATTGGTTAACCTAGCCAATTATAAGTGGATCCTAGGTCGATAGAAATCCTATGCTAATCCCTGAGAGAACCTTAGCGTTCCGAATGGTAACGGTAAGGGTAAGGAACAAGATGGAAAACCACTTTGATGTGGGTAGTCATTTTGTTAAATTCGATCTTTGGTTGAAATCCAAACTCAGTTATCAATGCATTTTTATTGCCATGACAAGAATAAACAAGCAGAATCAAATAGATTTAATGTGTTGTTTCAGGCCCAGAAATTCAGTCAGATACAAACATCGATTTCTCACTCAATTCGCATTCAAATTAATTGATTCTTGACTCAAAATTGAAGTTCAAGATGTCATGAACAACTTTGTAGTTTAACATTTTCGCAAATTCAGAAGTTAAATAAGCGAAAATGGACGAACTAAATTATAGCACAAGCTGTTCTAAAACAGAATTGTTATCAAATAAAATAAAAAGAAATGGATAAAGATGAGGGATGGATGCGCCACAATTCCCTAAGGAATTGATAAGCGAGTGAAGAACGCCACAAGAAGGTTTGCTTCTTGATAAGTTCAAAATGGCTCAATCCAGAACCCAAGAGAACATAAGTCTCTCAATTGTGATAAACACAAGCTTTTTCATCCAAAATTCTGATCCTTCTCATTAGAAACTTGCCATTATATAGAGATTACAAGGTAAAGGTATCAGCTTTCTCTATTCCTAAAAGCTTACTAATTGCTAGTTTAATGCCTAATTCAATGTGTAACCAACTAGCCTTCAAGTGTACAATAATTGGAGCATTATTGCAGCAGCTATATTATTCATTAGACAACTTTTTAAATGCTAGCTTCATTGTCTTCTTCAATTTGTAACTGACAAGCAATAAAAGCTAGACAATGCACTCAATGCATTTGTTTCTTTGTCTGGTGCATTCATTTGTCTTTAGGGAGCTGTCCAACACCTTCTCCACACTATATTAGCCAATTAAGCTCTCAATATAGCTGTTAGGAAGATTCCTTCACAAGGCTTGATGCATTGAAGCCAACAATGAAGAGTTTGGTCCCACATGTCTTCCAATTCAATGCCTTTCTTCCTTAGCTTTTGTAACCACCAAGAACCCTTAATGTTGTGCTATTTATTCACACACAAAAATCTGCTGATTTGTTTACTACTCTTATCCAAAAAGATTATAGCAAACAAACACTAAAACCAAACAACTAAAATCCAAAAATTCAAACAAGTGTCTTTGGGCCTTTAGTGCAAAATGCAACATGCAGCCCATGAGCTTAGTACGACTTTATTTAAAACAAAAATAAGCTAGATAAGGTTGGGGCAAATAGTGTACAACCCTCCTTTGTTTTCTTGTCACGCCCTTATTATAGATTCACTTATGCCATGTAATGATTCTTCATCCTTGCACTTCAGGTCTTCATCATCCCCTCCTTCTTGGAAGAAATTTGACCTCAAATTTTAGTTCCAACACAGCCTATATGAAGAAAAAATTACAAGTCAAGGACATGAAAGAAGAAGTTAACCTTCCCACCCGGGTCAAATGGAAATTGTGAGAAATCAACAACTGTCACGCGTAGGCGAAACACAATTCCACTCTTTGCATTTAGCAACCCAACATGTTCATTTTCAAGAAAAGGAATTTTAGAAGTAATGAGAAAGTTGTACCTCTTGAAATTGAGATTAAGGACCAAATTTACCTTTCTTGGACTGGACATGGTGACAAGAGAGAAAATACTTTGTCTTTGCAAAGGCTCCAAAGCAAGTTGGGCCTTACGGATATTCTTCTTATCAAAAACTAAGGATGATTCTTTTTGAGACAAAACAACCCTTTCAAACACTTTAGGAGCATCATATGGAAGCATAAAGGTTTGGGAAAATTTGGTAGAGTGAGGAGAGATGTGGTAGTGTAACCATCAATTAATTCCACATGCAAACAATTAGTGCCCATAAGAAACCTTAAAATGCTAACCTTATTTTTAACAAAAGAGTAAGTGTCCAACTTGGCAAACAAAGCGTTTCTTAAGAAATCCAACACATTCTTCAAGATTGTTGTCATGAACCAAGTTAGCATTAGAAAGCACAACAACACATTTATCAAAGAATTCTTTCAAGTCTTGGCTCATAATTCTCAAATCAAGTTTAGAAGAATAGGATGGATTAAACACTTCATGCCTCATGGTTTCAACACTCAAGCTAGGCTTAAGGGAATAGAAAAAGTTAGGCATTTCAACATGTAAATTTGCAAACCTAGCAAACATAGGAGGAAGAGACTTCTCAAACAATTTAACAAGAGATATATCAATGAGCGTAGTAGAAGACAAAAATGCAAGGGTTCAAACCGATAGTTTCCTTGCAAGCATCCTTTGAGGAACCTTGACCAATCACCCTCAGGCACCACCTTTGATTCATTAACCTTCCTCTCTTGTTTCAAGAGACTTTCAATTGGGCACTCAATTTTCTCTTTTTCCTCCACTTGAATAGTTTGCTGCCATTCTTCCTTTGGAGACACTTCTTCAAGTTCTTGCACAAGAGAATCATCAAAGATAAACAAAGGGTTAGAGTTAGAAATTATGAGAGAGTTTGTACCTTTGTGTTGGGAGAATGATCTCAATTTTTTCTCTTTGTTTTTCCTTTTTTTTCTCTCTTGAGCATTCTCTTTTCCCTCTAGTTCTTGACTCTTTTCCTCATAATTCTTATTCTTTTTATTTCTGCCCTCAATTTTCTTTTCACTCTCTTTCTCTCGATGTCTCATTTTTCTTCAAGGCCCTCTTTTGTTTTTACGGCCTCTTTTCTCATCCTCTTTTCTTCATGATACTTAACATACTCAGGATCCTCCAAAATTCTCTAATCAAATACTTCTCATACACAGGACCCTCCATAAATTTTCTACACTTTCTTTCTCGTTCACTCTCCTTATGCTTTCTTTCTTTTGAGAATCCTTATGTCTCTTCATACTTCTCATCTCAAGCTTGTCAAGATACCCATGATACATATTACTACGTTCTTGGAAGAGTTTCTCCATGTGTCTTGCAAAGTTTTGCAATTGGAGTTCTAATTTATCTGCCATGCTTAATCCAAAACAATTTTACAAAACTAACAAGTAATGAAAAGGCCCTCACCGCTCTTCTCACGTGTATCACTCAATTATGTGTACACTCGTGTTTCGCTCAATTGTTGGCTTTTTCTCTAGTGTTACTCTCTTGCCTTTTACCACTAATATGCTCTCTTTGAGTTCTTTAGAGAGTCAAAAATAAACAACACAAGAAAACAATCAATCTACATAGCAGAAAAGCAAATAAGAACAGAATTGAAGAAATATGAGTTTGTCTATGAAGATAAGAGAAGCACATAATGGACTTGTCCAAGAAAATAAGAAAGGGTCTGCACTTTCTCCTTTTTTTTGAATTTTTTTTATAAGGGGAAAAAATTGGCTATCTTTTTTTTTTTGCAAAACTAGACAGTAATTGATTCCTTTTTTTTTTTAATTCCTTTCTTGTGCAGCCTTCAAAAATGAAACCTTTTGTTGTATTTTCTGGACAAGAAAAGAAGAAATAAGTTAGACAAACTCACGAATTCAAAGAAATGCCAAACTGGACAGAATTGAAAGAAAAAGAAGAAGTGAACAGAAATTGAAATAAATAAATGAATGCAAGTAGAATTTCAACCTCAACCATAGCTTTGATACCAAATGATGACAACCACTTTGATGTGGGTAGTCATTTTGTTAAAGTCGATCTTTGGTTGAAATCCAAACTCAGTTATCAATGCATTTTTATTGCCATGACAAGAATAAACAACGAGAATCAAATAGATTTAATGTGTTGTTTCAGGCCCAGAAATTCAGTCAGATACAAACATCGATTTCTCACTCAATTCGCATTCAAATTAATTGATTCTTGACTCAAAATTGAAGTTCAAGATGTCATGAACAACTTTGTAGTTTAACATTTTCGCAAATTCAGAAGTTAAATAAGCGAAAATGGACGAACTAAATTATAGCACAAGCTGTTCTAAAACAGAATTGTTATCAAATAAAATAAAAAGAAATGGATAAAGATGAGGGATGGATGCGCCACAATTCCCTAAGGAATTGATAAGCAGAGTGAAGAACGCATACAAGAAGGTTTGCTTCTTGATAAGTTCAAAAATGGCTCAATCCAGAACCCAAGAGAACATAAGTCTCTCAATTGTGATAAACACAAGCTTTTTCATCCAAAATTCTGATCCTTCTCATTAGAAACTTGCCATTATATAGAGATTACAAGGTAAAGGTATCAGCTTTCTCTATTCCTAAAAAGCTTACTAATTGCTAGTTTAATGCCTAATTCAATGTGTAACCAACTAGCCTTCAAGTGTACAATAATTGGAGCATTATTGCAGCAGCTATATTATTCATTAGACAACTTTTTAAATGCTAGCTTCATTGTCTTCTTCAATTTGTAACTGACAAGCAATAAAAGCTAGACAATGCACTCAATGCATTTGTTTCTTTGTCTGGTGCATTCATTTGTCTTTAGGAGCTGTCCAACACCTTCTCCACACTCTATTAGCTAATTAAGCTCTCAATATAGCTGTTAGGAAGATTCCTTCACAAGGCTTGATGCATTGAAGCCAACAATGAAGAGTTTGGTCCCACATGTCTTCCAATTCAATGCCTTTCTTCCTTAGCTTTTGTAACCACCAAGAACCCTTAATGTTGTGCTATTTATTCACACACAAAAATCTGCTGATTTGTTTACTACTCTTATCCAAAAAGATTATAGCAAACAAACACTAAAACCAAACAACTAAAATCCAAAAATTCAAACAAGTGTCTTTGGGCCTTTAGTGCAAAATGCAACATGCAGCCCATGAGCTTATTACGACTTTATTTAAAACAAAAATAAGCTAGATAAGTTTGGGCCAAATAGTGTACAGCCCTCCTTTGTTTTCTTGTCACGCCCTTATTATAGATTCACTTATGCCATGTAATGATTCTTCATCCTTGCACTTCAGGTCTTCATCATCCCTCCTTCTTGGAAGAAATTTGACCTCAAATTTTAGTTCCAACACAGCCTATATGAAGAAAAAATTACAAGTCAAGGACATGAAAGAAGAAGTTAACCTTCCCACCCGGGTCAAATGGAAATTGTGAGAAATCACCAAATGTACCCCGTAGGCGAAACACAATTCCACTCTTTGCATTTAGCAACCCAACATGTTCATTTTCAAGAAAAGGAATTTTAGAAGTAATGAGAAAGTTGTACCTCTTGAAATTGAGATTAAGGACCAAATTTACCTTTCTTGGACTGGACATGGTGACAAGAGAGAAAATACTTTGTCTTTGCAAAGGCTCCAAAGCAAGTTGGGCCTTACGGATATTCTTCTTATCAAAAACTAAGGATGATTCTTTTTGAGACAAAACAACCCTTTCAAACACTTTAGGAGCATCATATGGAAGCATAAAAGGTTTGGGAAAATTTGGTAGAGTGAGGAGAGATGTGGTAGTGTAACCATCAATTAATTCCACATGCAAACAATTAGTGCCCATAAGAAACCTTAAAATGCTAACCTTATTTTTAACAAAAGAATAAGTGTCCAACTTGGCAAACAAACGTTTCTTAAGAAATCCAACACATTCTTCAAGATTGTTGTCATGAACCAAGTTAGCATTAGAAAGCACAACAACACATTTATCAAAGAATTCTTTCAAGTCTTGGCTCATAATTCTCAAATCAAGTTTAGAAGAATAGGATGGATTAAACACTTCATGCCTCATGGTTTCAACACTCAAGCTAGGCTTAAGGGAATAGAAAAAGTTAGGCATTTCAACATGTAAATTTGCAAACCTAGCAAACATAGGAGGAAGAGACTTCTCAAACAATTTAACAAGAGATATATCAATGAGCGTAGTAGAAGACAAAAAATGCAAGGGTTCAAACCGATAGTTTCCTTGCAAGCATCCTTTGAGGAACCTTGACAATCACCCTCGGGCACCACCTTTGATTCATTAACCTTCCTCTCTTGTTTCAAGAGACTTTCAATTGGGCACTCAATTTTCTCTTTTTCCTCCACTTGAATAGTTTGCTGCCATTCTTCCTTTGGAGACACTTCTTCAAGTTCTTGCACAAGAGAATCATCAAAGATAAACAAAGGGTTAGAGTTAGAAATTATGAGAGAGTTTGTACCTTTGTGTTGGGAGAATGATCTCAATTTTTTCTCTTTGTTTTTCCATTCTTTTCTCTCTTGAGCATTCTCTTTTCTCTCTAGTTCTTGACTCTTTTCCTCATAATTCTTATTCTTTTTATTTCTGCCCTCAATTTTCTTTTCACTCTCTTTCTCTGATGTCTCATTTTTCTTCAAGGCCCTCTTTTGTTTTCTGGCCTCTTTTCTCATCCTCTTTTCTTCATGATACTTAACATACTCCGGATCCTCCAAAAATTCTCTAATCAAATACTTCTCATACAGGACCCTCCATAAATTTTCTCCACTTTCTTTCTGGTCCCCTCTCCTTATCCTTTTTTTCTTTTTGAGAATTCTTATGTCTCTTCATACTTCTCATCTCAAGCTTGTCAAGATACCCATGATACATATTACTACGTTCTTGGAAGAGTTTCTCCATGTGTCTTGCAAAGTTTTGCAATTGGAGTTCTAATTTATCTGCCATGCTTAATCCAAAACAATTTTACAAAACTAACAAGTAATGAAAAGGCCCTCACCGCTCTTCTCACGTGTATCACTCAATTATGTGTACACTCGTGTTTCGCTCAATTGTTGGCTTTTTCTCTAGTGTTACTCTCTTGCCTTTTACCACTAATATGCTCTCTTTGAGTTCTTTAGAGAGTCAAAAATAAACAACACAAGAAAACAATCAATCTACATAAGCGAGAAAAGCAAATAAGAACAGAATTGAAGAAATATGAGTTTGTCTATGAAGATAAGAGAAGCACATAATGGACTTGTCCAAGAAAATAAGAAAGGGTCTGCACTTTCTCCTTTTTTGAATTTTTTTATAAGGGAAAAAATTGGCTATCTTTTTGCAAAACTAGACAGTAATTGATTCCTTTTTTTAATTCCTTTCTTGTGCAGCCTTCAAAAATGAAACCTTTTGTTGTATTTTCTGGACAAGAAAAGAAGAAATAAGTTAGACAAACTCACGAATTCAAAGAAATGCCAAACTGGACAGAATTGAAAGAAAAAGAAGAAGTGAACAGAAATTGAAATAAATAAATGAATGCAAGTAGAATTTCAACCTCAACCATAGCTTTGATACCAAATGATGACAACCACTTTGATGTGGGTAGTCATTTTGTTAAATTCGATCTTTGGTTGAAATCCAAACTCAGTTATCAATGCATTTTTATTGCCATGACAAGAATAAACAAGCAGAATCAAATAGATTTAATGTGTTGTTTCAGGCCCAGAAATTCAGTCAGATACAAACATCGATTTCTCACTCAATTCGCATTCAAATTAATTGATTCTTGACTCAAAATTGAAGTTCAAGATGTCATGAACAACTTTGTAGTTTAACATTTTCGCAAATTCAGAAGTTAAATAAGCGAAAATGGACGAACTAAATTATAGCACAAGCTGTTCTAAAACAGAATTGTTATCAAATAAAATAAAAAGAAATGGATAAAGATGAAGGAGGGGAGGGCCACAAATCCCCAAGGAAGTGATAAGCAGTGAAGAACGCATACAAGAAGGTTTGCTTCTTGATAAGTTCAAAAATGGCTCAATCCAGAACCCAAGAGAACATAAGTCTCTCAATTGTGATAAACACAAGCTTTTTCATCCAAAATTCTGATCCTTCTCATTAGAAACTTGCCATTATATAGAGATTACAAGGTAAAGGTATCAGCTTTCTCTATTCCTAAAAAGCTTACTAATTGCTAGTTTAATGCCTAATTCAATGTGTAAGCAACTAGCCTTCAAGTGTACAATAATTGGAGCATTATTGCAGCAGCTATATTATTCATTAGACAACTTTTTAAATGCTAGCTTCATTGTCTTCTTCAATTTGTAACTGACAAGCAATAAAAGCTAGACAATGCACTCAATGCATTTGTTTCTTTGTCTGGTGCATTCATTTGTCTTTAGGGAGCTGTCCAACACCTTCTCCACACTATATTAGCCAATTAAGCTCTCAATATAGCTGTTAGGAAGATTCCTTCACAAGGCTTGATGCATTGAAGCCAACAATGAAGAGTTTGGTCCCACATGTCTTCCAATTCAATGCCTTTCTTCCTTAGCTTTTGTAACCACCAAGAACCCTTAATGTTGTGCTATTTATTCACACACAAAAATCTGCTGATTTGTTTACTACTCTTATCCAAAAAGATTATAGCAAACAAACACTAAAACCAAACAACTAAAATCCAAAAATTCAAACAAGTGTCTTTGGGCCTTTAGTGCAAAATGCAACATGCAGCCCATGAGCTTATTACGACTTTATTTAAAACAAAAATAAGCTAGATAAGTTTGGACCAAATAGTGTACAGCCCTCCTTTGTTTTCTTGTCACGCCCTTATTATAGATTCACTTATGCCATGTAATGATTCTTCATCCTTGCACTTCAGGTCTTCATCATCCCCTCGTTCTTGGAAGAAATTTGACCTCAAATTTTAGTTCCAACACAGACTATATGAAGAAAAATTACAAGTCAAGGACATGAAAGAAGAAGTTAACCTTCCCACCGGGTCAAATGGAAATTGTGAGAAATCACCAAATGTACCCGTAAGCGAAACACAATTCCACTCTTTGCATTTAGCAACCCAACATGTTCATTTTCAAGAAAAGGAATTTTAGAAGTAATGAGAAAGTTGTACCTCTTGAAATTGAGATTAAGGACCAAATTTACCTTTCTTGGATTGGACATGGTGACAAGAGAGAAAATACTTTGTCTTTGCAAAGGCTCCAAAGCAAGTTGGGCCTTACGGATATTCTTCTTATCAAAAACTAAGGATGATTCTTTTTGAGACAAAACAACCCTTTCAAACACTTTAGGAGCATCATATGGAAGCATAAAAGGTTTGGGAAAATTTGGTAGAGTGAGGAGAGATGTGGTAGTGTAACCATCAATTAATTCCACATGCAAACAATTAGTGCCCATAAGAAACCTTAAAATGCTAACCTTATTTTTAACAAAAGAGTAAGTGTCCAACTTGGCAAACAAGCGGTTCTTAGGACATCCACCCCATTCTTCAAGATTGTTGTCATGAACCAAGTTAGCATTAGAAAGCACAACAACACATTTATCAAAGAATTCTTTCAAGTCTTGGCTCATAATTCTCAAATCAAGTTTAGAAGAATAGGATGGATTAAACACTTCATGCCTCATGGTTTCAACACTCAAGCTAGGCTTAAGGGAATAGAAAAAGTTAGGCATTTCAACATGTAAATTTGCAAACCTAGCAAACATAGGAGGAAGAGACTTCTCAAACAACTTAACAAAAGATATATCAATGAGCGTAGTAGAAGACAAAAAATGCAAGGGTTCAAACCGATAGTTTCCTTGCAAGCATCCTTTGAGGAACCTTGACCAATCACCCTCAGGCACCATTTTTGATTCATTAACCTTCCTCTCTTGTTTCAAGAGACTTTCAATTGGGCACTCAATTTTCTCTTTTTCCTCCACTTGAATAGTTTGCTGCCATTCTTCCTTTGGAGACACTTCTTCAAGTTCTTGCACAAGAGAATCATCAAAGATAAACAAAGGGTTAGAGTTAGAAATTATGAGAGAGTTTGTACCTTTGTGTTGGGAGAATGATCTCAATTTTTTTCTCTTTGTTTTCCATTCTTTTCTCTCTTGAGCATTCTCTTTTCTCTCTAGTTCTTGACTCTTTTCCTCATAATTCTTATTCTTTTTATTTCTGCCCTCAATTTTCTTTTCACTCTCTTTCTCGATGTCTCATTTTCTTCAAGGCCCTCTTTTGTTTTCTGGCCTCTTTTCTCATCCTCTTTTCTTCATGATACTTAACATACTCCGGATCCTCCAAAAATTCTCTAATCAAATACTTCTCATACACAGGAGCCTCCATAAATTTTCTACACTTTCTTTCTCCTTCACTCTCCTTATGCTTTGTTTCTTTTACAAAATCCTTATGTCTCTTCATACTTCTCATCTCAAGCTTGTCAAGATACCCATGATACATATTACTACGTTCTTGGAAGAGTTTCTCCATGTGTCTTGCAAAGTTTTGCAATTGGAGTTCTAATTTATCTGCCATGCTTAATCCAAAACAATTTTACAAAACTAACAAGTAATGAAAAGGCCCTCACCGCTCTTCTCACGTGTATCACTCAATTATGTGTACACTCGTGTTTCGCTCAATTGTTGGCTTTTTCTCTAGTGTTACTCTCTTGCCTTTTACCACTAATATGCTCTCTTTGAGTTCTTTAGAGAGTCAAAAATAAACAACACAAGAAAACAATCAATCTACATAAGCGAGAAAAGCAAATAAGAACATAATTGAAGAAATATGAGTTTGTCTATGAAGATAAGAGAAGCACATAATGGACTTGTCCAAGAAAATAAGAAAGGGTCTGCACTTTCTCCTTTTTTGAATTTTTTTATAGGGAAAAAATTGGCTATCTTTTTTGCAAAACTAGACAGTAATTGATTCCTTTTTTTTAATTCCTTTCTTGTGCAGCCTTCAAAAATGAAACCTTTTGTTGTATTTTCTGGACAAGAAAAGAAGAAATAAGTTAGACAAACTCACGAATTCAAAGAAATGCCAAACTGGACAGAATTGAAAGAAGAAGAAGAAGTGAACAGAAATTGAAAGAAATAAATGAATGCAAGTAAATTTCAACCTCAACCTGAGCTTTGGTACCACTTGATGACAACCACTTTGATGTGGGTAGTCATTTTGTTAAATTCGATCTTTGGTTGAAATCCAAACTCAGTTATCAATGCATTTTTATTGCCATGACAAGAATAAACAAGCAGAATCAAATAGATTTAATGTGTTGTTTCAGGCCCAGAAATTCAGTCAGATACAAACATCGATTTCTCACTCAATTCGCATTCAAATTAATTGATTCTTGACTCAAAATTGAAGTTCAAGATGTCATGAACAACTTTGTAGTTTAACATTTTCGCAAATTCAGAAGTTAAATAAGCGAAAATGGACGAACTAAATTATAGCACAAGCTGTTCTAAAACAGAATTGTTATCAAATAAAATAAAAAGAAATGGATAAAGATGAGGGATGGATGCGCCACAATTCCCTAAGGAATTGATAAGCGAGTGAAGAACGCCACAAGAAGGTTTGCTTCTTGATAAGTTCAAAAATGGCTCAATCCAGAACCCAAGAGAACATAAGTCTCTCAATTGTGATAAACACAAGCTTTTTCATCCAAAATTCTGATCCTTCTCATTAGAAACTTGCCATTATATAGAGATTACAAGGTAAAGGTATCAGCTTTCTCTATTCCTAAAAAGCTTACTAATTGCTAGTTTAATGCCTAATTCAATGTGTAACCAACTAGCCTTCAAGTGTACAATAATTGGAGCATTATTGCAGCAGCTATATTATTCATTAGACAACTTTTTAAATGCTAGCTTCATTGTCTTCTTCAATTTGTAACTGACAAGCAATAAAAGCTAGACAATGCACTCAATGCATTTGTTTCTTTGTCTGGTGCATTCATTTGTCTTTAGGGAGCTGTCCAACACCTTCTCCACACTATATTAGCCAATTAAGCTCTCAATATAGCTGTTAGGAAGATTCCTTCACAAGGCTTGATGCATTGAAGCCAACAATGAAGAGTTTGGTCCCACATGTCTTCCAATTCAATGCCTTTCTTCCTTAGCTTTTGTAACCACCAAGAACCCTTAATGTTGTGCTATTTATTCACACACAAAAATACTGCTGATTTGTTTACTACTCTTATCCAAAAAAGATTATAGCAAACAAACACTAAAACCAAACAACTAAAATCCAAAAATTCAAACAAGTGTCTTTGGGCCTTTAGTGCAAAATGCAACATGCAGCCCATGAGCTTATTACGACTTTATTTAAAACAAAAATAAGCTAGATAAGTTTGGGCCAAATAGTGTACAACCCCTCCTTTGTTTTCTTGTCACGCCCTTATTATAGATTCACTTATGCCATGTAATGATTCTTCATCCTTGCACTTCAGGTCTTCATCATCCCCTCCTTCTTGGAAGAAATTTGACCTCAAATTTTAGTTCCAACACAGCCTATATGAAGAAAAAATTACAAGTCAAGGACATGAAAGAAGAAGTTAACCTTCCCACCCGGGTCAAATGGAAATTGTGAGAAATCACCAAATGTACCCCGTAGGCGAAACACAATTCCACTCTTTGCATTTAGCAACCCAACATGTTCATTTTCAAGAAAAGGAATTTTAGAAGTAATGAGAAAGTTGTACCTCTTGAAATTGAGATTAAGGACCAAATTTACCTTTCTTGGATTGGACATGGTGACAAGAGAGAAAATACTTTGTCTTTGCAAAGGCTCCAAAGCAAGTTGGGCCTTACGGATATTCTTCTTATCAAAAACTAAGGATGATTCTTTTTGAGACAAAACAACCCTTTCAAACACTTTAGGAGCATCATATGGAAGCATAAAGGTTTGGCAAAGTTTGGTGGAGTGGGGAGAGATGTGGTAGTGTAACCATCAATTAGTTCCACATGCAAACAATTAGTGCCCATAAGAAACCTTAAAATGCTAACCTTATTTTTAACAAAGAGTAAGTGTCCAACTTGGCAAACAAGCGTTTCTTAAGAAATCCAACACATTCTTCAAGATTGTTGTCATGAACCAAGTTAGCATTAGAAAGCACAACAACACATTTATCAAAGAATTCTTTCAAGTCTTGGCTCATAATTCTCAAATCAAGTTTAGAAGAATAGGATGGATTAAACACTTCATGCCTCATGGTTTCAACACTCAAGCTAGGCTTAAGGGAATAGAAAAAGTTAGGCATTTCAACATGTAAATTTGCAAACCTAGCAAACATAGGAGGAAGAGACTTCTCAAACAATTTAACAAGAGATATATCAATGAACGTAGTAGAAGACAAAAAAATGCAAGGGTTCAAACCGATAGTTTCCTTGCAAGCATCCTTTTGAGGAACCTTGACCAACCACCCTCAGGCCCCACCTTTGATTCATTAACCTTCCTCTCTTGTTTCAAGAGACTTTCAATTGGGCACTCAATTTTCTCTTTTTCCTCCACTTGAATAGTTTGCTGCCATTCTTCCTTTGGAGACACTTCTTCAAGTTCTTGCACAAGAGAATCATCAAAGATAAACAAAGGGTTAGAGTTAGAAATTATGAGAGAGTTTGTACACCGTGTTGGGAGAATGATCTCAATTTTTTCTCTTTGTTTTCCATTCTTTTCTCTCTTGAGCTTTCTCTTTTCTTTCTAGTTCTTGAATCTTTTCCTCATAATTCTTATTCTTTTTATTTCTGCCCTCAATTTTCTTTTCACTCTCTTTCTCTGATGTCTCATTTTCTTCAAGGCCCTCTTTTGTTTCTGGCCTCTTTTCTCATCCTCTTTTCTTCATGATACTTAACATACTCCGGATCCTCCAAAAATTCTCTAATCAAATACTTCTCATACACAGGACCCTCCATAAATTTTCTACACTTTCTTTCTCGTTCACTCTCCTTATGCTTTCTTTCTTTTTCAGAATCCTTATGTCTCTTCATACTTCTCATCTCAAGCTTGTCAAGATACCCATGATACATATTACTACGTTCTTGGAAGAGTTTCTCCATGTGTCTTGCAAAGTTTTGCAATTGGAGTTCTAATTTATCTGCCATGCTTAATCCAAAACAATTTTACAAAACTAACAAGTAATGAAAAGGCCCTCACCGCTCTTCTCACGTGTATCACTCAATTATGTGTACACTCGTGTTTCGCTCAATTGTTGGCTTTTTCTCTAGTGTTACTCTCTTGCCTTTTACCACTAATATGCTCTCTTTGAGTTCTTTAGAGAGTCAAAAATAAACAACACAAGAAAACAATCAATCTACATAAGCGAGAAAAGCAAATAAGAACATAATTGAAGAAATATGAGTTTGTCTATGAAGATAAGAGAAGCACATAATGGACTTGTCCAAGAAAATAAGAAAGGGTCTGCACTTTCTCCTTTTTTGAATTTTTTTATAGGGGAAAAAATTGGCTATCTTTTTTTGCAAAACTAGACAGTAATTGATTCCTTTTTTTAATTCCTTTCTTGTGCAGCCTTCAAAAATGAAACCTTTTGTTGTATTTTCTGGACAAGAAAAGAAGAAATAAGTTAGACAAACTCACGAATTCAAAGAAATGCCAAACTGGACAGAATTGAAAGAAGAAGAAGAAGTGAACAGAAATTGAAATAAATAAATGAATGCAAGTAGAATTTCAACCTCAACCATAGCTTTGATACCAAATGATGACAACCACTTTGATGTGGGTAGTCATTTTGTTAAATTCGATCTTTGGTTGAAATCCAAACTCAGTTATCAATGCATTTTTATTGCCATGACAAGAATAAACAAGCGAGAATCAAATAGATTTAATGTGTTGTTTCAGGCCCAGAAATTCAGTCAGATACAAACATCGATTTCTCACTCAATTCGCATTCAAATTAATTGATTCTTGACTCAAAATTGAAGTTCAAGATGTCATGAACAACTTTGTAGTTTAACATTTTCGCAAATTCAGAAGTTAAATAAGCGAAAATGGACGAACTAAATTATAGCACAAGCTGTTCTAAAACAGAATTGTTATCAAATAAAATAAAAGAAATGGATAAAGATGAGGGATGGATGCGCCACAATTCCCTAAGGAATTGATAAGCAAGTGAAGAACGCCACAAGAAGGTTTGCTTCTTGATAAGTTCAAAAATGGCTCAATCCAGAACCCAAGAGAACATAAGTCTCTCAATTGTGATAAACACAAGCTTTTTCATCCAAAATTCTGATCCTTCTCATTAGAAACTTGCCATTATATAGAGATTACAAGGTAAAGGTATCAGCTTTCTCTATTCCTAAAAGCTTACTAATTGCTAGTTTAATGCCTAATTCAATGTGTAACCAACTAGCCTTCAAGTGTACAATAATTGGAGCATTATTGCAGCAGCTATATTATTCATTAGACAACTTTTTAAATGCTAGCTTCATTGTCTTCTTCAATTTGTAACTGACAAGCAAGAAAAAGTAAACAATGGACTCAATGCATTTGTTTCTTTGTCTGGTGCATTCATTTGTCTTTAGGGAGCTGTCCAACACCTTCTCCACACTATATTAGCCAATTAAGCTCTCAATATAGCTGTTAGGAAGATTCCTTCACAAGGCTTGATGCATTGAAGCCAACAATGAAGAGTTTGGTCCCACATGTCTTCCAATTCAATGCCTTTCTTCCTTAGCTTTTGTAACCACCAAGAACCCTTAATGTTGTGCTATTTATTCACACACAAAAATACTGCTGATTTGTTTACTACTCTTATCCAAAAAAGATTATAGCAAACAAACACTAAAACCAAACAACTAAAATCCAAAAATTCAAACAAGTGTCTTTGGGCCTTTAGTGCAAAATGCAACATGCAGCCCATGAGCTTATTAGGACTTTATTTAAAACAAAAATAAGCTAGATATGTTTGGGCCAAATAGTGTACAACCCTCGTTTGTTTTCTTGTCACGCCCTTATTATAGATTCACTTATGCCATGTAATGATTCTTCATCCTTGCACTTCAGGTCTTCATCATCCCCTCCTTCTTGGAAGAAATTTGACCTCAAATTTTAGTTCCAACACAGCCTATATGAAGAAAAAATTACAAGTCAAGGACATGAAAGAAGAAGTTAACCTTCCCACCGGGTCAAATGGAAATTGTGAGAAATCACCAAATGTACCCGTAAGCGAAACACAATTCCACTCTTTGCATTTAGCAACCCAACATGTTCATTTTCAAGAAAAGGAATTTTAGAAGTAATGAGAAAGTTGTACCTCTTGAAATTGAGATTAAGGACCAAATTTACCTTTCTTGGATTGGACATGGTGACAAGAGAGAAAATACTTTGTCTTTGCAAAGGCTCCAAAGCAAGTTGGGCCTTACGGATATTCTTCTTATCAAAAACTAAGGATGATTCTTTTTGAGACAAAACAACCCTTTCAAACACTTTAGGAGCATCATATGGAAGCATAAAGGTTTGGGAAAATTTGGTAGAGTGAGGAGAGCTCTGGTAGTGTAACCATCAATTAATTCCACATGCAAACAATTAGTGCCCATAAGAAACCTTAAAATGCTAACCTTATTTTTAACAAAAGAGTAAGTGTCCAACTTGGCAAACAAGCGTTTCTTAAGAAATCCAACACATTCTTCAAGATTGTTGTCATGAACCAAGTTAGCATTAGAAAGCACAACAACACATTTATCAAAGAATTCTTTCAAGTCTTGGCTCATAATTCTCAAATCAAGTTTAGAAGAATAGGATGGATTAAACACTTCATGCCTCATGGTTTCAACACTCAAGCTAGGCTTAAGGGAATAGAAAAAGTTAGGCATTTCAACATGTAAATTTGCAAACCTAGCAAACATAGGAGGAAGAGACTTCTCAAACAATTTAAGAAGAGATATATGAAGGAGCGTAGTAGAAGAAAAAAAAATGCAAGGGTTCAAACCGTTAGTTTCCTTCCAAGCATCCTTTTGAGGAACCTTGACCAATCACCCTCGAGCACCACCTTTGATACATTCACCTTCCTCTCTTGTTTCAAGAGACTTTCAATTGGGCACTCAATTTTCTCTTTTTCCTCCACTTGAATAGTTTGCTGCCATTCTTCCTTTGGAGACACTTCTTCAAGTTCTTGCACAAGAGAATCATCAAAGATAAACAAAGGGTTAGAGTTAGAAAATATGAGAGACGTTGTACCTTTGTGTTGGGAGAATGATCTCAATTTTTTCTTTTTGTTTTTCCATTCTTTTCTCTCTTGAGCATTCTCTTTTCTCTCTAGTTCTTGACTCTTTTCCTCATCATTCTTATTCTTTTTATTTCTGCCCTCAATTTTCTTTTCACTCTCTTTCTCTGATGTCTCATTTTCTTCAAGGCCCTCTTTTGTTTTTCGGCCTCTTTTCTCATCCTCTTTTCTTCATGATACTTAACATACTCAGGATCCTCCAAAAATTCTCTAATCAAATACTTCTCATACAGGACCCTCCATAAATTTTCTACACTTTCTTTCTCGTTCACTCTCCTTATGCTTTCTTTCTTTTCAGAATCCTTATGTCTCTTCATACTTCTCATCTCAAGCTTGTCAAGATACCCATGATACATATTACTCGTTCTTGGAAGAGTTTCTCCATGTGTCTTGCAAAGTTTTGCAATTGGAGTTCTAATTTATCTGCCATGCTTAATCCAAAACAATTTTACAAAACTAACAAGTAATGAAAAGGCCCTCACCGCTCTTCTCACGTGTATCACTCAATTATGTGTACACTCGTGTTTCGCTCAATTGTTGGCTTTTTCTCTAGTGTTACTCTCTTGCCTTTTACCACTAATATGCTCTCTTTGAGTTCTTTAGAGAGTCAAAAATAAACAACACAAGAAAACAATCAATCTACTGGCAGAAAAGCAAATAAGAACAGAATTGAAGAAATATGAGTTTGTCTATGAAGATAAGAGAAGCACATAATGGACTTGTCCAAGAAAATAAGAAAGGGTCTGCACTTTCTCCTTTTTTTTGAATTTTTTTTATAAGGGGAAAAAATTGGCTATCTTTTTTTTTTGCAAAACTAGACAGTAATTGATTCCTTTTTTTTTTTAATTCCTTTCTTGTGCAGCCTTCAAAAATGAAACCTTTTGTTGTATTTTCTGGACAAGAAAAGAAGAAATAAGTTAGACAAACTCACGAATTCAAAGAAATGCCAAACTGGACAGAATTGAAAGAAGAAGAAGAAGAAGTGAACAGAAATTGAAATAAATAAATGAATGCAAGTAGAATTTCAACCTCAACCATAGCTTTGATACCAAATGATGACAACCACTTTGATGTGGGTAGTCATTTTGTTAAATTCGATCTTTGGTTGAAATCCAAACTCAGTTATCAATGCATTTTTATTGCCATGACAAGAATAAACAAGCAGAATCAAATAGATTTAATGTGTTGTTTCAGGCCCAGAAATTCAGTCAGATACAAACATCGATTTCTCACTCAATTCGCATTCAAATTAATTGATTCTTGACTCAAAATTGAAGTTCAAGATGTCATGAACAACTTTGTAGTTTAACATTTTCGCAAATTCAGAAGTTAAATAAGCGAAAATGGACGAACTAAATTATAGCACAAGCTGTTCTAAAACAGAATTGTTATCAAATAAAATAAAAGGAAATGGATAAAGATGAGGGATGGATGCCACAATTCCTAAGGAATTGATAAGCGAGTGAAGAACGCCACAAGAAGGTTTGCTTCTTGATAAGTTCAAAAATGGCTCAATCCAGAACCCAAGAGAACATAAGTCTCTCAATTGTGATAAACACAAGCTTTTTCATCCAAAATTCTGATCCTTCTCATTAGAAACTTGCCATTATATAGAGATTACAAGGTAAAGGTATCAGCTTTCTCTATTCCTAAAAAGCTTACTAATTGCTAGTTTAATGCCTAATTCAATGTGTAACCAACTAGCCTTCAAGTGTACAATAATTGGAGCATTATTGCAGCAGCTATATTATTCATTAGACAACTTTTTAAATGCTAGCTTCATTGTCTTCTTCAATTTGTAACTGACAAGCAATAAAAGCTAGACAATGCACTCAATGCATTTGTTTCTTTGTCTGGTGCATTCATTTGTCTTTAGGAGCTGTCCAACACCTTCTCCACACTATATTAGCCAATTAAGCTCTCAATATAGCTGTTAGGAAGATTCCTTCACAAGGCTTGATGCATTGAAGCCAACAATGAAGAGTTTGGTCCCACATGTCTTCCAATTCAATGCCTTTCTTCCTTAGCTTTTGTAACCACCAAGAACCCTTAATGTTGTGCTATTTATTCACACACAAAAATACTGCTGATTTGTTTACTACTCTTATCCAAAAAAGATTATAGCAAACAAACACTAAAACCAAACAACTAAAATCCAAAAATTCAAACAAGTGTCTTTGGGCCTTTAGTGCAAAATGCAACATGCAGCCCATGAGCTTATTACGACTTTATTTAAAACAAAAATAAGCTAGATAAGTTTGGGCCAAATAGTGTACAACCCCTCCTTTGTTTTCTTGTCACGCCTTATTATAGATTCACTTATGCCATGTAATGATTCTTCATCCTTGCACTTGAGTCTTCATCATCCCTCCTTCTTGGAAGAAATTTGACCTCAAATTTTAGTTCCAACACAGCCTATATGAAGAAAAATTACAAGTCAAGGACATGAAAGAAGAAGTTAACCTTCCCACCGGGTCAAATGGAAATTGTGAGAAATCACCAAATGTACCCGTAAGCGAAACACAATTCCACTCTTTGCATTTAGCAACCCAACATGTTCATTTTCAAGAAAAGGAATTTTAGAAGTAATGAGAAAGTTGTACCTCTTGAAATTGAGATTAAGGACCAAATTTACCTTTCTTGGATTGGACATGGTGACAAGAGAGAAAATACTTTGTCTTTGCAAAGGCTCCAAAGCAAGTTGGGCCTTACGGATATTCTTCTTATCAAAAACTAAGGATGATTCTTTTTGAGACAAAACAACCCTTTCAAACACTTTAGGAGCATCATATGGAAGCATAAAGGTTTGGGAAAATTTGGTAGAGTGAGGAGAGATGTGGGGGTGTGACCATCAATTAATTCGACATGCAAACAATTAGTGCCCATAAGAAGCCTTAAAATGCTAACCTTACTTTTAACAAAAGAGTAAGTGTCCAACTTGGCAAACAAAGCGTTTCTTAAGAAATCCAACACATTCTTCAAGATTGTTGTCATGAACCAAGTTAGCATTAGAAAGCACAACAACACATTTATCAAAGAATTCTTTCAAGTCTTGGCTCATAATTCTCAAATCAAGTTTAGAAGAATAGGATGGATTAAACACTTCATGCCTCATGGTTTCAACACTCAAGCTAGGCTTAAGGGAATAGAAAAAGTTAGGCATTTCAACATGTAAATTTGCAAACCTAGCAAACATAGGAGGAAGAGACTTCTCAAACAATTTAACAAGAGATATATCAATGAGCGTAGTAGAAGACAAAAAATGCAAGGGTTCAAACCGATAGTTTCCTTGCAAGCATCCTTTGAGGAACCTTGACCAATCACCCTCAGGCCCCACTTTTGATTCATTAACCTTACTCTCTTGTTTCAAGAGACTTTCAATTGGGCACTCAATTTTCTCTTTTTCCTCCACTTGAATAGTTTGCTGCCATTCTGCCTTTGGAGACACTTCTTCAAGTTCTTGCACAAGAGAATCATCAAAGATAAACAAAGGGTTAGAGTTAGAAATTATGAAAGAGTTTGTACCTTTGTGTTGGGAGAATGATCTCAATTTTTTCTCTTTGTTTTTCCATTCTTTTCTCTCTTGAGCATTCTCTTTTCTCTCTAGTTCTTGACTCTTTTCCTCATAATTCTTATTCTTTTTATTTCTGCCCTCAATTTTCTTTTCACTCTCTTTCTCGATGTCTCATTTTCTTCAAGGCCCTCTTTTGTTTTCTGGCCTCTTTTCTCATCCTCTTTTCTTCATGATACTTAACATACTCAGGATCCTCCAAAATTCTCTAATCAAATACTTCTCATACACAGGACCCTCCATAAATTTTCTACACTTTCTTTCTCGTTCACTCTCCTTATGCTTTCTTTCTTTTTGAGAATCCTTATGTCTCTTCATACTTCTCATCTCAAGCTTGTCAAGATACCCATGATACATATTACTACGTTCTTGGAAGAGTTTCTCCATGTGTCTTGCAAAGTTTTGCAATTGGAGTTCTAATTTATCTGCCATGCTTAATCCAAAACAATTTTACAAAACTAACAAGTAATGAAAAGGCCCTCACCGCTCTTCTCACGTGTATCACTCAATTATGTGTACACTCGTGTTTCGCTCAATTGTTGGCTTTTTCTCTAGTGTTACTCTCTTGCCTTTTACCACCAATATGCTCTCTTTGAGGTCTTTAGAGAGTCAAAAATAAACAACACAAGAAAACAATCAATCTACTTGGCGAGAAAAGCAAATAAGAACATAATTGAAGAAATTTGAGTTTGTGTATGAAGATAAGAGAAGCTCAAAATGGACTTGTCCAAGAAAATAAGAAAGGGTCTGCTCTTTCTCTTTTTTTTTTAATTTTTTTTATAGGGGGAAAAACTTGGCTATCTTTTTTTTTTGCAAAACTAGACAGTAATTGATTCCTTTTTTTTTTTTAATTCCTTTCTTGTGCAGCCTTCAAAAATGAAACCTTTTGTTGTATTTTCTGGACAAGAAAAGAAGAAATAAGTTAGACAAACTCACGAATTCAAAGAAATGCCAAACTGGACAGAATTGAAAGAAGAAGAAGAAGAAGTGAACAGAAATTGAAATAAATAAATGAATGCAAGTAGAATTTCAACCTCAACCATAGCTTTGATACCAAATGATGACAACCACTTTGATGTGGGTAGTCATTTTGTTAAATTCGATCTTTGGTTGAAATCCAAACTCAGTTATCAATGCATTTTTATTGCCATGACAAGAATAAACAAGCGAGAATCAAATAGATTTAATGTGTTGTTTCAGGCCCAGAAATTCAGTCAGATACAAACATCGATTTCTCACTCAATTCGCATTCAAATTAATTGATTCTTGACTCAAAATTGAAGTTCAAGATGTCATGAACAACTTTGTAGTTTAACATTTTCGCAAATTCAGAAGTTAAATAAGCGAAAATGGACGAACTAAATTATAGCACAAGCTGTTCTAAAACAGAATTGTTATCAAATAAAATAAAAAGAAATGGATAAAGATGAGGATGGATGCGCCACAATTCCCTAAGGAATTGATAAGCAGTGAAGAACGCATACAAGAAGGTTTGCTTCTTGATAAGTTCAAAAATGGCTCAATCCAGAACCCAAGAGAACATAAGTCTCTCAATTGTGATAAACACAAGCTTTTTCATCCAAAATTCTGATCCTTCTCATTAGAAACTTGCCATTATATAGAGATTACAAGGTAAAGGTATCAGCTTTCTCTATTCCTAAAAAGCTTACTAATTGCTAGTTTAATGCCTAATTCAATGTGTAACCAACTAGCCTTCAAGTGTACAATAATTGGAGCATTATTGCAGCAGCTATATTATTCATTAGACAACTTTTTAAATGCTAGCTTTAGTGTCTTGTTCAATTTGTAATCGACAAGCAATAAAAGCTAGACAATGCACTCAATGCATTTGTTTCTTTGTCTGGTGCATTCATTTGTCTTTAGGGAGCTGTCCAACACCTTCTCCACACTATATTAGCCAATTAAGCTCTCAATATAGCTGTTAGGAAGATTCCTTCACAAGGCTTGATGCATTGAAGCCAACAATGAAGAGTTTGGTCCCACATGTCTTCCAATTCAATGCCTTTCTTCCTTAGCTTTTGTAACCACCAAGAACCCTTAATGTTGTGCTATTTATTCACACACAAAAATCACTGATTTGTTTACTACTCTTATCCAAAAAAGATTATAGCAAACAAACACTAAAACCAAACAACTAAAATCCAAAAATTCAAACAAGTGTCTTTGGGCCTTTAGTGCAAAATGCAACATGCAGCCCATGAGCTTATTACGACTTTATTTAAAACAAAAATAAGCTAGATAAGTTTGGGCCAAATAGTGTACAACCCTCCTTTGTTTTCTTGTCACGCCCTTATTATAGATTCACTTATGCCATGTAATGATTCTTCATCCTTGCACTTCAGGTCTTCATCATCCCTCCTTCTTGGAAGAAATTTGACCTCAAATTTTAGTTCCAACACAGCCTATATGAAGAAAAATTACAAGTCAAGGACATGAAAGAAGAAGTTAACCTTCCCACCGGGTCAAATGGAAATTGTGAGAAATCACCAAATGTACCCAGTAAGCGAAACACAATTCCACTCTTTGCATTTAGCAACCCAACATGTTCATTTTCAAGAAAAGGAATTTTAGAAGTAATGAGAAAGTTGTACCTCTTGAAATTGAGATTAAGGACCAAATTTACCTTTCTTGGATTGGACATGGTGACAAGAGAGAAAATACTTTGTCTTTGCAAAGGCTCCAAAGCAAGTTGGGCCTTACGGATATTCTTCTTATCAAAAACTAAGGATGATTCTTTTTGAGACAAAACAACCCTTTCAAACACTTTAGGAGCATCATATGGAAGCATAAAAGGTTTGGGAAAATTTGGTAGAGTGAGGAGAGATGTGGTAGTGTAACCATCAATTAATTCCACATGCAAACAATTAGTGCCCATAAGAAACCTTAAAATGCTAACCTTATTTTTAACAAAAGAGTAAGTGTCCAACTTGGCAAACAAAGCGTTTCTTAAGAAATCCAACACATTCTTCAAGATTGTTGTCATGAACCAAGTTAGCATTAGAAAGCACAACAACACATTTATCAAAGAATTCTTTCAAGTCTTGGCTCATAATTCTCAAATCAAGTTTAGAAGAATAGGATGGATTAAACACTTCATGCCTCATGGTTTCAACACTCAAGCTAGGCTTAAGGGAATAGAAAAAGTTAGGCATTTCAACATGTAAATTTGCAAACCTAGCAAACATAGGAGGAAGAGACTTCTCAAACAATTTAACAAGAGATATATCAATGAACGTAGTAGAAGACAAAAAAATGCAAGGGTTCAAACCGATAGTTTCCTTGCAAGCATCCTTTTGAGGAACCTTCGGCCAATCACCCTCAGGCACCACCTTTGATTCATTAACCTTCCTCTCTTGTTTCAAGAGACTTTCAATTGGGCACTCAATTTTCTTTTTTCCTCCACTTGAATAGTTTGCTGCCATTCTTCCTTTGGAGACACTTCTTCAAGTTCTTGCACAAGAGAATCATCAAAGATAAACAAAGGGTTAGAGTTAGAAATTATGAGAGAGTTTGTACACTGTGTTGGGAGAATGATCTCAATTTTTTTCTCTTTGTTTTTCCATTCTTTTCTCTCTTGAGCATTCTCTTTTCTCTCTAGTTCTTGACTCTTTTCCTCATAATTCTTATTCTTTTTATTTCTGCCCTCAATTTTCTTTTCACTCTCTTTCTCTGATGTCTCATTTTTCTTCAAGGCCCTCTTTTGTTTTCTGGCCTCTTTTCTCATCCTCTTTTCTTCATGATACTTAACATACTCCGGATCCTCCAAAAATTCTCTAATCAAATACTTCTCATACACAGGACCCTCCATAAATTTTCTACACTTTCTTTCTCGTTCACTCTCCTTATGCTTTCTTTCTTTTTCAGAATCCTTATGTCTCTTCATACTTCTCATCTCAAGCTTGTCAAGATACCCATGATACATATTACTACGTTCTTGGAAGAGTTTCTCCATGTGTCTTGCAAAGTTTTGCAATTGGAGTTCTAATTTATCTGCCATGCTTAATCCAAAACAATTTTACAAAACTAACAAGTAATGAAAAGGCCCTCACCGCTCTTCTCACGTGTATCACTCAATTATGTGTACACTCGTGTTTCGCTCAATTGTTGGCTTTTTCTCTAGTGTTACTCTCTTGCCTTTTACCACTAATATGCTCTCTTTGAGTTCTTTAGAGAGTCAAAAATAAACAACACAAGAAAACAATCAATCTACATAGCAGAAAAGCAAATAAGAACAGAATTGAAGAAATATGAGTTTGTCTATGAAGATAAGAGAAGCACATAATGGACTTGTCCAAGAAAATAAGAAAGGGTCTGCACTTTCTCCTTTTTTTTGAATTTTTTTTATAAGGGGAAAAAATTGGCTATCTTTTTTTTTTGCAAAACTAGACAGTAATTGATTCCTTTTTTTTTTTTAATTCCTTTCTTGTGCAGCCTTCAAAAATGAAACCTTTTGTTGTATTTTCTGGACAAGAAAAGAAGAAATAAGTTAGACAAACTCACGAATTCAAAGAAATGCCAAACTGGACAGAATTGAAAGAAGAAGAAGAAGTGAACAGAAATTGAAATAAATAAATGAATGCAAGTAGAATTTCAACCTCAACCATAGCTTTGATACCAAATGATGACAACCACTTTGATGTGGGTAGTCATTTTGTTAAATTCGATCTTTGGTTGAAATCCAAACTCAGTTATCAATGCATTTTTATTGCCATGACAAGAATAAACAAGCGAGAATCAAATAGATTTAATGTGTTGTTTCAGGCCCAGAAATTCAGTCAGATACAAACATCGATTTCTCACTCAATTCGCATTCAAATTAATTGATTCTTGACTCAAAATTGAAGTTCAAGATGTCATGAACAACTTTGTAGTTTAACATTTTCGCAAATTCAGAAGTTAAATAAGCGAAAATGGACGAACTAAATTATAGCACAAGCTGTTCTAAAACAGAATTGTTATCAAATAAAATAAAAAGAAATGGATAAAGATGAGGGATGGATGCGCCACAATTCCCTAAGGAATTGATAAGCGAGTGAAGAACGCATACAAGAAGGTTTGCTTCTTGATAAGTTCAAAAATGGCTCAATCCAGAACCCAAGAGAACATAAGTCTCTCAATTGTGATAAACACAAGCTTTTTCATCCAAAATTCTGATCCTTCTCATTAGAAACTTGCCATTATATAGAGATTACAAGGTAAAGGTATCAGCTTTCTCTATTCCTAAAAAGCTTACTAATTGCTAGTTTAATGCCTAATTCAATGTGTAACCAACTAGCCTTCAAGTGTACAATAATTGGAGCATTATTGCAGCAGCTATATTATTCATTAGACAACTTTTTAAATGCTAGCTTCATTGTCTTCTTCAATTTGTAACTGACAAGCAATAAAAGCTAGACAATGCACTCAATGCATTTGTTTCTTTGTCTGGTGCATTCATTTGTCTTTAGGAGCTGTCCAACACCTTCTCCACACTATATTAGCCAATTAAGCTCTCAATATAGCTGTTAGGAAGATTCCTTCACAAGGCTTGATGCATTGAAGCCAACAATGAAGAGTTTGGTCCCACATGTCTTCCAATTCAATGCCTTTCTTCCTTAGCTTTTGTAACCACCAAGAACCCTTAATGTTGTGCTATTTATTCACACACAAAAATCTTGCTGATTTGTTTACTACTCTTATCCAAAAAAGATTATAGCAAACAAACACTAAAACCAAACAACTAAAATCCAAAAATTCAAACAAGTGTCTTTGGGCCTTTAGTGCAAAATGCAACATGCAGCCCATGAGCTTATTACGACTTTATTTAAAACAAAAATAAGCTAGATAAGTTTGGGCCAAATAGTGTACAACCCTCCTTTGTTTTCTTGTCACGCCCTTATTATAGATTCACTTATGCCATGTAATGATTCTTCATCCTTGCACTTCAGGTCTTCATCATCCCTCCTTCTTGGAAGAAATTTGACCTCAAATTTTAGTTCCAACACAGCCTATATGAAGAAAAAATTACAAGTCAAGGACATGAAAGAAGAAGTTAACCTTCCCACCCGGGTCAAATGGAAATTGTGAGAAATCACCAAATGTACCCCGTAGGCGAAACACAATTCCACTCTTTGCATTTAGCAACCCAACATGTTCATTTTCAAGAAAAGGAATTTTAGAAGTAATGAGAAAGTTGTACCTCTTGAAATTGAGATTAAGGACCAAATTTACCTTTCTTGGATTGGACATGGTGACAAGAGAGAAAATACTTTGTCTTTGCAAAGGCTCCAAAGCAAGTTGGGCCTTACGGATATTCTTCTTATCAAAAACTAAGGATGATTCTTTTTGAGACAAAACAACCCTTTCAAACACTTTAGGAGCATCATATGGAAGCATAAAAGGTTTGGGAAAATTTGGTAGAGTGAGGAGAGATGTGGTAGTGTAACCATCAATTAATTCCACATGCAAACAATTAGTGCCCATAAGAAACCTTAAAATGCTAACCTTATTTTTAACAAAAGAGTAAGTGTCCAACTTGGCAAACAAACGTTTCTTAAGAAATCCAACACATTCTTCAAGATTGTTGTCATGAACCAAGTTAGCATTAGAAAGCACAACAACACATTTATCAAAGAATTCTTTCAAGTCTTGGCTCATAATTCTCAAATCAAGTTTAGAAGAATAGGATGGATTAAACACTTCATGCCTCATGGTTTCAACACTCAAGCTAGGCTTAAGGGAATAGAAAAAGTTAGGCATTTCAACATGTAAATTTGTAAACCTAGCAAACATAGGAGGAAGAGACTTCTCAAACAATTTAACAAGAGATATATCAATGAACGTAGTAGAAGACAAAAAAATGCAAGGGTTCAAACCGATAGTTTCCTTGCAAGCATCCTTTTGAGGAACCTTCGGCCAATCACCCTCAGGCACCACCTTTGATTCATTAACCTTCCTCTCTTGTTTCAAGAGACTTTCAATTGGGCACTCAATTTTCTCTTTTTCCTCCACTTGAATAGTTTGCTGCCATTCTTCCTTTGGAGACACTTCTTCAAGTTCTTGCACAAGAGAATCATCAAAGATAAACAAAGGGTTAGAGTTAGAAATTATGAGAGAGTTTGTACACTGTGTTGGGAGAATGATCTCAATTTTTTTCTCTTTGTTTTTCCATTCTTTTCTCTCTTGAGCATTCTCTTTTCTCTCTAGTTCTTGACTCTTTTCCTCATAATTCTTATTCTTTTTATTTCTGCCCTCAATTTTCTTTTCACTCTCTTTCTCTGATGTCTCATTTTTCTTCAAGGCCCTCTTTTGTTTCTCGGCCTCTTTTCTCATCCTCTTTTCTTCATGATACTTAACATACTCCTGATCCTCCAAAAATTCTCTAATCAAATACTTCTCATACAGGACCCTCCATAAATTTTCTACACTTTCTTTCTCGCTCACTCTCCTTATGCTTTCTTTCTTTTCAGAATCCTTATGTCTCTTCATACTTCTCATCTCAAGCTTGTCAAGATACCCATGATACATATTACTACGTTCTTGGAAGAGTTTCTCCATGTGTCTTGCAAAGTTTTGCAATTGGAGTTCTAATTTATCTGCCATGCTTAATCCAAAACAATTTTACAAAACTAACAAGTAATGAAAAGGCCCTCACCGCTCTTCTCACGTGTATCACTCAATTATGTGTACACTCGTGTTTCGCTCAATTGTTGGCTTTTTCTCTAGTGTTACTCTCTTGCCTTTTACCACTAATATGCTCTCTTTGAGTTCTTTAGAGAGTCAAAAATAAACAACACAAGAAAACAATCAATCTCAAAGGTAAAAGCAAATAAGAACAGAATTGAAGAAATATGAGTTTGTCTATGAAGATAAGAGAAGCACATAATGGACTTGTCCAAGAAAATAAGAAAGGGTCTGCACTTTCTCCTTTTTTTTGAATTTTTTTTATAAGGGGAAAAAATTGGCTATCTTTTTTTTTTGCAAAACTAGACAGTAATTGATTCCTTTTTTTTTTTAATTCCTTTCTTGTGCAGCCTTCAAAAATGAAACCTTTTGTTGTATTTTCTGGACAAGAAAAGAAGAAATAAGTTAGACAAACTCACGAATTCAAAGAAATGCCAAACTGGACAGAATTGAAAGAAGAAGAAGAAGAAGTGAACAGAAATTGAAATAAATAAATGAATGCAAGTAGAATTTCAACCTCAACCATAGCTTTGATACCAAATGATGACAACCACTTTGATGTGGGTAGTCATTTTGTTAAATTCGATCTTTGGTTGAAATCCAAACTCAGTTATCAATGCATTTTTATTGCCATGACAAGAATAAACAAGCAGAATCAAATAGATTTAATGTGTTGTTTCAGGCCCAGAAATTCAGTCAGATACAAACATCGATTTCTCACTCAATTCGCATTCAAATTAATTGATTCTTGACTCAAAATTGAAGTTCAAGATGTCATGAACAACTTTGTAGTTTAACATTTTCGCAAATTCAGAAGTTAAATAAGCGAAAATGGACGAACTAAATTATAGCACAAGCTGTTCTAAAACAGAATTGTTATCAAATAAAATAAAAAGAAATGGATAAAGATGAGGGATGGATGCGCCACAATTCCCTAAGGAATTGATAAGCAGAGTGAAGAACGCCACAAGAAGGTTTGCTTCTTGATAAGTTCAAAAATGGCTCAATCCAGAACCCAAGAGAACATAAGTCTCTCAATTGTGATAAACACAAGCTTTTTCATCCAAAATTCTGATCCTTCTCATTAGAAACTTGCCATTATATAGAGATTACAAGGTAAAGGTATCAGCTTTCTCTATTCCTAAAAAGCTTACTAATTGCTAGTTTAATGCCTAATTCAATGTGTAACCAACTAGCCTTCAAGTGTACAATAATTGGAGCATTATTGCAGCAGCTATATTATTCATTAGACAACTTTTTAAATGCTAGCTTCATTGTCTTCTTCAATTTGTAATCGACAAGCAATAAAAGCTAGACAATGCACTCAATGCATTTGTTTCTTTGTCTGGTGCATTCATTTGTCTTTAGGGAGCTGTCCAACACCTTCTCCACACTATATTAGCCAATTAAGCTCTCAATATAGCTGTTAGGAAGATTCCTTCACAAGGCTTGATGCATTGAAGCCAACAATGAAGAGTTTGGTCCCACATGTCTTCCAATTCAATGCCTTTCTTCCTTAGCTTTTGTAACCACCAAGAACCCTTAATGTTGTGCTATTTATTCACACACAAAAATACTGCTGATTTGTTTACTACTCTTATCCAAAAAAGATTATAGCAAACAAACACTAAAACCAAACAACTAAAATCCAAAAATTCAAACAAGTGTCTTTGGGCCTTTAGTGCAAAATGCAACATGCAGCCCATGAGCTTATTACGACTTTATTTAAAACAAAAATAAGCTAGATAAGTTTGGGCCAAATAGTGTACAGCCCTCCTTTGTTTTCTTGTCACGCCTTATTATAGATTCACTTATGCCATGTAATGATTCTTCATCCTTGCACTTCAGGTCTTCATCATCCCTCCTTCTTGGAAGAAATTTGACCTCAAATTTTAGTTCCAACACAGCCTATATGAAGAAAAAATTACAAGTCAAGGACATGAAAGAAGAAGTTAACCTTCCCACCCGGGTCAAATGGAAATTGTGAGAAATCACCAAATGTACCCCGTAGGCGAAACACAATTCCACTCTTTGCATTTAGCAACCCAACATGTTCATTTTCAAGAAAAGGAATTTTAGAAGTAATGAGAAAGTTGTACCTCTTGAAATTGAGATTAAGGACCAAATTTACCTTTCTTGGATTGGACATGGTGACAAGAGAGAAAATACTTTGTCTTTGCAAAGGCTCCAAAGCAAGTTGGGCCTTACGGATATTCTTCTTATCAAAAACTAAGGATGATTCTTTTTGAGACAAAACAACCCTTTCAAACACTTTAGGAGCATCATATGGAAGCATAAAAGGTTTGGGAAAATTTGGTAGAGTGAGGAGAGATGTGGTAGTGTAACCATCAATTAATTCCACATGCAAACAATTAGTGCCCATAGGAAACCTTAAAATGCTAACCTTATTTTTAACAAAAGAGTAAGTGTCCAACTTGGCAAACAAACGTTTCTTAAGAAATCCAACACATTCTTCAAGATTGTTGTCATGAACCAAGTTAGCATTAGAAAGCACAACAACACATTTATCAAAGAATTCTTTCAAGTCTTGGCTCATAATTCTCAAATCAAGTTTAGAAGAATAGGATGGATTAAACACTTCATGCCTCATGGTTTCAACACTCAAGCTAGGCTTAAGGGAATAGAAAAAGTTAGGCATTTCAACATGTAAATTTGCAAACCTAGCAAACATAGGAGGAAGAGACTTCTCAAACAATTTAACAAGAGATATATCAATGAACGTAGTAGAAGACAAAAAATGCAAGGGTTCAAACCGATAGTTTCCTTGCAAGCATCCTTTGAGGAACCTTCGCCAATCACCCTCAGGCACCACCTTTGTTTCATTATCCTTCCTCTCTTGTTACTAGAGACTTTGAAGGGGGTACACAATTTTTCTTTTTTCCTCCAATTGAATAGTTTGCTGGCATTCTTCCTTTGGAGACACTTCTTCAAGTTCTTGCACAAGAGAATCATCAAAGATAAACAAAGGGTTAGAGTTAGAAATTATGAGAGAGTTTGTACACTCGTGTTGGGAGAATGATCTCAATTTTTTCTCTTTGTTTTTCCATTCTTTTCTCTCTTGAGCATTCTCTTTTCTCTCTAGTTCTTGACTCTTTTCCTCATAATTCTTATTCTTTTTATTTCTGCCCTCAATTTTCTTTTCACTCTCTTTCTCTCGATGTCTCATTTTTCTTCAAGGCCCTCTTTTGTTTTCTGGCCTCTTTTCTCATCCTCTTTTCTTCATGATACTTAACATACTCCTGATCCTCCAAAAATTCTCTAATCAAATACTTCTCAAACACAGGACCCTCCTTAAATTTTCTAAACTTTCCTTCTCGCTCACTCTCCTTATGCTTTCTTTCTTTTCAGAATCCTTATGTCTCTTCATACTTCTCATCTCAAGCTTGTCAAGATACCCATGATACATATTACTACGTTCTTGGAAGAGTTTCTCCATGTGTCTTGCAAAGTTTTGCAATTGGAGTTCTAATTTATCTGCCATGCTTAATCCAAAACAATTTTACAAAACTAACAAGTAATGAAAAGGCCCTCACCGCTCTTCTCACGTGTATCACTCAATTATGTGTACACTCGTGTTTCGCTCAATTGTTGGCTTTTTCTCTAGTGTTACTCTCTTGCCCTTTACCACTAATATGCTCTCTTTGAGTTCTTTAGAGAGTAAAAAATAAACAACACAAGAAAACAATCAATCTCAAAGGTAAAAGCAAATAAGAACAGAATTGAAGAAATATGAGTTTGTCTATGAAGATAAGAGAACCACATAATGGACTTGTCCAAGAAAATAAGAAAGGGTCTGCACTTTCTCCTTTTTTTTGAATTTTTTTTATAAGGGGAAAAAATTGGCTATCTTTTTTTTTTGCAAAACTAGACAGTAATTGATTCCTTTTTTTTTTTAATTCCTTTCTTGTGCAGCCTTCAAAAATGAAACCTTTTGTTGTATTTTCTGGACAAGAAAAGAAGAAATAAGTTAGACAAACTCACGAATTCAAAGAAATGCCAAACTGGACAGAATTGAAAGAAGAAGAAGAAGTGAACAGAAATTGAAATAAATAAATGAATGCAAGTAGAATTTCAACCTCAACCATAGCTTTGATACCAAATGATGACAACCACTTTGATGTGGGTAGTCATTTTGTTAAATTCGATCTTTGGTTGAAATCCAAACTCAGTTATCAATGCATTTTTATTGCCATGACAAGAATAAACAAGCAGAATCAAATAGATTTAATGTGTTGTTTCAGGCCCAGAAATTCAGTCAGATACAAACATCGATTTCTCACTCAATTCGCATTCAAATTAATTGATTCTTGACTCAAAATTGAAGTTCAAGATGTCATGAACAACTTTGTAGTTTAACATTTTCGCAAATTCAGAAGTTAAATAAGCGAAAATGGACGAACTAAATTATAGCACAAGCTGTTCTAAAACAGAATTGTTATCAAATAAAATAAAAAGAAATGGATAAAGATGAGGGATGGATGCGCCACAATTCCCTAAGGAATTGATAAGCAAAGTGAAGAACGCCACAAGAAGGTTTGCTTCTTGATAAGTTCAAAAATGGCTCAATCCAGAACCCAAGAGAACATAAGTCTCTCAATTGTGATAAACACAAGCTTTTTCATCCAAAATTCTGATCCTTCTCATTAGAAACTTGCCATTATATAGAGATTACAAGGTAAAGGTATCAGCTTTCTCTATTCCTAAAAAGCTTACTAATTGCTAGTTTGATGCCTAATTCAATGTGTAACCAACTAGCCTTCAAGTGTACAATAATTGGAGCATTATTGCAGCAGCTATATTATTCATTAGACAACTTTTTAAATGCTAGCTTCATTGTCTTCTTCAATTTGTAACTGACAAGCAATAAAAGCTAGACAATGCACTCAATGCATTTGTTTCTTTGTCTGGTGCATTCATTTGTCTTTAGGGAGCTGTCCAACACCTTCTCCACACTATATTAGCCAATTAAGCTCTCAATATAGCTGTTAGGAAGATTCCTTCACAAGGCTTGATGCATTGAAGCCAACAATGAAGAGTTTGGTCCCACATGTCTTCCAATTCAATGCCTTTCTTCCTTAGCTTTTGTAACCACCAAGAACCCTTAATGTTGTGCTATTTATTCACACACAAAAATACTGCTGATTTGTTTACTACTCTTATCCAAAAAAGATTATAGCAAACAAACACTAAAACCAAACAACTAAAATCCAAAAATTCAAACAAGTGTCTTTGGGCCTTTAGTGCAAAATGCAACATGCAGCCCATGAGCTTATTACGACTTTATTTAAAACAAAAATAAGCTAGATAAGTTTGGGCCAAATAGTGTACAGCCCCTCCTTTGTTTTCTTGTCACGCCCTTATTATAGATTCACTTATGCCATGTAATGATTCTTCATCCTTGCACTTCAGGTCTTCATCATCCCCTCCTTCTTGGAAGAAATTTGACCTCAAATTTTAGTTCCAACACAGCCTATATGAAGAAAAAATTACAAGTCAAGGACATGAAAGAAGAAGTTAACCTTCCCACCCGGGTCAAATGGAAATTGTGAGAAATCACCAAATGTACCCCGTAGGCGAAACACAATTCCACTCTTTGCATTTAGCAACCCAACATGTTCATTTTCAAGAAAAGGAATTTTAGAAGTAATGAGAAAGTTGTACCTCTTGAAATTGAGATTAAGGACCAAATTTACCTTTCTTGGATTGGACATGGTGACAAGAGAGAAAATACTTTGTCTTTGCAAAGGCTCCAAAGCAAGTTGGGCCTTACGGATATTCTTCTTATCAAAAACTAAGGATGATTCTTTTCGAGACAAAACAACCCTTTCAAACACTTTAGGAGCATCATATGGAAGCATAAAAGGTTTGGGAAAATTTGGTAGAGTGAGGAGAGATGTGGTAGTGTAACCATCAATTAATTCCACATGCAAACAATTAGTGCCCATAAGAAACCTTAAAATGCTAACCTTATTTTTAACAAAAGAGTAAGTGTCCAACTTGGCAAACAAACGTTTCTTAAGAAATCCAACACATTCTTCAAGATTGTTGTCATGAACCAAGTTAGCATTAGAAAGCACAACAACACATTTATCAAAGAATTCTTTCAAGTCTTGGCTCATAATTCTCAAATCAAGTTTAGAAGAATAGGATGGATTAAACACTTCATGCCTCATGGTTTCAACACTCAAGCTAGGCTTAAGGGAATAGAAAAAGTTAGGCATTTCAACATGTAAATTTGCAAACCTAGCAAACATAGGAGGAAGAGACTTCTCAAACAATTTAACAAGAGATATATCAATGAACGTAGTAGAAGACAAAAATGCAAGGGTTCAAACCGATAGTTTCCTTGCAAGCATCCTTTGAGGAACCTTCGCCAATCACCCTCAGGCACCACCTTTGATTCATTAACCTTCCTCTCTTGTTTCAAGAGACTTTCAATTGGGCACTCAATTTTCTCTTTTCCTCCACTTGAATAGTTTGCTGCCATTCTTCCTTTGGAGACACTTCTTCAAGTTCTTGCACAAGAGAATCATCAAAGATAAACAAAGGGTTAGAGTTAGAAATTATGAGAGAGTTTGTACACCGTGTTGGGAGAATGATCTCAATTTTTTTCTCTTTGTTTTTCCATTCTTTTTCTCTCTTGAGCATTCTCTTTTCTCTCTAGTTCTTGACTCTTTTCCTCATAATTCTTATTCTTTTTATTTCTGCCCTCAATTTTCTTTTCACTCTCTTTCTCGATGTCTCATTTTTCTTCAAGGCCCTCTTTTGTTTTCTGGCCTCTTTTCTCATCCTCTTTTCTTCATGATACTTAACATACTCCGGATCCTCCACAAATTCTCTAAACAAAAACTTCTTATACACAGGACCCTCCATAAATTTTCTACACTTTCTTTCTCGCTCACTCTCCTTATGCTTTCTTTCTTTTCAGAATCCTTATGTCTCTTCATACTTCTCATCTCAAGCTTGTCAAGATACCCATGATACATATTACTACGTTCTTGGAAGAGTTTCTCCATGTGTCTTGCAAAGTTTTGCAATTGGAGTTCTAATTTATCTGCCATGCTTAATCCAAAACAATTTTACAAAACTAACAAGTAATGAAAAGGCCCTCACCGCTCTTCTCACGTGTATCACTCAATTATGTGTACACTCGTGTTTCGCTCAATTGTTGGCTTTTTCTCTAGTGTTACTCTCTTGCCTTTTACCACTAATATGCTCTCTTTGTGTTCTTTAGTGGGTCAAAAATAAACAACACAACAAAACAATCAATCTCGCAAGGTAAAAGAAAATAAGAACATAATTGAAGAAATATGAGTTTGTCTATGAAGATAAGAGAAGCACATAATGGACTTGTCCAAGAAAATAAGAAAGGGTCTGCACTTTCTCCTTTTTTTTGAATTTTTTTTATAAGGGGAAAAAATTGGCTATCTTTTTTTTTGCAAAACTAGAAAGGAATTGATTCCTTTTTTTAATTCCTTTCTTGTGCAGCCTTCAAAAATGAAACCTTTTGTTGTATTTTCTGGACAAGAAAAGAAGAAATAAGTTAGAC
The DNA here is from genome assembly GCA_037113605.1 of Calophaca sinica. Lineage (NCBI taxonomy): Eukaryota > Viridiplantae > Streptophyta > Magnoliopsida > Fabales > Fabaceae > Calophaca > Calophaca sinica. The sequence continues at coordinate 36,798,762 of CM073734.1, forward strand.
AAACTCACGAATTCAAAGAAATGCCAAACTGGACAGAATTGAAAGAAGAAGAAGAAGTGAACAGAAATTGAAATAAATAAATGAATGCAAGTAGAATTTCAACCTCAACCATAGCTTTGATACCAAATGATGACAACCACTTTGATGTGGGTAGTCATTTTGTTAAATTCGATCTTTGGTTGAAATCCAAACTCAGTTATCAATGCATTTTTATTGCCATGACAAGAATAAACAAGCAGAATCAAATAGATTTAATGTGTTGTTTCAGGCCCGTAAATTCAGTCAGATACAAACATCGATTTCTCACTCAATTCGCATTCAAATTAATTGATTCTTGACTCAAAATTGAAGTTCAAGATGTCATGAACAACTTTGTAGTTTAACATTTTCGCAAATTCAGAAGTTAAATAAGCGAAAATGGACGAACTAAATTATAGCACAAGCTGTTCTAAAACAGAATTGTTATCAAATAAAATAAAAAGAAATGGATAAAGATGAGGGATGGATGCGCCACAATTCCCTAAGGAATTGATAAGCAGAGTGAAGAACGCCACAAGAAGGTTTGCTTCTTGATAAGTTCAAAAATGGCTCAATCCAGAACCCAAGAGAACATAAGTCTCTCAATTGTGATAAACACAAGCTTTTTCATCCAAAATTCTGATCCTTCTCATTAGAAACTTGCCATTATATAGAGATTACAAGGTAAAGGTATCAGCTTTCTCTATTCCTAAAAAGCTTACTAATTGCTAGTTTAATGCCTAATTCAATGTGTAACCAACTAGCCTTCAAGTGTACAATAATTGGAGCATTATTGCAGCAGCTATATTATTCATTAGACAACTTTTTAAATGCTAGCTTCATTGTCTTCTTCAATTTGTAATCGACAAGCAATAAAAGCTAGACAATGCACTCAATGCATTTGTTTCTTTGTCTGGTGCATTCATTTGTCTTTAGGAGCTGTCCAACACCTTCTCCACACTATATTAGCCAATTAAGCTCTCAATATAGCTGTTAGGAAGATTCCTTCACAAGGCTTGATGCATTGAAGCCAACAATGAAGAGTTTGGTCCCACATGTCTTCCAATTCAATGCCTTTCTTCCTTAGCTTTTGTAACCACCAAGAACCCTTAATGTTGTGCTATTTATTCACACACAAAAATACTGCTGATTTGTTTACTACTCTTATCCAAAAAAGATTATAGCAAACAAACACTAAAACCAAACAACTAAAATCCAAAAATTCAAACAAGTGTCTTTGGGCCTTTAGTGCAAAATGCAACATGCAGCCCATGAGCTTATTACGACTTTATTTAAAACAAAAATAAGCTAGATAAGTTTGGGCCAAATAGTGTACATCCCCTCCTTTGTTTTCTTGTCACGCCCTTATTATAGATTCACTTATGCCATGTAATGATTCTTCATCCTTGCACTTCAGGTCTTCATCACAGTAAGTGCTCTTAATTGTAGGTTTTCAATCGAGTAGGATGGTCGGTTATAATCGGTTAGGGTCTCAACACTTGTTACTTCAGCAGGATTGGTTAACCTAGCCAATTATAAGTGGATCCTAGGTCGATAGAAATCCTATGCTAATCCCTGAGAGAACCTTAGCGTTCCGAATGGTAACGGTAAGGGTAAGGAACAAGATGGAGTTAGGCGATATGCTACAACGCCCAAATGGTAGTATGAGTCCTTAAGGGTGATCTTGCCCTAGTGAAGCAGAAAAAAACTCTAAGTCTTCAAGGAACGGTGTCCTTAGTGGAACAACAAACTCCAGAGGATCAGATGAGATGTAGTCTTCAAACTATAGAAGTTTCAAGAAAAGCTGAGTCAGCGGAAACCTGAAGTTATTGATGTCTACTTTCGACCTAATTGTTCAGTGCGTAAAGTGAATTCAATTGACCAATTATAGACTTTGCCTTAACCAAGTAAGAATACTAGTTGGAATAAGACTTAGTCTATGATTGGGTAATGAGATCACTTAATCTCCTGAGCAATTAGTTCCTCTATAGAGATTAATCCTTTTTAGGGTTTCTAATGATTCAAATTGGGTAAGGAGGATAAGACGGGATCAATAAGGTAAATTGTTCCCAAGGATATCGAGGATTTATTTTCTGGATACTTGTTGGTCCATTGGTTATTAAACGCGTCGATCTACACCACTGTCAGATAGAGAAGTGTGAGTTCTGGTTTAATTCCAAAGAATATCAAGAAAAGGAGTTACACCATCAAGCGAAGGAGAGCAGTAGTAAAGTTTATTTAAGAGTATAGATGGTGGACATTTGAGACTATAAGTCACTGTGAGTCAAGTCGTTAAGTTGAGTGTGATGTGATTCTAATTAGCCACTTGCAAGCTAAGTCTCCAACCAAGTGAGGCTTAGACCTCGTGTGAGACAAAGTTTGCAATCAACTAATGAAAATCAAGTCAGTTTAACCAACGGATACCTCCCAAGAGTTGAGCAACCCTAGAGTTTCAAGTTTCTAGGCCAAGTCGGTTGCAAGAACAAGTATAGCGAGCTAAATATGTGTAGCAACTCCGTAGTTGCAGAAGAGGTCTCTAAGAAAGGATTTCCATTGGTAACATAAGAGTGAACGTTACGAATGGGAAAAGTTTGTTCAAGGTATGTATTAGTCACCTCTAGGTGACAATTTTATTTGATAGGATGGTTGCCCAACGATGGGTTGAAAACCCGAATCGAGTTAAGAATGTCGTGTGGTAATTTCATGAGGATGGCTATGCGAGACTGTGGGTTACTACAGAATTACAAAGGAAGCACCGGTTATCTTATGGCAGAATGTTTAGTTAAGTAGTAGATGATGATAAGTAAGCATAACAATTTCCATCAGTCAAGAGCAACCGAAAGATAGAACAGCACCAGAGTTAAACTCTCAGACTGCAAGTAAAGTATTCCATCTGATGGAGATAAGACGAAAGGAGTTCATTCATTTGAAAAGACGTAAGATCAGAATTGCGCAGCGGAAGCACCAAAAGCCAATTTATTATACTGAAGGATGAGGTAAGATAGAAAGGCGTGGTTCGGGGACGAGATTCCATGGAGGTGAATCTCTGTTCGCATTCCATGCTGTCAACGCTAAGAAGTTCCTACACCCTTAACTCCACATAAGAAGTCTGGAAGTGAGAACCTATCTCATGGGAGAAAGATTTGAAGTTAGTAGGGAGGTGAAGTTACCACCAAATCGGAGGATACCTAGAGTTATTCACGATTGTAAGTATTCTATCGATTAGTGCTTAGAGTGATCTCACTTAACCAGTTACACGCACCATTTCAACCGATTGAATTATATTCATCAGTTAGAGCTTAGTATGTGATCGTTAACGCTTATCGCAACTAAGCTAATCGATTAATGCTTGGTGAGAGTTAATCGTTTCAAGGTTTTTCCAATGGATGGAATGGGCTATGAAAGGAAGTTGTAGTTGAAGTTCCAATAAGAGATGCCGCAATTTTCGAGGACGAAAATTTTTAAAAGGTGGGTAGTAGTGTAACACCCCAAATTTCTAAGCTAAGTTGAGAATAAGTTATGAGAAGAATTGTGTGATTGTATTCAAGCTTAAATCGACTTTAAAGTGAGTGAATATAATTACACAAAGTTTTGATAAGAAAGTTAATGGGTTTGAGTTGAGGAATAAGTGTGGATTTAATTCTAAGATGGTTTAAGGTGTTGATTTGTAGCTATGGAAGTTAATTTGAGAAGAAAGTCTCAAGGTTTGGTGTTAGAACTAAGTTTTCTGGTTTTTCAAAGTGTGAATCGATTCATATAGCTTAGGAATCGATTCACAAAGATTAAAACTCCATTGGCATCAAATTCTAGCGGTGGGAATCGATTCACGTAGTTTAATCGATTCACATAAGACAAAGCCACTGGGACTCATGCAGGAATCGATTCACTCATTAAAGCTGCAATTCAAAGCGTTTTTACCTTTGTGGGAATCGATTCACACTATGTCAGTGAATCGATTCACAAACCGCAGAATTGTTTAAAAACGCAGCTTCAACGAGCAGCGTAACGCAGAAGAGAGAAAAAGGAAAAGAAGAGAAAGGGAAAGAAGAAAGAGGAGAGGAGAGCTAGGGTTTCACCCTTTAAGAAGGATTGAAGAGATTCATGTTGGATTTCTTCAATCACTTGCCTAAATGGAGAGTTTGAGAGTGGAGATTTGAGTATTTGGAAGATTTGGGTTTGAACCCTAGAGAGGAGAAGAAGAAGCACGAATTTGGAGAAGGATAAGGGGGAGAAGACCAAGCTCCAGCAAGGATAGCTCAAGTTCTTGGATTGAGAAGGAAGATTGATGATTAAAGATCAAGATTTGAGGAGTATTTGGAGAAGCCCCAAGTTGAACAAGAGGGAAAAGCTTGAAGAGGAGCAAAAAGTCCAAAGTTCAACCTTCCTAGCTCAATGTCTTGAAGAATAGAGGTTAGTTCTTCAACCCGTAGGTGATGGGCACCCATAAGTTCCACATATAGGAATTTCCCTTCCTATAGCAATATGTGAACCCTAGGTTCAAGTTAGGTTTTAAATACCTATGATAGATTGAGTTGTTATTGTGATGATTGTTATGATTGTTATGAAAGTATATGGGGTTTGACTGAAATAGGGTTGGATGCTGTCCCCAACCCCCCTAATTATTATGTGATGCTTGAATCCTTGAATGCTCCAAAGAGCTTCAATGAGATTATGTATGATTGATGTTTTTCTCTTGAGAACTCCATAGAGTTTCAAGGGATTAGTTAATGTATGTGTTGTCCATTAATTTGGCAAATTGTGAGGCTTGTCTAAGAGCCATAAGCTTAAGTCATAGAGGTCAAGAAAGGACCCTAGGAAAAGGATGTGATAAAATGAATGTGTGAATTAGTGTCCATGATTTGGATTAACTAGATGAAAAGGGATGTTATTAATGTAAGCTTGATTCATTGAAATGATTGTAGTTTCTTTGAATAATTAAGTAATGATGATGAATGTATTTCTATGAATATGCATGCAAGCATAAGCATAATCATAAGCATAAGCATAAGCTAAAGTCCATGGCAAGTCTCCTCTATTTATAGGAGTAGATCGTTTGGTTAGCCAAGTGGGACGCCCTTGGAGGGTTATGACGTCTAACCACCATTCCGAAAGTGTGTAATTGGGGTCTAGGGACCTAAGCCTACGACACTACCCAATAACACAAAGTGCATTACATGCAAAGCATCATATTATACATCTCTTATGAATGGTATAATATGTGAAGTGAAGTTAAGTTTATGAATGTTAATGAATTCCTTGTATGTATTTATATATATGTACTCGGAATTAGCTTAGTTAGTTGTATGAAATCTTGGATAGCACACCCATAGTCGCTTAATTATGATATAGTACTGAGCATTGTGATTAGATCACTTAAAGGATAAGCAAGCTAGATTGATTGGGATTTGTGGTATAGAGCATAAGGCAAAGCCCAATAGCATAAGAGAAAGCAAAGATGTGTTAAGCACAAGTGAGTAAGTAAGAACAATATGTTCTTAGTTAATAAAGTTGTAATTTATATTGTATTAAGGTTAGTTGAGCTAAACAAAGGTTAAAGAATGGACATTTGTAGGATTGATGTGGATTGCTATACATTTATGTGTTTAGTTAATCACAAGTTGAAAAGTGGCATATTGGCCCTAGGATTACCCTATTTGATTATATGCTAAGTTTTTAACTCAAGCTAGCGCCTTCTAAAGCGTCTTAGCTTAGGGATATCAAGAAGTTGTAAGACAAGTCCCTATGGTACACAGAGAGAGTATGCCTAAGTTTGAAATGTCTAAGTTAGCCTTCTCAGCCTAGAATGTTCCGAGGAGAGAATGGTGAGGAGTCCGTGAAGGACTCACTGAGATTTTATAATCTCACCCTTTTCCTTTTGTTGTTTTTCAGATAAGCAGGTATTGAAGACGATGAGTCAAAGCTCCAAGTTCAGGACTCATAGGCTCGTTGATATTGTAATGGGAATTTTATATTCCAAGTTATGTACAATTTGTAATCTATTTAGTAGAGTAATGAATTAAGTTTAATTTATGACTTGGATTACTGTAATCAAGTTGTAAATGCTTAGTAATTCCTGTGCCTTAATGTAATTTGTCGTACTTTCAATTATGTTGAGGTGCGGGTGTTACACTAAGAATACAAAAACCTTTTTCGAAGTTTTTCCTACAGAAAATTTCATACACCAATCACTAAGTACTCAAGATTCAAAATCACTTTTTTTTTTTGAATTTTGGGCAATTATTAAACTTCCAAAATGCCTAATTACAAATACTATCAGTTAAGCACGTAAAATTTTAGTATACTATCGAAATAGTAAGTACTTCTTGGGTTTTAAAATAGTAAATAGTACCCAAGAGTTTTCTTCATTCAAAGTTTTTGCATTCATAATACTCATACTAACAAACCAAAGATTTTAAATACTTAAGTCCTTAAGACTCCACCTTGTTTAGGGATGCAAGGATTCCTTTAAACATTAGGCGTTTCATTGTCTTGAAACACAAAAAATAACAATTTACAAGATGCTAACTCAAATAAATATTTCAAACTCCTCATTTATGATTTCATAGAATCATCTAAAACTTGGAACTATTTTCAACAAAATCATTAACAAACAATACAAGGTAAAAATAAAATAATAATTTAACAAGAATCATTTTAAAATTAAAACTACCGTCAACGAGGTTATAGACAATAATACAAAAATCAAAGCAAGAGAGTTGAAATATTCACCAAGAGTTCCTCAAAGAACTCGGTGTGTTAATACACAAAAAGGGACGAAAAGCTCTCACAATCACTGGCCACACACTCAAGTCACCACACGATTTGGTATAACTTAAGGAAGGAATTACATAAGATGGTGGTCTCTAATGCAGAACTCGTCCGCAACGTGCAACATGAGGAAAAGGAAGGGAACTAGGTTTTCTCTCTATCTTCCTATGCCCATATTAAACCAGTAATGCAACTAACTATTCTCTCCCACTTTCGCTCTTCTTGCAGTAACCGGTCAAGGAGGGTAAGAGGTAAGGCGGTGTTTTCTCAAGTTTGTCTGGTTAGTCTTATTTCAAGGGAAACTATTCTTAAGGTAAGGTGAAGCTAAGGTTTGATACAATCTTAGGTACTACCCCAGAACTAGCTCAGCATCTAGTCACACACTAACCACATCATGCCCCTAGCTAACATCTCTCACTAACTTTCCAGCTCCCATTCAACTGAGTGAAATGGTTCCCGTGTAAATTAAGTTATCACAAGACAATTAATCTGTGCTTGCTAGAAAGTAGTCACGTTTAATATTTTCGTTGGAAAATAAGTAAACACTTACACAGATAGTTAAACACACAATCAATCACATATATTCACAGCAGTACTATGGTAGACTATTGTGAAACACAGGTGTTAGTGGCAAACATGTCACATACAGAAAATTATGAAATAGTTTTGATTTTCAAGTTTAGTATGTATCAAAATAATTCAAACAACAAACATTGTGGTTTATACCTAGAACCACTAATACTCAAAGATCAGGCTAAATATTAAACATAACAACATCTCCTACAGACAATCCCTTTGGTCTCTACAGCTTGCTCTTCTCACTGTTGTCCTAGCAATTCACATTGATTCTCCGTGGCAGTCCGTTGAGCAACAACAACCACTGTCCCTGCTACATCTTAGCTATCTGGATCCTCAAGTCCATTTCTCGAACTATCCGCTTCATAGGAAGAATCCCCCGTCCCAGAGGCCGGATTCCCACAAGGTTTCTACAACCTAGTCAGAACCCCACAACAATTTCGTGTGTCTCAGGACACATTGCTCCAATTAAGAACAATCCAAACAATTACAAGTAGAGTTACTCTACTTAAGGATCAATCACACAAACATAGACTGACTCACAACAAAACACACCTTGACTCCCAACAGTCTAATTCCTATCATCCTGACACTTGACCAGCTATAATTACCCATCTCACAGTCCGGTTAGAACCGAATCGCTCTGATACCACTATTGTAACACCCTGTTTCTGGAGTGCTACTTGAACATTCTGACAAGAGTTGACATGTTTCCGAAATGTGGAATACTCTGTTCGTAGGGTTTTCGAGAAATGTGGTCCTATTTTTTTTAAAGGTTCTTTAAAGAAGTAGTCAGAGCATCACAACGACTTTTAAAAACATGGCGGAAAATAATTTAAGACACCACATAGATCACATTCATTTATTCTGTCAAATCATATATAATAAACGTGTCATGAAACATAACAGAGATTTATTACAACACTAAATTAAAAGACAAATATCCTATAGCTGGTCGACAAGCTATATACTCTTTACTAGCCTACTAGTAAGTTCTACAATATAACACAGGAAGAATGCTGGACAACTATCTTCAGCTGTTCCCTTCTGCAATTCCAAATCCTCCGCTTGCTCTGTCATCTGGGTTACATTCATCAATTGAAAGAACCACTGGCAAGGGTCAACTTCTTAAAATAAAATAGACAGGTACACATATTCGACAACACACTCGGTAACAAAGCATGTAATAGCACAACATATTACAGGAATTAGAAAAACATGACAATAGGCAAAACAACAATATGCACAGTTCTCAAGACACAATGCAAGACTCACTCACGACTCATCTCACGACTCATTCTCTCTCGATACTTTGACAACTTCCGGAACAACGAACAACGCCCTTGAATTCCGGCCTTAGCCTTGAGCTCTTCCACTACTCTAGGAGATTCAAGTCGAAGTTACCCAACGCCACGACAATGGACCACGCCCCTGAACATCCAGCCGAAGCTTTGAGCTCTTCCACTACTCTAGGATATTCGGGTTGAAGTCACCCACTACACGACAATGGACAACGTCCTTGAACATCCGGCCGAAGCCTTGAGCTCTTCCACTACTCTAGGATATTCAAGTCGAAGTTCAAAAATGACACGACTAGCTCTCACACTCGATGAACAATTTGCCGCATACGATATTCAAAGAGCAGTACGCAACATAAGCAATTTGCATGGTGAAACGCAATTCAACAAGCATAAGCAATTCGCAGCATATATTCAATCACATATTAAATATTTGCATAACTCAATAATATCGGCAAACATCACATACATGACACGCAAATCAAGGAATCCATCCCCCTGCAACTCGATGGAGTTGACAGAGAGGTACACAAGGTGGGGGGTTGGGTTCAGGAGACCAACCACAAAGTTTTCACCCACGAATGACTCGGAAAATGGACGACCGCACGACAATAAAATAAACGAAGGGGTTCGGAAACCCTAACCTCGAACTCGGAGAGTTCTCAGACTTCTTCGTATCTAAATAAGCATTTAAATAACAAAAAGCCTAAAAATATCTAAGTTGCCCTTACACTAACATACTATGAAAAGTATAAATGTGAAGCGCCCTTACACAAGGACATACAATAATAAAAGCCTACAAATGTCTAGAAGTGCCCTTACCGATCTCCAAGCCTCGCGTCCACGTACTCCTCAATTTCTATGCTGCACGGTCTCGGATCCCTCGAGCCTAATACACAGATCACACTTAGCACAACTCTAAAACTACATTAACACCTTAGGCTCTCAAAATCTACCCCTTTCTAACCAAGCATTTCCATTCAACATCTAATCTACTTGCTACTTGAAAAAAAATAGGGTTTTAGAATCAAAACCAATTCTTGAAAGGTTAACATAACATATATTAATTCGGAAATACTAGCTTACTTGAAAAGAATAAGATTTTGACTCAAAATCAATTTTCTTGCAAAGTTAACACATAGCACCTAATTTAAAAAAATACTAACTTTTAAAGAACCCTTTTCTTGAAACCTTAAGCATAACACAAAATCAATTAAAAATTTTTCATAGAATTTCTAACGTCTAAAACATTTCACATACAAGTGTTAAATCTAAGTTCATAATTAAAACTTCCTTCCCTACACCTTTGTAGGCCTCTCCGCCACAACCCCTTTCCTTAACAAAATTTACAAAATCTTCTTTTAAATAGATAACCATTTCCATGCATGATTTCTAAACTCAAACAATCATCAAATAGCATTTAATCCACCTAAGACAACTCATATCAACAAGTCTAGGCATGTTATACAACACTTCAAGAATCTCAAAATTCTAAATAATACCTAATCATGTTTTCAAGACCAAACTATTAAGTTCCAAAAACCCATTTTCAAACTTTTCAAGAATAAGTTTTTCCCCAAAAATTCTTTCAATCAAACCAATTCAAGAATTCCAAAAATATTTAAATCATAGTCATAACATGCTAAAAATTAAAGAATAACTCAATCAAATCTTACATGCCATTCTAGTCCTCCAAGCTTCAATTTTGCACAAAACATAACCTAATACCACAACAAAACTTAGTACAATCCCAAGCCACTCAAAATAACCCCTTAGGCTTAGACTTGGTTCTAATTCCTAGGTTCTCAAAACCCAAAAACCTCTTAGATAACCAAAACACTTTCACTTAGGAACATAATTTAAAATACTAGTCTTTAATAAATTACATACTCATGGAACATATTTTACTAACTAATTTAAAGAGTAAATTTCCAAAACTAGAACCATTTCTTGAAAAAGACTAAAACATAGTACATCATTATTTTCTTGAAAGCTTAAGGCAACAAATAATATCAATTAACCACCCCTCTTCTCAAACATTAACATCAAGGCTCCACTTGGTTTTTCTTGGGTCTCAATGAACCCAATTTACCTAATGTGCTTCATTGCCCCAAATTCGCAAAACATTCTAAATGCAATCAAACCTTTTCTATAATTTTCCAAAGCTTGAACACAATTCCATACAACCATATAGTGCTAAAAACTCAAATTTATTTCCCCCTCAAACCCTAGGGAACTCGCGGCCTTCATCAAAAAACAAGGGAACAATTGCAAAATTCCTAAACTATTTTAACCACACCATTTCATATAAAATTACTTTCACAAAACAACAACTATTACACAAAAGAAAGCTTAATCAAGACCCAAAAATCATTTTTCAAGTCCCTCAAGAACAAGGGTTTTCAAAAAAAATCCACTAACTCTTTTTACTCAACAATTTCAACAATGTCAATAACAAATATACTAACTAAGAAGCAAGAACCATCAACCAAGTACATGATTCACAAAATAATTACTACTAATCCATCTTTCAAGAATAGGTTTCCATAAAAAACAATACCCAAAAAAAATGTTCTAGTTCTAACTATCAATTAAAACAACAACAACTACATCAATTAAGCTCAAATCACAATTTTATTCCTTTGATTTCCTCAAGATCACACCTATCCCTCTTTTCCCCCTTAGGGTTTCACCTAGGGTTCCAAGGATTAGGGATTTTGGTGCTCATCTCCATCATTGATCATGATCAAGCACTTGAATAGACACAAAATTAAGAACAAAAGAAAGAAATCACTACCTCTTTCCTTCCTATAGTGCTCGCAGCCAAGGGCTGTTTTGGGGGAGAAGATGTTGCCCTTAAACTTACTTAAATGAAGAGGTAAGTAGTAGCAAGAAGAAGAAGAAGTTGGTTGCAAGAAATGTGGAAGAATGGAAGTGGAATAAAGCTCAAGAAATGATGAGAAAGATGGCTATGGAGTTCCCAAGCTTTCTCACACTAGAAATGGAGAAGAAGAACAAGTTAAAGGTAGAGAGTGGGAGGGTGGGGGGTGTAACATCCCAAAACCCTTAAGCCTAATTATTAGAAAACCTAAGTGAAAAAGAGATTTAATCCCTGAGGATTAAATATAGTACACAGTCTTAATTTGGTAGTTTAAAACCAATTTGGAATCAAAGGGTAAAATGGTAATTTTACCCAATGATTTAGGATTTGTGGGACTGATTAATTAGGAGTAGTTTTAATTGATTAAAATTACTTAAGTTATTATTAGGAACCTAAGATTTAATCAAGAGGATTAATAAGGGTTTATTGGCAAGTTTTTAATTAACTTAACCCAAGTGACCACCATACACCATGTTTCATTTAAATCCACCCTAAAACTCTCTTCAAACCCTATTACTCCCTCCCTCCATCGATTTCCAGCAGCCACAAACAAAGGAAGAAGCAAAAATTAGAAATGTAGAGAGAAGGAAGAAGAGGAAAAAGGGGAAAAGAAGAAGAAAGCTAGGTTTTGGGGCTAGAAGATGGTGGAGCTTTGAAGCCTCCATTCAATCCTTGTCAAAGGAGGAGTTTGGGCTGAACATCCTCCATTGTTGAAGCTTCAAGAGCTGGTTCAAGGAAGCAAGAACGAGGAGCTCGAAATTATAAGAGGGAGAAGGAAGGAGAACTCAAGCTATTCAACTCCATTTCTTCTTTTTGAGGTGAGTACTTCTCCTTTAGGTGGTGGGCAACCAATAAGACCCCCATTAGAGTTTTTATTTCCTTTTGCATGTGGTTTAGTTAGTCTAAGGTTCAGATTGTGGAGTGGGAAGTTGATGTTGGACTTAGTAGAAGTTTGGGTTACAACCTAGTGAACATGCATGTTAAGACTTCCTCTAGTATTTCGAGTATAACTCTCTCTATAGACCTTGGATTGAAATGATTCTTGTTTTTGTGTAAACTAGCCATGAGGGGCTTCATTTTAGGCCCAAAAATCACTTGAAAATGTTAAGAATTGAATTAGATATAGAATTTACAAGTTAAGAAATGAATGCTATCCTGTTTTCTGACATCAGTTGCTTGTTTGTTAAAACTGCACTAATTGGGAGGACATCCTCTAAAATAAAAATTATATTCATAAACTAGACATCCTAAGCTTTCCAATGAGTGGTCGTTTGCCCAATTCCGACTCCGTTTGATATGTTAATAAAATCTGCGAAGTTGACGCTCGTCTGCAGAAATTCTGCAGAGGCCTGACACGGCCGTTTTGAACAGCACGGCCAGGCCGTGTTTCATGCTGTTTCTTCACTAATTTCTACCTTGTTTTGGTAGGTTTGGGTTATGGTTTTGGTCCTTAACCTATAGGGTTTCAATCCTAGTTAGATTGTAATGCAAATGAGCTTAGATTATTTATGAATGAATATTTTTACTTGCATGTGGACTTAATTGGTGGAGAAGATCAATCTGAGCTCAGAACGATGGAAGAAGAGGAGAGGGGATTTTTAGAACTCAAATCCCTAATTTGGGATTATTAAGGTAACATAGACTTCCCCCAAAACCTTCCTTAGGGTGTGCTAGGCTTTAAGATTAAATTTATTAGTTCAATAATTAGCTTATTAATTATACTAAATAGTCTTGTATGGGGTTTGACTGAAATAGGGTTGGACGGCTGCCCCCAACCCCCCTAAAACAATGTGTGTTGTTTGTGACCATTGTGAGTTCCACTGAGCTCCAATCGGAATTACACAAATTGTTGTTATGTGTGAAAATATGCGTGATTTCAGATTTGAAGTGGCTCAGCATGTGAGCTAGCCCTTTTGCATGAGTTTGGGCTCTAAGTTACTTGAATGTGAAATTGTATGCACCATGATGTATGTATGTGTTCACTTGGTGTGGTTATGCTTCATGTATGCTAAGTTCCATGTTTGTCTTGGCTTTGGATATGTCTTGTATTCCTAGTAGTGTATGCATATAATTGTCTTGAAACCCTTGTTGAAATTATCTTGGTTTGAATTGGAATGTGAAAAGTGATTGAGCTGAGTCACATGCTTGAATGCTATTGGTTGATTCTAACCATATGAATGTTGTTATTGGTAATGAGTTATTGATGTGTTGTTATTGATTTTAAAAGTGTTGAACTATAACCTTATGACTAAGCATGTTAAGAATTCTATTGTTTTGATTCTTAATGTGCATTTGATTCTTAGTATGTATATGTGTGAGTTTGCCTTGGATCTACTCCATTGTGATTAGGATTGGGTTGGAATGTGACAAGGAATTTGGAAGTGTAGAAAAACATAATTATGCAGATTTTTCAGCATCAGATCACTGGGCGAACCCCCTGGGTCGCTAGGAGAAGCCAGAATGCACCAACAGGTGCAACTCTCGGCCACTGTTCGCTGGGTGACCAACAGCACCATTTTTGTGTGTTTTTATTTCCTTTCTAATGCTTTCCCAAACTCTTAAACCTTGTGTTAAGTCTCATTTTCCTATGCTTAAATGAATGGTGTGAGGCTAAAAGGAATGTGTTAGAAGCCATACATTTTTTGATAATGAATTGTGATGTGTTGTGTGTTAATGATTTATGATTGAGTTTGGTTAAGGTTAAGGATAATATGAGACTATGACAAATGTGAAATAGCAATGCATTAATTGAAAATGTTTTGTGAATAAGTTTGATTGTGTTTGAGGGTGTTTGCGTAATAATGCAACCTCGTCTTTGGTTATTTGAGGGTTTTTCCAATTACGAGGATCCCTTGGTGGAGCGGTATATAAATGAATAGCTCTCACTCTTTTCTTGGGTTATTGAGTGGCACCAAGTGGGTACATCCATTATGATTGTAATTATGATTTGTGATTTGTCTTGTAAACAATATCGATTAATTGGTTGTTTGCATAAGATGATTTGAGGTTTGAACTTGTGAATCACTTAGCAAAATGGTAATTGTCTAAGTGAATATGATTAGACTGTGTGTTTGATACATGCTCTATGTCTGAACATTCATTGGCACTGCTATGTTGAGGTTCGGTTAAGATATATAGTTTGATTAAATATACTTATGTAATAAGTAGAGGATTTTCCCATACGTCGCACACCACGTATGACTGAAACAACGGTAAAAATATTTTGATTTCAAGTCTATGTTATTGAGTTTTATAAACTCACCTTTGGGGCGTTGTTTTCAGGTACTATTGATGGAAGAGGTTCAGAGCACAAGCGTGCTCGGTCTTGCCATTCGGTGAGACTTCGAGTTACCGGATCACGAGTCGGAGTCGTAGCTATTAGGTTGTGTCCTAGTAGTATATGTGTATGAGGCGTAATCGTAACTTGTTCTACTTATTATGATTCTTTTTTTTTAGAAAGAGGTTGTAATAATTCGAGGTAACTTCAGCAATTACGAGACTCTGAATTATGTTAATGCTTTAGCCGCATATCTTTTATAATGCTTAAATATCTAGGGACTTTATTAATTAAAGCATGATTCATATCTTGTAAACAGGACTTGATCCTTAGTGTCATTGGTATTCGAAACTTTTTATACGTCGTTTCCTAGTTAGTTCAGGTTTTATTCGTAAGTAATCCCCTAATATGGGTTAGGGTGTTACAGGGGGCGTGACCCTGTTCTTAAAAAAAAAGAAAGGATTAAAACCTTTAATTAAATAATAAAACACTACACATGATTTAGTGACCAACTAAAAAAAAATAATTGAATAAATAGAGAAAAGGGGAGGGTCACGCTGGTAATGCAAGAAAAGGGAAGGATCAGAATTTTTTTTTTCAAAAGTCAAGCACTTGGTTAAAATTAATCAAAGAGTAAGCATAAAAATAAACCACCACTTAAGTGACACCTAAATCCATAAAGCAAGATTCTATCCCATCACAAGTCTATCCTATCTAATCTCTCATCCCTCATAATTATCCTCTAATCCTAAAGTCTAAAGCGTGCTAAAAACACCGCATCGAATAACCGCGTTACCGATTAATTCTTCGCCGATTTAATTCGCGAAAATTAATTTACTGAGAAATTAATTCACCGCGGGATAATATTTTATCATAAATAATAAAAACAATTTAAAACACTCAAAAATCATCACGACAAGTTGCGTTTCGATTTTCATCGAAATCGGGGTTCGTTTTAAATTTTAATGCGGATAAAAATTACCCGGCGATTCAAAACACGGCGATACTTCGTTAGAGTTTTCCGACGATTTTCGAACCATGAATTAATATAAAATATTAATTCTTGAATTTAACTTTATCTTGATTTAATTCACTCACTTTCTTAGTCAACAAGAATACGCGTTACCGCGTCACGCTGAAAATTTATAATAAGTATAATTAATGAATTTGCCTTAAAAGCAGCATACATCTACGCTGACTATTAATTTGAATTGACATCATGAATAATAATTATTTATAATAAATAAATTATTTAAAATGAGTCAAAATAATTCCACGTACTCTTAGTAAATCATTGAGGTGATCAATCTCTATGACTTATTTTTCGAGTATTCAGGATTTTATCGCAAAAATCACTTTTCTTAAAAATTGGGATGTTACATAATTATTCTTTTCAGAAAACCTCGCCAAGTGCCAAATGATTATGTTATGTGAAGTATTATTTTGTGATGCATTATACTCTGATAATTGCAAAAGTTTGAATTGGCATCATTTAGAAAACTGTAGTACTCTATGTCTCATTTTGAAAAGGGTTTCAAAGGAAATAAAATGAAAAAAAAAATTACTCCTATTTTTCCGTTGCGAAATACATAAGAGTACTCTTTAACTGAAAGCATACAAGCATTTAATGTGTTCAGCATTAGATTGGGTTGCACAGTAGCGCTCCGGAATCGGGGTGTTACAAACTCCGATCCTATGTCTTTTCAAATAGGTAAACTCCTTTCGTCTTATTTCCATCAAATGGAACACTTTAATTACAGTCGAAGAATTTATCTCTGGTGCTGCTCTCTCATTCTGTTGCTCTTAATTGTTGGAAACTATTATGTTTCCTCTTCTTCGTCTGTTACTTGTCTAGATGCTCTGCTATTAAGGCAGTTTGTGCTTCCTCGACAATTCTGTAGTAACCCACAGTCTCGCATAGTCATCCTCCTCAAATTGACACACAACATTGCTTGACTCGGTTCGAGTTCTTTC
This sequence comes from Calophaca sinica, assembly GCA_037113605.1. Lineage (NCBI taxonomy): Eukaryota > Viridiplantae > Streptophyta > Magnoliopsida > Fabales > Fabaceae > Calophaca > Calophaca sinica. The sequence continues at coordinate 36,815,554 of CM073734.1, forward strand.
TCATCTGATGAGTATAACACCCTGTTTCCGGAGTGCTACTAAGTGAACATTCTGACAAAAGTTGACATGTTTCCGAAAAGTGGAATACTCTGCTCGTAGGGTTTTCGAGAAATGTGGTCCTATATTTTTTTTAAAAGGTTCCTTAAAGAAGCAGTCAGAGCATCACAGCGACTTTTAGAAACATGGCGGAAAATAATTTAAGACACCACATAAACCACATTCATTTATTTTGTCAAATCATATATAACAAACGTGTCATGAGACATAACAGAGATTTATTACAACACTGAAATAATGACAATTATCCTATAGCTGGTCCATAAGCTATACTCTTCACTAGACTACTAGTAAATTCCACAAACATAACGCAAGTAAAAAGCTGGACGACTATCCTCAGCTGCTCCTCTCTGCAGTTCCGAATCCTTCGCTTGCTTCACCATCTGGGTTACATTCATCAATTGAAAGAACCACTGGCAAGGGTCAACTTCTTAAAATAAAAGAGGCAGATACACATATTCGACAACACACTCGGCAATAAAACATGTAATAGCACAACATATTACGGAAAATAATAAATCATGACAATAGGCAAACAACAGTGTATACAATTCACAAGCGCAACTCAAGACCCAAATCAAGACTCATTCTCTCATCACTTTCGCCACATACCGGAAGTAACGCGGATCCATCCACTGAATACCAGTCGTAGCCTTGGGCTCTCTCCTCACCCTAGGACATTCAACTCAGGTTCCATTAGCATTACGACGCCTAGCTATTCCCTGTCGAACACCAGCCGTAGCCTTTTAGGGGATTCTTGCACCCTAGGTGAATCGACGCAAGCTCAAAAACGTCCCGGCAAAACTAACGTCTAGCCATTCCCTACCGAACACCAGCCGTAGCCTTTTAGGGGATTCTAGCACCCTAGGTGAATCGGCTCAAGCTCAAAAACGTCTCAACGACTCAACGACTCGACCAACTCTCGCACTCCGATGGACAATTCGCATAATTATAACAATATAATTCAGTTCAACAGCATAAGCAACATAGCAATATAACTCAATTCATCAATGATAAACAACATAAGCATCTCATCTCAAATAATCACACTTAGCAGCAACAGTCGTCAATCAATATGGAATCCATCCCTCTGCAATTCGATGGAATTGACAGAGAGGAACAAACAAGTGTGGGGGGTTGGGGACAGCTGCCAACCACTTGCAGACAAGCCCACTAAATAATCAACATATAGAACAAAATAAAGCGAAGGGGTACAAGACCCTCACTTCGAACCCTTAGGTTCTCAGACTTCTTCGCATGAACACTTGAAATTAAATTCGCATCTAAAAATTGCCCTTACACAAGGACATACAACAATAAAAGCCTACGATGTCTAGAAGTGCCCTTACGCACAAAACATAAACACGTAGAATATGAAGTGCCCTTACCGAACTCCAAGCCTCGCGTCCACGTACTCCTCGATTTCTATGCTGCACAGTCTCGGATCCCTCGAGTCTAATACATAGATCACACTTAGCACAACTCTAAAACTACACTAACACCTTAGGCTCTCAAAATCTAACCCTTTCTAACCAAGCATTTCCATTCAACATCTAATCTACTTGCTACTTGAAAAAAAATAGGGTTTTAGAATCAAAACCAATTCTTGAAAGGTTAACATAACACATATTAATTCGGAAATACTAACTTACTTGAAAAGAATAAGATTTTGACTAAAAATCAATTTTCTTGTAAAGTTAACACATATCACCTAATTTAAGAAAATACTAACTTTTAAATAACCCTTTTCTTGAAACCTTAAGCATAACACAAAATCAATTAAACACTTTTCATAGAATTTCTAACGTCCAAAACATTTCACATACAAGTGTTAAATCGAAGTTCACAATTAAAACTTCCTTCCCTACACCTTTGTAGGCCTCTCGGCCACAACCCCTCTTTCCTTAATAAAATTTGCCAAAAATCTTCTTTTAAATAGATAACCAATTTCCATGCATGATTTCTAAACTCAAACAATCATCAAATAGCATTTAATCCACCTAAGACAACTCATATCAACAAGTCTAGGCATGTTATACAACACTTCAAGAATCTCAAAATTCTAAATAATGCCTAATCATGTTTTCAAGACCAAACTATTAAGTTCCAAAAACCCATTTTCAAACTTTTCAAGAATAAGTTTTTCCCCAAATATTCTTTCAATCAAACCAATTCAAGAATTCCAAAAATATTTAAATCATAGTCATAACATGCTAAAAATTAAAGAATAACTCAATCAAATCTTACATGCCATTCTAGTCCCTCAAGGACCACTTTTTCACAAAACATATACTAGCTCTTCTACTTACTCATGCATAACAATTCCAATAACAATAAAATTACCCAAAAACATATCATTTAACAATTGAATACATGATTCTACAACATAAACCCTTATTCCCACAATTTAAAGAAGAGGTTTAAACCATAAAACAACTAGTTAACATGTTACTTCCAAACTACTACCCCAAATAACAACAACAACACAACCAATAGTCCTATTTACTAACTAATACCATGATTGAGCCTCAAGATCCCACAACCCCTCTTTTCCCCTTTAGTTTCATTTAGGGTTTCAAGATTGGGATTTATGTGTTCATCTCTTTCATCAAGTCATGATCAAACAACGCAACAACATAAATCAAGACTAGGAAGCAAAGAAAATACAACCTAGTGAGAGGAGGATGAAAAGGGGCGCTGTTTTGAACAGTAATGGGGGAGGGAAAATCTGTTTTTCTTCTTGCTCCAATGGTTGGAAGATGATGGATCATGTCCTTGTTGAGGTTGGGTGCAAAAATGGTGGAGATTGAAGATAAAAAATGCAAGAAGGTGAAGGTTGAAGGTGATGGTGCTCCAAACCCTTTCTTTCTCTAAAAAAAATGGGAGAAGAAGATGAAATGGGGTAGAGAGGATGGGGTGCTCAGCTGGAACAATAAGGAGGAGAAGGAAGTAGAATGGGAGATAAAGTGGGAGGTGGGTCATGCCATGGAGACGGAAGAAAGGACCATGGGATTTTCTCTTTCTAAAGCAAGAAGAAGAAGCAAATGGAGATGTTGTGAAGGTGGGGTTGTCACGACCTGAAGCTTTAAAAGAGAAGGGGAAAAAATTAAATTTAATTAAAACAATGATTAAAAGGCTTACTTGGCTTCCTTTCTTCTTGTTAACATAAGAAAGAAAAATGAGGAATGAAAAAAAAATGGAGGGGGAAGTTGGCTGCGGCCAGCTTGAAAGAAGAAAAAAAAAGGAATTAAAATTAATTTTAATTAAAATAAACACTTGGTTAAAAATACAATTACGATAAGTATAAAATATTAACCACCACAAAAGCGTGACACTTAAACTTCATAAAGCAAGATTCAATTCCCATCACCAAGTCTAACCATCTAATCTATTTTCTCTCATGATTACCCTCTAATCCTAGAGTCCTAAATGTACAAAAACACGACGTCGAGTAATCGTGTTACCGATTAATTCTTCCGCCGATTAATTCGCGAAAATTAATTTGCCGAGAAATTAATTCATCGCGTGATAAAATATTATCACAAATAATAAAAACAATCTAAAACACTCAAAAATATTCACAACAAGTTACGATTCGATTTTCATCGAATTCGGAGTTCATTTAAAATTTTATTCGCGGGTAAAGACCACCCGGTGGTTCAAAACGCGACGAAACTTCGTTAGAGTTCTTCGACGATTTTCGAACCATGAATTAATATTAAATATTAATTCTTAAATTTAATTTCATCTTGATTTAATTCAATCATTTTCTTAGTCAACAAAAATACGCGTTACTGCGTCACGCAGAAACTTATAATAAGTATAATTGATGAATTCTCTTTAATAACAGCATACGTCTACGCTATCAATTAATTCGAATTGACATCATGAATAATAATTATTTATAATAAATTATTTCGAATATCTCAAAATAATTTCCCGTACTTTCAGTAAATCATTGAGGTGATCAATCTCTATGACTTATTTTCAAGTATTCAGGATTTTATCACTAAAATTATTTTTCTAAAAAAATGGGGATGTTACAGTGAGTTTCTCACTCATCATCTTGTACACATTGAGGTAGGTTAAGTATGAGGACAATTCCCCTACGGACATGCCTCTTGGTGTCAAACGAGTGGGTCTTTGCTTCTTCTATCTCCTTAGACTCCTTGGAAGATACTTTCCCTCGAATACTCTTTGGAAATTCTTCCAAAACAACATCCCATACTACCATTGGTGGTTTTGTGACTTCTTCGTTGGCCAACTAACTTATCAAAATAAGATTGTCACCTACAGGTAACTAATACGTACCTTGAAAAATTTTCATTCGCGGCATTCACTCTTATGTTACCAATGGAAATCCTTTCTAGGAGACCTATTCCACAACTTAAAGAATTGGTACTCATCGCTCTAGTTCACTATACTTGGTCTTACAACCATCTTGGCCTAGGCAACTTGAAATTCTAGGGTTGCTCAACTCTTGGGAGGTATCCGTTGGTTAGACTTACTTGATTTTCACTAGTTGGTTACAAACTTTGTCTCACACGAGGTCTAAGCCTTACTTGGTTGGAGACTCAGCTCATAAGTGACTAGTTAGAATCACATCAGACCCAACCTAACAAATTTACTCGCAGTAACTTATAATCTCAGATGTCCACCAGTTATCTCGTGTCCAGAACATTTCACTCTTAGTTGAACTTTACTACTACTTTCCTTAACTGGATCGACCTTCACTACTACTACTAAATCATTGGAAACTCTAGAAGAAATTAATTTCTGCAAAGGAACTAATTGTCCTGAGAATTTGGTGATTTCATTACCTGATCATAGACTAAGTCTCATTCCAAATAATATTCTCATGTGGCTATGATAAAGTCTATAATTGGTCAGATGAATTTACTTCATGTACCGGTCAATTGGATCGAATGCAAACATTGATAACCTCGAATTTCTGTTGACTGAACTATTGCTTATAACTCCTATAGTTCAAAGACTATAGTCTAATTCTCTTTCTCGCTAGCTACTCAACTAGGGTCATTATACCTGAAAGGCTGAGGGTTTCTATCTGCTCCTCTAGGGATTACTCTCCCTCTAAGTTCTTCACTACCATTAGGCATTGAAGTGAGTAACTTATCCACAACTTACTTCCTATCCTGACTACTAATCACTTAGTACACTAAGGATCTTAGGTATTATCATAAGATTTCAATCATTCTAGGATCCACTCATAATGGATTAGGCTAAACAACTTGATTAAATCCACAGCTATCGAACCCTAACCTATTATAAACGTCCATCCTAAGTCGATTAAAACCCTACAATAAAATCGCTTACTTACGCGTTGATCCCAGTTACTTCCAGAGCGTCCCGGTTGACGGTACATGAAATACACGCTTGTCCTGCCGAACACTTGCCTCAGTGGTTCCGACTATACTTAAAACATTCCTTGATTCTTAGTTCCGGAGAGGTGGGAACTTGTTTCCCTCTACCCGTATTTTCCGAAGATTCTCACCTTATGCATTAATCTTTCTCAGAGTTGCGCTCCTATTCAGTCTTCTCCCTCGTCCGCCAGCTCCATCTACTACATTCTTCGTACATGGCATGGAGTATTAAGTTGATAAGGCTTAATATTCCATACTAAGCATAAGAATATAGAGAGAAGTTCTCGAACAAAAGAAAATTTCGGCTAACTGACTATAGTCTAACAAGGACTAAATTTACATTTCCTAAACTGAGTCACTACTAAACTCGCAACTCACAGTCCGATAAGATTGAACTACTCTGATACCATAATGTAACACCTGCACCTCAACATAATTGAAAGTACGACAAATTACATTAAAGCACAGGAATTTCTAATAATTTACAAACTTGATTATAGTAATCCAAGTCATAAATTAAACTCAAATCATTAATCTGATAAATAGATTACAACTTATACAATACTTGGAATATAAAATTCCATTACAACATAAAACTAATCTATGAGTTCCAAGCTTGGAGCTTCGCCTCATAAATCTTCGGTACCTATTTATCTGAAAAACAAATAAAAGGAACGGGGATGAGATTATAAATCTCAGTGAGCCCTTCACGGACTCCTCACCATTCTCTCGTCAATTCTTACTAGCCTAGAAAGACTAACTAAGCGTTACCGATCAAGACTTATCTTTTACTAATCAAAACTAGCTTTAAAACATAGAACTTATTAGGCACCTTAAGTTAGAAACCCTAGGATACACCCACTTGGACTCAAACTTAGTATGAAACTAAACATTAAATGCATATTAAAACACATCATACATATAAACATTCTTGAGACTTATACTTTGCTCTGTTGTCGGATTTGGTCATATGCTTAATTCTATAGGCCCCACTCAACTTCGCTAAACATAACATAAACATTTCTTTCTATGTTGTTATAACAACCGAGACTATTGACCACTGGACTATTGACCACTGGCCTTGTACCAAGTGGCTACCAGATGACTACCCGTACTATTGTAACAGTCGGGACTATTCACCACTGGACTATTGACCACTGGCCTTATACAAAATGGCTACCAGATGGCTACCCGTACTACCACTCAACATAACTAAGCATCATACAAATAAACTAGGATTCTTAATCCTCATACTCATTGAAACTATTCCAGAAGTTCACATGAAACTCAAGGAATCAAGCATAACATGTGCTAAGAACCTTATTTTATTCCAAGACATGCATCCTTAATGTTCATATGAACAAGGCAACACAAGCTCACATGAATACAAACATCATAGCCTTGTACTAACTACTCACTTAGTCATGAAAGTATCACATATTCAGAATAAGAATCATAACACTCATAACTAACATATTTGGATGTATTCTATTCACTTAACTCTTATTGTCTTATAATTTATTTAATTACATCTTAGGCATTATCAACGCACATACATAAAGAAATAAATTCTAAGGAATCCTTCATTCTATGTAATTAGGCCTCTTGGACTTATGCATTCTTCACTTAACCAAACTATCACCAATGACATCTAACTAAATCAAGGATTTAAGTTGAATAAGCAAAAGAGAGCATTACATACATGAAACTCACATTATTGACCATATTATGGCCAAAACATCAATAGGCTCATATAGAATTGAACAACTCACTTGAGTCTAATTCCTTAGGAGCCACATATTCATCTCCATTGAAGCTCTATGGAGTTATCAAGGAACTAAACATCAAATACACATTCATGTGTGGGGGATTGGGGGCATCCATCCAACCTCTTGCAGTCAAGCCCACTATAAAATCATAACCATAATAACACCGTTGCATAAAAATATTTAAAACCTAACTTGAACCTAAGATTCACATGTTACTAAAGGAAGGGAGATTCCTATATGTAGGACTTATGGGTGCCCATCACCTAAAGGATGAAGAACTCACCTTTATTCTCCAAGACCTTGAGCTAGAAGAGTTGAACTTTGCCCTCTTTGATCAACTTAGGGTTCCTTCAAATCTTCCCAATCTTGAGCTATAACCTTTAATCTTCTTCTTTAAATCCAAGAGCTTGAGCCATCCTTGAAGGAGCTTGGTCTTCTTCTTCTCCAATTTGTGCTTCTTCTTCTTCCTCTTGGTTAGGGTTTCCCAAATCCTCCATTGAAGATCAAACTCACTCTCTAACTCTTATTCAAGTAAGAGATTGAAGAAATCCAACATGAATCTCTCCAATCCTTCTCAAACCATGAAACCCTAGCTCACTTCTCCCTTTTTCCCTTCTCCTTTCTATCCTTTCCTTCCCTTTTTCTTTCTCTTTCGCGTTCTGCCCAAACTGCTGCGTTTTAAAGCAAAAAAAGGCCTGTGAATCGATTCACATGATATATGTGAATCGATTTACCGCAGCTCCCAATTCGACTCCCAGTGACTTGTTTTTGTGTGAATCAATTCACAGGGTGTGTGAATCGATTCACAACTGCTCAAATTCGATTCACACTATGTAAAAGTCAAAGAAACTCAATTCTAACCCCAAATTAACACTTCCAATCATCTTAGGATTAAATCCAACTTATTTATTAACTCAAAATAAATAACTTACCCCTTAAAACTTTGTGTAATCATATTCTCTCAATTTGAAACCAAATTATGCTTAAATACAATCACACATCTCCTCATACTTATTCTTAAATTAAGCTTAGCGAATTTGGGGCGTTACAACGTATAATTCTAAATTTCTAGAATCTCTTTAAGGACTAATCTTTCAATTCTAAAATTTGGTAATGAAAACACTAAGCTAAGAAGAATTTATTTCTAAGTGATTAAAATACTAAAACGTAAGAGATTGATATTTTCCACCACATACCAAAACAACTAGACAATAAAGACTTATTTCTAAAATACCAATATTCAAGAGTAAAAATATTCTAAATAAACTACATCCCTAAAACAAGTATTAGGATAATCTAAAGAAAGCATATGGCTATAAACTTAGAACAAAAACTTTAAGTACAACTTCTTAAACAAATTTCACTTAGGACTTTTTACAAACACCTTCAAGGCATACCGTAAGCACTAACAAACCCATTTCAATCCTAATTCTAAATCAATCCAAACTAAATCAAGATGCGACAATGATTCAAATCCATCAACTACAAGCAACCTATAATCAAGAACAAGTCCTAGGAGATTCAAAGAAAGCCTCTAATTCTCAGATTTCCTTTTGAAAAACCCAAAACCCCCTTTGTAAAAACTTGAATAAATTGGATTTAGGCTTACTAATCCAAGTAGAATGAAGAGGAAGGTAAATTTAACCCTTAGTATCCTTGCACGAGATAATGCTCAAAATGGAAGAAGAAAAGCTTGGAACCACAAAAATGGCTGAAAAGGGCGCCTGACTGCGTTTAAAAGACGCTGCTAAAATAAGCTCGTCGCGACGCGGCAGAAACTAACCGATAACCATCGCGACGCGATGGTATTTAAATTTTGAAAGTTTTAATTTTTTTTTAAAATTAATAAAAGGGCTAAAAACTTAGGATCCCAATATCACTAAAATTATCTAACAATTTAGTAAGTCATCAATAATACATTTCTAATTATGTGATCAAAAAAAGTATCTTCAATGCATTATTTGAAAAACTTAGCAAGTTAATAAATCAAAATACTTAAGACAAGAGGTGATGGAAATAATCAAGAGAGTAAAGCAATAAGAAAGATGTACCCCAACTAACAATTTTCGAGGATGAAAATTATTTTAAGGGGGAAGGTAATGCGACATCCCAATAATTTTAAATAAGTATTAATAAGTTTAATCTTAAATTTTATAGAAATAATTTGGTAAAAGGAATATAAATATCTTAAGAAATTATAAATGAAATGCATGAAAATAAAAGATTTTATGAAATAAAAACATTAATGGGTGTTAAATAAAAATATTAATAAGTGTTATATGAAAATATTGAGTGTTAAAATAAGTAGTTTATGAAATGCAAATAATAATAATAATATTAATCTGATAATAAAAATAATAATATAGGGTCTAGAATCTCATAGAGAGATCTAGAACCCAATTAAAATAAATAAAAATGTATATACGATCGCGATACGATGAGCTTAAGCCTAGGATGGCTCGCGACACTATGGACCCGGTCAGAACCCCTCCACACGTGCGTTGACACGTGTAAAGGTGATCTGTGCCTCGCGACGCGATGGTATGAGCGCGACGCGATGGAGTCGTTTCCTCGCTTATAAATAGGTGGTCCTACCACCCTTTCAAACAAATCAGAACCTTTAAGTCCTTTTCTCTGCTATAGTGCTAGCCTTTTAGGGTAGCGGATAGCTAGGAGTTGGAGCCAGGAAGAGCGTGAAGACAGGAGCGGTCTTCTAGTCAGGTACGGGAGACACAACCCTATCCACTAGGAAATAATAGTATTAGCATAAATGTAGAATAGGCGTAGGGTGCCCCTTAGCCCTACTTGAGGGTTGATAATAGCAACACCTCAGGAGAGAGGTTGTGACTTGTGACGGTCGATGGGGACCACTGCTAGTCTGTCAACCATAGGTCATATAGATTAGGGCATGTGATAATAATTGTTAGTAGTAGGTCGCCTGAGCGACGCTAGGTAAAACGAATAAGTAATTATATGAACTTCTAGTATGCCTATGTGTTGCGAATGATATTTATATAAATGATATTACCTTTGTGTGTTGTGGATGTTTGAGATATTAGGATATGATACTGTTGATAAGTATGTTTGTGTGTTATGGGTGTTCTAAATAAATGTTGTGACTGTACTCTTGGTATAGGTGTGGGTATATATATAATCAATGTAACAAAACCCTAATTGATAAAGAAAGGTGAAATAATAAAATAAAGCTTGTCAGAGCTGTTGCATATGTAAGATTATAATCATAAGCCAGTAGTTGCTGAGTTGTTAAGATGAATAAACACATGCATCATATGCATAGCTGTGCTGTAATACACCGCTGTGCACATAGGCTGTGTACGAGGTCAGGTACCAGAGTGCGGGTACAATGCAGTCAGTACAGGACACGCCAGTCCTTGTGGATAGTTTGGGTCCGACAAGTGCATAGGTGTCGGATGACTCACAACCATCCTGTCGGGACATCGAGTAGCCTGGTCATCCTGACGAGGTACTGTTGTATCACTGTCCATAGTGCCGATCCCGAGTGCCGCCACGACGCATGTTCCTATCGCTGAAGTTGGGGAGCAGGGTGATGACAACCACTTTGATGTGGGTAGTCATTTTGTTAAATTCGATCTTTGGTTGAAATCCAAACTCAGTTATCAATGCATTTTTATTGCCATGACAAGAATAAACAAGCAGAATCAAATAGATTTAATGTGTTGTTTCAGGCCCAGAAATTCAGTCAGATACAAACATCGATTTCTCACTCAATTCGCATTCAAATTAATTGATTCTTGACTCAAAATTGAAGTTCAAGATGTCATGAACAACTTTGTAGTTTAACATTTTCGCAAATTCAGAAGTTAAATAAGCGAAAATGGACGAACTAAATTATAGCACAAGCTGTTCTAAAACAGAATTGTTATCAAATAAAATAAAAAGAAATGGATAAAGATGAGGGATGGATGCGCCACAATTCCCTAAGGAATTGATAAGCAGAGTGAAGAACGCCACAAGAAGGTTTGCTTCTTGATAAGTTCAAAAATGGCTCAATCCATAGCCCAAGAGAACATAAGTCTCTCAATTGTGATAAACACAAGCTTTTTCATCCAAAATTCTGATCCTTCTCATTAGAAACTTGCCATTATATAGAGATTACAAGGTAAAGGTATCAGCTTTCTCTATTCCTAAAAAGCTTACTAATTGCTAGTTTAATGCCTAATTCAATGTGTAACCAACTAGCCTTCAAGTGTACAATAATTGGAGCATTATTGCAGCAGCTATATTATTCATTAGACAACCTTTTAAATGCTAGCTTCATTGTCTTCTTCAATTTGTAATCGACAAGCAATAAAAGCTAGACAATGCACTCAATGCATTTGTTTCTTTGTCCGTGCATTCATTTGTCTTTAGGAGCTGTCCAACACCTTCTCCACACTATATTAGCCAATTAAGCTCTCAATATAGCTGTTAGGAAGATTCCTTAGCCAACAATGAAGAGTTTGGTCCCACATGTCTTCCAATTCAATGCCTTTCTTCCTTAGCTTTTGTAACCACCAAGAACCCTTAATGTTGTGCTATTTATTCACACACAAAAATACTGCTGATTTATTTACTACTCTTATCCAAAAAAGATTATAGCAAACAAACACTCAAACCAAACAACTAAAATCCAAAAATTCAAACAAATGTCTTTGGGCCTTTAGTGCAAAATGCAACATGCAGCCCATGAGCTTATTACGACTTTATTTAAAACAAAAATAAGCTAGATAAGTTTGGGCCAAATAGTGTACAGCCCCTCCTTTGTTTTCTTGTCACGCCCTTATTATAGATTCACTTATGCCATGTAATGATTCTTCATCCTTGCACTTCAGGTCTTCATCACAGGGATTCACTCTTACGGGTACGATGAGCGGGATATGGGGATGGACAACTGACTTGACCTACCCACACGCCGGTGGGAGGTTGCTGAGCTGTTATCTACAAAGGCTAAAGTGGGGCCGTTGTTGCCGTCCTTAGAAGCTGTGTGGCCACTTAGGGAAGTAGAATCCTAGGCTGCATCTCATGAAAGACACAATAAGATACAGATAGAGGAAGAGATTTAATAATGCTTAGCCTATTTTAACATGAGTTCTAAGTACTGTTATTTCTGCTTATTAGTATGTATAGTGTGTTCTGATCTCCTGTTCTGTTTTCTGTTTGCACAATCACCCTATCACTTAAAACAGGGAAATCAAGCCTGGAAGCAGGAGTCAGCCGATGGTCACTTTCACACTCACTCATGCTTTGCGCACTCTATTAATTGTATTAATGTTCCCTGTATGCCATGCATATTTCAGAATTAAATAAATATATAATGGGGCGTGTTCGTCTCATTTGGGTGGTATCAGAGCGGTTCGACTCTATCCGGACTGTGAGCTCTATAGTGTCCTTTTGATCAAATAGATATTTCAAGCTTTTGTGATCACTGAATATCTCAAATCGGGCACCATATAAATAATGCCGCCAGATTTTCAAGGCAAAGACTACCGCTGCTAGCTCTAGGTCATGAGTAGGATAGTTTTCCTCTTGGGGATTTAACTGCCTAGACGCATAGGCTACCACTTGCCTATTTTCCATGAGAACACAACCCAAACCCTTCTTAGAAGCATCACTATAAACCTTAAAACCTAGGGTCAGGTCGGTGATAATCAAAATCGGTACAGTGGTTAGCCGGATTTTGAGCTCCACTATTCTCACAGCTCTTATCCTATACCAACGGTTGCCCCTTTCGGGTTAACCGGGTTAAAGGTAGTACCAACTAAGAAAACCCTTGAATGAACCTACGGTAATACCCAGATAGTCCAAGAAAACTCCCAACCTTAGTAATGGTAGTCGGTCGCTCCCAATCGAGAACAACTTCTACCTTACTAGGATCGATAGCCACTCCTGCCTGAGAAATGACATGTCCTAAAAATTTAACCTCTGAAAGCCAAAACTCACATTTATCTGGCTTTGTGTAACATCCCATTTTCGCAAAAGGTTTTCTTTGAAACTAGTAGTGTTTTTTTTATCACAAGTGCAATACTTTAGAACGACAAACAACAACCACTTCTAAAGTAAAACATAACCAACATCATATATATGCATCATAGCAGTGTCAAGGATTAGAGTATTTCGCACGCAGGCGAGTTCCAAAATATACACATGTACATACTCAAAATAAAATACATCAGTCATATGAAAACCCGAAAACCTAGAGTTGACTCATATCCGTGATGCATCCTGGTAGCTCTTGTCAAAAGACTTAGGCCCAAAAGTCATACTGTACAATATACTAACTAGAGCCTAACCAACTGACTCTATCTAACCATGCTGACCCATAAGTAAACCTGAGACGCTTGTGAGGGGGAAACCCCGCACGGAAGGTCATCGACTCCGAGCTAACAGGCCCCGATGCCTCTGAAGGATCCTCCTCCTCACTGTCAATCACTACTCTATCTCTTGCTATCCAGTCCCTAGTGGTCCTACACCCATTGATTGTGTCTCCGGCCTTAGGGATGGGAGGTAAGGGATAAGAGCAGTGAGGGCAGTGAATGCAAAATGGGGGAGGACTACCCTCAGATGCAGCAGGTGTCATCAATGAAGCTGTCGGTATAGCAGAAGTAGTAGCAGTGACGATGGGTGGAGGGTCAGGAACTCCAGTCGAAGGTGGATATGCACTCGAACTCGACATTGTAACACCCCCACCTTCGTGCTAGAACTTTTTAATTCCTTGTGTGTTTGACTAAGCTTTTTCATGTATGTGAATGTGTTAAATATGCTAATGACTGGTTAGAAGATCAATTAAATTGGCACTGGCGCGCCGATAGGCGAAGCTCCGGGACACAAAAACTAGCAACGGATGCAGCCTCGAGCGCAGGCGCCAGACCAGGCGCAGGCGCCCAGCCTCACCGAGAGCAGCGCAGGCGCCCAAGAGATGCTTGGCGCCAGCGCCCACCGCCAAGTGGTCAGGCGCTGCGCTGCTTAACTCGTTTTGGGCCTTCGGTGACCCAGTATGACCCATTCTCGACCTGTAAGAGTGACCACGACCCCTAGACTTAACCTAGCCCCTAAACATCAGTCTAAAACCATAAACATGATTAGAAGTTGCTCATAAGATCAACCAAGATAGAGAAAAACCCTTCTTCCCCTTTTTCCCCAATTTTGTGCTGTCAAGGGCTCTGACTCAAGACTACGCTACGGAACGCGACTCGGAAGCATAGTTACTGTGATTCTTACCGCCTCATTGGGAGGAATAGGAAGAGAAAGCTTCACTAGGAAAGGAAAAGCTTGGTGTTACCTTATCCCTCTCCTAGGAGCACGAATTTCACTTGAGGTAAGGGATAGTTGTTCTCTTCTAGTGAGTGTATGGAACCTGTGTGAACAATAGTGTCCCAAGACCCCTATGCCTCATGTGATAACGAAAAACCGCACTATCACCACCGTGATAGAGAGACCTTCGAATTCCTCTAAATTATTATTCTCGACTTGTGATAATTTTATTGGTTGTTGAAATTGGCGTGATGATTGAGCTTTGGTTGTTTATATGCTTGATGTACATAAATTGGTTGTTATCAAACGACAATGTAAGGAAATTAAATAACTAAATAGTAGGCTTTAGACCCTATGAAAGTGTAGCCACTAAGTATGAATCAAAGAACTCGAGTCCCCGCAATTATGTTGATATTGTAAAGCTTAAGTAGAATGTCTAAGGTTCATTTATGATGCCTATTGATTTCTTAGTATGATAATCTAAGAGAACTAGTCCTTCTAATGCCAAAGTTCCACTTGGATGTATGTGCTTAATCAAAGTTGCTAAGAATATTAAATGTTCATGTTATTGGTAGAAGGCACTAGCTAACTTATGAATTTGTGTTCTGCTGTTGTTGTTGTTGTTACTCTGTCGAAAATATTACGATAGAGGATGTTATGGTTAGACACCTCATTTGGTCATGTTCATGCATCTTGGTGTCGTCATTGTTGTTGTTGTTGTTGTTGTTATTGTTAGTAGGGCGTATCGGGCAAGGTATCCCGTGACGGGCAAGGTTTCCCGGTCCTACGGTTAAAAAGAAAAAAAAACAAAGGGTGAATCGGGCAAGGTATCCCGTGACGGGCGAGGTTTCCCGGTCCTTTGGTTAGTAGGTTGAATCGGGCAAGGTATCCCGTGACGGGCAAGGTTTCCCGGTCCTACGGTTAAAAAAGAAAAAAAAAACAAAGGGCGAATCGGGCAAGGTATCCCGTGACGGGCAAGGTTTCCCGGTCCTTTGGTTAGTAGGGCGAATCGGGCAAGGTATCCCGTGACGGGCAAGGTTTCCCGGTCCTACGGTTAATGGGGCGAATCGGGCAAGGTATCCCGTGACGGGTGAGGTTCCCTGGCCCCGTTGTTATTGGTGCACTTCGACATGGTATTCCGAGCGGGCAAGGTCTCCGGCCGTTAGAAGTGGATCCACATGCATATAATTATGTTCTTAGAATCACACCACTTGTCTTGATAACATGCTTGGTTGTTCGGTTGTTAGTGGTATATCATAATGTTGTGATTGATGCGGCGGCATGTGATATTTGAATGTTATGGTAATGTCTTTTAGCGTTGCGTTTGATGTTGTGACATGTGGTATTTGACAGTTGTGGTGATATGTTATGCCTTGGTGCTGGTGTGTAGACGTTTTATTGGAATTACTGTATATAAGCATTGTTCACTGATTTCCTACACTGGTTGCACTATTTGAGGTTATGACGACTAACCCTTTTGTGGCTATGCACATCCCATCGGGTATGTGTAGATGTTGAGACTGCAGGTGTTGAGGATGCGAATGCCAATGAGTAATCTCGGTAGTTCGTCGGGATGGATAGAAGATTTGCATGTGTTTACTTATTAAAGTTTTTGTATTCTTCCGATGTAATAATTAGGGAAAAGGGCTCTGAATTATTGTGACATCGGGAACCTGGGTTTTTAATTTCTTCGATTGTTATTTTCCGCAAATGAGCGTGATGACTCTATTCCACAATAACTGAAATTATGATTTGGCTTAAATAAAAAGGATTTTGTTTCTCCGTGTTTTTATTTTACATTATTACGTTGTTATAATGACTTGTTGGGGTAGAGGGTGTCACATTTAGTGGTATCAGAGCCAGGTTTGATTCTCAGGCCATGGTGTGTGTCTATTATGTTTTTGTCTGTGTGCTCGGTGTGATTGTTTATGCTAAAATAGATAGGAGTATGAATGGTAAGACTCATTTTATAGGCTAACCATTTTCTGTTTGCCTCAGAAGTGAGGAATGGCAGGCAGGGCTGACCGTGCTGTGATTGAGGCCTTAGGGCGGGTTGCTGAAGCTTTGGAGCGCAACCAGAACCGTACTGATAGGCCTGCTAACTTCAGGAGCATTGCCGATTTTCAGAAAAACAACCCTCCAACCTTTAAGGGGGGATTTGACCCTGATGGAGCCCAACACTGGATACGTGAAATGGAGAAGATTTTTAGAGTGATGGGCTGCACTGACGAACAGAAGGTGGCTTTTGCTGCTTTCAAGCTGACCGACGAGGCTGAGTATTGGTGGGAGAACACTAGTCGGAGGTTGGAGAATACCGCAACTGCCGGAACTTGGGGGATATTCAAGGACGTGTTCTTGGAAAAATATTTTCCCGCCGAGATTCGTGGACCTGGAGAGGCCGAAGTTCCTAGCTTTAACACAGGGGAATATGTCTGTAGATGAGTATGCGGTGAAGTTTGAGGAATTATCCCGCTACTACCCTGCTTATCAACTAGCAACTGGCGACCGCTCGAAGTGTGTTAAGTTTAAGAACGGCTTACGACCTGAACTCAAGCAGGGCGTGGCTGTCTTACCACTTACCGACTTCGGGAACTTTGTCCAGAAGACCCGAGACTTTGAAGAGGCTTATAATGAGAGGGTAGCTGCTTTCAGAAACAACAGTGGGAAACCCAAACCCACCCAAGGAAGAGGGAGACAACCCTTAGCACCTACTGCCAAGGCATTTAAGAATACCGGCTTTAGAGGGGCTAATCCTGTCATGAAAAAGCAGTTGGGGGAAGCTCTTGGCACTACAATCAGAATAGATGTGGCAAGTGTGGCAAGGACCACTATACTCATTTATGCAAGGAAACATCTGTCATCTGCTTCAAGTGCAACAAGCCCGGTCATATCAGCCGCGACTGTGATGAATTGAAGAACGAACCAACAAATAATAACAGGACTCCGAGACCTCAGGCTAACAGGATGAAGTCGACTGGCAGGGTGTTTGCTCTCACTGGCACAGAGGCAGCTGAATCGGAAGATCTCATCCAAGGTACTTGCTTTATTCGAGGAATTTCTTTAGTGGTGTTGTATGATTCTGGTGCGACCCACTCTTTCATCTCTGCCGAATGTGTGAAAAATTTGCAACTGCCTACATCTCGTTTAACCTTTGATTTGTCTGTGGATATTCCTTCTCATGAACCCGTTGTTACGTCTCTTGTGTGCAAGGAGTGCACTCTCGTGATTGGAAGTAGGAATTTCGTAGTGGACCTAGTGTGTTTACCTCTTCGGGGAATAGACATTATTTTAGGTATGGATTGGTTGACTGCTAATCATGTACTTTTGAACTGCTTTGATAAAACTGTGGTGTTTGGGGCACCTGAGCCTAGTGATCCACGGGTGGTTACCGCCAAGGAAATTCGGTCGCCCTTGAAGGAGGTGCACAGGTTTATGTGATGTTGTGTTCTATGGCTATAGAAAGCGAAGGTAGAAGCTAAAGATGCACCCACCGCTTGTGAGTTTCCTAAGTATTTGCGGAAGTTAACTCTTTACCACCGAACGAGATGTGGACTTTGCTATCGACCTTGTTCCTGAACGGGACCGATCTCTATGGCACCTTACAGGATGTCCCCGTTAGAGCTAGAAGAATTAAAGAGGCAATTGGAAGACATGCTGGAGAAAAAGTTTATTAGACCAAGTGTATCCCCTTAGGGAGCGCCGGTTTTATTGGTAAAGAAGAAAGACGGTTCGATGAGGTTGTGTGTTGACTATCGGCAACTTAACAAGGTTACTGTCAAGAACCGCTACCCTTTACCGAGGATAGATGATCTCATGGACCAACTAGTAGGAGCATGTGTTTTCTCTAAAATTGATCTGAGGTCTGGGTACCACCAGATTCGGGTGAAGAAGGAGGACATTCCGAAGACCGCGTTCCGAACGCGTTACGGTCACTATGAGTACCAAGTTATGCCATTCGGTGTGACTAACGCACCAGCAGTATTTATGGAATACATGAACACGATATTTCGCCCATATTTGGATAAGTTTGTGGTTGTTTTTATAGACGACATCTTGATTTACTCCAAGACCCGAAAGGAGCATGAAGGGCACTTGAGAACTGTACTACAAGTGTTGAAGGAAAAACAATTGTATGCCAAGATGTCAAAGTGTGAGTTTTGGTTGGATGAAGTGGGATTTCTAGGCCACGTAATTTCTAAAGGCGGTATAGCTGTGGACCCAGTGAAGGTGGAGGCTGTATTGCATTGGGAAGCTCCTAAATCGGCCACCGAGATAAGAAGCTTTTTGGGCCTAGCCGGTTACTATCGAAGGTTCATCGAAGGTTTTTCAAAGATAGCACTACCGATGACCCGACTTACCAGGAAGGGGCAAGTTTTCTTGTGGGATGCTAAGTGTGAGGAAAGCTTTCAGATACTAAAGAAGAAGTTGACTACGGCACCAGTGTTAGTGCTGCCCGACCCGCTTAAACCTTTCGTGGTCTACTGTGATGCTTCAAAGCAAGGACTAGGTGGTGTGCTAATGCAGCATGGTAAGGTCGTGGCGTATGCTTCTCGTCAACTAAAGTTACACGAGCAGAATTATCCTACCCATGACTTGGAATTAGGTGCAGTTGTCTTTGCCTTGAAGATCTGGAGGCACTATCTTTATGGGGCTCGGTTTGAGGTTTTTAGCGACCATAAGAGCCTCAAGTATTTGTTTGACCAGAAGGAGTTAAACATGAGGCAACGTCGGTGGATGGAATTCCTAAAAGACTACGAGTTTGAGTTGAACTACCATCCAGGCAAGGCAAATGTCGTGGCAGATGCGCTAAGCAGAAAGGCGTTGCATTGCTCGACTATGATGATTAGGGAAATGAAGTTAATAGAAGAGTTCAGAGATCTGAGTCTAGTGTGTGAAAGGACCCCCGTGAGCGTGAAGCTTGGCATGTTGAAAGTGACTAATGATCTAATGGGTCAAATCCGGGATGGACAGAAGACCGACCTGTTCTTAGTTGAGCAGAAGATCTCGATTGCTCAAGGGAAGCCAAGTGAATTTACTGAGGGGACGGATGGGATTTTAAGGCTCCAGGGTCGAATTTGTGTTCCGGACATTCCCGAATTGAAAAAGATGATTCTGGAAGAAGGTCACAGGAGTAGCCTGAGCATACATCCCGGGGCTACTAAGATGTATCAAGACTTAAAGCGATTATTCTGGTGGCCTAGTATGAAGAAGCAGATAGCCGAATTTGTGTACGCATGCCTGACTTGCCAAAAGGCCAAGATTGAACATCAGAAACCTTCTGGTACGTTGCAGCCGCTATTCATCCCGGAATGGAAGTGGGACAGTATCGCTATGGATTTTGTGTCCGGACTTCCCAGGACTTCAGCCGGTTACAATGCAGTGTGGGTGATTGTTGACCGGTTAACCAAGACGGCTCACTTTTTACCGGTAAACATGGAGTTCCCTCTAGAGAAGTTAACGAAGTTGTACATTAAGTGATGAGGACATAAAGAGCAAGGATGATCAAGTCCTACAAGGGCTGGGAGGTCCTATGACAAGGGCACGTGCTAAAAGAGCTAAGGAGGCCTTGAACCTTTTGGTGATCCAAATGTTTAAGGAGAGCCCAATATTTGAAGACTTAAAGCCCAAATTGGTCTATTGCATAGATGGGCCAATAGATGGCGCATGACCCAATGTCATGCATTATTTTAAGTTGTTTTGGTGTGTTTAAAATTGAATAAATTGTTGGGCTGAACTCTTTAATTTTGCGCTAGAGCCCAACAATTAGTTTGTTTGGTTTCTTGCATTTTCTTTATTTGGAGTGTGTTTTTCTATGGCCTTTTAATTGAGGAAAACAAATAATTCAGCTACACTAAAGCTGAATGAAGGCGCCATCAAGAGGGAAAGAAACTAATGAAGACTCATGAATGCACAAGACAAAGAATTGAAGAGCATCAATGCATTGTTTCACCTTTAATGCTTAGTAGTTACACTTTGAAGAATCAGAATTGAAGGAGTAGTTCATTGCATTGTCTCACCTTTAAATATTTGGCAGTTACACTTTGAAGACACATTGAAGCCAAATTTTAAAGCTTTGTCTAAAGGAATTTCCAAGAGCTCCTCTATGCACCTAAATCATGCCTAGGTTCATCCTTTGGGCTGAAGGGTCACGCCTAGAACATCATTTGGGCTGATTACTTATGTTCAATTTTTGTTCAATTAAGTGCTAATTGGTTACATTTTGTTTTACACACTTAATTAGCAATTAGTGGGCTGTTTTAGGAAGACAAAAAGGCAGCTGAATTCCCATGTATTTTCCTTTTAAATGGCGCCATTATCAATGAAAAGGGGAGAATTTTGTTTGAGAAAAAAAACTAGTGTTAAACACTTGTGAGAGCTATGCACTCTTGGGTTCTGGATTGAGCCAAACTGAACTTATCAAGAAGTAACCTTCTTGTGGCGTTCTTCGACTGGCTTATCAATTCCTTAGGGAATTGTGGTGCTTCCATTCCTTTCCTCTTTCCATATTCTTTTGTCTTGTCAATTGCGCTAAAAACAACACCTGTGTCTTAATCTGATTTCAACCCAAAGATCGTAACAAGGCTACTTTACAAAAAGGTAGTCATCAAGTGGTACCAAAGCTCAGGTTGAGGTTGAAATTTTTGTTTGTTTTTCGTTTATTCTATTCAGTTTCTGTTTACTTCTTCTTCTTCTTCATTTCTATTTTTCATTTCCTTTCAATTGTGAGTTTGTCTAACTTCGTTTTTTTCTTTTTGTCCAGAAAATTATAAAAGAATCATCTTTGAAGGCTGCACAAGAAAATTAAAAAAAAAAAAAGGAACAAGAGCTGTCAAGTTTTGATTAAAAAAAAAAAGAAAAAAGAAAAAGAAAGACAGCTTTGCCTTTTAAAAAAAAATTCGAAATATTAAAAAAAAAAAAAAAGTTGCAGCCCCTTTCTTGATTTGGACAATCTCATTTAGTGCCTTTTCTTTATTTCATTGATAGACTCACTTTCTTAAAATTCTGTTTTTCTTTGTTTTGTTACAAGATTGTTTGCTTACTTGTTTTGTTTGTGTTTGGCTTCTTTAAAGAACTCAAAGAGGGCATTTGAGTGGAAAAAGGCAAGAGTGCACATTAGAAAAAAAAGCCTAATTGAGTGAAACACGAGTGGAAAAAAAAATTCTTTTGAGTGAAACACGTGAGTAGAGTGGTGAGGTCCTATTTTCTATATTTTATATTTGTTTCTTTTGCAGAAAATTCATGGTCGAAACAGTCCTCCTCTGTCTCCAAGAACTGCACGTCTACAAATGCAAATAACACTTTGGCTCAAGAAATGGGGAGGATGTTCCGCCAACAATCGATGAGTTCCATGAGAGACTTGATCAGTTGGAGAGGAATAGATCATCTAGACATTCTTCTCGGGCTGATAGTGAAGGATCTCAAGAAAGGAGGCATAGGGAGAGATATGAGAGGAGAAGAAGAGGATATGACGGAGATAGAGAGGATAGTTTGGGTGGCATAAAAATAAAGGTGCCATCTTTTTCAAGGAAGAAATGATCCAGAGGCATATTTGGAGTGGGAGATGAAGGTTGACCAAATCTTTTTCATGTCACAATTTTACGTATAAAGAAAGTGCAAGTGGCAGCCTTGGAGTTTGGACTATGCTTTGGTGTGGTGGGATCAAAAGCGTCAAAGACAGAAGAAGAAATGAAGAGCCACCAGTTGCAACTTGGGAAGAGATGAAGAGATTGATGAGGAGGAGATTTGTGCCTTCTTATTACCATAGAGAATTGCACAACAAGCTGCAAAGACTCACCCAAGGGTCTAAAAGTGTTGATGAATACCACAAGGAGATGGAATTGGCTTTGATTAGAGCCAATGTGGAGGAAGATCGAGAAGCACTCATGGCACGGTTCTTACATGGCCTAAACCGTGACATTAGTGATGTGGTGGAGTTGCAACACTATGCAGAGATGGAAGACTTGGTTCACCAAGCCATCGTGGTGCAACAACAACTCAAGAGGAAGGGTCACTTGAAGAAGAGTTCCTCTAACGTGAACTCATCAAATTGGAGGGACAAATTTAAGAAGGAGGGTTCATCATTTTCCAAAGAGCACACAGCAGACCCTAAGGGGAAAGCTACTTCTATTCCTAATGATACTCTTTCTAACACTAAAAATCGTGAAGTCAAATGTTTTAAGTGTTTAGGCAGGGTCACATTGCCTCTCATTGTCCAAGCAAGAAGGTGATGGTGTTGAAGAACCCTAGAGAAGATTCTTCTGAGTATTCATCCAAATCTGCCCCAAATAGTGAGGATGAAAAGGAAGAGGAGTTCCCACCAAGGAGACTTGCTCATGGTAAGGAGGTTGCTAGGAAGCCAAGTTAAAGAAGATGATACAAGTCGAGGGAGAATATTTTCCATACGAGGTGTCTTGTTCAAGGGAAGGTATGCTCTTTAATTATTGATGGAGGAAGTTGTACTAATGTGGCTAGCACACGTTTGGTGTCAAAACTTAATTTGGAAACTAAACCTCACCCAAAACCTTATAAACTCCAATGGCTAAGTGAAGCGGTAGAAATGACCGTAAACAAACAAGTTGAGGTTTATTTTTCGATTGGGAAGTATCATGATTTTGTTTTGTGTGATGTGGTACCTATGGAAGCTAGTCACATGCTATTGGGAAGGCCATGGCAGTTTGATAAGAAGACCAACCATGAAGGGCACACTAACAAGATTTCTTTCATGCATAATGATCAAAAGATCACTCTTGTACCATTGTCTCCTAGAGAGGTTAGAGAGGATCAAATAAAAATGAGAGAAAAGAAAGAGCAAGAGGAGTTGAGAGAAAAAGAGAGTGAAAAGAAAGAAGGGGCAGAATTAAAAAGAGTAAAAATAGTGAGAAAAAGTGTTGAAAAAGAGAGAAAAGAGAGTTTTCTTGCTACAAAAGGAGAGGTGAAGAGAGCAATTTTTTCACACCAGCCTCTATACTTGCTCATTTGCAAGGAATTTAATTTACTCTCTAACAATGCTGAAGCAAAAATTTTGCCAAGTGGAATTGAGTTTCTTTTGCAGAATTTGAAGATGTGTTTCCAAAGGAGGTACCTGATGGTTTACCCCTATAAGAGGAATAGAGCATCACATTGATCTCATTCCTGAGCCTCTTTGCCTAATAGGCCAACATATCGTAGCAATCCTCAACAAACCCAAGAGATACAAAAGCAAGTGGAGGAATTGATGCAAAGGGTGGGTAAAGAGAGTTTGAGTCCTTGTGTTGCACTGTAATTTTGGTACCCAAAAAGGATGGTAGTTGGAGGATGTGCACTGATTGTAGAGCCATCAACAACATCACCATCAAATATAGGCATCCTATTCCCAGGTTAGATGATTTGCTTGATGAACTATTTGGTGCATGCTTATTTTCAAAAATTGATTTGAAAAGTGGGTATCATCAAATTAGAATAAGGGAGAGGGATGAATGGAAAACTGCTTTCAAAACAAAATTTGGTTTGTATGAATGGTTGGTTATGCCTTTTGGCTTAACTAATGCACCTAGTACTTTCATGAGATTAATGAACCATGTTTTGAGGGAATTTTTGGGTAAGTTTGTTGTTGTATATTTTGATGATATCTTGATATATAGCAAAAGCTTAGATGACCATTACAATCATTTGAGGGCTGTTATGCATGTGCTTAGAAAAGATAAATTGTATGCAAACATGGAAAAATGCATATTTTGCACTCGATCATGTAGTCTTCTTAGGATTTGTTATAAATGCTAAGGGTGTGCATGTTGATGAAGAGAAAATAAAAGCAATTCAAGAGTGGCCAACTCCAAAAATGTGACTGATGTTAGGAGTTTTCATGGCTTAGCTAGTTTCTATAGGAGGTTTGTGAAAGATTTCAGTACTCTAGCTGCACCTCTTAATGAAATTGTAAAAAGATGTGGGGTTTAAGTGGGGAAAAACAAGAGCATGCATTCTCTGCCTTAAGGAAAAGCTCACTCATGCACCAATACTTTCATTGCCTAATTTTGCAAAATCTTTTGAAATTGAGTGTGATGCTTCTAATGTTGGCATTGGGGCTGTTCTTATGCAAGAAGGGCATCCCATTGCTTTCTTTAGCGAAAAATTGAATGGGACTGCTCTTAATTATTCCACTTATGACAAAGAGTTGTATGCCTTGGTAAGGGCTTTACAAACTTGGCAGCACTATCTTTTGCCAAAAGAATTTGTCATTCATAGTGATCATGAGTCCTTGAAGCATCTTAAAGGACAAGGCAAGCTGAATAAGAGGCATGCCAAATGGGTTGAATTTTGGAGCACTTTCCTTATGTGATCAAGCATAAGAAGGGTAAGAGCAATGTAGTGGCTGATGCGCTTTCAAGGAGGTATGTGCTACTTTCTACCCTTGAAACTAAATTTTTTGGTCTTGAACACATTAAGGATTTGTATGAACATGACCCTGATTTCTCCTCTAAATATGCTAAATGTGTGCATGCTGCCCAAAATGGATACTTTAGGCACAATGACTATTTGTTTAAAGAAAAAAATTATGTGTGCCAAAAGGATCCATAAGAGAACTACTTGTAAAAGAGGCTCATGAGGGGGGATTAATGGGTCATTTTGGGGTTCAAAAGACTTTAGACATGCTGAATGAACATTTTTATTGGCCACATATGAAAGTTAATGTGCATAAATTTTGTGACCGATGCATTGTTTGTAAAAAGTCTAAGTCTAAGGTAATGCCCCATGGTCTTTATACTCCATTGCCTATTCCTGATTCTCCTTGGATAGATTTGTCTATGGATTTTGTGTTAGGGTTGCCACGGACAAGGAGTGGCAAGGATTCCATTTTTGTGGTTGTTGACAGGTTTTCCAAAATGGCACACTTCATACCATGCAAAAAGGTTGATGATGCTTGCCATGTTGCTGACTTGTTCTTTAAGGAGGTGGTGCGCCTCCATGGGCTGCCTAGGAGCATTGTTTCAGATCGTGACACAAAATTCCTAAGTCACTCGGAGGACCTTATGGGGTAAGCTAGGCACAAAGCTTCTTTTCTCCACCACTTGTCATCCTCAAACGGATGGACAAACCGAGGTAGTAAATCGAACTCTTTCTTCTCTTCTTAGAGCTGTGATTAAAAAGAATATCAAGTCTTGGGAAGAGTGTTTGCCTCATGTGGAGTTTGCATATAATAGAGTTGTCCATAGTACTACACAACATTCCCCATTTGAGATTGTCTATGGGTTTAACCCTTTAACTCCTCTTGATTTGTTGCCATTATCCGACACTTCGCTTTAAAACACAAAGATGGAAAAGCTAAGGCTGAATATGTGAAGAAGTTACATGAGCAGTAAAGGCTCAAATTGAGAAGAGAACTGAAAGCTATGCCAAATATGCCAACAAAGGAAGAAAAAGGGTGGTATTTGAACCTGGAGATTGGGTTTGGGTACACATGAGGAAGGAAAGGGTTCCTTCACAAAGGAAATCAAAGCTCCAGCCAAGAGGGAGTGGACCATTCCAAGTGCTTTCCAAAATCAATGATAATGCTTATAAAATAGCATTACCAGGTGAGTTTGGTGTTAGTGCTACTTTTAATGTGGCTGACTTGTCTCCTTTTGATGTAGGTGAAGAAGATGTCAATTCGAGGTCGAATTCACTTAAAGAAGGAGGGGATGATGAGGACATAAAGAGCAAGGATGATCAAGTCCTACAAGGGCTGGGAGGTCCTATGACAAGGGCACGTGCTAAAAGAGCTAAGGAGGCCTTGAACCTTTTGGTGATCCAAATGTTTAAGGAGAGCCCAATATTTGAAGACTTAAAGCCCAAATTGGTCTATTGCATAGATGGGCCAATAGATGGCGCATGACCCAATGTCATGCATTATTTTAAGTTGTTTTGGTGTGTTTAAAATTGAATAAATTGTTGGGCTGAACTCTTTAATTTTGCGCTAGAGCCCAACAATTAGTTTGTTTGGTTTCTTGCATTTTCTTTATTTGGAGTGTGTTTTTCTATGGCCTTTAATTTGAGGAAAACAAATAATTCAGCTACACTAAAGCTGAATGAAGGCGCCATCAAGAGGGGG
Source organism: Calophaca sinica (assembly GCA_037113605.1). NCBI lineage: Eukaryota > Viridiplantae > Streptophyta > Magnoliopsida > Fabales > Fabaceae > Calophaca > Calophaca sinica. The sequence continues at coordinate 36,842,097 of CM073734.1, forward strand.
AAAGAAACTAATGAAGACTCATGAATGCACAAGACAAAGAATTGAAGAGCATCAATGCATTGTTTCACCTTTAATGCTTAGTAGTTACACTTTGAAGAATCAGAATTGAAGGAGTAGTTCATTGCATTGTCTCACCTTTAAATATTTGGCGATTATACTCTGAAGCCACATTGAAGCCAAATTTTAAAGCTTTGTCTAAAGGAATTTCCAGCAGCTCCTCTATGCACCTAAATCATGCCTAGGTTCATCCTTTGGGCTGAAGGGTCACGCCTAGAACATCATTTGGGCTGATTACTTATGTTCAATTTTTGTTCAATTAAGTGCTAATTGGTTACATTTTGTTTTACACACTTAATTAGCAATTAGTGGGCTGTTTTAGGAAGACAAAAGGCAGCTGAATTCCCATGTATTTTCCTTTTAAATGGCGCCATTATCAATGAAAAGGGGAGAATTTTGTTTGAGAAAAAAACTAGTGTTAAACACTTGTGAGAGCTATGCACTCTTGGGTTCTGGATTGAGCCAAACTGAACTTATCAAGAAGTAACCTTCTTGTGGCGTTCTTCGACTGGCTTATCAATTCCTTAGGGAATTGTGGTGCTTCCATTCCTTTCCTCTTTCCATATTCTTTTGTCTTGTCAATTGCGCTAAAAACAACACCTGTGTCTTAATCTGATTTCAACCCAAAGATCGTAACAAGGCTACTTTACAAAAAGGTAGTCATCATTAAGGAGATCGTTAGACTGCATGGTGTTCCCTCTAGTATCATATCTGACCGAGATCCTAGGTTCACATCTGGGTTTTGGAATAGCTTGCATGAGGCGTTGGGAACCAAACTTAGACTGAGCTCAGCCTATCACCCCCAAACGGATGGTCAGTCGGAGCGGACTATTCAATCATTAGAGGACCTGTTGCGGGCCTGTGTGTTGGAAGAATCCGGAAGTTGGGATAAGTTCTTACCCTTGGTGGAGTTTACCTATAATAATAGCTATCACTCTAGTATTGGTATGGCTCCATATGAGGCGCTTTATGGGAGGAGGTGTCGTACTCCCCTTTGCTGGTGCGAGTCCGGTGAAAGCCTAGTGTTGGGACCAGAAGTGGTGAGGGAGACAACCGAGAAGGTGAAGTTGATTCAAGAGAAGATGAGGACTGCTCAAAGCAGACAGAAGAGTTATTACGACAACCGGACCAAGGAACTGACCTTTAAGGAAGGAGAACACGTTTTCCTACGTGTTACCCCAACCAAGGGAGTTGGTAGAGTTTTAAAGGCTAGGAAGCTTACTCCTAGGTTCATTGGACCCTACCAAATTTTGAAACGAATTGGTGAAGTAGCTTATCAGGTGGCGCTGCCACCGTTGTTGGGAAACCTCCACAATGTATTTCACGTATCTCAACTCCGTAAGTACATACAAGATCCCAGTCATGTGATAGCACATGACGCGATTCAACTCAAGGACAATCTCACATTTGAGACGTCGCCGGTAAGAATCGAAGACCAGAAGAAGAAGCAACTACGTGGAAGGGAGATTCCCCTGGTGAAGGTAATTTGGAGTGGAGCAAACGATGAAAGTGCAACGTGGGAGTTGGAGAGTAAGATGCGGGAACTGTATCCGCAACTTTTCACCACAGGTCAGTAATAATTCCGAGGACGGAATTTTTCTAAAGGAAGGATTGTAACACCCCACCTTCGTGCTAGAACTTTTTAATTCCTTGTGTGTTTGACTAAGCTTTTCATGTATGTGAATGTGTTAAATATGCTAATGACTGGTTAGAAGATCAATTAAATTGGCACGGTCTGCCGTATGGGCGAAGTCGGGACACAAAAACTAGCAACGGATGCGTTCAGGGCGCAGGCGCCCAGGCCTCACCGAGAAGCGGCGCAGGCGCCCGGACCAGCGCAGGCGCCCAGCCTCACCGAGAGCGGCGCAGGCGCCTAAGAGATCTTGGCGCCAGCGCCCACCGCCAAGTGGCTGTGCGCTGTTTCGCGTTTTAACTCGTTTTGGGCCGGTTCGGTGACCCAGTATGACCCATTCTCGACCTGTAAGAGTGACCACGACCCCTAGACTTAACCTAGCCCCTAAACATCAGTCTAAAACCATAAACATGATTAGAAGTTGCTCATAAGATCAACCAAGATAGAGAAAACCCTTTTTCCCCTTTTTCCCAATTTTGTCTTTGTCGAGGGCTCGACTCAAGACTACGCTACTAACGACCCGGAAGCATAGTTACTGTGATTCTTACTGCCTCATTGGGAGGAATAGGAAGAGAAAGCTTCACTAGGAAAGGAAAAGCTTGGTGTTACCTTATCCCTCTCCTAGGAGCACGAATTTCACTTGAGGTAAGGGATAGTTGTTCTCTTCTAGTGAGTGTATGGAACCTGTGTGAACAATAGGGGTGTCCCAAGACCCCTATGCCTCGCGCGGTAACGAAAAACGGGCACTATCACCACCGTGATAGAGAGACCTTCGAATTCTTCTAAATTATTATTCTCGACTTGTGATAATTTTATTGGTTGTTGAAATTGGCGTGATGATTGAGCTTTGGTTGTTTATATGCTTGATGTACAGAAATTAGTTGTTATCAAACGACAATGTAAGGAAATTAAATAACTAAATAGTAGGCTTTAGACCCTATGAAAATGTAGCCACTAAGTATGAATCAAAGAACTCGAGTCCCCGCAATTATGTTGATATTGTAAAGCTTAAGTAGAATGTCTAAGGTTCATTTATGATGCCTATTGATTTCTTAGTATGATAATCTGAGAGAACTAGTCCTTCTAATGCCAAAGTTCCACTTGGATGTATGTGCTTAATCAAAGTTGCTAAGAATATTAAATGTTCATGTTATTGGTAGAAGGCACTAGCTAACTTATGAATTTGTGTTCTGCTGTTGTTGTTGTTGTTACTCTGTCGAAAATATTGCGATAGAGGATGTTATGGTTAGACACCTCGTTTGGTCATGTTCATGCATCTTGGTGTCGTCATTGTTGTTGTTGTTGTTGTTGTTGTTGTTGTTGTTGTTGTTATTGTTAGTAGGGCGTATCGGGCAAGGTATCCCGTGACGGGCAAGGTTTCCCGGTCCTACGGTTAAAAAGAAAAAAAAAACAAAGGGCGAATCGGGCAAGGTATCCCGTGACGGGCGAGGTTTCCCGGTCCTTTGGTTAGTAGGGCGAATCGGGCAAGGTATCCCGTGACGGGCAAGGTTTCCGTCCTCACTGATTTAAAAAGAAAAAAAAAAAAAACAAAGGGCGAATCGGGCAAGGTATCCCGTGACGGGCAAGGTTTCCCGGTCCTTTGGTTAGTAGGGCGAATCGGGCAAGGTATCCCGTGACGGGCAAGGTTTCCCGGTCCTACGGTTAATGGGGCGAATCGGGCAAGGTATCCCGTGACGGGTGAGGTTCCCGGTCCTGTTGTTATTGGTGCACTACTGACATGGTATTCCGAACGGGCAAGGTCTCCCGGCTTCGTTAGAAGTGGATCCACATGCATATAATTATGTTCTTAGAATCACACCACTTGTCTTGATAACATGCTTGGTTGTTCGGTTGTTAGTGGTATATCATAATGTTGTGATTGATGCGCGGCATGTGATATTTGAATGTTATGGTAATGTCTTTTAGCGTTGCGTTTGATGTTGTGACATGTGGTATTTGTGATTGTGGTGATATGTTATGCCTTCTTCTTTGGTGTGTAGACGCTTTATTGGAATTCATCAGTATATGCGCATTGTTCATCGATTTCCTACACGGTTGCACTATTTGAGGTTATGACGACTAACCCTTTTGTGGCTATGCATATCCCACCGGTATGTGTAGATGTTGAGACTGCAGTGTTGAGGATGCGAATGCCAATGAGTAATCTCGGTAGTTAAATCGGGATGGATAGAAGATTTGCATGTGTTTACTTATTAAAGTTTTTGTATTCTTCCGATGTAATAATTAGGGAAAAGGGCTCTGAATTATTGTGACATCGGGAACCTGGGTTTTTAACTTCTTCGATTGTTATTTTCCGCAAATGAGCGTGATGACTCTATTCCACAATAACTGAAATTATGATTTGGCTTAAATAAAAAGGATTTTGTTTCTCCGTGTTTTTATTTTACATTATTACGTTGTTAAAATGACTTGTTGGGGTAGAGGGTGTCACAGACATCATGGACGGATGTGCAGGAATATACAGAAATATCCCAGCAGGTACAGAAGTAGAAGGTACAGAAAGTAGACTAGGTGGAACATAAAACTGAACTCTCTTATTGCTGAAACGTACGGCCATAGAGAATTCTCCATCCTCGTCGGTCTCGATCACAATTCTTGAATGAGACAATCTTCCAGAAACGGGATCAACAGACCACACTAATTGTTCCTTCCCCTGAGGGAATTCATACGCCGTCACCCCCAGAAACCTCATGGGGATCGACATCATCTAAGTAGTGAATCCAGAGCAAGATCATGAAACCAAATAAACGCAAGGGTAAATTCTTTGTCCACGAGTTTATCGTAGGCTATATCGCATGCAAGCACTATACATTTATAATAAAACAACACAATTTTATATTCATATACATAATTAATAAACCGCCTGCATCATTATGGTATATCAATTATTGCATGTGAGCAAACAAATCAACCAACAGATCAAGAATATAGTCATCACATAACAAATTCATCAACGATTTATCACATATCATAAATGTAGTTAGCCATGCATGCCAATGCAGTATGACAAGTTGTGTATACACCTGCAGCCTTAATAGGTCAGCAGTATGACGAGGAATTTTCCCAACGTCCGAACAATATAGCCACACATTAGGCTTGCCTCAAGTTAGGCTTGCCACACATTAGGCAATGCAGTGTCAACTCGTCTTTTGAAGTCTTTAAGACAAATCAAACGCTCCGAGTGACATGACAACTCGTCTTTTGAAGTCTTTAAGACAAATCAAATGCTCCGAGTGTCTATGCTCAATGGTCAGTACACATCCAGACAAATTCTTCAATATGGCATGCTCACCGTAGGGAGCGCCCGAGTAATGTTTTAACTAATCAATAATATTTTTCATATTCTAAATCTATACCAAGTTCCAATTGAATCCAACACGACTCAAGGAAAACAATACAATTCATAATGCCACGCAGTGCCAAGAACATGCCACAGCATTTCAGACAGCATACAGTAGTACTACAAGTACTATCATGCAATAAGTCAAACAATCAAGCCACACACAAGGCGAAAAGCCCAAACTCATTATGTAAGAATTTCCCTTACCTTGAACAAGCTTCAGATAAGGAATTTTCAATGCGTCACCGAAACGTACCTCGCTCGAGCCTTAACAATACAAACTTAACCAAATTAGAACCAAAAACCCAAGTCCTACGACTCTAGGGCAGCCATGGTTTTAAGTCGTAAAAGGCCTAAAATCTTGCTAATTTAACCCTATTTTGATCACACTTAATCATATACTACGTTACAAGTTCAAGGCAAGCAAGTTTTGAAACTTCCATTAACTCTACATACTTAGAAAAGCTTAACTTAAATCTTACCAATTGAAATATTGTTTTTACCAAATGAATAGTGTTTTGCCAACTTTGAACCACTTTTAAAACTATAGAACATGCCATGAAAATTAAAGAAATAGATTAGTTACAAGTCCAAGACAATCTCTGAAACATAAACTAAACCTTTTTCCAAAAATCAAACTTCTTTGAAATGATTTGCTAAACCAAATTCTTGATTAACTTTTACACTATTTTAAGGACACAAAACAATTTAAAACAATGCTTAAAAGTATCATAAGGGCCACGGTTTTGGTGCCCAAAAACCAACCCAAAGTTTTCAACTTTTCATTTCCAAAACAAATCATTTCACCACACTTAAATCCTTGAACCTTAAACCAACTTCCTCAACACTTGAAACTCTTTAAAAACAATTTAACACATCCCCCAAAACCATATTAGAGCCACGGTTTCAGCCCCACTCACAAGCAAATATATTTTTCTAAAAACCTTGTAAACATGCTTATATGATTAGTATCCAAACATACAACTAATAAACCTTCAAGACTAACTCCAAATCAACAAAAACAAGTCAAGAACAAGGCTTAGAACAGCCCCAAAGTTTCGGCCAGCAAAGGGGTCAGGGTTTTCCAAACTTAAAACACTAAGAACAAAGCTAATCATGGAAGAAAACAAAGGGCTTTATCTAGCCAAGCTGATCATGCAAATCTAGCCAAAACAAACACTTTAACTCAAAAACAACTCTTAAATCCTTCAAAACCCATATCATGGAACTAAAAAGAGATAAGGGAAGGATCATAGAGGTTACCAAGAGATTAGATGATGATTGAAAAAGGATTGAGAAGAAAGGAAGCAAAGGTGCAAACTTGATCACCAAAACTTCCCAAAATCCAAGCTTTCTTTTTCTAGAAAATTTCTCAAGTTTTTTCTCTCTAATGGAAGAAAGAAGGCTGAAATTTAGTTGGAAACTAACTAATTAAGTCCTAAACAAACTAAACTAACTACCTACCTTTAACTTAATCACTAATCACCACTTGACACTTGTAAAAGCACATTCTAAAAGAAAGTTCAGCTCCCCTAGTGGCTGGGTGAACCACCTCTCAGCCCTAAATATCAAGATATTACCACACTCAATTTCAAAAGATTTTGAAAAATTAGGCAATGCTAGAATTGGTGCTTGGGTGAGCTTTTCTTTAAGAATTGAAAAAGCTTGCTCTTGTTTCTCACCCCATTTAAAACCAATTTCCTTTTTAACAATTTCGTTAAGAGGTGCAGCAATAGTACTAAAATCCTTAACAAACCTCCTATAGAAACTTGCTAAACCATGGAAACTTCTTACCTCTGTCACACTTTTAGGTGCTGGCCATTCTTGGATTGCCTTCACCTTTGCTTCATCCACATGTACTCCTTGAGAGCTTATGACAAAGCCTAGAAAAACGACTTGATCCGTGCAAAACACACATTTTTCCAAGTTTGCATACAAGTTTTCTTTTCTTAGCACATTTAAAACAGCCCTTAGATGAATGCAATGGTCCTCTAAATTTTTGCTATATATCAAGATATCATCAAAATATACAACAACAAATTTTCCCAAAAATTCCCTCAAAACGTGGTTCATTAATCTCATGAAAGTGCTAGGTGCATTAGTTAATCCAAAAGGCATAACTAACCACTCATATAAACCATATTTAGTTTTGAAAGCAGTTTTCCATTCATCACCTTCCCTTATTCTAATTTGATGGTATCCACTTTTCAAATCAATTTTGGAAAACAAGCATGCACCAAACAGTTCATCAAGCAAGTCATCTAACCGAGGTATTGGATGCCTATACTTAACAGTAATATTATTAACAGCCCTACAATCAGTGCACATTCTCCAACTACCATCTTTCTTAGGGACTAAAATAACAGGGACAGCACATGGACTTAAACTTTCCCTTACCCAACCTTTACTTACCAATTCAGCCACTTGCTTTTGTATCTCTTATGCGTTTGTTGTGGGTTGCTCCGGTAGGCTGGCCTATTAGGCAAAGTGGCGCTGGGATGAGATCAATGTGGTGCTCAATCCCTCTCAAGGGTGGCAGCCCACTTGGTACCTCCTTAGGAAACAAATCCTCAAATTCCTGCAAAAGAGAATTTATGCAATTTGGCAATTCTTGAGTGTTAGGTAAATTTTCCAGCAAGGCCACCTCTTTGTTAAAAAGCAAATATAGGGGCTGATTGGAGAAAATAGCTTTTTTAACCTCCCCTTTTGTCGCCATCAAATTTTCTTTCTTTTTTTCATCAATCTTTTTTTTGTCACTCTTTTTTCTCTCTTTTTCTTTGGCGATCTTTTCTTTTTCTTCTTTTTCTTCTTTTTCTTTTAAACATTTTTCTCTCAATTTTTTTTGATCATCTCTCACCTCACTTGGGCTCAAAGGAGCCAATACAATTCTTTTTCCATGATGAACAAAAAAGTACTTGTTGGTATGCCCTTCATGGCTTGCCTTTTTGTCAAATTGCCAAGGCCTTCCCAACAAGACATGGCTGGCCTCCATAGGAACTACATCACAAACAGCCACATCTTCATATTTTCCAATTGAAAAAGAAATTTCTACTTGTTCATCAACAATCATCTCAACATCATTAACAAGCCATTGAAGCTTATATGGCTTGGGATGTGGTTTAGTTTCTAGTTGGAGTTTGGAAACTAACCTTGTGCTAGCAAAATTTGTGCAACTCCCACCATCAATAATTAGGGAACATACCTTGCCTTGTATGAGGCATCTTGAGTGAAATATGTTCTCCCTTTGAGTCGCATCTTCCTCCTTTACCACGGCTTCCAACAACCTTTTTATCATAAGTAGCTCTCCACTTTGGGTATCTGGGCCTCCTCCTCAACACATTCCTCATCATACTCTTCAACCCTTTCATCTTCCTCCTCAACCTCCTCTACAATCATAATTCTCTTGGTAGGACATTGAGATGCAATGTGTCCTAAGCCTTGGCACTTGAAACACTTAACAGCCCTTAGTTGAAACAACTTGAGAAGGACTAGTTGTAGTGTTTTTACCTTTTGTGTCACCACGCTTCTTTGGATGATGAAGTACCTTCACTCTTAATATTGCTCTTCCAATTTTGAGGATTGGAAGTGGTAGTGCTTCTTCTTATCTGACCCTTCCTCTTGAGTTGTTGTTCTACCCTTGTGGCTTGATGTACCAAATCATCTAATTGAACATAGTGTTGTAGTTCCACTATGTCACTTATATCACGATTTAGGCCATGCAAGAACCTGGCCATGGTTGCTTCATCATCTTCCTCCACATTTGCTCTAACTTTCACCACCTCCATCTCCTTGTAGTACTCATCAACACTTTTGTTGCCTTGGGTGAGTCGCTGTAATTTGTTGTGCAACTCTCTGTTGTAGTAAGATGGGATGAATCTCCTTCTCATGAACCTCTTCATCTCCTCCCATGTGGCAATGGCTGGCTCATTGTGCCTTCTCTTCTCCTTTGTCAATTGGTCCCACCACACTAAGGCATAATCTGTAAATTCAATAGAAGCAACCTGCACCTTTTGAAGATCAGTGTAATTGTAACAGGAAAAAATTTGTTCAATTTTAGTTTCCCATTCCAAATACGTCTCCGGGTCATTTTTCCAGACAAATTTTGGTACTTTTATTTTAATACCACCCAACCTATCTTCTCTAGGTTCATCACGTCTCCTTCTCCTCCGTTCCTCCTCATCACTATTATTTTGTCTGTTTTCTAATGCGTCAATTCTCTCATTTATACCTTCCACTTCCTCTTTCAAAAGTTCTCTCATTTTTGCTGTGAGGGCATCAAATAGCAAACGATTTTGAGGATCCATAACTCTGTCAGTTCTTTAGAGAAACCAGCAAATTATCAATACAAGAAATCAATTCAAATAATAATCCACACACCCAATCAGCTTGGAAAGGAAAGGTAAGAAACAAAAATTGAACACAAAGTTTGTGAGACTAGAACAAGAAAGAACTCACTCAAAAGAAAGAAATAAAATAACAATTTCAGAGTGTAGTAGCAACGAAGAAACACAACCAGAATTCAAGATTTTTTTTTTATGAATTTTCGCAATTTTTTTTTTTAAAGAATTCAAAACTCAAAGATAAGAATAGAGAAACCTGGGATTCTTTTGAACAAAGTCGAAACCTTGCTCTGATTACCAAATGATGGCCTCCTTGTTGTAGAAATTGGCCATTTGCTTGACTTCCAAATAAAAGAAACTGGTTGTGACTTTGTTTTTGTATTTTTGGATATAAGTGAACGAAATATGGGTAATGGAAGATGTGAATTTCGTGGAATTGGTGATAATGAAAACTGGAAATAGATTGAGAAGTTCTGAATAAAGAAAAGAACACAATCTCAAAGCAAACAACAACAAAAAAATGAGAAGATGGATGAATGGGGGGGGGGGCAGGGGCGCCACCTTAGTCTAATCCAAGACAAGGACAAGCCTATAAATGTGAGGATCACCACAAGAAGAGAATTTCTTGATAAGATCAATAAACTGGTCCAATCCAGAACCAAAGAGTATGAACTCAATTTTTGCTAAAATCTTTCTTTAACTTTATTGAGACTTGCACTCCCTTTATATAATGGAGAATGCTCTTGCTGTTACAAACAAAAGAAGAGACAAAGTCTTTTCCATTTAGAGTATAAGGAATCCTAAGCTGAAATAATTAGCCTAATAAAAGGACATTACATCAGAATATTATGGCTGTTCTCATAGTCTAAATGGCGCCATTAAGGAGTAGGAAACAACTTCACATTTGTTGAATGCTCTTCATGACTAGGAAGGTTTCACAACCACACATTGAATGCAATTAAATGGATGGCTGTTATGCTTTTATGGTGCTGATGGAGCATTAATCTCTTTGTCTCTTGTAACTCCCCTTTGCCTTGATTGCTTTGAATTTCTTTGTCTTTCTTTGGCAGCAAGGTTTATTGACTCATTCAAACTACACAAGAGTTATTGAGAGGTGTGGGACCCCCTACTCTTTGTGCCACACAGCCACTTAAAGTGGATTAAACACACAAAAAAAAGAAAATAGATAACTTAGTGCCTTGGACCCAAATAAATCAATTGGTCACTTGCACTTTTATTCAAATAAAAGAAATAACTTGGCTGCATGTCATGCAAGTTGCGCCTCCTCCATGGCTTGTATGACAAGCATGGTTTTTGGTGCAATTACATCTTTGCCTTTGCTTGCAATTGTCTTAGTCATGAATTGGACTAAGCCTTCATGCATCTATCACAAATTCTATGCACATCATGCTTCATGCCAGGCCAATAAAAATGCTCATGCAAAATGTCCAAAGTCTTTTGGATCCCAAAATGTCCCATTAGTCCCCCCTCATGTGCTTCCCTAAGTAAGAGTTCACGCAACGAACATTTAGGCACACATAAATATTTTTCCTTGAATAAAAACCCATCATGCCTAAAGAACCCATTATGCGCCCCTTTTTCACAAACAACATATACTTTGCAGAAATCATCATCATGCACATACAACTCTTTTATGTGTTCAAAACCAAGAATTTTTGTTTCAAGAGTGGAAAGTAAGGTATACCTTCTAGAGAGTGCATCTGCCACTACATTCACCTTACCTTGCTTGTTCTTGATCACATAGGGGAATTGTTCAAGAAATTCTACCCACTTAGCATGCCTTTTGTTAAGCTTACCTTGCCCTTTCAAATATTTTAGTGACTCATGATCACTATGAATTACGAATTCCTTTGGCAAAAGATAGTGCTGCCAAGTGTGCAAAGCCCTTATAAGTGCATACAACTCTTTATCATAAGTGGAATAGTTCAAAACAGCACCATGCAATTTCTCACTAAAGTACGCAATTGGATGCCCCCCTGGAGTAAAACAGCCCCAATACCCACATTAGATGCATCACATTCAAGTTCAAATGACATAGAAAAATTAGGCAATGCAAGTATGGGCGCATGAGTAAGTTTTTCTTTAAGGGTGTTAAAGCTTCTCTCTTGTGCTTCTCCCCACTTAAAGCTCACATTCTTCTTCACAACCTCATTCAAAGGGGCAGCTATGGTGCTAAAGTCCTTTACGAACCTTCTATAGAAACTAGCTAGCCCATGGAAGCTTCTCACCTCACTCACTGACTTAGGGGTAGGCCACTCCCTAATGGCTTTAATCTTTTCTTCATCCACTTGTACTCCCTTAGCACTTACAACAAAACCTAAAAACACTACATGGTCGGTACAAAAGACACACTTCTCTAAATTAGCATACAACTTTTCTTTCCTTAGCACACTCATCACAGCCCTAAGGTGTTCTAGGTGCTCATCTAAGGTTATGCTATAGATCAGAATGTCATCAAAGTACACCACTACAAACTTGCCTAAAAACTCTCTTAATACATGGTTCATCAACCTCATGAAGGTGCTAGGCGCATTTGTAAGTCCAAAAGGCATTACCAACCATTCATACAATCCATGCTTAGTTTTAAAGGCTGTTTTCCACTCATCCCCTTCCTCATCCTAATTTGATGGTACCCACTCTTCAAATCAACTTTAGAAAAATAACAAGCACCATGCAATTCATCAAGCATATCATCTAGTCTAGGGATGGGGTGTCTATATTTCACAGTTGATATTATTTACAGCCCTACACAAGACACATGCGCCAAGTGCCGTCCTTTTTAGGGACAAGAATAACTGAACGGCACAAGGGCTCAAGCTTTCTCTTACCCAACCTTTTTGGAGCAATTCCTCCACTTGCTTCTGAATTTCCTTTGTTTCCTCCGGATTGGTCCTATAAGCGGGCCTATTAGGCAAAGAGGCTCCCGGAATGAAGTCCATTTGATGCTCAATACCCCTTAAAGGAGGTAGTCCGGGAGGAACACTCTTTGGGAAGACATCTTCAAAATCCTGCAAAAGAGACTCTACCTCACTAGGTAGAGGGTTAGAATTATGATTCAAATATAAATCCTTGTACACGCAAATGTACATCTCTTGCCTCGCAAAGCAAGCCCTCTTTATTTCACTCTCCCTGGCAATTAAACATTCAATATCTTTTTGATCCCCACTTTTTTTTCCCCATTTAACTTTCCCTTTGGGGCCTTCTTCTCTTCTTCTCTCCTAAGTCTCAGCGCCACTTGGTCTTCACAAACCTGTTTAGGAGTCAAAGGCACAAGGGTAATTTTCAAAGAATTATGCACAAAAGAGTATTTATTAGTAAAACCATCATGAGTAGCACGTTTATCAAACTGCCAAGGCCTACCAAGTAAAACATGGCCGGCCTCCATGGGAACAACATCACATAAGACATCATCTTGATACTTACCAATGGACAAGCTTACCAACACTTGCTGATTGACTAGTAACTCACCATTCTCACTCAACCATTGAATTAAAAAATGTAACCAATTAAATATCTAAAAGTGCAAGCGGAGATCAGGGTGTACGAGAACACGAAACCGAGGTTGACTGAGAGCCGTACGTGTCGAGATCGAGTAAGAGAAGTCGTTGTCGAGCTCGTTTGAAGACAGCCGTGTCGAGGTCGTTGTCGAGCAGCGTTAGCTTGGAGTTCGGTAAGGGCACTTCTAGACATTCTAGGATTTTTATTGTTATATTCCTATGTATGGATTCCTTGATTTGTGTCGAGCTTGAAATGTTGTGATATGATTGGGTTTTTGCATGTATTTAATATGTGATTGAATATATGCCACGAATTGTATATTGCTGTTGAATTGCGTTTCTTCATGTTGAGCCTGCTCTTTTTATTTGACATGCGGTTGAATATCTTGCGTATAACTCTTTGAATATCGTATGCGGCGAATTGTTCATTGAGTGAGAGAGCTTAGCGAGTCGTTGGCGTTTGAAGTTGCGACCGGATAAGCGGAGAGGTGCTAGGTCCTCTTTTCCGCTTATGGGGACTTCTAAGCGTTGCCACGCTATGGGACCTGAGTTGACCGTCCTAGGGAGAGCGAAGATCCCAAGGCTACTACTGGACTTTCCAAAGATACTGATGCAGCGTGTGCATTCCGGAAAAAGTGTCGAGTCGAGAGGAAATGGATAGCGAGTTGAGTCGAGTCTAGAGTGAGATGGTTGAGTCACGTTTGGTGAAGGTTATACTTGTTGTTTACTTATTTCTTTATGCCTGGATTATCTTGATTTGTTGAGAAGTTGACCCTTTCCCGTGGTGCCTTCAATCCATGATGGTTACCCAGGCGAGGTCGAGGGCGCAGGGAACTCGACGGCAAATGATGGCGAGGAGGATCTCGACGAGGATCCGGGCGACGACCTCTACTTGTCGTGATTTGCTTTGTCTATGTTTTTGTGTATAGTGGTTGTGACCAGTTGGGCTGGTTATGTTTTGTTATTACAGGGTAGACTGGCGGTTTTACTTTTGGAGCAGCCCCCTGCGTGGGTGTTTGCCGGAAGTACCCCCAGGGTATGATTGCTCTCTTGAAGTCGTCATACCTTAGGTGTATTTTCTTTGTACATTATTACTGTCTTTTTTTGTATGCACTTTTTATATCTTGTATATATAAGTATGTACTTGTTGTACCTGCGTGTTGTTATTTTTCTTGTGTCTTAGTTGCACCATGTTTCGAAAAGCTGTAATTACTCTGATGTGCACGAGCTGGTCTTAGAATAATAAAAAAAATAATAGACCGTCCTTTTCTTAAAGGGCACAAGAGTATCGTTTTAAAACACATCGCATATAGGGTAACTTGAGCTCGATGTCTTGAGCTCGGTAACTCGAGCTCGATATGTTGAGCTCGGTAGCGGTCCGGAAACGGGTCGTTACATTGTGTGTGGATGAAATGATTAACCAGATTTTTGGTTGCTGCATCCTGATCTCTCATCATCTGCATCATTTCTAACCACCTAGGTTCCTCGGTGTTTCATCTACCCGGTCTTCTCCCCTGTCTGCCCGGCTCAAAATGCTGTGATATTCTGCACACACGGTATAAAATATTAAGTTGATCAGGCTTAATAATCTATACTAAGTATAATAATACAGAGAGCAATTCTCAAAAAAGAGAAAGTTCACACTAATTGACCACGGTCCAATCAAGATTGAACCGCTCTGATACCATAATGTAACACCCATACTCCAATCATAATTGAAATAAGACAGTTTACATTAAAGTATATGAATTACTAAAAATTTAAAACTTGATTAATGAAATACAAGTCTAAACTTTAGTCTATGTCATAACTAAAATAGTTAGAACTACAACATCATCCAAGTCCAAAGCTTGGGAATACAAAATACAAGACCAATCTTTGTCCTTAATAACAAAAAGAGTCAAGTACATCATGAAAATAAAAAGATAACTAAGAGAATTAGCCCTCTGTGTCGTCTAATCCTCCTTAGGTACCTGTTTATCTGAAAACAATAGAGGAAAGAGTGAGATTATAAATCTCAGTGAGTCCATCACGGACCCCTTACCAACACTAGCCATAATCACAATAATATTCATGTACAAACATTAAAGCAAACATGACAATTCCATACAACAAGGATTGCTCGTGACAATCGGGACGTATCGTTTGGTAACAGAGGTACAACCGCTCTGTACAACCGTTGTTGTAACAGTCGGGATGTATCGTTATCGCACAGTAGTACAACATCATCCAAGTCCAAAGCTTGGGAATACAAAATACAAGACCAATCTTTGTCCTTAATAACAAAAAGAGTCAAGTACATCATGAAAATAAAAAGATAACTAAGAGAATTAGCCCTCTGTGTCGTCTAATCCTCCTTAGGTACCTGTTTATCTGAAAACAATAGAGGAAAGAGTGAGATTATAAATCTCAGTGAGTCCATCACGGACCCCTTACCAACACTAGCCATAATCACAATAATATTCATGTACAAACATTAAAGCAAACATGACAATTCCATACAACAAGGATTGCTCGTGACAATCGGGACGTATCGTTTGGTAACAGAGGTACAACCGCTCTGTACAACCGTTGTTGTAACAGTCGGGATGTATCGTTATCGCACAGTAGTACAATCGCTCTATGTAACATCCTCAATTTTCTAACCTTGCTTAACGTGGGTTTTTGTGTGATTAAGTGTACTTGTGTGTGTTTGACTATGTACTTGACTTTTCGGTTATGCATTCGCTTTCTGTGTAACCCTGTGCTAGCAAGAGGGTAAGTGTGGAGGTTAGGTAGATTGTATGAAGTTGGAACAATGCTTAATAGGGTTTTGGTATGAGTCTTAGAAGCCTCGTAAAGTTTGAGAACAATCATAGTCGAGATTAGGGTTTTGTGTGCTCGTAACCTATAGCGAGTATGAGTTTTCGATCGAGTAAACAAGACTTTGAATCTTGGTTCTTTGATTCATTAGATGTCCTTTTCTTCTTTTTCTTCTTTTCTTTTTCACATTTTTCTCTCAATTTTTTTTGATCATCTCTCACCTCACTTGGGCTCAAAGGAGCCAATACAATTCTTTTTCCATGATGAACAAAAAAGTACTTGTTGGTATGCCCTTCATGGCTTGCCTTTTTGTCAAATTGCCAAGGCCTTCCCAACAAGACATGGCTGGCCTCCATAGGAACTACATCACAAACAGCCACATCTTCATATTTTCCAATTGAAAAAGAAATTTCTACTTGTTCATCAACAATCATCTCAACATCATTAACAAGCCATTGAAGCTTATATGGCTTGGGATGTGGTTTAGTTTCTAGTTGGAGTTTGGAAACTAACCTTGTGCTAGCAACATTTGTGCAACTCCCACCATCAATAATTAGGGAACATACCTTGCCTTGTATGAGGCATCTTGAGTGAAATATGTTCTCCCTTTGAGTCGCATCTTCCTCCTTTACCACGGCTTCCAACAACCTTTTTATCATAAGTAGCTCTCCACTGGGTATTTGGGCCTCCTCCTCAACACAATCCTCATCATACTCTTCAACCCTTTCATCTTCCTCCTCAACCTCCTCTACAATCATAATTCTCTTGGTAGGACATTGAGATGCAATGTGTCCTAAGCCTTGGCACTTGAAACACTTAACAGCCCGGTTAGTTGAAACAACTTGAGAAGGACTAGTTGTAGTGTTTTTACCTTTTGTGTCAGCCGCGGCTTCTTTGGATGATGAAGTACCTTCACTCTTAATATTGCTCTTCCAATTTTGAGGATTGGAAGTGGTAGTGCTTCTTCTTATCTGACCCTTCCTCTTGAGTTGTTGTTCTACCCTTGTGGCTTGATGTACCAAATCATCTAATTGAACATAGTGTTGTAGTTCCACTATGTCACTTATATCACGATTTAGGCCATGCAAGAACCTGGCCATGGTTGCTTCATCATCTTCCTCCACATTTGCTCTAACTTTCGCCACCTCCATCTCCTTGTAGTACTCATCAACACTTTTGTTGCCTTGGGTGAGTCGCTGTAATTTGTTGTGCAACTCTCTGTTGTAGTAAGATGGGATGAATCTCCTTCTCATGAACCTCTTCATCTCCTCCCATGTGGCAATGGCTGGCTCATTGTGCCTTCTCTTCTCCTTTGTCAATTGGTCCCACCACACTAAGGCATAATCTGTAAATTCAATAGAAGCAACCTGCACCTTTTGAAGATCAGTGTAATTGTAACAGGAAAAAATTTGTTCAATTTTAGTTTCCCATTCCAAATACGTCTCCGGGTCATTTTTCCCGACAAATTTTGGTACTTTTATTTTAATACCACCCAACCTATCTTCTCTAGGTTCATCACGTCTCCTTCTCTTCCGTTCCTCCTCATCACTATTATTTTGTCTGTTTTCTAATGCGTCAATTCTCTCATTTATACCTTCCACTTCCTCTTTCAAAAGTTCTTTCATTTTTGCTGTGAGGGCATCAAATAGCAAACGATTTTGAGGATCCATAACTCTGTCAGTTCTTTAGAGAAACCAGCAAATTATCAATACAAGAAATCAATTCAAATAATAATCCACACACCCAATCAGCTTGGAAAGGAAAGGTAAGAAACAAAAATTGAACACAAAGTTTGTGAGACTAGAACAAGAAAGAACTCACTCAAAAGAAAGAAATAAAATAACAATTTCAGAGTGTAGTAGCAACGAAGAAACACAACCAGAATTCAAGATTTTTTTTTTATGAATTTTCGCAATTTTTTTTTTAAAGAATTCAAAACTCAAAGATAAGAATAGAGAAACCTGGGATTCTTTTGAACAAAGTCGAAACCTTGCTCTGATTACCAAATGATGGCCTCCTTGTTGTAGAAATTGGCCATTTGCTTGACTTCCAAATAAAAGAAACTGGTTGTGACTTTGTTTTTGTATTTTTGGATATAAGTGAACGAAATATGGGTAATGGAAGATGTGAATTTTGTGGAATTGGTGATAATGAAAACTGGAAATAGATTGAGAAGTTCTGAATAAAGAAAAGAACACAATCTCAAAGCAAACAACAACAAAAAAATGAGAAGATGGATGAATGGGGGCAGGGCGCCACGTTAGTCAAATCCAAAACAAGGACAAGTCTATAAATGTGAGGATCACAACAAGAAGAGAATTTCTTGATAAGATCAATAAACTGGTCCAATCCAGAACCAAAGAGTATGAACTCAATTTTTGCTAAAATCTTTCTTTAACTTTATTGAGACTTGCACTCCTTTATATAATGGAAAATGCTCTTGCTGTTACAAACAAAAGAAGAGACAAAGTCTTTTCCATTTAGAGTATAAGGAATCCTAAGCTGAAATAATTAGCCTAATAAAAGGACATTACATCATAATATTATGGCTGTTCTCATAGTCTAAATGGCGCCATTAAGGAGTAGGAAACAACTTCACATTTGTTGAATGCTCTTCATGACTAGGAAGGTTTCACAACCACACATTGAATGCAATTAAATGGATGGCTGTTATGCTTTTATGGTGCTGATGGAGCATTAATCTCTTTGTCTCTTGTAACTCCCTTTGCCTTGATTGCTTTGAATTTCTTTGTCTTTCTTTGGCAGCAAGGTTTATTGACTCATTCAAACTACACAAGAGTTATTGAGAGGGGGGGGACCCTACTCTTTGTGCCACACAGCCACTTAAAGTGGATTAAACACACAAAAAAAAGAAAATAGATAACTTAGTGCCTTGGACCCAAATAAATCAATTGGTCACTTGCACTTTTATTCAAATAAAAGAAATAACTTGGCTGCATGTCATGCAAGTTGCGCCTCCTCCATGGCTTGTATGACAAGCATGGTTTTTGGTGCAATTACATCTTTGCCTTTGCTTGCAATTGTCTTAGTCATGAATTGGACTAAGCCTTCATGCATCTATCACAAATTCTATGCACATCATGCTTCATGCCAGGCCAATAAAAATGCTCATGCAAAATGTCCAAAGTCTTTTGGATCCCAAAATGTCCCATTAGTCCCCCCTCATGTGCTTCCCTAAGTAAGAGTTCACGCAACGAACATTTAGGCACACATAAATATTTTTCCTTGAATAAAAACCCATCATGCCTAAAGAACCCATTATGCGCCCCTTTTTCACAAACAACATATACTTTGCAGAAATCATCATCATGCACATACAACTCTTTTATGTGTTCAAAACCAAGAATTTTTGTTTCAAGAGTGGAAAGTAAGGTATACCTTCTAGAGAGTGCATCTGCCACTACATTCACCTTACCTTGCTTGTGCTTGATCACATAGGGGAATTGTTCAAGAAATTCTACCCACTTAGCATGCCTTTTGTTAAGCTTACCTTGCCCTTTCAAATATTTTAGTGACTCATGATCACTATGAATTACGAATTCCTTTGGCAAAAGATAGTGCTGCCAAGTGTGCAAAGCCCTTATAAGTGCATACAACTCTTTATCATAAGTGGAATAGTTCAAAACAGCACCATGCAATTTCTCACTAAAGTACGCAATTGGATGCCCCCCTGGAGTAAAACAGCCCCAATACCCACATTAGATGCATCACATTCAAGTTCAAATGACATAGAAAAATTAGGCAATGCAAGTATGGGCGCATGAGTAAGTTTTTCTTTAAGGGTGTTAAAGCTTCTCTCTTGTGCTTCTCCCCACTTAAAGCTCACATTCTTCTTCACAACCTCATTCAAAGGGGCAGCTATGGTGCTAAAGTCCTTTACGAACCTTCTATATAAACTAGCTAGCCCATGGAAGCTTCTCACCTCACTCACTGACTTAGGGGTAGGCCACTCCCTAATGGCTTTAATCTTTTCTTCATCCACTTGTACTCCCTTAGCACTTACAACAAAACCAACAAATACTACATGGTAGGTACAAAAGACACACTTCTCTAAATTAGCATACAACTTTTCTTTCCTTAGCACACTCATCACAGCCCTAAGGTGTTCTAGGTGCTCATCTAAGGTTATGCTATAGATCAGAATGTCATCAAAGTACACCACTACAAACTTGCCTAAAAACTCTCTTAATACATGGTTCATCAACCTCATGAAGGTGCTAGGCGCATTTGTAAGTCCAAAAGGCATTACCAACCATTCATACAATCCATGCTTAGTTTTAAAGGCTGTTTTCCACTCATCCCCTTCCCTCATCCTAATTTGATGGTACCCACTCTTCAAATCAACTTTAGAAAAATAACAAGCACCATGCAATTCATCAAGCATATCATCTAGTCTAGGGATGGGGTGTCTATATTTCACAGTGATATTATTTACAGCCCTACAGTCAATACACATGCGCCAAGTGCCGTCCTTTTTAGGGACAAGAATAACGGGAACGGCACAAGGGCTCAAGCTTTCTCTTACCCAACCTTTTTGGAGCAATTCCTCCACTTGCTTCTGAATTTCCTTTGTTTCCTCCGGATTGGTCCTATAAGCGGGCCTATTAGGCAAAGAGGCTCCCGGAATGAAGTCCATTTGATGCTCAATACCCCTTAAAGGAGGTAGTCCGGGAGGAACACTCTTTGGGAAGACATCTTCAAAATCCTGCAAAAGAGACTCTACCTCACTAGGTAGAGGGTTAGAATGATGGTTCAAATATTAATCCTTGGAGACGCAAATGTACTTGTCTTGCCTCATAGCAAGCCCTCTTTATTTCACTCTCCTGGCAATTAAACATTCAATATCTTTTTGATCCCCACTTTTTTTCCCCATTTAACTTTCCCTTTGGGGCCTTCTTCTTCTTCTCTCCTAAGTCTCAGCGCCACTTGGTCTTCACAAACCTGTTTAGGAGTCAAAGGCACAAGGGTAATTTTCAAAGAATTATGCACAAAAGAGTATTTATTAGTAAAACCATCATGAGTAGCACGTTTATCAAACTGCCAAGGCCTACCAAGTAAAACATGGCCGGCCTCCATGGGAACAACATCACATAAGACATCATCTTGATACTTACCAATGGACAAGCTTACCAACACTTGCTGATTGACTAGTAACTCACCATTCTCACTCAACCATTGAATTAAAAAATGTAACCAATTAAATATCTAAAAGTGCAAGCGGAGATCAGGGTGTACGAGAACACGAAACCGAGGTTGACTGAGAGCCGTACGTGTCGAGATCGAGTAAGAGAAGTCGTTGTCGAGCTCGTTTGAAGACAGCCGTGTCGAGGTCGTTGTCGAGCAGCGTTAGCTTGGAGTTCGGTAAGGGCACTTCTAGACATTCTAGGATTTTTATTGTTATATTCCTATGTATGGATTCCTTGATTTGTGTCGAGCTTGAAATGTTGTGATATGATTGGGTTTTTTTGCATGTATTTAATATGTGATTGAATATATGCCACGAATTGTATATTGCTGTTGAATTGCATTTCTTCATGTTGAGCCTGCTCTTTTTATTTGACATGCGGTTGAATATCTTGCGTATAACTCTTTGAATATCGTATGCGGCGAATTGTTCATTGAGTGAGAGAGCTTAGCGAGTCGTTGGCGTTTGAAGTTGCGACCCGGA
This sequence comes from Calophaca sinica, assembly GCA_037113605.1. NCBI lineage: Eukaryota > Viridiplantae > Streptophyta > Magnoliopsida > Fabales > Fabaceae > Calophaca > Calophaca sinica. The sequence goes on from CM073734.1 coordinate 36,863,497, forward strand.
TAGCGGAGAGGGTGCTAGGTCCTCTTTTCCGTTTATGGGGACTTCTAAGCGTTGCCACGCTATGGGACCTGAGTTGACTGTCCTAGGGAGAGCGAAGATCCCAAGGCTACGGCTGGACTTTCCAAAGATACGATGCAGCGTGTGCATTCCGGAAAAAGTGTCGAGTCGAGAGGAAATGGATAGCGAGTTGAGTCGAGTCTAGAGTGAGATGGTTGAGTCACGTTTGGTGAAGGTTATACTTGTTGTTTACTTATTTCTTTATGCCTGGATTATCTTGATTTGTTGAGAAGTTGACCCTTTCCCGTGGTGCCTTCAATCCATGATGGTTACCCAGCGAGGTCGAGGCGCGAGGAACTTCGACGGCAAATGATGGCGAGGAGGATCTCGGCGAGGATCCGGCGGCGACCTCTACTTGTCGTGATTTGCTTTGTCTATGTTTTTGTGTATAGTGGTTGTGACCAGTTGGGCTGGTTATGTTTTGTTATTACAGGGTAGACTGGCGGTTTTACTTTTGGAGCAGCCCCCTGCGTGGGTGTTTCTTAAGTACCCCAGGTATGATTGCTCTCTTGAAGTCGTCATACCTTAGGTGTATTTTCTTTGTACATTATTACTGTCTTTTTTTGTATGCACTTTTTATATCTTGTATATATAAGTATGTACTTGTTGTACCTGCGTGTTGTTATTTTTCTTGTGTCTTAGTTGCACCATGTTTCGAAAAGCTGTAATTACTCTGATGTGCACGAGCTGGTCTTAGAATAATAAAAAAAATAATAGACCGTCCTTTTCTAAAGGGCACAAGAGTATCGTTTTAAAACACATCGCATATAGGGTAACTTGAGCTCGATGTCTTGAGCTCGGTAACTCGAGCTCGGTATGTTGAGCTCGGTAGCGGTCCGGAAACGGATCGTTACATTGTGTGTGGATGAAATGATTAACCAGATTTTTGGTTGCTGCATCCTGATCTCTCATCATCTGCATCATTTCTAACCACCTAGGTTCCTCGGTGTTTCATCTACCCGGTCTTCTCCCCTGTCTGCCAGCTCCGTCTGTGATATTCTGCACACACGGTATAAAATATTAAGTTGATCAGGCTTAATAATCTATACTAAGTATAATAATACAGAGAGCAATTCTCAAAAAAGAGAAAGTTCACACTAATTGACCACGGTCCAATCAAGATTGAACCGCTCTGATACCATAATGTAACACCCATACTCCAATCATAATTGAAATAAGACAGTTTACATTAAAGTATATGAATTACTAAAAATTTAAAACTTGATTAATGAAATACAAGTCTAAACTTTAGTCTATGTCATAACTAAAATAGTTAGAACTACAACATCATCCAAGTCCAAAGCTTGGGAATACAAAATACAAGACCAATCTTTGTCCTTAATAACAAAAAGAGTCAAGTACATCATGAAAATAAAAAGATAACTAAGAGAATTAGCCCTCTGTGTCGTCTAATCCTCCTTAGGTACCTGTTTATCCAAAACAATAGAGGAAAGAGTGAGATTATAAATCTCAGTGAGTCCATCACGGACCCCTTACCAACACTAGCCATAATCACAATAATATTCATGTACAAACATTAAAGCAAACATGACAATTCCATACAACAAGGATTGCTCGTGACAATCGGGACGTATCGTTTGGTAACAGAGGTACAACCGCTCTGGCAACCGTTGTTGTAACGATCGGGATGTATCGTTATCGCACAGTAGTACAACATCATCCAAGTCCAAAGCTTGGGAATACAAAATACAAGACCAATCTTTGTCCTTAATAACAAAAAGAGTCAAGTACATCATGAAAATAAAAAGATAACTAAGAGAATTAGCCCTCTGTGTCGTCTAATCCTCCTTAGGTACCTGTTTATCTGAAAACAATAGAGGAAAGAGTGAGATTATAAATCTCAGTGAGTCCATCACGGACCCCTTACCAACACTAGCCATAATCACAATAATATTCATGTACAAACATTAAAGCAAACATGACAATTCCATACAACAAGGATTGCTCGTGACAATCGGGACGTATCGTTTGGTAACAGAGGTACAACCGCTCTGTACAACCGTTGTTGTAACAGTCGGGATGTATCGTTATCGCACAGTAGTACAATCGCTCTATGTAACATCCTCAATTTTCTAACCTTGCTTAACGTGGGTTTTTGTGTGATTAAGTGTACTTGTGTGTGTTTGACTATGTACTTGACTTTTCGGTTATGCATTCGCTTTCTGTGTAACCCTGTGCTAGCAAGAGGGTAAGTGTGGAGGTTAGGTAGATTGTATGAAGTTGGAACAATGCTTAATAGGGTTTTGGTATGAGTCTTAGAAGCCTCGTAAAGTTTGAGAACAATCATAGTCGAGATTAGGGTTTTGTGTGCTCGTAACCTATAGCGAGTATGAGTTTTCGATCGAGTAAACAAGACTTTGAATCTTGGTTCTTTGATTCATTAGATGTCCTTTTCTTCTTTTTCTTCTTTTCTTTTTCACATTTTTCTCTCAATTTTTTTTGATCATCTCTCACCTCACTTGGGCTCAAAGGAGCCAATACAATTCTTTTTCCATGATGAACAAAAAAGTACTTGTTGGTATGCCCTTCATGGCTTGCCTTTTTGTCAAATTGCCAAGGCCTTCCCAACAAGACATGGCTGGCCTCCATAGGAACTACATCACAAACAGCCACATCTTCATATTTTCCAATTGAAAAAGAAATTTCTACTTGTTCATCAACAATCATCTCAACATCATTAACAAGCCATTGAAGCTTATATGGCTTGGGATGTGGTTTAGTTTCTAGTTGGAGTTTGGAAACTAACCTTGTGCTAGCAACATTTGTGCAACTCCCACCATCAATAATTAGGAACATACCTTGCCTTGTATGAGGCATCTTGAGTGAAATATGTTCTCCCTTTGAGTCGCATCTTCCTCCTTTACCACGGCTTCCAACAACCTTTTTATCATAAGTAGCTCTCCACTTTGGGTATTTGGGCCTCCTCCTCAACACAATCCTCATCATACTCTTCAACCCTTTCATCTTCCTCCTCAACCTCCTCTACAATCATAATTCTCTTGGTAGGACATTGAGATGCAATGTGTCCTAAGCCTTGGCACTTGAAACACTTAACAGCCGGTTAGTTGAAACAACTTGAGAAGGACTAGTTGTAGTGTTTTTACCTTTGTGTCAGCGGCTTCTTTGGATGATGAAGTACCTTCACTCTTAATATTGCTCTTCCAATTTTGAGGATTGGAAGTGGTAGTGCTTCTTCTTATCGACCCTTCCTCTTGAGTTGTTGTTCTACCCTTGTGGCTTGATGTACCAAATCATCTAATTGAACATAGTGTTGTAGTTCCACTATGTCACTTATATCACGATTTAGGCCATGCAAGAACCTGGCCATGGTTGCTTCATCATCTTCCTCCACATTTGCTCTAACTTTCGCCACCTCCATCTCCTTGTAGTACTCATCAACACTTTTGTTGCCTTGGGCGAGTCGCTGTAATTTGTTGTGCAACTCTCTGTTGTAGTAAGATGGGATGAATCTCCTTCTCATGAACCTCTTCATCTCCTCCCATGTGGCAATGGCTGGCTCATTGTGCCTTCTCTTCTCCTTTGTCAATTGGTCCCACCACACTAAGGCATAATCTGTAAATTCAATAGAAGCAACCTGCACCTTTTGAAGATCAGTGTAATTGTAACAGGAAAAAATTTGTTCAATTTTAGTTTCCCATTCCAAATACGTCTCCGGGTCATTTTTCCCGACAAATTTTGGTACTTTTATTTTAATACCACCCAACCTATCTTCTCTAGGTTCATCACGTCTCCTTCTCCTCCGTTCCTCCTCATCACTATTATTTTGTCTGTTTTCTAATGCGTCAATTCTCTCATTTATACCTTCCACTTCCTCTTTCAAAAGTTCTCTCATTTTTCTTTGTGAGGGGATCAAATAGCAAGCGATTTTGAGGATCCATAACTCTGTCAGTTCTTTAGAGAAACCAGCAAATTATCAATACAAGAAATCAATTCAAATAATAATCCACACACCCAATCAGCTTGGAAAGGAAAGGTAAGAAACAAAAATTGAACACAAAGTTTGTGAGACTAGAACAAGAAAGAACTCACTCAAAAGAAAGAAATAAAATAACAATTTCAGAGTGTAGTAGCAACGAAGAAACACAACCAGAATTCAAGATTTTTTTTTTATGAATTTTTAATTTTTTTAAAGAATTCAAAACTCAAAGATAAGAATAGAGAAACCTGGGATTCTTTTGAACAAAGTCGAAACCTTGCTCGATTACCAAATGATGGCCTCCTTGTTGTAGAAATTGGCCATTTGCTTGACTTCCAAATAAAAGAAACTGGTTGTGACTTTGTTTTTGTATTTTTGGATATAAGTGAACGAAATATGGGTAATGGAAGATGTGAATTTTGTGGAATTGGTGATAATGAAAACTGGAAATAGATTGAGAAGTTCTGAATAAAGAAAAGAACACAATCTCAAAGCAAACAACAACAAAAAAATGAGAAGATGGATGAATGGGGGGGGGGGGCAGGGGCGCCACCTTAGTCTAATCCAAGACAAGGACAAGCCTATAAATGTGAGGATCACCACAAGAAGAGAATTTCTTGATAAGATCAATAAACTGGTCCAATCCAGAACCAAAGAGTATGAACTCAATTTTTGCTAAAATCTTTCTTTAACTTTATTGAGACTTGCACTCCCTTTATATAATGGAGAATGCTCTTGCTGTTACAAACAAAAGAAGAGACAAAGTCTTTTCCATTTAGAGTATAAGGAATCCTAAGCTGAAATAATTAGCCTAATAAAAGGACATTACATCAGAATATTATGGCTGTTCTCATAGTCTAAATGGCGCCATTAAGGAGTAGGAAACAACTTCACATTTGTTGAATGCTCTTCATGACTAGGAAGGTTTCACAACCACACATTGAATGCAATTAAATGGATGGCTGTTATGCTTTTATGGTGCTGATGGAGCATTAATCTCTTTGTCTCTTGTAACTCCCTTTGCCTTGATTGCTTTGAATTTCTTTGTCTTTCTTTGGCAGCAAGGTTTATTGACTCATTCAAACTACACAAGAGTTATTGAGAGGTGTGGGACCCCCTACTCTTTGTGCCACACAGCCACTTAAAGTGGATTAAACACACAAAAAAAAGAAAATAGATAACTTAGTGCCTTGGACCCAAATAAATCAATTGGTCACTTGCACTTTTATTCAAATAAAAGAAATAACTTGGCTGCATGTCATGCAAGTTGCGCCTCCTCCATGGCTTGTATGACAAGCATGGTTTTTGGTGCAATTACATCTTTGCCTTTGCTTGCAATTGTCTTAGTCATGAATTGGACTAAGCCTTCATGCATCTATCACAAATTCTATGCACATCATGCTTCATGCCAGGCCAATAAAAATGCTCATGCAAAATGTCCAAAGTCTTTTGGATCCCAAAATGTCCCATTAGTCCCCCCTCATGTGCTTCCCTAAGTAAGAGTTCATAGCGAACATTTAGGCACACATAAATATTTTTCCTTGAATAAAAACCCATCATGCCTAAAGAACCCATTATGCGCCCCTTTTTCACAAACAACATATACTTTGCAGAAATCATCATCATGCACATACAACTCTTTTATGTGTTCAAAACCAAGAATTTTTGTTTCAAGAGTGGAAAGTAAGGTATACCTTCTAGAGAGTGCATCTGCCACTACATTCACCTTACCTTGCTTGTGCTTGATCACATAGGGGAATTGTTCAAGAAATTCTACCCACTTAGCATGCCTTTTGTTAAGCTTACCTTGCCCTTTCAAATATTTTAGTGACTCATGATCACTATGAATTCTACAATTCCTTTGGCAAAAGATAGTGCTGCCAAGTGTGCAAAGCCCTTATAAGTGCATACAACTCTTTATCATAAGTGGAATAGTTCAAAACAGCACCATGCAATTTCTCACTAAAGTACGCAATTGGATGCCCCCCTGGAGTAAAACAGCCCCAATACCCACATTAGATGCATCACATTCAAGTTCAAATGACATAGAAAAATTAGGCAATGCAAGTATGGCGCATGAGTAAGTTTTCTTTAAGGGTGTTAAAGCTTCTCTCTTGTGCTTCTCCCACTTAAAGCTCACATTCTTCTTCACAACCTCATTCAAAGGGCAGCTATGGTGCTAAAGTCCTTCTGAACCTTCTATAGAAACTAGCTAGCCCATGGAAGCTTCTCACCTCACTCACTGACTTAGGGGTAGGCCACTCCCTAATGGCTTTAATCTTTTCTTCATCCACTTGTACTCCCTTAGCACTTACAACAAAACCTAAAAACACTACATGGTCGGTACAAAAGACACACTTCTCTAAATTAGCATACAACTTTTCTTTCCTTAGCACACTCATCACAAATTCTAAGGTGTTCTAGGTGCTCATCTAAGGTTATGCTATAGATCAGAATGTCATCAAAGTACACCACTACAAACTTGCCTAAAAACTCTCTTAATACATGGTTCATCAACCTCATGAAGGTGCTAGGCGCATTTGTAAGTCCAAAAGGCATTACCAACCATTCATACAATCCATGCTTAGTTTTAAAGGCTGTTTTCCACTCATCCCTTCCCTCATCCTAATTTGATGGTACCCACTCTTCAAATCAACTTTAGAAAAATAACAAGCACCATGCAATTCATCAAGCATATCATCTAGTCTAGGGATGGGGTGTCTATATTTCACAGTTGATATTATTTACAGCCCTACGATTAAGTACACATGCGCCAAGTGCCGTCCTTTTTAGGGACAAGAATAGCAGGAACGGCACAAGGGCTCAAGCTTTCTCTTACCCAACCTTTTTGGAGCAATTCCTCCACTTGCTTCTGAATTTCCTTTGTTTCCTCGGATTGGTCCTATAAGCGGGCCTATTAGGCAAAGAGGCTCCGGAATGAAGTCCATTTGATGCTCAATACCCTTAAGGAGGTAGTCAGGAGGAACACTCTTTGGGAAGACATCTTCAAAATCCTGCAAAGAGACTCTACCTCACTAGGTAGAGGTTAGAATTATGATTCAAATATAAATCCTTGTACACGCAAATGTACATCTCTTGCCTCATAAGCAAGCCCTCTTTATTTCACTCTCCCTGGCAATTAAACATTCAATATCTTTTTGATCCCCACTTTTTTTTCCCCATTTAACTTTCCCTTTGGGGCCTTCTTCTCTTCTTCTCTCCTAAGTCTCAGCGCCACTTGGTCTTCACAAACCTGTTTAGGAGTCAAAGGCACAAGGGTAATTTTCAAAGAATTATGCACAAAAGAGTATTTATTAGTAAAACCATCATGAGTAGCACGTTTATCAAAGCTGCAAGGCCTACCAAGTAAAACATGGCGGCCTCCATGGGAACAACATCACATAAGACATCATCTTGATACTTACCAATGGACAAGCTTACCAACACTTGCTGATTGACTAGTAACTCACCATTCTCACTCAACCATTGAATTAAAAAATGTAACCAATTAAATATCTAAAAGTGCAAGCGGAGATCAGGGTGTACGAGAACACGAAACCGAGGTTGACTGAGAGCCGTACGTGTCGAGATCGAGTAAGAGAAGTCGTTGTCGAGCTCGTTTGAAGACAGCCGTGTCGAGGTCGTTGTCGAGCAGCGTTAGCTTGGAGTTCGGTAAGGGCACTTCTAGACATTCTAGGATTTTTATTGTTATATTCCTATGTATGGATTCCTTGATTTGTGTTGAGCTTGAAATGTTGTGATATGATTGGGTTTTTTTGCATGTATTTAATATGTGATTGAATATATGCCACGAATTGTATATTGCTGTTGAATTGCGTTTCTTCATGTTGAGCCTGCTCTTTTTATTTGACATGCGGTTGAATATCTTGCGTATAACTCTTTGAATATCGTATGCGGCAAATTGTTCATTGAGTGAGAGAGCTTAGCGAGTCGTTGGCGTTTGAAGTTGCGACCCGGATAGCGGAGAGGGTGCTAGGTCCCCTTTTCCGTTTATGGGGACTTCTAAGCGTTGCCACGCTATGGGACCTGAGTTGACTGTCCTAGGGAGAGCGAAGATCCCAAGGCTACGGCTGGACTTTCCAAAGATACTGATGCAGCGTGTGCATTCCGGAATAACTGTCGAGTCGAGAGAAAATGGATAGCGAGTTGAGTCGAGTCTAGAGTGAGATGGTTGAGTCACGTTTGGTGAAGGTTATACTTGTTGTTTACTTATTTCTTTATGCCTGGATTATCTTGATTTGTTGAGAAGTTGACCCTTTCCCGTGGTGCCTTCAATCCATGATGGTTACCCAGTAGGTCGGCGCGAGGAACTTCGACGGCAAATGATGGCGAGGAGGATCTCGGCGAGGATCCGGCGGCGACCTCTACTTGTCGTGATTTGCTTTGTCTATGTTTTTGTGTATAGTGGTTGTGACCAGTTGGGCGGTTATGTTTTGTTATTACGAGGTAGATGGCGGTTTTACTTTTGGAGCGACCTGCGTGGGTGTTTGCCGGAAGTACCCCCAGGGTATGATTGCTCTCTTGAAGTCGTCATACCTTAGGTGTATTTTCTTTGTACATTATTACTGTCTTTTTTTGTATGCACTTTTTATATCTTGTATATATAAGTATGTACTTGTTGTACCTGCGTGTTGTTATTTAGGACTTAAGTCTTGTGTCTTAGTTGCACCATGTTTCGAAAAGCTGTAATTACTCTGATGTGCACGAGCTGGTCTTAGAATAATAAAAAAAATAATAGACCGTCCTTTTCTAAAGGGCACAAGAGTATCGTTTTAAAACACATCGCATATAGGGTAACTTGAGCTCGATGTCTTGAGCTCGGTAACTCGAGCTCGGTATGTTGAGCTCGGTAGCGGTCCGGAAACGGATCGTTACATTGTGTGTGGATGAAATGATTAACCAGATTTTTGGTTCTTTGCATCACGATCTCTCATCATCTGCATCATTTCTAACCACCTAGGTTCCTCGGTGTTTCATCTACCCGGTCTTCTCCCCTGTCTGCCAGCTCCGTCTGTGATATTCTGCACACACGGTATAAAATATTAAGTTGATCAGGCTTAATAATCTATACTAAGTATAATAATACAGAGAGCAATTCTCAAAAAAGAGAAAGTTCACACTAATTGACCACGGTCCAATCAAGATTGAACCGCTCTGATACCATAATGTAACACCTATACTCCAATCATAATTGAAATAAGACAGTTTACATTAAAGTATATGAATTACTAAAAATTTAAAACTTGATTAATGAAATACAAGTCTAAACTTTAGTCTATGTCATAAGTAAAATAGTTAGAACTACAACATCATCCAAGTCCAAAGCTTGGGAATACAAAATACAAGACCAATCTTTGTCCTTAATAACAAAAAGAGTCAAGTACATCATGAAAATAAAAAGATAACTAAGAGAATTAGCCTACGTGTCGCCTAATCCTCCTTAGGTACTGTTTATCTGAAAACAATAGAGGAAAGAGTGAGATTATAAATCTCGGTGAGTCCATCACGGACCCTTACCAACACTAGCCATAATCACAATAATATTCATGTACAAACATTAAAGCAAACATGACAATTCCATACAACAAGGATTGCTCGTGACAATCGGGACGTATCGTTTGGTAACAGAGGTACAACCGCTCTGCATACAACCGTTGTTGTAACAAATGATGTATCGTTATCGCACAATAGTACAACATCATCCAAGTCCAAAGCTTGGGAATACAAAATACAAGACCAATCTTTGTCCTTATTAACAAAAAGAGTCAAGTACATCATGAAAATAAAGATAACTAAGAGAATTAGCCCTGTGTCGCCTAATCCTCCTTAGGTACTGTTTATCCAAAACAATAGAGGAAAGAGTGAGATTATAAATCTCAGTGAGTCCATCACGGACCCCTTACCAACACTAGCCATAATCACAATAATATTCATGTACAAACATTAAAGCAAACATGACAATTCCATACAACAAGGATTGCTCGTGACAATCGGGACGTATCGTTTGGTAACAGAGGTACAAGCGCTCTGTACAACCGTTGTTGTAACAGTCGGGATGTATCGTTATCGCACAGTAGTACAATCGCTCTATGTAACATCCTCAATTTTCTAACCTTGCTTAACGTGGGTTTTTGTGTGATTAAGTGTACTTGTGTGTGTTTGACTATGTACTTGACTTTTCGGTTATGCATTCGCTTTCTGTGTAACCCTGTGCTAGCAAGAGGGTAAGTGTGGAGGTTAGGTAGATTGTATGAAGTTGGAACAATGCTTAATAGGGTTTTGGTATGAGTCTTAGAAGCCTCGTAAAGTTTGAGAACAATCATAGTCGAGATTAGGGTTTTGTGTGCTCGTAACCTATAGCGAGTATGAGTTTTCGATCGAGTAAACAAGACTTTGAATCTTGGTTCTTTGATTCATTAGATGTCCTTTTATGTTTAGAATCATGTCCAAGTGTTAGGGTATCGAGTTCTGGATCGTACGAGCATTGGGAAAAAAGAAATCACGTGAAATCGGATAATACTGCGCAGAAGTGCCTGGAGCGCGCTGGACCACAGTACACCGGCGTTTCCTGATCCTTTTACGCCACGTGGCGCGTTGTGATTGTACCATTTGATGATCTGGTGAGAAAACGACACGTGGCAGGCATGCAAGGGAAGACTTTAGCGTGAAGGAACGGGCGCAGACGTGCGTGAGACGCGTGCAAGCACGAGTGGCGCACAGGCTATCCAGGGAGCACGCAGGGAACGCTAGAGCTCACGCTAAGCGCGCCCTGCGATTCATTTTTCCTAATTAAGCCAAATTTTTACTCCAAATCAGATTTTTACACTTCTAGCTTCATTTTCATGACCCAAACTATTTTTCACACAAGTAAAACTCCATTTTTGGGTTTTACAAGCTTTGGTGATCTAATCCAAATGATTTCAAGCACCAGTTCATCAATCCGACAGTACTGACTCGTCTATTTCCTTTCGGGTTTTCTAGGGTTTATCTCCGATCGCCGTTTCATCGAGGAAAACCTATACCCCTTTAGTGTTGGTTACTGATTTGAATATGTAATTCTAAATTCTTGATTCTAAATTCTTCATCTATGTTTAGTTCCCTACCCTAATCGAACTGTGTTTTGGACCCCGATTTGACCGTGTGGGTAGTGAACGAGCTAGGGTTTTTCCAAAACCCCCAGAGGAAGTTTTTTGGGCCACGAGACAGAGGCAAGAACCTCTGTTCTCATATTTTTTCCAGTGATTTCGTTATTCCTTAGTGCTTTGATTGTCCCAAATTAACTGTTCTTCGTATTTTAGGGTTTTGGTGCTAGTACGGGTACCGATCGTCCGTGAAACTTCGTCCGGAGTTGCATTTGGGTAAGTTGAGCACCCTGGACCTCTTTGTTCAGTAACTGGCCGTGAGCTTCTTTGCATTTTAACAATTCCATAGTTTTCCCTAATTCTAATCCGAGTGCTTTTTTGTGTTTCCGGTATATTATGGGTCGTTATGGTGTGCTCGGTGGAATGTTTAGGTGATCCTTAGCCTCTTTGCTTGTTGTGGCTGAACCTGAACTATAGGTTGAGAGGGTTCCTTTAATTGTTCATGAGTTCGTGGGTGAGGTCATACACTTGTTAGTGATCCCGGTTACTCCAAAATCCAGGTGGGAGAAAGAATGCACTTTTATTGGGTTATGTTTAGTAGAAATAATTGTTTGGCATATGTAAGGTGACCTAAGCCCCACTAGGGGTTGACGTCAGTAACGCTTAAGGATAGGAGTTACAGTCTACGGTGCCTAAGGATAGGTGCCGCAGGCCCATCAACTAACATAGGCTTTATTTATATGCTTTATTCTAAACATAATTGTCTGATAAATATGCTTATTTGTGGATTGTACTGTGCATGTCATATGAGGCTAGTTATAACACCCCGCAGTCCTATTCTTGCTTTATTCTAAATAATCAACTTAACTCGCGTACTTATCGTGAATAAAGAAACAAAGAAATTAAAACTAAAACATAAATAGACTACGACGTGTCAGTAAATTGAAATGACATACATGCATATACATACCATACTATCAGAGTGCATAAGTGTGCGTAGTGTAAATATATCAGATACAGTCGTCCAAAAACTAAGAAACCTGTGAGGCTAACCTATGCCTCCTCTAAACAAAATAACAAAAACATAAACATCATAAAAGACTCCTGGCCAACAAAACCATACACCTCAGCAAGGGGGATACTGAGAGCTCCCACTTTGTGATCCCACCCGCCTAGGAAACAAATGCCTGTAGTCATGTGCGGTCATATGACGGGATGGCCCAACAGTCGCTCCACCTCCGTATCTCTGCCTCCCTCTGTGGCTGGACTCACTATGATGACTGGCAGGTGGCACCAGCATCTGCTGCGGAGGCATCGGAGGATGACCAGGTGGGAAACCAGGTGTCTACCACATCTGAGCAAATGGCAGCCTCTGATATATGCGAAAGTCTCCTAAGAAGCTGGTGATCGGAAGACCTAGAATCCGGAAGTAGATAGAGATAGTGCCTGTGTAAATCACTGCCTGACGCGCATGGTCTATTTCCGAACCCATGCCATCGAAATCATGATAATGGATCTCAAAATCCCCCACACGGGGATCCTCAGAGAGCAGAGCATCAAAGGATGCATCAGTAGGAATTGCTCCATCGGATGGGGTTACTGCTGCATCTTCCTCAATACAGTCTAATACAGAGATAAAATATATACACACAAGCATGCAAACGCAGGGAGGTAAGAACAACACATCCATTAAAAAGTGGGAAATGCATAAGTAGAATGAGAATAAGACAATCCAAACAGATAATCACATCAATCACAAATGAGATCTAACTACCCTCTTCGACTTACCCCATGTCTTTCGATGAGTTTGTGCATCACGACATCTTTTCTTTACTATTGTCACTGTACACCCCAATTCCGATAGGCATACGTTTGGGGAATCCCCTTTTCTGTTACGGTTGCCATCTCCCTTTCCCGATAGGGACTCTCGTCTCCCTTTTCTGATAGAGACGGGGCGGGTTAGAACCTAAACGACTGAGAAGTTTAGACCCTTATTAATTTTGATGACAACAAAGTATTTGCAAGTGAACAATTTAACTTCTAATAAGTCTTGAAGTGTGTAGGTATTAAAATCACTCCTATATTATGTCTCACTCAAGCAAGAAGAAGAATTTCATAAGAAGATGAAAACATTCCATGTGTGTCTGCATCCGGTTCACTCCAGCGTCTTGCTTGTAGCCAGCATCCAATAGTTTAATCATATGACACATGGTTACTCAATTGCTACGAGTATCCGTTTTGATTTCTGAGCGAGCATCTGGTCTTATTAATGAAGCACGTGTTGGTCACGTTTGTGCACTTTTACCTTAGCTATTCTGGAACAGAATTCGAATTTGATTTTGTGCGCTCAATTTTATGTATGAGGTATCAAAGGTGACACCTTTAGAATAAGACAAATTCGTACAAGGCAATTGTATGAAAAGCAAATAGTACCATAACGGAAATGACTACTATTCTGATATTATCTGAAAAGGAAGAAAATGACGTATATTCAAAATTACTTCACTCAATGATTTGGAGCTGAAATATCTGCAGTGGTATTATCCTCAAGACTCCTATAGATACCTCAAGATCTTCATTGAAGATAGGGCTAGAAACTACATTCTAAAAGAGCTATTACTCAAGTGATTAATCAAGTTTCGTACCAAGTTTCTGGAAACCAAAGAACTGAACTTCAGCGTCTTATATTCTTTCTTTTAGAAAGCTATTGTTTTGAGCTTAATCTTTTCATCCTCTCTGTGAGAGTTATTTGATTGTATTCAAAAGAAAAATCATTTGTAAAAGTTGTATTGCCTAGTTACAGGCTTGATTCCTCAATGGCTCGAACGTACTGAGTCGTTTTGAGAAGTTAAGAATATTGTCAAGTTTGTGATAGTAGAATACTCTTAAGGAAATTTGTAATCAGTCGATTATAGTGAAAATCCTTCAGGAACAAAAGGCTAGACGAAGCTACCAGTTTGGTGGTGAACTAATATAAATCTCTGTGTCTCTTGCTTTACTGCTTTACATTTACTTTAGTCTTGCAAAGTAAAACAAGTTTTCATAAACTTCTTTTCAGCGTCCGGTTATATTTCAGCATCCGATAATAAGCAGTTTTCAAAACATAGTGTTTTTATCTTAAAGTTTGCAAAATGTTTTCAACACAATTCAACCCCCTTCTTGTGTTCACGTTCAGTTGGTACCAGAGCTCGGTCTCTTGGTTGAGCACTTAACCGTGTTAAGAGAAAAGATCCTTACTTGTGAACATGTCTGCAGATTATGGTTATATGAACCATCCTCTTCTATTTACTGGAGAAAAATTTGACTACTGGAAAGATAAGATAAAAGCTTTCTTTGAGACACAACAACTTGAACTATGGGATATAGTTGAAAGTGGTTACCTTATTCCCACTAATGCTGCCGGCGTTGCTATAGCTAGAGAACATTGGAATGATGAGCAGAAAAACAGATATCAGATCAATCAAAAAGCTAGATTCATTCTTATTTGTGCTATGTCAGAAAAAGAATATGATAAATGTGGTAAATTTGATACTGTCAAAGAAATTTGGGATTCTCTCGTTTTGTGTTATGAGGGCTCTGTCCAAGTAAGAGAAACTAAAGCTAGCATGTTAGTTTGCCAATATGAGTTGTTTAAAATGGAAGATTGTGAAAACATTGAATCTATGTTTGGAAGATTCCAAACACTTGTTCATGGGCTACAAGCCCTTGGAAAAAGCTACACCACTCCTAACCATGTGAGAAAGATCCTGAGAAGTTTGACCAAGCAGTGGAGACCCAAAGTCACTGCTATTCAAGAAGCAAAAGATTTAAACGCCTTACGACTTGAAGATCTTTTGAGTTCTCTGAAAGCTCATGAATTTGAGCTGAACGTGGAAGAACATGTGAAGAAAAGTAAGTCTATTACTTTGAAAGTCAACAAGCACAAAGGCAGTTCTTCTAAAGCCCTTCAGGCTAAAGAAGAATCAGAAGATGAAGCTTCAGAAGGAGATGATGATGGAACGAATGATGAGCTTGCGTTCATATCTAAGAAGATCCAAAGAATGTGGAAGAAAAGAAACTTCAAAAGAAAATTCCGGAAGAAAAATGTTAAGGACAAGAAGGAAAGCAAAGACAAGAGTCAAGTCATTTACTATGAATGTAAAATGTCGGGACACTTCAAGTTTGAATGTCCAAATCTTAAGGAAAAACCCACAAGCAGTTCTTTCAAGGGAAAGAAGAAGAGTCTCATGGCTACATGGGAAAACCTGGATTTATCATCCTCTGAAGAAGAAAATGAATAAGAAGCCAATCTTGCCCTCATAGCAAATACTGACTTAGATTCTGAAGAAGAAGTTGAAGAGGTATTAATTTATGATTCTTACTCTGAACTTCAACTTGCATTTTATAATCTCCTTAAGAACTCTGCCACTCTCTCCATTGAGTATAAAGCTTTGAAAAAGAAATTTTCAAAATTATCACAAGAATTTAAAGCTTTGAACAATGAAAACTCAAAGCTCAATGAAGAGAACTAGAAGCTAAAAGTTGAAAATCAGCGCCTGGTGGATAACCAGCGCCTGGATGCTGACAAGCAATCAGAAGCTGAGAGCTCTCAAGCTGAAAGCTCTGAAGTTAAAGGCAATCCTAAGTGTAAATCAAATTATTATGAATATGCCTTTCAAAAGTTTCTTGCAGAGAATGTAACTCGAAGCAAGCAGGCTTCAATGATTTGGGGTGTCAATAAAACGACAACTCAAGGTCTTTATTACATATCAGATGAACCCACTTTAAAAAATGAAAATTTAGCATATGATAAACCCAATGATCACAGTGCATGCTTGCATTGTACTTACTGCAATAAACCTGGTCATTTGAAAAGTGTCTGTACTGCTGTTAAGATCAAAAAGGACAAGTATCCTTTAAGAATAACAAGAAAGGACCCAAAAAGATATGGGTATCTAAAGATAAAATAGTCTATGTTACAGATATGCTTAGCAGCAAGAAAGATGCTAGCGTCACATGACGGGAGAAAAGCATATGTTCCTAGAGCTAAGACATAGCGAAGAAGGATTTGTTGGTTTCGGAGGAAACCAAAAAGGTAAAATAGTTGGAATTGGTCGCATTGGTAAAGGCTCTCTTCCCTCTATTGATAATATACTTTATGTTGAAGGACTAAAACATAACTTATGGAGCATAAGTCAATTATGTGACAATGGTTATGATGTCATTTTTACAGAAACTGGATGTTCAGTAAAAAGCAAGAAAGACGGCTCTATTTTCTTTACTGTAAAGAGGAAACAAAATATTTATAAAATTGATCTTTCTGAACTTGCAAAACAAGATGTCAAGTGTCTCATGTCTGTTGAAGATGAGCAATGGACTTGGCATAATAGATTGAGTCATGCCAGTTTAAGATTAATCTCAAAAGTAAACAAGCACAGTCTTGTTAGAGGCTTACCAAATCTTAAATTCCAATCTAATGCTCTCTGTGAGGCATGTCAAAGAGGAAAACATGTCAAAACTTATTTTCATTCTAAAAATGTTGTTTCAACCTCTAGACCACTTGAGCTTTTGCATCTTGATCTTTTTGGTCCAACAAGGACAACCTCTTTAATTGGAAAGAAATATGGGTTAGTCATTGTTGATGATTTTACTAGATGGACATGGGTTAGATTCCTTGCCCACAAAGATGAGTCATTCAAGGTATTTACTGTTTTCTACAAATCGGTTTAAAATGAAAAAGGAATTTGTATTTCTTCAATCAGAAGTGATCATGGGGAAGAATTTGAAAATGAAAGCTTTTAACAATTTTGTGAAGAAAATAGCATCTCCTACAATTTTTCCTCTCCTAGAACACCACAACAAAATGGTGTTGTAGAAAGGAAAAATAGGTCCCTCCAAGAAATGGCCAGGATCATGATCAATAAAGCTGATATTACAAAATATTTTTGGGCAGAAGCAGTAAACAGAGCTTGTTATATTCAAAACAGAATCTTTATCAGACCTATTTTGAAGAAGACTCCTTATGAACTGTGGAATGGTAGAAAACCCAACATTTCTTATTTTCATCCCTTTGGTTGCATATGTTATATTTTTAATACTAAGGATCAACTTGGTAAGTTTGATTCCAAAGCTGACAAAGGTATCTTTTTGGGATATTCTAAAAGATCTAAAGCTTTTAGAATATACAATAAGGAAACTTTGATAGTAGAAGAATCCATTCATGTCAAGTTTGATGACAAGAAGCCTGACACTGCCATGTCAGAGCTAGATGAATTATTTTCAAGATTAGATATTGGTGGTAGAACAAACAGTGAACCTGCATCTTCTACATCCGGTGGTGACTACCAGACACAGGATTCTACTCAAGCAGAAGCTGAAACTAGAAAAAGTTAGAGATACAAAACTAATCATCCCAAAGATCAAATTATAGGAGAACCTGAAGATAGAGTGAGAACAAGATCCTCTTTCAAAGAGCATGCAGATTGTAACACCCCATTTCTGAAGCGCTACAGACAAGAACTTAACTCTAATGCAACGAGCTTTTTGAAATAATACTCTTTTGCCCTTTGAAAAATGCGGTATATATATTTTTTTTTTGAAACAACGTCTTTCGGAAATCACAAACAGAGTATCCATAGTGTTTAGAAACATGATGGAATTCTAAGTTACAAAAGACAGATGCACTGAAATACATACATACATTTCCAAAGATAGCCATAACCAGTACGTACAAAATACAAGTAGAGAAATGTCTAAAAGGAGAATACACCTAAAGTATGAAAACCCTACAAGAGCGATCATACTTTTGGGGTACTCCCGGCAGTTGCCCACGCAGGGGGCTACTCCAAAAGTAGACCTCCAGACCTAACCAACTACACCACAAAAGTCTGTAACTAACGGATTGACTGGTCACCACCTGGAACTATATACAACAGACAGACATCACAGCTAACCAAAACTATGTACAAGGTAGACAGAAAACGTCAGCTAAACATCGCTACCTAAGTCCTCTGATGGGTCCTCCTTGTCCTCGTCCATCGAATCATCCTCATCCTCGCCAGTTAAATCTATGAAAGGTGCAGATGCCGGTACACCCTCATGTAACACCCTGCTTCCGGAGCGCCACTGTGCAACCCAATCTAATGCTGAAAACATTTGATGCTTGTATGCTTTCAGTTAAAAAGTACTCTTATGTATTTCGCAATGGAAAATAGGAGTAATGATTTTTTTCCCTCTTTGAAACCCTTTTCAAAAATGAGACATAAAGAGTACTACAGTTTTCTAAATAATGAAAATTCAGTCTTTTGCAAATATCAGAGTTTAATGCATCACAATCAATACTTCACATAACATAAAACATATCATAATCATTTCGCACTAAGGCAAGGTTTTCTGGAAAGGGTTATTACAAAACAATTGGTAATTACGCAAATAACAATGACAAAACCCTAAGCTAAGCTGGCCAACAACTATAACTCTTACTGAGAAACAGTTCAGCAAGGTCAAACACGAAGCACTGAGAGGAATCTTCCTCCACTGGCTCAATCTTCAATGCTCCTAGAAAGACGGAACTGCTGCAGCTCTCAAACTCCATCTGGAAGTGACATTCATAAGAATGCCCAATCCAACAACAGTGCAAGGGTAAATTCTTTGTCCAAGAGTTTATCATAGGCTATGTGGCATGCAAACAATATACATATATAATACAACAACATACCTTTATATACATATACATACTTAATAGACCGCATGTATCACCATGGTATATCAAGCATTTGCATGTGAACTGACAAACCAACCAACAGATCAACAATCAAGTCACCACAATATCAAATAATTATGTGTGAGCAGACAATTCTATCAACAGATCAATGACAAGTCATCACAATATCAATTTCATCAAACAAATCATCACATATTATAAATGTGGTTAGCTATGCATGCCAATGCATTATGAACAAGTTTGTGTATACACCTACAGCCTTAATAGGTCAACAGTAGACGAGGAATTTTCCTAACGTCACAACAACCACACATTAGGCTTGCCATACACTAGGTAGTGCAGTGATAACTCGTCTTTTGAAGTCTTTAAGACAAATCAAACACTCCGAGTGAAATGACAACTCGTCTTTTGAAGTCTTTAAGACAAATCAAATGCTTCGAGTGTCGATGCTCAATGGTCAATATGCATCCAAACAAATTCTTCAATATGGCATGCTCACCGTAGGGAGCGCCCGAGTAATGTTTTAATTAATCAATGCTGAACGACAATCAACTATGTTTCACATTCAAAAAGGTGGAGGGAACTCAAAGTTTGAGCACCATAATGAGCATCCCATACTACTCAAGTAATGCTCATCATGCAGTAAACTGAGATGATGAGAAATACCCCTTAGAGTTCAAACACAGGACACTAGATCCAGGTGTTCAACTGCGGAACGCTAATCTCAATCTTAGATTAAAGTTCTAGGCACGTAATGCGGAACACTAGGCTCAATTTTTAGGTTGAGGTACTAGGCACGCCATACAGAACAATAGGTCTAATCCTTAATCAAGAAAATGCGCACGCAAGCAGGACATTAAGTCCCAGCACAGGACACATGGCCCATATGCTCAATAGGAACACTAGGTCCCCTATATTTTAATCTTTTGAAATCTCAATCTCAGTTCCTGTATCACTCCCATTTATCTAAAAATACTTTTTACCTATAGGTCGTTGAAACCTTAGTTGTACTATAGAATACGCTAGGATAATTCCCAAACACATTACTTAACTCAATTGTTTTCAAAATTTACAATGTTTTATTTTTAAAGGAACCTCTTAAACAACTTCTAACCCTCCAATCCATAAAGCGTGTTTGTACGCCGACTTATTTTAGAAGATACCTTTAGTTTACCTCGAAAACATTTCTCGGCTCATGGAATCGCATCAGACTTACCATTGTAAGTCGTCAAACCAATAGCAGTCGATCAACGTATTGTTAATTAATCCATATCATCAACAATATTTTTCATATTCCAAATCAATACCAAGTTCCAATTAAATCCAACATGATTCAAGAAAAACAATTCAAATCATAATGTCACGCAGGGCCAAGAACATGCTACAGCATTTCAGACAGCCTATAACAATTCAGTATGCTACAACATGCTACAGTATTTCAAACAGTATATAGTAATACTACAAGTACTACCGCACAACCGATCAATAATCAAGCAAACAACACACAAGGCGAAAAGCCCAAACTCATTATGTAAGAATTCCCTTACCTTGGGTGCTTTAACAATCCAAGCAAGGTAATTACAAACAGTTGTCAAGTCGTTCCTCGCACGAACCTTAGCAATGCAAGTTCAATCAATTAGAACTAAAAAAACTCAAGCCCTAATACCCCTAGGGCAGCCACGAGTTTAGGGTTTCCTAAACCTAGGAATTACTCAACTTAATCCCTAATAGGTTCTATCTAGCCATATGCCATGACAAATAATCAAATCATGCAAGTTTTGAAACTTTTCCAAACACTACACACTTAGAAAAATGCCTAACCCAAAATTTACCAATGGGAATAGTGTTTTACCACTTTGAATAGTGTTTTCCCAACTTTGAACCACTTTTCAAAGCACTAAAACATGGCAGCAAAAATTGTTCATTTAGTTAGGAATTAACCAAACTAGTTACAAACTAACTAAACTAACTTCGTACCATTTACAACTTAGCCAATCCTAATATAACCAATGGCAAGGAAGCTTCTAAAGCTTGGATTTAGCCCCCCAGCTGTTGGATGCATCTCCCCTCAACACAAAATATCTAGATATTTCATTTCGTCGCGTTCTAGCTCAATCGGGTGCGCGACGTTACACATATATTAGGTTTTTAATACCAAAAATTCCAAAAATAATTCTAATAAACAAGTCCACACCCAAAAATTATTATTTAGTCAAAATATTCCACACGACATGAGAAAAGTGTAACGACCCGTTTCCGGACCGCAACTAAACGAGAACTAAACCTTTATGTGATGCATTTTTAAAATAGAGCTCTTGTGTCCTTTGGAAAATGTGGTCTATTTTTTTTTTTTTAAAACAGTCACATCCGCAAAGTACACATAGAGTTGCCACAGCGTTTCGAAACATGGTGCAAACTAAGACACAAGACTCAAGCACTGGAAGTACATACATATATATATAACCAAGTCTGCATAAACAGTACGTACAAAATAAAGCAGTGCATGAAAATGTACGAGAGAATACACCTATGGTATGAAGACCCTCATGAGAGCAATCATACCCCGGGGGTACTCCCGGCAGACACCCACGCAGGGGGCTGCTCCAAAAGTATGCCACCAGTCTACCCTGCAATATACGAAAGACAATTCACCAAACCCGACTGGTCACCAAAACAAACTGTACACTAAGAGCATATACTACAGTCATCCAAAATAATATAACAAACAGTCAGACAATCACGGCAAATACAGATAGCTATCCGGATCCTCCTCCTCCTCATCGTCCATCGGGTCCTTGCCAGTCAAATCAATAAAAGGTACAGCCGCTGGTACGTCCTCCGGCACATCCTCTCCTACTAGCACATCCTCTGCAGCACCTGCATCGCTACAACCCACCTCTCCGCACACACTACACACATGAGGAGGGTCCACCGGTGGAGTAGGGGTCCTATCAAGCATGGGGGAGGCCGACTCTGCTGCTGGCTCTGGCTCAGGCTCTGCCAAAGAACTCGGAGTAACAACCGCCCTGGAAGCAGAAGTTCCTACAGTCCCACATCTGATCAAGCTCTTACGAGCGGTCCATCGAACCCTTGGACCTCGTCCTCAGGAAGCAAGTCGGGAAGCAGTACGCCTCGGGATCTCGAGGGGTCCCTCTGGTGAGGAAGATGATGCTCGCATAGTCCTCTCTCTCTGAATAGCATGCTAGGCATCCACTACCTGCATCGTCCGAATCGGAAAGCTCATGTGCGCCGCGAAGTCTCCTATCTCACTACCATACCACCCTCTCGAAAGTTCTGTACAACATCCCCTGTATAAACAACACGATGGGAGATGGGGTCGAACTCCATCGCCACGGGCATCTCAATGTTTGAAAAATCAAAGATGATCTCCGACGATGTCCTCATCGCCGGTATCAGCACGCTCTTCGTCATCACCTGGGTCACCATCATTGGTTGAAGGCACCACGGGAAAGGGTTAACTTCTCAATAAATCAGGGAATAACAATATAACAATAGGCAAAAACAACTATATGCACAGTACTCAAGACGCAACTCAAGACTCTCATAAGACTCAACTCAAGACTCATATTCTCACGACACTTGACAATTTCCGGAAAGTAACGTCGATCCATCCACTGAATACCAGCCGTAGCCTTGGGCTCTCCGCTAACCCTAGGACATTCAGCTCAGGTTCCTTGATGCTACAACGTCTAGCTAAGATGCCGAAGAACCAGCCGGAGCCGTTTAGGGGATCCTATCACCCTAGGTTAATCGGATCGAAGCTCAAAAACGTCATGACAACTCAACGACTTGACTAAACTCTCGCACTCTAATGAATAGGTCACCACATATGATAATTCACGAAGCAAATTGAATAATTATTTAACCGCATATCAAATAATATTCATGCCAAGCTGAATATAGTGCGAAATAGTTTAGCAGTATAAGCAATTCATTTCAACCAATCACAACTCAGCAAACAACACAAATTGACAATTCAGTTCATCCCTCTGCAAACTCAGTGGAGTTAACAGAGAGGAAATCAAACAAGTGTAGGGGGTTGGGAACAGCTGCCAACCACTTGCAGACAAGCCCACTAAATAATCATAATTACAATTTTAAGAAATAAAAGTCGAAGGGGTACGAGACCCTCACTTCGAACCCTGAGGTTCTCAGACGTCTTCGTATAAGGCTGAAAATTAAATTCCTATCAATATCAAAAGTTGCCCTTACCACAGTTAGTTGCTAGCATGGTACCGCACGCCTCGAGTCCACGTCGCACGATTTCCGAATTCGTAACTCCTATCACCACAAGTAAACTTAGCACAATTCTAAGAACTAACTAGAAACTTAGGCTCTCAAAACCTAACCCTTTTCTAACCAAGTATTCACTCAAGCATTTAATTACTAGCTACTTGAAAGAAATAGGTTTTAAAATCACAATCATTTCTTGAAAGGTTAACATAACACATATCTTTAATTCCTTGAAATCCTTAAAATAAGCATACTTCAATTAACCATTTTTTTCATACATTTCCAAAAGCCTAAAACACATTTCATGCAAGCATTATTTCCAAGTTACAAACAAAACTTTCCTTCCACATCCTTTAAGGGCCTCTCGGCCACACCTCTTTTTCTTATAAAAATTTGCAATACTTCTTTTAAATAGGTAACCATTTCCATACATCATTTCCAAACTCAAATAGCATCAAGTAGCATTTAGTACACATAAGAAAATTTATATCAAACAACAAACTATTTTCTCAATTCTCATAACCAAAAGATTTTCAAATAACTTCTAACTAACACTTGAGTCCTAATCCTTTTCACCAAATCAAATTCAATGAAAGACCAAATTTTCAATACCAATTAAAAGAAATTTTCAATAATTTTTCCTCTCCTATGGCTCACAGCCTCAACCCCCCTTTTTTTAAAAATTTTGCAAATCCTCACCCAACATCAACAACACCATTTTAATCAATTCTTTTCCTTCATCAAATCACAATCCAACATCAAAAACTAATCATCAATAAGCTTAGGCATGCTATACAACATTTCAAGAGCCTCAAATTTCTAAATAAAATACCTAATCATGCTTCTAACACAAAACCATCAACTACAACAACAAGAACATCACCAATTAAGATAGAAACAACAATTAATTTCATGACTGTTCATCAAGATCACACTACCCTCCTTTTCCTCTTTTTGCTTGCGCCTAGGGTTTCAAGATTGGGGTTTATGTGTTCATCTCCATCATTTAATCATAATCAAACAATAAACAACACAAAAACAAGCTATAAGAACAAGGAAAAAAAATGAAAGAAGCCACCACATCTTCTTCCTCAAGCTCGCGGCCAAGGGCTGTTTTGGGAGGAGCAAATGTGATCTCAACCTTGCTTGAATGGAGGAGTAGAGGGTGATGGAGAGTTGAAGAAAAAGCTAGCAAGAATCATGGAAGAATGGAGGTGAAATGGAGCTTGAAAAAGCTTAGAACCATGGAGGATTTTTGGACCTTCTCTTTCTAAGTTGAAGAAGATGAAGATGATGAGTGTAGAGAGAGAGGGAGGGGTCGGCCTTGGGGCTGAAATATGGGGGTGGGATTTTTGTTTTATCACTTAAAATAAAACTAGGCTAAAAATGGTTTAATAAAAAAGTAATTTCAAATTAATCACACATAATATGACACCTAGCAATAAAACAAATATGCTAATCACATCATCTAATCCTACCCATTTAATCTCACATCTCTCATGATTACTCTATAATTCTAGAGTCTAAGGGTTGCTAAAATACGGCGTCGAATAATCGCGTTACCGATTAATTACCCGCCGATAAAATCACGAAAATTAATTTAAAGAGAAATTAATTCACCGCGTGATATTATTTTATTATGCATAATAAAAATCATATCAAACATTCAAAAATAATCACAACAAGTTACGATTCGATTTTCATCGAAATCAGGGTTCATTTAAAATTTTATCTGCGGTAAAACTGCCCGGCGATTCGAAACACGACAAAACTTCGTTAGAATTTTTCGACGATATTCGAACCATGAATTAATATTAAATATTAACTTTCAAATTTAATTTAATCTTGATTTATTTAAATCACTTACTTAGAGCACAAGAAACTGCTTATTATAGCATAAATACGTCAAAACATACCATAATTAACGCTAAATAATGCGTTGTGAAAATACAGGTGTTACAAAACTCCCCCCTAAAAATAGTTTCGTCCTCGAAACTACGGGTAAGATACGTACCGAGAGAAAGTTCTGGATATAGGTTCTTCATCTTCTCTTCCAGCTCCCACGTTGCATCTCCTGTCTTCTGATCCCACACGACCTTGACAAGTTGGATCTCTTTATTCCTTAGTTGCTTAGTCTTTCGATCGACAATCCTTGCAGGTGACGCTTCAAACGATAGGTCATCCCGTAGTTGAATCACATCCGGTTCAATAACATGAGAAGGGTCGAAAACAAATTTCCGCAACTGTGAGACGTGAAAGACGTCATGAATGTTTAACAAGAAGGGTGGCAAAGCAATCTGATATGCCACTGGACCAATACGACGAAGAATCTGGTAAGATCCAATGAACTTAGGAGTAAGTTTCTTGGATTTGATCGCTCGACCAACTCCAGTAATAGGTGTAACTCGGAGGAATACATGCTCTCCCTCTTCAAACTCTAGCGGCCGGCGACCCTGGTCTGCATAACTCTTCTGTCGACTCTGAGACGTCTGCATCCTATCCCTGATCAGTCGGATCTTCTCGATAGTCTGCTGAATCATGTCTGGTCCCACGACAGAACTCTCATTAGTCTGGTAACAACAAAGAGGCGTCTGACACTTACATCCATACAACGCTTCGTAAGGTACCATACCGATGCTCGCGTGATAACTGTTATTGTAGGTGAACTCCACTAGCGGTAAGACATTGTCCTAACTTCCTCTGTGATCCAATGTACACGCTCTCAGCAAGTCTTCTAGTGATTGAATCGTCCGCTCAGTCTGACCATCGGTCTGAGGGTGATATGCTGAGCTAAGTTTGAGCTTGGTTCCCGTTGCTTCTTGCAATTCCCTCCAAAAGTGAGATGTGAACTTTGGATCTCGGTCAGAAACAATAAAAGAAGGCACGCCATGCAGTCGCACAATCTTCGTGATGTAGATCTCTGTCAGCTTATCCACGTTGTAAGTCGATCTCACCGGCAAGAAATGAGCAGATTTGGTCAATCGGTCAACGATTACCCAAATCGAGTCATTCTTCTTTTGTGTCCTTGGCAATCCCATGAAGAAATCCATAGAAATACTATCCCACTTCCACACAGGTATGTCAAGTGACTGTAGCATCCCTGCTGGTCGCTGATGTTCTACCTTCGCTTTCTGGCAAGTAAGACAAGAAGCCACATACTCTGCCACTTGTTTCTTCATTCCGGGCCACCAAAAATGCTTCTTCAAGTCTTGGTACATCTTCGTAACTCCCAAATGAATATTCAATCTACTCTTATGCACTTCATCGAGAATCAACTTCCTCAGTCCCACCACATGAGGCACACACACGCGTCCGTTGCACCTCAAGATGTTGTCCGCTCCAATCTTGAATTCTGTCGCTTTTCCTCGTGCTACCAGTTCAACCTTCTCTTGTAGTAGCTTGTCATCAGTTTGATGGTTCCTAATCTCGTCCAATAATCTTTTAGAAATGGTGAGCATTCCAAACTTCAGCTTCCCCAGTGACACTTCCACGTTCAACTTCAAGTCTCGAAACTTCTCTAGCATCTCCAACTCCTTGATCATCATTACTGAAGCTAAAGCGCTCTTCCTACTTAGTGCATCAGCTACCACGTTCGCCTTTCCTGGATGGTATTCCAAAGTGAAGTCGTAATCTTTCAAAAATTCTATCCATCTTCGCTATCGCATGTTAAGCTCCTTCTGATCGAACAAGTATTTCAGGCTCTTGTGATCGCTGTAAACAGTGAACGTACTTCCATAGAGATAGTGTCTCTAATTCTTCAATGCAAAAACCACTGCAGCAAGCTCCAAATCATGCGTAGGATAGTTTCTGTCGTGAATCTTGAGCTGTCTCGAGGCATAAGCCACAACTTTCCTATGTTGCATCAGCATGCATCCTAATCCTTGGTGTGACGCATCGCAGTAAACCTCGTAAGGCTCTTTCGGTTGAGGCAAAATCAACACAGGCACTGTCGTCAAAAGCTCCTTCAACCTCTGGAAACTGAATTCGCACTCTTCGGTCCAAGCAAACGGTTGATCTTTTCTCATAAGTCGTGTAAGCGGTGCTACAATCTTCGAAAAACCTTCAATAAATCTCCGGTAGTAGCCTGCTAATCCAACAAAACTTCTGATATCTGTTACAGTCTTTGGCTGTTCCCATGCTAACACAGCTTCAATCTTGGCTGGATCCACAGCTATCCCGTCCTTAGTTATCACATGTCCGAGAAAATTCACCTCTTCGAGCCAGAACTCACACTTAGAAAGATTAGCATAAAGCTGCTTCTCTCGTAGTATCTGTAGTACTTAGCGTAAATGCTCTTCATGTTCTTCTCTGCTCTTCGAATAGATCAGAATGTCGTCTATGAATACCACCACAAACTGATCCAAAAATGGGTGAAAGATCCGGTTCATGTAGTCCATGAATACTGTGGGCGCGTTCGTCACTCCAAATGGCATCACTAGGTACTCGTAGTGACCATATTTTGTCCTGAATGCCCTCTTGGGAATATCTTCTTCCTTCACTCGAATCTGATGATAACCTGACTTCAAGTCAATCTTGGAAAATATTGCAGCTCCTCGTAGTTGATCCATCAAATCATCGATACGCGGTAACGGATACCGATTCTTGACAGTAACTTTGTTGAGTTGACGGTAATCCATGCACAATCTTGATCGTCCATCCTTCTTCTTCACCAGCAACACTGGAACTCCCCAAGGTGACACGCTCGGTCATATGAATTGCTTCGACTCCAAGTGCTCAATCTGAGACTTCAACTCTTTCATCTCAGCTGGAGACATCTGATAGGGCGCTACCGAAATCGGTCCTGTTCCTGGAAGCAAATCGATGGAGAATTCAATTTCCATAGCTGGCGGTAATCCCTGCACATCTTCAAGAAAAACATCTGAGAAGTCGCAAACCACAGGGAACATACTTCAACTCGAATTCTTGAGAAACTTCTAAACTAGCCAAATACATGTATTCCTGAGTTCCCTCTTTCAATGAAACACCAATATGATTAACAGATAGGTAGTTGGAAATTCCAAGATTAGGAAAAACCACGATTTTTGGGGCACAGTCCAAAAGGACATGTTGGTGAGATAACCAATCCATCCCGAGAATGACATCTAGACCCTTAAGTGGCAAACAGACCAAATTAACCACAAATTTTCTACCCTGGATGACCACTACACAATTAAGGCATGCAGTATTGGTAACCAATGTTTTAGCAGCTGGGGTAGTAACTACTAGTTTGAATGGTAAAGTAGTCACAGTCAATTTTAAACGATTTACGCAATCCGAGGAAATAAAAGAATGGGTTACACCGGAATCAAAAAGAACAGATAGGGATTTACCCTCAATCTCACAGTCTCCCTGGATGAGATCCTCAGCCTGCTCCGCCTCTTCACCGCTCATGCAGAAGACTCTGCCTTTAGCCATCGGACGTTACCCCTTAGCCTTTGTTGTGTGCACTGCTGGTTCAGCCTTAGGTGCTTGACAATCCTTAGCAAAGTGTCCCGGCTTCCTGCAGTTGAAGCACACATCATCCTTCGCAGTACAGTTGCTCGTATAGTGTCCTGGCTTACCGCAAGGGTAACAAGTCACATCGGTGCTAGTCTGACTCCCGCCTCTCGTAGTTTGAGCCATCGGGCGATACTGGCCTTTGCTGTTGTTCCCTTGAG